>CM019064.1:428091992-428778866 GCA_009667805.1 Leptobrachium leishanense | reverse complement strand
ACATAGAAGAAGAGATATTAATTATTATAAGGGAAAAGTGAAGCAGGTAAATACAAACAAATTTCTGTTGAGATATAAAGGTAAGCAACATCATGTAGGCAGTGCAGAAATTCTAATCAACTACCAAGATAATAGTAATAAAGAGTGAAACCTGAAAGAATTGACAGATATTTTTAATTTCCTGTATTAATATAGATGTCCTGTGATTGAAATACGTACCGTAGTTATTATGCATTAGTGTGAAAGGCATGTTCTAGTACAGATGGGTTATGGCTTCCTCCCCTCCCTTTTTATGTCACGTGATCCTGTTAGGAATGTTGATTTGAATCCAGGCCATATCCTGGTAAAGTGAGGATCCTTTGTTATCGTTTCAAGGACAGAAATAGAAAAAAAAGTGCACGAAAGTTATAGGGAAGAAAAAACGTCTTTGGGCTATAAGTGCTTGTGGGATTGGTCAACTTTGATGTTGTAATATATCTGTATACGGATTGGCTGTTATATCACATTCCTGTTTGGGGCAGAAATGAAACCATGTCTATGTGGAACGCTCTAATTGGTTGTTTGAAATCTAATAAATATATCTGTCTGGAAAAAGAATAGCCAGACATGACATGAAAGCTTGTAGTGCGGACGATAGGTTGTAAGAAAAGGCGCTCAAAACTATTGGACGGATCGCTACACATTCTCCCAAATATGGTGTTCCCTTCACCACAAATAAGACAAGATAGAAAGTGAAATAGGTGGGAGAACAGCGCTCCTTCTCAAGGTAGGGTTGGCTCTCCCCAGTCATAAACACCTCAGTATATAATAAAACAACCACTATCTTACGTTTATACAGTAGAGGGGAAATTACTCTTTTCCAGTAATCGATTTTCTTTGATTTGGAAAACCAAAATTGACCTCAGAAATAAGAGAGAAAAAAACAACAATGGTGCAGACCAGTATGGCAGTGTATGGGTATATTCAATACTACAACGCACTCACAATTTATGAGAGCTCTCTAGCTCTATACTGGATGTATCACGGACTGTTGTGGGCCAGCCCGTCAGCCAGACTTTTGTTTAGCAAGGATTTCTCCCCTTCTCTCACCCCTCAAAGGAAAAGAGAGTTTTCATGGCACAGTGTCATCTTGATTTAATCGGTACCAAATGAGGAAAAGGAGAACACACCCTTTTAGGAGCTTGACCCAGCTCTAGGTGTTCAGCGTATCCAAATTGTTTGGCACAATTAGAAAAGCCTCTTTCTGACCAGATATTATGCAGATCAGCGGAGATGATTTAAAAATCTAAGATTCATTTCCAATATCACTATAAACAAACATAAAAGGAACTACCAGATGCGTTTCACGCTTCAAGCGCTTCATCAGTGGCAAAATAAAAGAGATTTGCAGCCTCATGTGTGTCTCTTATATATATACCCCCTTAAGATCACCAAATCTCCACTTCCGGTCCCACACAGTACGTCTGTGGAGCTCCACTTCCGGTAAATTGTGAGTGCGTTGTAGTATTGAATATACCCATACACTGCCACACTGGTCTGCACCATTGTTGTTTTTTTCTCTCTTATTTCTGAGGTCAATTTTGGTTCTCCAAATCAAAGAAAATCGAATACTGGAAAAGAGTAATTTCACCTGTACTGTATAAACGTAAGATAGTGGTTGTTTTATTATATACACTGAAGTGTTTACGACTGGGGAGAGGCAACCCTACCTTGAGAAGGAGCTCTGTTCTCCCACCTACTTCACTTTCTATCATGACATGAAAGCTGTACATTGTGTGTAGCTGATTTTAATGTCTCCACTATAGCGTAAGCGCGCATCTTTCTTCATTTTCTTATTTGAGAAGGAACTTGCAGATGTTTTTGGAATTCCTATTATGGTAATTATAAAATAGGAAAACTGATTTTATTTGTTTAATTTATTTTTTAACAGTTGGTGTTAGATGTGGGATCTGCCAATGTCAATTTGTCCACAATGATAGTTTATCACTTTGTACATTTTGTTTGTTCAGATTTTGCGAATTTGCCTCCTGTGCTTGGCATTTGTTTGTTTTCTTTGACGTTTAAGGTTCTGGCTGTGAGAGCCTGTGTGTGTTTTTGTTGCAGGGATGTTTTATGGACGCTCTATTTGTTTTGGTTTGTTTAAACCTACCCAGAAGGATGATCTAGGAAACTAGGATCATGCCTTAAGAGTAATTAAAAAAATAGTTTTTGAGTCCTCGCAATGTGACTCACATGTGTATTATTATTATTAACTCACCCGAGAAAGGAAGTCATAAAAAAGAGACATTTTCTAGCATTTGAGTATTTGTATTTCTGTCTGTCTGTCTGTTTATTGTAGCTCCGTTGTTTTGGAGTTTTGACTAGTCCATGCCTGCTTGTAATTTTGAGCATTTCTTTTAATAGATTAGATCTGTCCAGTTTTCTTCTCATATAACAAAATGGCTCTGTCTCCCATTGAGAGCCACTCCCTTAGCGCTGTTGTCCCTTTCGTGCTGTTGCTTCTCTTTGCGCTGTTGACACTTCCTTCACGCTGCTGTCCGTTCGCGACACTGTCTTATTTTATGACCTGTGTCTGGTTTAACTAATTTTTTTGATTGTTGATACATTGCATCAAATCATGTAGAAAGTTTGTTTTTCTCCAGATATTCTGGACTTGTATTTTATTACTGGTTACTGTTTCTAACTCATACTTGCTATCCTTCATGTTTATATTTTATTACACTATACAGCTGTCTGTGTTTCTACATGTATAGGGACTGATTTCCTTTAAAATATATCGCTTTGCCAGTGTGTAAGCAGCTGAATGCTGTGTGCCTGCTTTCTCCCCCTTCTCCTCTAAGCTTTATAAAAAAAGATAAAAATCAATGAAAAATATGATAGGTAGTTTTTTAATTTTCTGTATGATTATAAATGTCCTCTGATTGAAATGCGTACCATATTTCAGTATGCATTGGTGTGAAAAGCCTGTTCTGATAAAATGGCTGTAACTTTCCCCCCTCCATTTCCTGTGTCAAATTCTGTATGTGGACAGTTTTTCTTACATAGGATGTTGGCCTGCAGGAATTTAGCTACAGTACATTTCCTATTTTTTGTCTTTGTTACATGAAGTGTAGAAATGTATCTGCTCTGATTGGCTGTTATATCACATTCCTTTGTTGGGTGGTTAGAAACCTCTTTTTTATAACGAACGTTTCTATTGGATGTTGAAATAATAAACTGCTCTGTCTATCGACGAGATAGTCAGACATGAAACGGCCATATCCCAGTGTGGTTGGTTTTATTGTCTCCTCTGATCAGAGTGCAGCACAGCGTAGCGCAGTGTTTTACTTCATAATTTTTGATATATGAGCAAGAAATGACAGACTATTTGGGATTCCATATATGGTAATTATAAAAGGAAAATTGTTTTGTTTGTTTAAAGTTATTATTTAACAGCCAGCGTTTTTTTTCTCTCTGTTCAATTATCCCCCTTATCTCTCTCCTATGAGCAGTTTTAGCAGTCTGATGTAAACCATATGTGAGGTTTTTTTTGGAATGCAAGTTGGATTATGGGATATGTAGTTATTTTGTTGTTCTGTTAGGATGCTTTACTGGAATTCATTTGTGTGCTGTGAGTATCTATTAAGGATAATCAGACAGTATCAGGCTGTTACATCCTCAGCCCCCACTGTGCCCCCTGGGGGGTCTGGGCAAGAAGGGGGACCGCTGGCTTTCTGGGGACTTTCTGGGACTGCTGGCAGATCGGCATCTGAGGGGGCGGGGTCAGGTGTGGTTACCAGGAGCTGCAGGCTTTAAAACAGGGCTCGAGGAGTTGCCTCATCGCCCCGGTTGTGGAGTTTGTTTCACGCACCACTACGTCCTGTATCTGATTGCATTCACTGTTGACGACCCTGCTTAGTAGGAGATTCCTGCTCCTGTTATTTG
The DNA here is from genome assembly GCA_009667805.1 of Leptobrachium leishanense. Lineage (NCBI taxonomy): Eukaryota > Metazoa > Chordata > Amphibia > Anura > Megophryidae > Leptobrachium > Leptobrachium leishanense. The sequence goes on along the minus strand of CM019064.1, from coordinate 428,774,942 downwards.
ACCCGGCTTGGCTTTGACCACTCTCTCTCTCAATTGTGTGTATTACGCCTTTTGCGTGGTTTAGTAATTTAACCCCATGCTGGTTGCTGGGTTGATCACTCGCTGTTTGGTTTCTGCATCCCTGACTGCCCTGCACCTTGAATACTTCACGGACTGTTGTCTCACGTATTATGTTTCTGAGCGTGTCCTAGTCTTTCTGTCGGTCTCGAAACCCTCGGAGCCTAGAGGCAATTCAGCTAGTCCTTTGAGTCCCTTGGCTCTTGAGTTACAACCTGTATTTTATGCAATTTCTGTGTTAATCAAGAAAGTATTGTTGCCCTTAAGGATCTCAACTCCGCTACTCTTGGAAGCGATATAGCTTCTGTTACGTTACAACAGGGCCAAATGGATCCAGCAACTGTATCTGACCTAATGTCTAAGCTGAGTAATATAATCTTTATACAAGAAAATCAAGCGCAACATTTGGATCAGTTTACTCAGGCTTTGGGCCTAGTCATATCTCAGTTAAACAAGGCCTCGCCGCCACCCCCTCCTGCGATTGACAGATCCACACAAGCAGTCTCTGTGATTACTACTGAGGTGTCTCATGTTCACATAAAGACTCCCACACGTTTCAATGGGAGTAATGGGTCTTGTAGAGGGTTTGTAACCCAAATAAATATTATGTTCGAATTAAACCCTGGCATGTGTTCCACAGATAGAGCCAAGGTGGGATATGTAATCAATCACCTGACTGATAAAGCTCTACTGTGGGCAACCCCTTTTATGGGATCTGGACAGACCAGTGATATACAATTATGCTGAGTTTATGAATAGCTTGAAGCGTACTTTTGACCCCACTAGAAGGGCAACAGGGGCAGCCAGAGCTTTATGGCGTATTTCCCAGGGCAACCGCGTGTTGCTGAATATGCTATAGAGTTTAAAACTTTGTCATCAGAACTTCTCTGGTCTAATGATGTGCTTGTTACAGCATGCCTTGAAGGACTCTCCGAGGCTATGATGCATGATTTAGCACCTCTATCGTTACCTGAGGATCTGGAAGACCTCATAGATTACTGTATAGCACTTGATAATTCGTGACAGGAGGTCTGGTTGTAGCAAATCACATAAGCCTGCCCAGGCTGCCTAATCTACTCACGGGTCAGTTCATGCTGTCTCCCCTCCCAGACCTGTACCCTCTGAACCAGAGCCTATGCAACTGGGTCGGTCTAGCATATCTGGGGATGAGAGATAATATCGCCTCAGAGAGGGGCCGGCCTCTGTTTTTACTGCGCAGACAGAGGATATTTTTGTTTGCAATGCCCAAAGCGACCTAATAGGTCTAATGTGTCACAATCAAACCTGGTATCTCATGAGAGACAGGTTCTAGGTACCACTGTCGTGTCTTTTGTATCTGATAAGAAAAGAAAGAAAAAATCTTGTGTGGTAGTGCCTGTAACCATTTGTTGGGAAAAGGTCAAATTTGACATAGAGGCATTACTGGATTCTGGGTCTACAGGAAATTTCCTGGACTCTGGGTTTGCAGCCATCCACCAAGTACCTCTGGCTGAAAGAGAAGTACCACTTCTCATAGAGAGTATTGATGGTAGGAGGCTGACAAGACCCCATGTCACACATCAAACGATTCCTGTTTCTTTCAGGACAGGTGTTCTGCATAAAGAAAACATACAGTTTCAAGTCATCGAGTCCCCTACTGTGCCTATCATATTGGGTTATCCATGGTTGGCTAAACACAACCCAGTGGTGAACTGGGGAAAAGGGGAGTTGGCGTCATGGGGACCAAAATGTTGGTCCAAGTGTCTGGGCATGACCGCTACTGTAGGTAGTCTGAACGTTGCTACGGCACCTCCACTTTCTACTGAGGTACCCGAGTGGTACAAAGACTTAAAGGAGGTGTTCGATAAAGGCAAATCCGAGATCTTGCCACCTCACAGGCCGTATGACTGTGCCATAGAAATCCTACCAGGCACCATGCCTCCAAGGGGTCATGTGTATCCACTGTCTCAGAAAGAGAATGCTATTATGGAAGAATATATACGTGAAAACCTAGCCAAAGGGTTCATACGTCGTTCTTCTTCTCCTGCGGGAGCGGGGTTTTTCTTTGTGTCTAAAAAGGAGGGGGACTTAAGACCATGCATTGACTATAGAGGGTTAAACAGAATCACTATACGTAATGCCAACCCCATCCCTTTAATATCCGAGTTGTTCGACCACTTAAGAGATGCCAAAATATACACAAATTTGGTGAGAATCAAGGAGGACCACGAGTGGAAGACTGCCTTTAATACTCGCAGTGGTCATTATGAGTATTTAGTTATGCCTTTTGGTCTACGCAATGCGCCTGCAGTCTTCCAAGACTTTATAAATGATGTCCTGAGGGACTTTTTGCAAGTCTTCGTAATCGTCTATTTAGATGATATTCTGATTTATTCCCCTGATGTTGAAACACACCATGTCCATGTGAGGACAGTGTTACAAAGGTTGCTGGAGAATAAACTATACTGTAAGTTAGAAAAGTGTCTGTTTGATATAACTTCAGTACATTTCCCGGGTTACATCATCACACCAAATGGGTTTGAGATGGATCCAAAAAAGCTATCTGCCATCAGAGAACGGCCACTACCTCAAGGTCTGAAAGCCATACAAAGATTTCTTGGTTTCACAAACTATTCTAGGAGGTTTATCAAAGGGTTCTCTACTGTTGTGTCTCCCATCACGGCCATGACTAAGAAGGGTGCTCAGAATCAGGTTTGGAGTGACCAGGCCAAGCAGGCATTCCAGTCACTTAAAGAAGCGTTTGTCTCAGCACCTATCCTAAGGCATCCAGTACCAGGCCTTCCATTTCAGTTTGAGGTTGATGCATCTGAAATAGGGATTGGTGCAATTCTGTCTCAAAGAGAAAGTCCTGAGGGACCTGTACATCCTTGTGGGTTTTTCTCTAGAAAGATGTCACCGGCTGTAAGGACAGAGGCTTGAACCCCTGTGTGGTGTTGGGTGTATGGACCCCAATAGCAAGCCGAAAGAGGAGACCAGAAGGAATATAACTAATAGAGCTTTACTGAAGGAAACAAAATATAAGTCCAGAACAAACGTAATGCAAGTTTCTTTGGTGGAAATAAAGTCCAGAATACACGTAATGCAAGGCTTCTTTGGCAGAAATAAAAGTCCAGAATAAACGTAATGCAAGGTTTCTTTGGCAGAAATAAAAGTCCAGAATAAACGTAATGCAAGGTTTCTTTGGCAGAAATGAAAGTCCAGAATAAACGTAATGCAAGGTTTCTTTGGCAGAAATAAAAGTCCAGAACGGAAAGTCGTAGGGATTTGAGGACAGGGTCCGGTACTGATGTCGTGGAGACAAGCCTGGGAATGGAACGGGCACTGTGATGGCAAGTTTGGAATGGAAGTAAAGTTGGTACCGTGGCAACCGGAACAGAAGCAGGACTTGCACTTTGGAAGCAGGAACGGAAGCAGGACTGGCACCTTGGAAGCAGGGCGAAAGCAGGACAGGCACCTTGGAAGCAGGAACGGAAGTCGGACTGGCACCTTGGAAGCAGGGCGGAAGCAGGATTGGCACCTTGGAAGCAGGAAACGGAAGTCAGGATGTCCTTAGCGTAGCACGAAGGGAACCACTGGGTAACGTGGTGGAACCACAGTATAACCTGGTTAGTGAGCTGGAGAAAGCGGCAGGTTTAAATAGGGTTCAGGGAATCATACGAACACCGTTCACCTGGGACTCGCAGGTGGAATTGAGATACCTGAGTGCTTGGCAGATTAATTGGTGGTATGCGAGGATCTTCAGTGCAGGTGGAATGCAGTACCTTAACTTGACCAGCAGAGGGCGCCAGAGTACCTGAGTTTTCATGTTCCAGGATGGACGATCGCGCATGCGCGCCCGACCTCCGCTCAGATGGATCGCGGAGACGGCGTGGGACGCATCTTGGATCTCCTCCCTCGAGCTGCAGGCCGGAACCAGGGAGCGACGCGCCACGAGGGACCTCAGGTGAGTCTGCCAGGCGTCCCAACATGGCGGCCGCGGTCCGACCGCGGCGCGGGGCATCACACCGGCTGAGAAAAACTATGACATAGGGAACAGAGAATTACTAGCAGTTATAGCGGCCCTCAAGGAATGGCGCTATTTGCTAGAAGGCACTAAAGATCCCGTGATAATTATCACACACCATAAGAATCTAGTGTACATGGGAGATGCCAAACGCCTGAATTCCAGGCAAGCCAGGTGGTCACTGTTCTTGTCAAGTTTCAACTTTTTGTTAACTTATCGTCCTGGTTCTAAAAACACAAAAGCTGACGCTTTATCTAGACAGTTCGAGTCATATTAACAGCACACGTTTGACCACAGTCCAATCATTGCTCACAAGAGGATCTTGGGTACCACGGTCTTGACAGTGTCTTCTCCTTTGCTGGAGAGAATCCAGGCTGGTCAGGGTGTTGCTCCTCTTGAAAAACCTCCTGGGAAAATGTTTGTACCTGAGGAGGAGAGAACACAGATGATGATGATGATTTATCAGGATTCCAAGCCCTATGGGCATATGGGAATAAATAAAACAGTGGCCACGATTGAGAAACAGTTCTGGTGGGTTGGTATGCGAAGGGATATTAAGGACTACATAGCCACATGTGACGTGTGCTGTAGAAGTAAAAATCCACGGTCCTTACCCGTTGGTCTCTTACAGTCTTTACCAGTGCCAGAGAGACCTTGGTCCCACCTCTCGATGGACTTTATCACAGATTTACCACCTTCAAAAGGCCATACTGTAATCCTTACGGTGGTTGATAGGTTCTCTAAGATGGTACACTTTATACCACTGGTAAAGCTTCCTTCAGCCAGTGAGCTGGTACCAGTATTCATACAAAATATTGTTAGAATTCATGGGGTTCCTCTGGGAATAGTATCCGACAGAGGAACTCAGTTCGTGTCTCATTTCTGGCGAGGATTTTGTCAAAACCTTGGGATTGAGTTGAGCTTCTCCTCTGTTTACCACCGCCAAACTAATGGGGCAGCAGAGCGAGCCAACCAAAGTGTTGAGCAGTACTTGCGTTGCTTCGTGTCTGAAAGACAAAATGAGTGGGCAGACCTGGTACCTTGGGCTGAGATTGCTTTAAACAACTCAGTAAGTGAAACCACAGGCCACTCACTTTTCCATGCCATTTATGGTTATGATCCTCCTATACTCCCCTTCTGAGTTCCAGGAAACTGATTTGCCGGCCTTGGATAACCATCTGAAAAACCTGAAAGGGACATGGGAGAAAATGAAAGAGATTATGAAGGCCAATATCGATAGATAAAAAATCAAAACAGACATACGCAGAGGTCCTGCACCGGGGTATACGGTTGGGGACAAGGTATGGCTGTCTACTAGGAACATCAAATTATTGGTACCATCCATGAAGATGGCTCCCAGGTTTATTGGGCCTTATAAAGTGTTAAGACGTATTAATCCTGTCTCTTATGCGCTGGCTTTGCCTCCTTCTCTACGTATACATAACGTATTTCATGTCGGCCCCCTGAAGCCTCTTACCTGCAATAAGTACACCAGAGTTGCTGTTCCCCCTCCGCCTATCAAGTCTCAGGGTGAGGAGGAGTACGAGGTCCGTGCCATCTTGCGGTCCCGTCTGGCCAGGGGTCTCCTGCGTACCTGGTGGACTGGGAGGGTTATGGTCCTATGGATCGTTCCTGGCAAGATGCCTGCGATGTCCATGTGCCTTGTCTGGTTCGCCTGTTTCATGAGGCCCAGCCTTCAACGCCTGGTGGTCGTTCTGAGCCCGACCGTAGACGGGGGGTTCTGTTACATCCTCAGCCCCCACTGTGCCCCCTAGGGGGTCTGGGCAAGAAGGGCGACCGCTGGCTTTCTGCTGGCAGATTGGCATCTGAGGGGGCGGGGTCAGGTGTGGTTACCAGGAGCCGCAGGATTTAAAACAGGGCTCGAGGAGTTGCCTCATCGCCCTGTTGTGGAGTTTGTTTCACGCACCACTACGTCCTGTATCTGATTGCATCCACTGTTGACGACCCTGCTTTGTAGGAGATTCCTGCTCCTGTTATTTGACCCGGCTTGGCTTTGACCACTCTCTCTCTCTCAATCGTGTGTATTACACTGTTTGCGTGGTTTAGTGATTTAACCCCATGCTGGTTGCTGGGTTGATCACTCGCTGTTTGGTTTCTGCATCCCTGACTGCCCTGCACCTTGAATACTTCACGGACTGTTGTCCCACGTACTATGTTTCTGAGCGTGTCCTAGGCTTTCTGTCGGTCTCGAAACCCTCGGAGCCTAGAGGCAATTCAGCTAGTCCTTTGAGTCCCTTGGCTCTTGAGTTACAACCTGTATTTTATGCAATTTCTGTGTTAATCAAGAAAGTATTGTTGCCCTTAAGGATCTCAACTCCGCTACTCTTGGAAGTGATATAGCTTCCATTATATTGGGTTATTCAAAGAGAATCAAAGTCACCGCACGTTCGGTGACTTTTCGTTCTCTTCAATTTGGTGCGATTTGGCGATCCTATTTCGGCGACCCTGCGGTGTATTCAGCAACCACCACAGGGCCGTCGTAGTGCAGGAAAAAGCTGCCGGAGACCTGCCGAACACTCACCGCAAAACCCAGGCGAATGCACACCGAAACCCGCAAAAACATTTGGATTAACCCCACCGAACACGCCAGAGAAACCCGAGCAGGAGCCGATCAGAGCACAGAGCAGCCGCCGGAAAAACCCGACACCGCAGACGAATGGAGTGAAAAAAAAAAAGTGAAACGCTGTTTGCAAACAAACTCTACTGAGCGAAAATGTCTGAAATTTACATGAGATCCAATGAATGATAATAAGAAGGGCTGTTACAGAAAAAAGAAAACGTTGGGAAAAAAAATTCAGTTTTATTTTTTTTAAACAAATCCCGAAAAATGCTTAAAATGCCTAAACAAAATCTATAAATAAAGAGACTTTTTACTGCAGAATATTATAATAAACGGTTTATTAGATATTGTATTTAAACAGGAATATTTTTAACATTGAAGCCTATGGGATTCGCCTGAATAAACCTGTCGAATGAAGCAACCAAATGGCAGGGCATTTCGGCAACCCTGCTGGTTCTTGTTCTCTGAATAGACGAAGCTATGGGGATTTCACTGCCCTCAAACAGGCACCGTATGAGCAGGCAATTCGCTAACATTTGGCGAACTGCCTGCTCTCTGGATAGCCGAATGGGCAGGAAAGGTAACTGTACACGGATTTTCACTGTTCGGTTACCTTTCACCAGTAATTCGGATCTCTTTGAATAACCCTGTATATAGCAAATAGTAATGATATTGATAATAACACATATCTAATGTCTTAAATAAATATATAATAGTAATTAAATCCTGGCACTCTGTTAATGCTTTATAAAAGTGTAACTGTTTTGCATCTATTTATGATGTAGGGCTATAGCACTAAAACATATCAATGTACAGTACACATATATGCCCTGTTTCTCTGTAATATGCTACATTATTTCTATCCAATATGTATATTTTATCTAGTTTAATTGCATATTAAATAACTGAAATAATTCCCAGATTTTATTAAAGCAATTGTAATTAAGAACAAAGCAATGAATTATGACCTCGTCTTAGGCAGGTCAGACAAACGCAGTCTGGGCGCACTCTGCGTGCGTGCAGAACGGATGGAAGATACTGTAAACACCACACGGTCCATTTTTTTTAATATTTTTTTTACGGACATGGAACAAACGGGAATTATGGGAACTAAACTTAATATGAAAAAATGATACAAATTGATACATGATATAAAAAGCTATTGTAGCGCTCACTCCCGGAGGAGCCGCTGAAATTGAACCACGGGTCAGTCTCCCCGCACTAGGGAATAAATATACTCCGGCACCGTTGTGGTTTTATAAATTATATAGTTTACTAAAATGAATGGCATATAATAGATAACACGGTGTTCGTAGATATATTTACAGTATTTCGTATTTCGGGAAACGCGCAGCGGAAAAGAAATACGAGGCTTCGTATTTCGGGAAAACGCGCATCTGAACAGAAAATATAATGCTTCGAAATTCGAGAGACGCGCAGCGGAAACTGAAAAAAATACAATGCTTCGAGAAACGCGTATCGGAAAAAGAAATGAGAAACGAATCGTTAATCCCTTTCGGAGATTAGGAAGTGAGTCCCGCACAGGTTAAATCCCGGAATGTAAATGTGTGTGTGGCCATGTACAAGCTTGATCTATCTGCTATCACCATTTTGCAATTTTGTATAGTGTCACCCGCGGTTATGGATATGGTGACTGTTCTGCAGGTTTTTGGAACCAATTTATTCATGACATTTCTGGTATTATTTCTTCACATACTGTATTAAGAAGTGTGTGTTCTGGCATTATATGATTGTTTCATGCTTCACCCAAGTTTATTATATTATATGCTGTGAGTTATGTTTAGATCACAGCATATGAAGTATACGGCTATATAGATATTCCATGTCCAGAAGTAGTCCCTTATTCCGCATATTTATGCACATGAGCACTTTTTGTACATGTACACTTTCCTCGTTTATATTCTTAAAATATACTGCTATTTACAAGCAGTAGTGAAGTGGAAATAGGCTGGAAGACGGCCGCCATTGTACACAGGCGGCCATCTTGTTCAGAATATTGGTTCACTTGTATATAACTAGACAGGTTTGTAGCTGAGACTAGAATGAGGTATACGTAGAAATTTAGGAATGTGTTTAATTGCTTTTCTGCTAATCTAAAGTTTTATGAAAGATCTTTGCTGTTTCTGGCATGGAGAAGTAGATATTCCAAGGTCGATTGGGCCCGTGAAAAGACGAAGGAGTATAGAAGACCGGGCCCCAGGCCATCTGAATAAATATAGCCGAAAGGGAGGGAGGCACTCCCCGGAGAAAGACAGCACAAACAAATCACAGACTGTCAAACTAACGAGAAGTGTATCAATTTATAGTTATATGTGGAATGTTCTTTGTGTTCGAATTAATGATGGGAGGTATTAACCCACGTGGGGTAGAATAGAGTGTCATAGGGAGGTGGGCTAATGGGGATGTACCTAATTATGTATTTGGGGCATAAAACCTCATGTCTCTGTGTAATCGGGGCTCACTCTAAGCGATTCAATCCTGTGTGAGCACTTGTGTGACGACACAATAAACTCTTGCCTTTCCTGAAGAGACTCGTGTTTGGACAATCCTTGCTTGTGTCTGGTCCGGCGCCGTTAATGAAGTGAACCTGTCTGACTCCGGCTACATTTTCTGGGGTCTCGATAACCGGGATAACGGGCCTTTTGCCAAGACACAGGCAACGGCTGCTGAACACAGTGTGGCGCTTGACTGCAGCAGTGCCAGAATCCCGATGGTTGGGGGCGTCCGTTGAAGGTGAGCTGACATCTGCAGGCGCCAAGCAGGATTTCCTGTACAGTGGACCTCATCTCGTCCCAAACAGACCCCCCTGACCCGGGAAAACTGGGACACCAACGAGTCTGAGGAAACAGCGAGCAGCGCCGGCGATAGGTAACGTGTCTTCTATGTTTTGTATGTCTAAAGGAAATACCGGTATCTAAGGGAAACGTCCGACTGCGATAGACGGATAAGAGGATGCGATGGCCACCATCCTATTGGCATATCTTTCCCGCCGCTGGTAGCGCTGACATTGCTAAAGAGCCAGAGTGGCTAGCGGGCGTCTGGATTCGGGGGAATTGAATGCCAATCAAAGGGTAGTTCTGTATGAGAGGGAGAAAGTAGCTGCGTGGAGTTGCATAGTTCAGTGTTTGTAAATAGAGCTTCACCACGTGGGTAAACGGGAAAGGAGGAGGATTTTTCTGTGTGACTGGGCTGAGAGCCTGAGTCAGTGCCTAGTGTGTACGTCGTATAGTGACAAGGGCTTATAGTGAAGCCAACGATAGCTGCAGAGATAGTGGTGCTGAGTGGGTAGATTATCCATAAAGCAGATTGGAATTGCAGACGGAAGTGTAGACAAGGAACGGGGTGCACATAGCCACAAGCAGTCAAGAGTTAGAGTTCAAATTACGGGGTATAAGGAGCCACTAAGGAGGAATACGTCATCGGCTAATGGAAAGAGTTGAAGTGATATATGTTCTATATTATGCTGAAAGTATCTGATACGGAATGTGTTGTGAATGAATTGACTTGAGTGCTGTGAGTGAACGTGCGCCTACTCGCTCCGCGAGGAAGCAAATTCGAGAGTGGACCCTGGAACGTACGGTTTCGGCTCAGGCGACTGCAGTCGGCTACTGAAGGGGGAAGCGTATGTGGATGCGGATAAATTGTTGACTGAAGTATCAGACTGTAGATTTTAACTGTTATTGAAATAAGATAATTGTATCGCAAAAAGTATTGTTTTCAGGAGTGACAATGGGTAACGGGTCATCTAAGCCCAAGAAGGTAAAGGAGGGTGAGATGCCCCTAGAATATATGGTGCGGATTTCGAAGCATTATATAAAAACGTATGATTATGGTGTAGAATTGACAAAAGAGAAATTAAAAGTAATGTGTACAGTTGTGTGGCCGATATTAGTCCCAGGATGGCCAGAGCAGGGGTCAATGGACCCGGAGTTGGTACAGAAGGTACACTCCCAAGTTACAGAGCAGTACGGATATCCTGAAGAATACCCGTATATAGATATATGGAGATATTGTATTAAAAACAAGAGTCATTTTGTAAATGATAGCGGGGAGAAATGAGAAACAGGACCCCCAAAATAATAGAGAGAGAGAGAGGTGTTAGTAGAACAACTGGAAGAAAATAAATGTTTTACCCCCGTCCTATTTATTATGTTATGGGGCAGCTAGGGAAGCTCTGAATGCCGCTGTTGTGCGGGCGGAAAGGGGGGGCGGGCAGCTGCTATGTCTCGGTCAGCTCCGCTCCGTCCCGTCCCGTATGGCTGAGGAAGAAGAGCAGGGTGTATCGGGTGAAGGAGATAGAGAGGCTCCACCAGAAAAGATTGAGATGCCCGATGGGAGCATATATAAATTAATTAATATTTCACGGAGTGAGATAGTTGCAATGCTGTATAGTTTATGTGTGGTTCAGACTGATTTTGTCCGATTGTGTTTTTAATTGATCATTAAACTGTTCAATTAAAAGTTGAGATTGAGCGTCGTCCCTGGTGTAATAGGCCCCCTCCTTTTTCTGACAGACTGTTTGCAAGAAGGAGGAGGGAGCAGTTTGTTTTTCTTTGCTCTCTGAAAGGTGGAAAAAATAACCCTTTGTGTACTTGTGCAGCGTACTATGTTTAGTTAATTTTAGTGTGTGTTACAATAGAATATTTGTCTGAAGTCGGTTGAGTGCAAGATATATGTTTATATTTTGTGTTGATATTATTAAAAAGGAGTCCTGTTTTTTTTTATATTATTGCATATAAATAATAATAGGTATGTAATGGTATACAATATTGTCTACTAAAATATAAAAATTTATTAACAAACTAAATTGAAATATATGAAACGGTTAGAAAAATTAATTCGAGAAATAATTAAAGTAATTTTTTCTTTACTGTTTTTACAAGGTATGTTTTTGTTTGATTTTTGATGGAATGATTTATTTTTATTGTTTTTTTTGATGTAGTATTAAGAGTCTGTTTTAGGCTATGGGAAAATATTTCTGAGAATATTATTTATATAATGTGTATATGTATATGCCCGAATGTCCCATCCAGCTCCTGGGGCGGGATATTTTTTGCAAATTGCAAGCCCAAATTATGTTTTTTTTTTCCCGGGGGTCACGTTCAATTAAACCTGCCGGAGAGTGGCAGTTTTGTTCGGTAGTATAATCCAGCCAGCCCGCACAACCCCCAATCTGTGAAAATCGCAGTAGTTATGCCGAGGGAAGAAGAATGGCGCACGGCACCTACTCTGTCTGCCACGCTGGATCCGCACGCACTACTCCTTGGAATTCCTGAGGTGGGGGGCGGAGGACAACCCGCCCAGATTAGTTGAATTAAAGTCCGGCGCAATACCGGTGGCTCTAAAACAATATTATATCCCAAAGAAAGCCAAGCAGAATATACAAATATATTTGCAGAGATTTAAAGACTACGGTATATTGAAATTCTGCGTGTCACCGTGGAACACACCATTGTTCCAGCAAGACAACTTTTTTATTTGTTTTATTTTTTTTTTATTTCTCAGTGGGAGGTATCTACAATGGATGCGCGCTCAGCCAGGACCTTTTGTCCTTCCACGCTACAGTATGTTGATTAATTACACTAGTTTCCCCCACAGAAAAAGACTGTTTATCTGTCACAAAACTTTTGCTACATCTGCTAAGCCAAACAGGTTACAGAGTGTCTAAAAAAAAAAAAAGAAAGCACAAATATATAAACAGAGTGTAAAATACCTGGGATTCCAGTTAACAGGTACCAAACGTGCACTGGGGGCAGAAAGCAAAGAAGCAATGTGCCGCATACCCCAACTAAAGACCAGGAGACAAGTCTGTGAATTCCTGGGAGCTGCAGGCTTCTGCCGCCTGTGGATCCCCAACTTCGCAAAAATTGCCAAGCCGTTTCATCAAGCCACCAAGGAAAGAGAATTAGACCCCTTTCATTGGGAAGAAGAGCAAACCGCAGCGTTTCTGAAATTAAAGACTCTGCTGATGGAAGCTCCTGCGCTGGGTCTGCCAGATCATAGCAAGCCTTTCCAGCTGTTCGTACATGAATATAACCAAACAGTAACAGGAGTATTGGTCCAGACCTTTGGCTCGTGGCTGAGGCCTGTGGCCTACCTCTCCAAGCAACTCGACCCTGTGGTCTGCGGCCTACCCCTATGCCTGGAAGCAGTGGCTGCCACCGCAATGCTGATAGCAGAAGCAGACAAGCTGACCCTTGGACAAGTTCTTTATGTCAAGGTGCCCCATGCTGTCAAGGCTCTGCTGGATGTCAAAGGAGGTTACTGGTTTAGCAACAGCCGGATGACGAAGTACCAAGCCATGATGTGTGAAAATCCACGGGTTCATTTGGACCTCATCGCTACTTAAACCCTGCTACTTTACTGCCTGACTGTGAAGAGGATCCAAATCATGAATGCCTCCAAGTCATGGAAGAAGTGTTCAGTAGCAGGCCAGATTTGAAAGACGTACCCCTAGACAAATACGATCTACAGCTATATGGATGATGGGAAGAAAGTCTCCGGCTATGCAGTAGTCTCAACAGAAGAAGTTATCAAAGCAAAGCCACTGCCAGGCCATACATCGGCACAACTAGCTGAAATAACAGCTTTAACCAGAGCCCTTGAAATTTCTGAAGGCAAAAGAGTAAATATCTATATGGATTCCAAATACGCCTTTATGACAGTCTATGCACATGGCGCACTCTACAAAGAAAGAGGCCTACTCACGTCTTCAGGACAATAAATTAAATATGCTGCAGAAATCACGGCCCTCCTGGAAGCAGTGTGGAAACCAAGTGCTGTCAGTATCATGCACTGTCGAGGCCACCAAAAAGGCCGTGATAAAATTCCAAAAGGTAACAGACGCGCAGACCAGGCCGCAAAAGCAGCTGCGAAACCACCACCGCAAACAGAAGCTCAAGCTAAAGTATTGATCTGCAAGCAAGAGCCTCAATCTTCCATGCCAAATTACGAGTTCTATATGAATTTAAAAAAAAAATTTGAACCCCACGGCGAGTTCATTGAAATAATATTGAACAAATGGCAAGATGATTATGAACTGTTAGAACTCAATTATGATTATATCCAATGGGTTTTTTCTAACTCGGACACAAGGCCGGAATTTCTACTCTACTCCCCTAAACCCGCAAGAAATATGTTTAATGATCAACACCTCAGAAGTTCAGCAAAGACTGCGCAGAGTCTACAAGATGATGCTGAAATTCTTCGGCGTAAAAATAGTGGGGGAGGAGGAAGACAAAGAAATAACTGAAGTTGAACGAGCAGAAAATTGAAATTTCGCGTCACGTTTTGAAAATTTGACAATCAATTCTCACAATAATCTACGAATCACACGAATACTGCACAGTCTAGGAGAATTTATCTGGGGAAATTATGGAGAATTGGCACGATACAAACCAAAACCAGTGGTGGCTGCACTCCTACCGGCGCCACTGAGCGAATGGACATCTGTGTACTCAGAGAAAGAAAAGAAGTGGCTGACAGACGAACCCGGAGGGTATGGAGAAGATGGATGGTTCCAGATGGAGAACGGACTAATAGTCCTACCAGCAACACTGGCTCCTGAAATCGTAAGAGCATTTCACGCAAGTACCCATGGAGGAAGAGAAATGATGGAGCAACAGTTGGAGCCACATTTCTACGTACCAGGATTGTCAGCAATCTGCAAAGCAACAGCTCAGCAGTGTGTAACATGTGCCAAGAACAACCCGAGAACAGGCCCCAAAGTTCGGGAAAAGTTGAAAAAAATGAACCGTACCCTAAAGACTTTGATGTCCAAACTGTGCCAAGAGACGTCACTAGGCTGGTTGGACTTACTGCCGATAGTCCTTTTGCACATTAGGTGCAGACCAACCCCCAATTGAAGCTACGTCCATACGAACTTATGTTTGGACAGCCAACCCCTCTGATTAATGGACTAAGGGGGGACCTTCAGGCATTGGGAGAAATTAAACTAAATGATCAGGTAGTAATGCTGGGTAAATCAATGCAGAAGTTAAATATTTGGGTGGGGGATAATATACCGTATTCTCTGTATTTTTCACTGTATAAGTATTGTCCGGGTGACTCAGTATGGGTAAAAGAGTGGAAAAATGATCCACTAGGTCCAAAATGGAGAGGTTTTTATTTTGTCCTGTTATCAACCCCTATAGCAGTAAAGGTTGCCGAGGTGGTCCCGTGGATATATCACTCCAGAGTAAAAGCAGCTGCCAGTCCTGAGCTAACATGGAAGGTCGTCGCCAACGAGACCAATCCGCTGAGGCTGAAGCTGACAAAGACCACAGTCACGAGCACCTAAATGATCCTAACCCTGATGATTCAGAGGATCAACAAGTGGGTGTTTTGATGGGCACAGGCCCTGACCACCTGCCAACGGGGGATAACCACAGGGTGCTTTTTAGGGGCCCGGCCCCCACCCTTGATCATCCAGAAATGTTTTTTACTTTTGAAATTCCGGTGGGGAGGGATTGGGTTTATGTGACTGTAAAAAGAATTGCCCAAGGAATTCTGACACTCGGGGCATTTGTGGTGCTGATTTTATATTTTGCTAATTTGATTTATGGACTCTCGCGTGGAGTATGCTCTAATTGTACGGGCAATGTGGGGAAAGTGGATATTTCCCATATCTGGAATAGTACGCACCCGGTGATGGAGAACCGTACCATGTGGAGACAAAAACGAGAGGCGCTATCTGGAACCAACCCAAGAGGACATTTACTTGTGCAATTCAAATATGACTATGCTAAAAAGTCTGGGCAAACTGTATGCTGGGTGTGTAGTAGACTGCACCCAGAGACAATTTATATACCATTTGCCTCTGTTCCAATGAATTTGAGTATGTTTGTATCAGGGAAAAGGTAGGATCAGTCAGTCCCGGGTACCCTATAATAGGACCAGTGTATCTACCAGAATGGTGTTTTCAACTAGGACCAGATAAAGAAACAAATAACGAGGGTGGGTTATGTAACTCAAGTCAGTTCAACTGGACATTATATATTTATATATTTAAAGCAGGACAAAAGGCGATTTATTTATATATACGATGCAGGCAACTCACTAGAGACCAAGAGGCGGTGATTGGGAATGTGACCAATGGGAGGCAGGGTGCAGTGGATATGATGAGACGGCTGAGACATTTTGCGATAGAGATATCAAAGGGAACACTATATTTATTGCTATTTATAGTGAAAGGAGGATACCAGGTGTGCTGTGAAAGGGTGTGTTACACATGGGTACCACCAACAATAACGGGAATGTGTTATTTGGCTAAGCTGGTCCCAATCCAGAAACTAAGGGGAGAAGACACAAACACAGACACAGAACTACACCCTAGGTACCCACTGGTGTTTGAAAGACCGAAGAGAGAATTGTTTGCGAAGATGGATCGAATATGGACATGGTTGCCAGTATGGACTGGATAGGGAGGAGAGATGATGAGGAGATTGAATAGCTATGTCAATCTGATGGATGAGATTCTGAATAGGACCGGTATGGATATCCAGCTATTGAATCTGGAAATGCGTGAGTTATGAAAGGTGCAAATGATATATGAAATGGCGCTTGAGCAGATCAGTGCGGCCTTGAATGGATTGTGTGAAATGACAATGCACTATGAATGTTGCACCTTCATCAGAAACACTACACACGAAGTCCCAGACTATTACCAGGTAATTCAAGATTATCAGGAGAAGGTAGCACAGTTGCAGGGCACAGCCAGGAGGATTGCTGCCGAAGGCTGGAATCCGCTCCGTGGGTTTGGAGCAATGGGAGAATGGTTTGGTTCTATCTTACGATTCATCTCAAAGATTGGATCTATGATACTTATGATAGTGGTGATTTTGATTATAGGGATACTGATATCTACACAAACACAGAAGATACCACTGATAATTCCACAGGGTATGTTCCCAGTGAAAGAAACCCCCCCTTTTTCAGTAGTTTCAGAATAGTGGAGTATAATGGCTACAAGTGCCAGGAAAAGATCCTGACACTTGAGCCAAGGGGGGAATGAAGTGGAAATAGGCTGGAAGACGGCCGCCATTGTACACAGGCGGCCATCTTGTTCAGAATATTGGTTCACTTGTATATAACTAGACAGGTTTGTAGCTGAGACTAGAATGAGGTATACGTAGAAATTTAGGAATGTGTTTAATTGCTTTTCTGCTAATCTAAAGTTTTATGAAAGATCTTTGCTGTTTCTGGCATGGAGAAGTAGATATTCCAAGGTCGATTGGGCCCGTGAAAAGACGAAGGCGTATAGAAGACCGGGCCCCAGGCCATCTGAATAAATATAGCCGAAAGGGAGGGAGGCACTCCCCGGAGAAAGACAGCACAAACAAATCACAGACTGTCAAACTAACGAGAAGTGTATCAATTTATAGTTATATGTGGAATGTTCTTTGTGTTCGAATTAATGATGGGAGGTATTAACCCACGTGGGGTAGAATAGAGTGTCATAGGGAGGTGGGCTAATGGGGATGTACCTAATTATGTATTTGGGGCATAAAACCTCATGTCTCTGTGTAATCGGGGCTCACTCTAAGCGATTCAATCCTGTGTGAGCACTTGTGTGACGACACAATAAACTCTTGCCTTTCCTGAAGAGACTCGTGTTTGGACAATCCTTGCTTGTGTCTGGTCCGGCGCCGTTAATGAAGTGAACCTGTCTGACTCCGGCTACAGTAGCACCTGAATACACCAGCACCTTATAAATTCTACAATAACACTTTGAAGTAGAGAATAGCTTATCCCTGTAAGCAAGGACTAGATGAGAACATCATACAGCCATGTAGATATTCCATATCCAGAATCAGGGAATCTGAATTAAACAGAATGAACTGAATATAATGACGTATCTCTCCTACCAACAATCTGCTACATTGGCTATGTATAAATTTAACCTGTTTATTATCACCAATTTTCTAATATGTTTTAATTATACACATCATCACCTGCAGTGATTATGACTATCTGCAGGCTTCATAATTACCATATGTATGATGCTTTAAATGCCTTTTTTGACCAGATTGTATCAAAGAATATGTGTTTGGGCATTTTATTTATTTTTATTTTCAATTTGCCACAGGTCTCTCATGACATTTCTGTGTGGTTTTACATATCATTCGCTCTAGTGCATAGCACTCCAGTCTAGATCAACCTTACAGCTGGAACCTCGCTCTAGTGCATAGCACTCTAACCTAAATTAACCTTACAGCTGGAACCTCCAAAAAGACTATTTATAGGTACAGCAGGCCTGTGAAAACATTGACATCTACTGAGGAAGCGGCTTCATACCGCGAAACGCGTTTGGATGTACCAAGATTATTTTAATTATTTTATACCAATAAATCCCATTATACCTTGCTTGCTGTCCCTATTCTTCCTGTTTCCTGGAAACATCCCACATGATTCCACATGATTGTGATCTACATCGCTGCTGAGGATCAGGGGAACGGATACTGAAACAACATCAAGGCTCTTGGAGTACCCAAAGATTGGAGGACCACCACAGACGTTGGAGCACCACCAAGGGAAGTCTGGCGTTCCTTCCATAATTCTGCCAGCCGCTATAAACATCTGGTGTCTGATACTAAGACACCACACCATGTGAGTGCAATCCTCTTATCGTTATTTTAATAGTATACTGCCTTGACATACTGCACCATTATTTTTGTTTTCTGTTTTGCTTGAGGTTTACACTCATCCAACAGAGGGGAGAACTGTCATTTAAGTGAGGACATCCCTGTCAGTGTGAAGGAAGCGCCTGTCCCGCCACATTTTTTCTCTATTTACGCTTCTAAATGTGTGTGTGTATTGTGGTACCCGGGTACTATTCAACTGGCCAGTGAATTGCTTAAATGGTGTCTTCGACTAGTCAAGTTGGGGCCCTGTGGGTTTTAGAAACAACAGCAGCGTGTTTTCGTTAATCACAAACGGCCTTGGAGGCCTCTCACCCATCTGCCAGATTCTTAAGGCTCCGCTGACCCAGGACGTCTCTCCGCTCGATTTTGACTGGGGTGCCGGCTACTGGATACGTTGTCTGGTTCTCTCTGCTCCGGCCGTGACTTGTCCAGCTTACCGCCTGCTCTCCCAATCCGATCGACCTGCGGTACGCCTAACTCGGGGTCCTTCGGCTTCCTTAATAGCAGCTTGGATAAGATGGTGGATCGCTGGGTCTCCCTCTTGTAAGGCTGAACAACCCGATCTGGAACTCTGATAGGCCGCACCTGCGCTCCGGCCTAGTCACTCTTGCGTTCTGCAGCACTGCGTCTTGTCTCACTCCCTGGCGCGCTCTGCCAGCTATCTCCACGAGGCTCAGGATGTAACCCTGTGTGTCCCACCCACTTCCTGTGTCCGCCCGCAAAGCATGCAAGGAAATGTAGTCCCAATGCAAAGTTCAGTGTCTCTCATCACGCTTGTCTCCCTCCGGTGGCCAAAAATCGGTACTGCAACGACAAGGATTTAAACACAGCGCTACACTATTTTGTGCGTCAAGGTGCTGGGTGTCGCAGATGCGGTCCATCTGCCACGGGCTTTAATATAAGTTATAAGTTTTCCCAAAAGAAGGCATGGTATGTAGTTTTTTTGTGAGTAAATGAAGGAAATTCTAAGCGCCATAGATATTTACAGAAGCACCCACAGGTTCTGTAGTACTGTACAATGGGAGTTAGAACAATAAATATATATATATAGGTTCAACATAGTACAGTAGGCGGGAGGACCTGCTTAAAGGAACACTCTAGGCTAAAAATCCCCCAATAGGATCTCTTTGAATAACCCTGATAATTTAATGTATTTGCATATATACGTTTCATGATATATTTAGTGTTGAATGATTGTAGGAAAGTTTTAATTCGGTAAAATTAATTAAAAGTTGCTTTTTTTGTTTTGTTTCAAAAACACCAAACAAGAATGGATAAGATATCAATAAATATTTTTTTAATCCTGAAATGGGTGGCTATTTCCCTTTTGAGCCATACTTGAAAACGAGAGAAATCTCAATGTATCCTTCCTGGTAAAATCCTTTTTTCTTCCTCTCTCTCTTTCTCTACTCTCTCTCCTTCACTCTTCCACCTCTACCCTTATACTTCTATCCACGCTTCTCCCTCCCTCTTTCTCTCATTTTCTCCCCCTCTCTTCGCCCCTTTTCTCCCCGCTTCTCTTCCGTCCCTTTCCTCCTCTCTTCTCATCCTCACTCGCTAATCCCTTTAGTCTTCCTTGCCCCCTTGAGACTTGCCTCCATCAGCCGTTAGTAAATGAGCTGTTCCTTGCTCCCACACTCTAAGTCCCTATGCTGCCCCCCCCCCCTCAGTAGACTGTACGGACACTTCCACACTCCGACTGGCTGCTCCTTCGCTACCCGAGGCCCCATTGACCCCTGACGGGACTGCGCAGCAGCGGGCCGAGGTGACCTGACCCGTACTCTTTGGTGGGCGACCACCCATGTGACCTTCTTCTGCCCAGGGGGAACGTTGTTGATTCACCAGGTTGCTCAGAGAGCTGGAGCTTTGATTGTCGGTTTCAGTCACGATGCGAAAGGGCAAGACGCCGACATGAAGAAGACAATCTACTCGAATTCGTCAGCATATGTACCGCTGTTATTATGCAGCGCTCTTACGAGCGCACTGTTCACTTAATCAGCTGATAGGAGCGGAGGTAATCATTAAGCCCAGAAGACCTACGTTTACTACATTTGTTTCGTTCGCACTGATGCATTTATTTGAGACTGTTGATGCATTTCACATGTATGCTATCTTGCTTTGAAGAAAAAGCAGAGAAACAAGGGATGATGCAGATAGAAAAATAATCACACTATTGACAAGTAGTATGGGTTAAACCTACCCCTCTGGTGCCTCGACCCGGCTCCCGGTAGTTATTCCCCCGGGTTTAATTTGCCAGCCAAACCCTTCTCAAATGCGCATGGAAGTAAGGCTTTCCTCACTATTATCCCATAAAAAACGGAAAATAAACCAATATGTGGATTATTGGTATTTTATTCTGGTGTTGCCAGATATCAACAACATAGAAACAAAAGAAAAAACAGTGATCCAAACGCGTTTTGCCCTATAAACGGGATCCATCAGTGGAAAAATATAAAATCAATAAAAAAACCTGGAGAAATAACCTGGAGCTCTTGTGGTCCTCTCCTGATGATGTCACTTCCTCCCGACCATCTAGGAAACAGATGTTGTTTGCACAGGAACATCTTCATCTCCAGTTACAGGTATTTATAAAGTGCCAACAAATTCCTTAGCGCTGTACAATGGGAGAGACAGAATAACAAATATACACACACTTTGCATATACAGAACAGTAGGAGAGAGGACCCTGCTCGAGAGTTTACAATCTAAGAGGAGAGGCGTGAGCCACTAGGTGAGGGTGAATAGGGTAAGTGAAGTAGCGGGTTGCAAGAGGGCTGAATGGGAAGAGGTGCAGGAAATGACAGTGGGGGATTATGGAGTGAGCCGATAGAGACTTCTTGAAGGACTGGAGAGACGGGGAGAGTCTGAAGTTGTGGGGGAGGAAGTTCCATAGAAAGGGGGAAGCTCTGGAGAAGTCATGAAGGCGGGAGTTGGGGGTGCGGGTACGAGGAACTGATAGCATCAGATCATTGGCCGAGCGAAGTGGTCGGGATGGGATTTACCTGCTAATAAGGAAGGGGATGTAGGCTGGGGTGCAGTTATGGAGAGCTTTGTATGTAAGCACCAGTATTTTGTAATGGATTCTAAAGGAAACAGGGAGCCAGTGTAGAGATTGACAGAGGGGTGAGGTGTGAGAGGTGCGGGAGGTGAGGTGTATGAGACTGGCACAGGCATTCATTACAGACTGCAGAGGGAGAATCTGGCATCTCTTAAGGCTAGAGAGAAGGAGGTTGCAATAGTGAAGGTGGGAGATAGTAAGAGCTTAGATGAGCATTTTAGTAGAGTCCTGGTTAAGAAAGGGACGGATGCGTGCAATGTTTTTTAGGTGGAAGTAGCAAGATTTGGTTAGCGACTGAATGTGAGGGGTAAAGCAGAGATTGGAATCTATATAAACCCCACAGTTCAGCTCTGTGGATAGAAATAAGGCAAAAGGGCACTAATGTATCCCTTCGTCATGATGGAATGCACGGCCACATTGTAACCATCTCCATAACGGACGATAGCTTATCCTGCTACTTGTGCCTGTATGTCATAATTAATATATTGATTTATATATTGAAAGCCTGAATTTCAAGCGAATCAAGGTGAACTGTAATGTTAATCTTATTAAGACGTATTTCATCCAGAACGAAATGAGGTTCTTGAAACGAACGAGCCGTAATTAAGATGAGCCAAATGCACAATCAGCTGATGTAGATATAATGAGGCACATGCTCCGTAATGAGCAATAATATAAATAATCGTCTGAGTTATTTGTTTACTCATTTCGCTTCTATATTGCACATTTTGCACGTAACACTGTAAGCACTGAGACATTTTAAAGCGCTCCATTAAACACAGAGCAAAGTGCTAATTAGCTGGAAGTGATGCTCGATTGCAGCTAAATACATATTACCAAGAACATGGTCTTAAAAATAAAATTAGAAAAAGCTTGCCAAATTTCTGTTTGCATAAAAATGTGGATTTATAAAAATTGCTTATTAAACTATTTCTAAAAATCCTTCAAGTCTGTTAGGAATTAGGATATCACATCATACTTTAATATTAATCACATTTAGGGTTTGTATAATGATGATTAATGCATATGCCTATGAGTGTTACCAAGCACAGGTGCAAGTAGACAGCTCCTATACAAAGTATACAGGGCAGAGGAGTTGTTAATTTACAATATGGACGCCCTATGCCAGAAGCATAAGCAAAACTTGTGCCAAGATGTTTCCCAATGGTAGAATAAGATCTGGAGACACTATCAGGGTAATTCAGAGAGCACCGAGGTGTTGGTGACATTTCGGTGCTCTCCCGTTCGCCGCATTTCAGCAAGTTAAATTCGCTGACCCTGCGGTGAATTCAGCATTCCCTGTAGGGCCCCCGAAGTGCGGATAATTGCCCCTGAACAAATCAAAAAACCGCCGAATCGATCCAAAATCCCGCCGAATGCATCCAAAAAAGCCAACGATCCTCCGCCGAGCAGACCGCTGACCAGCCACCAAACAAGGGTAATTTTTTTTTAAAAAAAAAAAAACACTGCAACTTTTAAAAGGTGTTTTTTAAAAAACCTACTGCATGAAAATGCCTGTGAATAATATATAAGGTCCTACGAATAATAGAACAAGTCTGCTTAAAAAAAAAAAGCCATTTTAAAAAAATGAGTATCGGAAAGGAAGATTTCGTCAAAAAAATCCTAAAAAATAGACGTTTTGCTGCAAATGAAAAGAATAACCAGTTGAATAAATATTTAAGAAGAATTTGGATTTTTTTTCATTGAAACCTATAGGATTCGCCTGATTAATCCTGTCGAACGAAACCACTGAAAATCGGGGCATTTCTCTGACATTTCTCTGCTGTTCAGTGTCTCTAAATAGATTAACCATTACTTCTCTATTGGGATTTCACTGCTGTCGAACAGCGTCGTATTTCGCTGGCAATATCTGGCGAATTGTCAGCTTTTTTTAATAGTCGAATGGCCACAAAATTTCACTGTATGGGGAAGTTCACTGTTCGGTGCTCTTTGAATAACTCTGTATAATGGCACTAGCAGTTATCGTAATTTCAACCATGGAATAGGGCCCACAGTCTTTCTATAACTCATATATCCAGTGGCGTCACAAGGGAGGGGGTTGCAGTTTGCACCCGGATGACAGAGACACCCTCTAGGGGTGACCCCAACCCTAGTGACGCCAGGAAGAATGCCTGACATGATCCATCTCTTTTAGTCATCTGGGGCCTTTGTGGCTGCAGTGCGACCTACCTAGGCCCAGCCGCTGGCAGAGAATCAAAGATAGCGGGTGGCTAGCCCCCTCTGATGAGGTCAGAGGGCGCATCTTGTGACATCTGCCGTCCAACCCTATGCCCCGGATGCACCCTGAAAGAGAGCAGGGAATGTGATAGACCACAGTCATGCTGGATGGCTGGAGAGCTAGCCTGGGTTCTAGAGGAAGGAGCAGCAGCACCAGACAGGTCTTGTGAGTCCTCCTTCCCACCTGGAATCAAATTAATGATTTTTTTTAAAAAAAATAAATCTGGGGGCCCAAAAATAATATTCTTTTTTTTTTTTTTGTGGGTGGTCAAATAATTAAGTCATTTGGGAGGGCAAATAAAGGTTCAAAAAAGCATAACAGGATTTGCCCCTTCCCCTCATAAAGCGTATCACAGAGCTCTACAACAATAAAACTCATAGTAATGTGCGCAGTGTGTATGAGCGTATCACAGAGTCCCACAGCAATAAACCTGACAGTAATGTGCTTTGTGTATGAGCGTATCACAGAGCTCCACAGCAATAAAACTTACAGTAATGTGTGCTTTGAATGAGCGTATCATAGAATCCATAGCAATAAAACTTACAGTAATGTGTGCTGTGTATGAGCATATCACACTGCTCCACAGAAATAAAACTAACTGAAATGGGCAATGTGTATGAGCGTATCACAGAGCCCCACAGCCATTAACCTCACAATAATGTGAGGGGGGTGACACCATGCGTTACATCACCGGGTGACACCAACCCTAATGATGCCACTGCATATATCCCTCCACAACCTACTCATTCCTGTGTTGTAAAAACCACCCATATATATCTCTTAATACCCTACACATATACCCCTTATTGTCCTTGTGACATGTCTATAAGACGGTGTCATTTACTTAAGATACTCCCCTTACCAAGGCTTGATTACCAAAATGTAATTATAGACTTATTGGCAGGAATACTGACCTGTCTCCTGTATGTATTGTAGAATTGTCCTGTCTTTACCCATTACACCTTGTACAGCGCTGCGGAATGTGTTGGCGCTTAATAAATAATAATAATAATAATAATAATAATAATGTAATCCAGTAGGTAAAAAGATGGCCAGATAAGTAGACAAATAGACACATACTGTAGTTGAACAGGTTTTTGTAGGTGGGAAATGGGCACATTTGCTGACAGGGTAGGCATATAGGTAGGGGGATGGGTAGATTTGCAACTAAGCAGGCAGAAGGTCACACACATGTACAGATAGGTGGGCAGTTTTTCAGATCAATAGGAAGCTAGGCACATGCCACTAGTTCGCTCCTTGTACGGCTTAATAAACTTATCTTTGCGGGTTTACCAACACCATGACGCCGGAAAAAAACACATGTCTAACATTTCATGTGGTAAAAAAAGTTGCGGCTTTTGCAAAGACGTTCAGGTTAGGCCTCTGCCAAATCGGATGCCTGCCCAGTGCCCAGTTGGGTGGCAGACAAATTTTGCCACTTCAAATTCAGTCCTGGCCAAATTGGACATTCCGGGCCTAAATGGAGCGTCTTTTTCCATAGCTAGGGTTAGGAATTAGAGTTAGAGCTTTGTTACTGTTTGTGCTTGTTTTAAGGTTAGGGTTACATTTAGCGTTAGGGTTAACCCTCACCCTAACATTCGGCTCCATTTTTATCGAAATTTTAACAGTGTTAAATAAATATATGGATATATGTGTAGTATTTAGTGCAGGGCTCAACAACCTGGGCCCTCCAGAACTTGTTGACTCGCAGTCCAGAGTGAAGTCCGACCCCTCCAAATGCTTTTGAACTACAACTCCCATGATTCACTGCCCATCTGTTGCATTTGAAAGAATTCTGGGAATAGAAGGCATCAACATCTGGGGGGGGGGGAGTGAGTCTGACAGCCCTGCTTTAGACGGACTGCCTGAATGTTTTATGCCGTGCCTGACTATAGTTAATGTTTTTTTGCCATATATAATTTGGCCTCACGGTGGTAGCAAAGTCCCATCTTTCATTGGTTTTACGCATTGATTTTCTTTTTCTTCTCTTGTTTATCCCGCACGGTCTGTTAAATCAGCACTTGAAAGGCGATTTTTTTTTTTAATTTTTTTAAAAATAGTCTTCTTTTTCACACTGTACACAACTGAACGGTCAACAAGCAAAAAGATCACACTAACAATATCAAAATCTCTGTATTTCTCCTCTGAGGCAAACGTACAAGCGTGATTTTTTTTTTCATATAAATTCCATCCGAATAGGGGTTTATTCGCTGAAGAGTGAGTGACGGCGGAGAAATGCAGAGTGATTGTGTCAAATTTCAACCGAGATAGCTGATTTGGGAAAAATGTTCCAGTGGGTTACAATATGGGGGTTATTCAGAGATCACTGAAATGTTGCCGATATTTCGGTGCTCTCTCATTTCTCGCACGTCCCTGAAATTCAGGGAATCAAAGTTCCCCACTCTGCGAGGAATTCAGCATTCACTGCAGGCTCCCTTGAGTGCAGGAAAAACCTGCCGCAATACCGCCGAACACCCGCTGAAATCCCGCCAGAACCGCCGCAAAAAACACGCTGAACACACTGGAAAAATCAGACGAGCCACTGATCCCAGCACAGATCAGCCGCCAGAAAAAGCCAACAAGCTGACGAACAGGGTAGATAAAAAAAAACCAATATGCTTGAAAGTGTCAAAATTGAAACGATGTTTGCAAAAAAAACCTACTGAACGAAAATGTATGAAATTTACATATAAGCGCCTATGAATGATAATTAGAAGGTCTGTTACAGAAAAAAGAAAAAATGCTGTTTTAATTAAAATGGAAAAAATATTTTGCCGAAAAAAAATCGTGAAAAATGCCTAAAAGATCCTAAAAAAATAAATACAGAGACTTTTTACTGCAGATTAAAATAATACGCGGTTTATTAGATATTGGGTAAAACCAGGAATATTTTTAACATTAAGGCTAGGGTTAGACGAACGCATTTTTCACGTTGTCCGTGAAAAAGTGCATTCGAACGAATGGACGCATTTTTTCACGGAATACGCGATAGCGGTCATACGATGCGCATTTTCGTCCGTGATTTTGTACGGATCATCAATAAAACCCTTTTTGCGTCTGGGCGTTATGTTGGCCGGACGTGTGCAGCGTCTGACGTCTCCCAATTACGCAAACACGCCGCTATGCGGCTGCAGCGCACTCTGTACGTCAGTAGTAGCGGTTTGGCGTTCTCGAAAAAATGCGTTCGTTTGCCACTTGCGTTGCGCGGACGAACTTTCGTGCGGCCGTTCGTCGTATGTTCCCCGGCATTGGACATCATTTCCTGCTAGCACGGCCGTGATTTCGTGCGGCTAAACGCACGTTAAAACTGCTTTCGTCTGACCTTAGCCTGAAGCCTATGGGGTTCGCCTGAATAAACCTGCCGAATGAAAACACCGAACAGCAGGGCACTCCGGCAACTTTTCACTGCTGGTTTGTGTCTCTGAATAGATTAACCATTGCTTCTCTATCGGGGATTTCACTGCCGTCGAACAGGCACTTTACTTGCTGGCAGAACTGCCTGCTCTATGAATAGCCGAATGGCCCCAAAATGGCACAGTAAGGGGAAATTCACTGTACGGTGACATTTCGGGGCCAGATCAGCTCTCTCTGAGTAACCCCCTATATATTTTCCATTTAGCTCTTTGTTAGTAATTTAAGGCCTCTACCTGCCAATGATCATAATCACAAAGGTCAGAGTTCATTTACATAAACAGGGATTGCTATGATCAGCCATGTATGGGATAGACTGTAAGGCCTTATTTTTACACAATAAAACTTGCAATTTTAACATGAACCTGTCTTAAAAGAAATCTTATTTTAATTTAAAGTCTTATTATGCAACGGATATTTGATATTCATTTTATTCATCACACAGGCCATTGATATACAACTCAAAGTGGATCCATTATGCCTTACGTCCCTTATGCTGACACATCTAATTAAGTAATTAATATAGCACTGAGAACATAGATCAATGCTGTCACTTTCCATCTAATGCAAATGTTTCAGAACAAAAAACCTCGAAAGCAGCGTTCAATATTCTGCCTGCCACATCACCGCAGGTTTACTGTGGGAATGACGGCGGTTACTGCGTCAAAAATGAAGCAGAATTTTAAAAAACCTCCAATTTAAAATTCCTTGGGTTGGTTTTGAAAGCATTTTTTTCGTGAGCGATTGGGGAAAAAAATAAAAATTCATGTGGAGTTAAAAATTTTCATAAAATTCCTCTTAAAGTGAGAAAAAGAGAGGTTTGTGAGGGTCTTGAGGACGAACAACGGCACCAGTGGCCTGCTGTACGGTGGGGCTCGCTCAGGTCTCACAAGGCTTTAACTCGATTGTGCCATTACAGGGACAACTGCTCCATATGCAAATCAGACGCCATCACCCAGAAAGGGTGGCCAGTAGTGAAAATGCCAAGGACGTCACCCCTGTACGAGAGGTGCAGCAACCCCCGACGATCATTTCAGACTTTATAGGCCTCGTCAGGAGGGTATAGCTGACACCCCTCTAGGTCCCTCGAGCAAAGGGGTCCACGTCTGGATTACACTGCAAAGTGAGAAAAATCCTAAAACGTTTTGATTGTTCCTGAATTGGAGCATTTTCAGAAATGACTGAATTTTAGTTTAAGACTGGCCGTCCACTGGGTCGTATTTGTCCGATCATGAGATTGTCTGTCGTCATCCGTCAATGCCCGACCAATTCCACAGCAAGCAGGAGATTCAGCCCTTGTCCACTGCCTCTGACTTTCCCTCCATCTTTCCCATTTCAATGGGATTTGTCAGACAAAGTCGGGACGATCTGGTACAGAAAACTTAAAAAAGTTGAATTGTATAGTTAAACTGCCCTGTGTTGGCAGGGAAATTGTCCCGTAGAGAAGTGATTCAGTTCCACAGGTGAATCCCATAGGATCCAATGTAAAATAATACTTTCCTTTTTCTTAATTCAACTGTTTATTCTTTGCATTTGCAGCAAAAAGCCTTTGTTTATTGATTTTATTGAATTATTTGTTTTTTTTAGGTGAAATTTTTGATTCCCGTCGTTTAAAAAAAAGCTTTTTTTTTTTCTATCGCCGTAAAAAAAAAGCACGTAACGCTGTCGTAGACCTGGAGGAGACTGTGGCCGCTGTCCCTGGTGCTGATAGGGCTTTAGAAACAGCCCACAGAGACTCTTTATATCAAAGGGAATGCTTGAAGCCTTTTATATATACCGTATTTTTCGCTCCATAAGACGCACTTTTCTCCCCCAAAAAGTGTGGGGGAAAGTGGGTGCGTCTCATGGAGCGAATACTGCGTGGTGCAGTGTTCGTACCCTGCGAGCGTCCGAAGCTATGGAGCTTCGGCGCTCGCCTGGGGGAACCACGTCACCAGCCGAGTTCTCGCGAGATCGCGGCTGGTCACGTGGCTCCCCCAGGCGAGTGCCCAAGCTCCATGCCGCCGGACGCTCAGAGGGAGCCAAACACGCGGCGGCGGTGGCAGAAGGTGAGCTGGGGACATTATCCATGAGCTGCTGGGGCATATCCATGAGCTGGGGCATATCCATAAGCTGGGGGACATATCCATGAGGAGCTGGGGCATTATCCATGAGCTGGGGCATTATCCATGAGCTGGGGCATTATCCATGAGCTGGGGGCATTATCCATGAGCTGGGGCATATCCATATGTGAGCTGGGGCATATCCATGCGCTGGGGCATTATCCATGAGCTGGTGCATATCCATGAGCTGGTGCATATTCATGAGCTGGGGCATATCCATAAGCTGGGGGGGGGCATATCCATGAGCTGCTGGGGCATATCCATGTGCTGGGGCATTATCCATGAGCTGCTGGGGCATTATCCATGAGCTGGGGGCATTATCCATGAGCTGGGGCATATCCATGTGTGAGCTGGGGCATATCCATGTGCTGGGGCATTATCCATGTGCTGGGGCATATCCATGAGCTGGGGCATATCCATGAGCTGGGGCATAGCCATGAGCTGGGGCAAAATCCATGAGAGGAGCTGGGGCAAAATCCATGAGAGGAGCTGAGGCAGTATATCCATGAGAGGAGCTGGGGCATTATCCATTATTACACTATTTGATTCAGAATATCTTTTTTCCGGTCTTGCTCCTCTAAAAACTAGGTGTGTCTTATGGTCAGGTGCGTCTTATGGAGCGAAAAATACGGTATGTATATATATTTTTGTACTTTTTCTCTACGTGGGTGCTATTTAGAAAGCCCTATCAGCACCAGAGTTTCTTTAATTTTTTCAACCTCTGTCATGACACTGTTGTTTGTTTTAGGGTTAGGGTTATATTTAGGGGGTAAAACGATATATAGATAGAATTTAACTCTTTCACAGGTGGCTGCGATAGAGTTAACCTGATCTGGGCATATTCTGGAGGAATGCACATGTAGTTAGTTTTTTTGCAAACTAAATATTTTGCATATGGGCTCCAGATCATGTCTGGATCAAGTTGCAGGACATCGGACATAGAAGCAGAACCATTGTATTGCAACTCCTAGAACAGTGCTCATCATCCGGAATAGACTATGAGTCTGTCTGCAGTGTCTCACAGTGTAACATAGTGGTAAGGAGGAGGAATGGATCCCAGATGGCTTTGGTCAAGGTGCTGGGTAATCTGAGGCGTGGTACATAGGGACAGCCCAAGAGGCTTAGTCAAGAGGATCTGTGGTTATGGCAGGTGGCAACGGAACTTAAACAACTTGACATTCTGGGAGCCTGTACATGTAATATCTGAGCGTCTACGATATGGGCTACACAGAGGAAAGTAGAGTACCGCACGCACTGAATCAAGGACTCAATGCTTCTCAGGCATTATATGGTAGGTAAGATTGACAAATCCACACATCATCCATAGGGCACAAGGCAGACCTACAGGAATACCTATCACCATGCAGCCCCTGGCTCCCATGCTCCCTTAGGCTGGGGTCAGACCAGCGCACTTTTAACGTGCGTTCTGGCGCACTTAATTACGGCCGCAGTAGCAGCAAATGAAGGGGAATGACAGCCAATATACGATGTACAGCCGCACAAAAGTCCGGCCGTGCAACGCAAGTGGAATTTGAACGCATTTTCTTGAGAACGCAGAACCGCTAGTACTGACGTACTGAGTGCGCAGCTGCGGCATAGCGGTGTGTGGGCCTGTTTAGGAGATGTCAGACTCTGCTAATGTCCAGCCTACATAACGTCCAGACGCAAAAAAGTTTTTTACTGACGATCCGTAATAAATCACGCACGAAAATGCGCGTCGTCTGACCGTTTTTGCGCATTCCGTGAAAAAATACGTCAATGCGTTCGGACGCACTTTTTGACGTTCGCGGGGAAAAATGCTTTCGTTTGACCCTAGCCTAACCAGACATAGGTCTCTCAAAGTCCGCAGCGCCATCTTGGCTCTCCACAACCCATGGATATTTTGTTTGGCTTTGCCCCACAACACGCCCAGCCACCTGATGGGCAGACTGTCTGAATTCGAGCCAGGAACATCTCTTTTGGTCAAGTAGTAAGAAACAAGACCTGGCCACATGGTGCACTACAAAGATTTGACCAGCTCAGGGAACCCTCTCTGGCTGTCAACTACTATATAAGGTCAGTAATAGCACTGTAAACCCCTTTTACAACACATTTACTGTATTTACAGCATGTGTACAGTGGCAAGAAAAAGTATGTGAACCCTTTGGGATTACGTGGAGTTTTGCATGAATTGGTCATAAAATGTGCTCTGATCTTCATCTAAGTCACAACAATTTGAAAAACACAGTCTGTTTAAAATAATTCAACACAAACATTATATGTTTTCATGTTTTTATTGAACAGAACATGTAAACAGTCACAGTGCAGGGTGGAAAAAGTATGTGAGCCTTTGGACTTAATAACTGGTTGACCCTGCTTTGGCAGCAATAACCTCAACCAAACGTTTCCTGTAGTTGCAGATCAGACCTGCACAACCATCTGGAGTAATTTTGGACCACTCCTCTTCACAAAACTGTTTCAGTGTAGCAATATTCTTGGGATGTCTGGTGTGAATCGCTCTCTCTTAAGGTCATGCCACAGCATTTCAATCGGTTGAGGTCAGGACTCTGATTGGGCCACTCCAGAAGGCATATTTTGTTTTGTTGAAGCCATTCTTTTGTTGAATTACTTGTATGCTTTGGGTCATTGTCCTGTTGCATCACCCATCCTCTGCGGAGCTTCAGTTGGCGGACAGATGGTCTTACGTTTCCCTGCAAAATGTCTTGATAAACTCTGGAATTCATTTTTCCATCAATGACAACAATCCATGATGAGGTTTTGATGTTGGTGTGCTGTGCCTTTTTTTCTCCACACCTACAGGGTTATCCAAAGAGATTCGAAAAGTCACCGCACGTTCGGTGACTTTTCGTTCTCTTCAATTCGGTTCCTTTTGCCGATCCCATTTCGGTGACCCTGCGGTGTATTCAGCAAACAGCACAGGGTCCCCGAATTGCAGGGAAAAGCTGCCGAAAACCTGATGAAAACTAACCGAATGCACGCTGAAAACAAGCAAAAACATCTGGATTAACCTTCGAAGAAGCCGAACAGGAGCCGAACAGGAGCCGAATCACACAGAGCCGAAGCAGCTGTGACGTAGAGGATGATTAAATTAGCAAAACCATTTGTATGAATCTGGGAAAATGAAACGCTGTTTGCAAAGAAACTACTGAGCGAAAATGTCTGAAATTTTCACAGGAGGTCCAGGGAATGATAATAAAGAGGGCTGTTACAAAAAAAATAAGTAAACTGAAAAAAAAATCAAAAAAAAATCGGACTTTTAAAAAAAAAAAAAATCTGAAAAATGCTTAAAGTATCCTAAAAAATCTATAAATAAAGAGACTTTTTGCTGCAGAATTTTATAATGAACAGTTTATTAGATATTGAATTAAAACGGGAATATTTTTAACATTGAAGCCTATGGGATTCTCCTGAATAAATTTGCCGAATTAAACCACCGAATGGCAGGGTATTAGGGGAACCTTTCACTGCTGGTTTGTGTTCTCTGAATAGCCGAAGCAGTGCTTTTTCATGGGGATTTCACTGCCCTCAAACAGGGACCGAACAGGCACCGTATGTTCAGGCAATTCGCCAGGATTTGGCGAATTGCCTGCTCTCTGGATAGCCGAATGGTCAGGAAAGGCAACCGAACGCTGATTTTCAGCGTTAGGTTACCTTTCTCAAGCAATTCGGATCTCTTTGGATAACCCTGATAGTGTTGTGTGTTTTTTCCAAACAACTCAATTTTGGTTTCATCTGTCCACAGAACATTTTGCCAGTAGTGTTGTGGAACATCCAGGTGCTCTTTTGCAAACTTCAAACGTGTTGCAATATTCTTTTTGGACAGCAATGGCTTCTTCCGTGGTGTCCTCCCATGTACTCCATTCTTGTTTAATGTTTTCCTTATTGTAGATGTGTCAACAAAAATGTTAGCATGTGCCAGAGATTTCTGTAAGTCTTTAGCTGACACTCTAGGATTCTTCTTTACCTCATTAAGCATTCTGCGCTGTGCTCTTGCAGTCATCTTTACAGGACGACCACGCCTAGGGAGAGTAGCAACTGTGCTGAAATTTCTCCATTTGTAGACAGTCTGTCTTACCGTGGACACATGAACATCAAGGCTTTTGGAGATACTTTTGTAACCCTTTCCAGCTTCATGCAAGTCAACAATTCTTGATCGTAGGTCTTCTGAGAGCTCTTTTCTGCGAGGCATGGTTCACATCAGGCAGTGCTTCTTGAAACCAGTAAACCCAAAACTGGTGTGTGTTTTTAAAGGGCAGGACAGCTTTCAGCAATAAATCCAATAATATCACACTGATTGGACTCAAGGTTGGCTCACTCATGGCTCCAATTAGCTCTTGGAGAAGTCATTAGGCTAGGGGTTCACATACTTTTTCCACCCTGCACTGTGAATGTTTACATGTTCTGTTCAATAAAAACATGAAAACATATAATGCTTGTGTTGTATTATTTTCAGCAGACTGTGTTTTTCAAATTGTTGTGACTTAGATGAAGATCAGAGCACATTTTATGACCAATTCACGCAAAACTCCACGTAATCCCAAAGGGTTCACATACTTTTTCTTGCCACTGTAGGTGTATGTGTGGGGTTGCATACAAGTAATTCAACAAAAGAATGGCTTCAACAAAACAAAATATGCCTTCTGGAGTGGCCCAATCAGAGTCCTGACCTCAACCGATTGAAATGCTGTGGCATGACCTTAAGAGAGAGCGATTCACACCAGACATCCCAAGAATATTGCTACACTGAAACAGTTTTGTGAAGAGGAGTGGTCCAAAATTACTCCAGATGGTTGTGCAGGTCTGATCTGCAACTACAGGAAACGTTTGGTTGAGGTTATTGCTGCCAAAGCAGGGTCAACCAGTTATTAAGTCCAGAAGGCTCACATACTTTTTCCACCCTGCACTGTGACTGTTTACATGTTCTGTTCAATAAAAACATGAAAACATATAATGTTTGTGTTGAATTATTTTAAACAGACTGTGTTTTTCAAATTGTTGTGACTTAGATGAAGATCAGAGCACATTTTATGACCAATTCACGCAAAACTCCACGTAATCCCAAAGGGTTCACATACTTTTTCTTGCCACTGTAGGTGTATGTGTGGGGTTGCAGTTAATGGGTCATTTTTTTCTCTCAAAACTATTTTTATTGATTTCTAGA
Source organism: Leptobrachium leishanense (assembly GCA_009667805.1). NCBI lineage: Eukaryota > Metazoa > Chordata > Amphibia > Anura > Megophryidae > Leptobrachium > Leptobrachium leishanense. Next base: position 428,740,667 of record CM019064.1, on the reverse strand, counting down.
ATAGAGAATCAACATATGATACAAACATTTAAAGAAAACATTCCTGTGACAAATCCAAGGCGTAGACATATGTGAGGAACAAAACTAATCAACTTCAGAGTAGAAAGTGAGATCAAGGTCACGAGCAATAGACAATGGGAATGAGTATTTAAAGGGTCAAAAAAAGGGGAAAGAAACAAGGGGGAGGCCTGATTGGAGTTAAAATATTCAATGGGGGGGGCGTGGCCGGCCACGTGGGGAAGCAGACACGATTTTTTGGTGCTCCGCTGTATACCCCTGACATAGCGGATTTTTACCCATATTTTCCCCGTAACTTACCCCCTTGCGATAACCCCACCAGGCTGGCCATCGAGTGGCAGACTCCAGAGCTCGTCTTGGCCCCCCTCCGGAGTCTAGAGGAGTTTGAAGAGGTTTGCGGCCTCCAGGCGCGCCCTGCGGTCGCCCTGTGGTCAGCCCCGGCACAACATCGGCCTGAGCCAAGCTTGGCCCCCACTACCTGGATATATGGCTGTTGCGGTTGAGGGAAATGGAGGGCCCCCATCTTCCGATGGCTGCGGCAGTCCCCATAGCAGAGGAGGGGGGGGGAGCGGACCAGGGGCAGCTGGTTCTCCCACCTCTCGTCAGAACACTGGGGGCTGTGCTGGAGTACCTCGAGGCCGTTATAGAGCAGATGCCCGGGGATGCTGAGAGCCAGCTCACGCGCGGCATGTGGTGCTGAATGATGGACATACTGCGGGGTGGCCTGAGGTCGGAGGCCTTAGCTGGAGGAGCGGCGGAGGACGATTCATTGACTGCCCACGTGGAGGTCCTTTCAGAGGTGGATGCTGGTGAGCCGCAAGGTGCCTACGGATGCTGCTGTGTCGGTGGGAGTCTGGAGGCTGTGCCGTCGGCGGTCCCTCTGCCTGCGGAGGTGACTGCTGCTCCATGTGGGGAGGGAGCGCTGACCCCTGCTGAGTTGCTGATGGCGATGGTGGTGCAGAGGAACCGCTCCAGTCATGGATGGAGCGCTTCGGGGTCGATTTGTCCGGCGGGTGGCTCAGGAGAGGGACAAACCCGGAGGAGTTTGTCGCCTGGCCTTCCTGCTGGACACAGGATGAAGTGGCCCTCTCCAACAACGCCACTGCTTTGGGTCTTGCCCTTATTCCCTGGTCCCCTCCGTGCACATCTTGTTTTTTCTCCCTGCCACTCGGTTGATTTCCCCCCCACACCCTGTTTTCCCCCCCACGTGCAGAGTTTTCCGGTGTTGATGAGACCCCCCATTCGGGGATGTTTTTGCCCCCCCCCCATCGATTTCTGTGACTTCTATTTTGACTCTTCACGCTGACTATATGTTTTTCTTTGATTCCTTCTGGGTTTAAGCTGACTTTTTTTATTTTTACTCTGAGATGTATTTGATGTCATATGAAGGCCCTGTGAGACCTTTGCCTCAAGTTTGATGTACTTCTGCAAAATTCATAAATAAAGAATTATAAAAAAAAATATTCAATGGGTACTGGAACATAGAGAGTCTCTGATGTACCATGGGGTAAGTGCGAGTGTGAGCTCAACCCTCTCTCTGAAGTCTCGGGGCAAGGTTGGAAGATAAAGACACCATAGGTTATGGAAGCGTTGTGATATACCATCGTTGTTTTGTAGAGCTTGTAGCCCAAGACATGCGAAACAAAAAGGACAACTTATCGAGAAACAATGACAAGGAAGGAGGTAGAGGGAGTTTCCAAACCTGGAGGATAGTCTTACGGGATACTGCCGCCAGGAGGTGTAAGAAAGGAGCATGGTCTGTAATTGAGGGAGTGAGGATACTAAGGCACGCAAATTCCTTTGTCAGTGGAAGTGAAACGTCATAGGTAGATTTACAATGTTGCCATAATGGGTGCCAGAATTGTGAAATCAATGGACACTCCCAGAGGCAGTGGGACATGTGGGCATCACTTGATCCACATTTCCAGCAGGTTGGTGCATGGGTCGGATTCAGCTTGGATAATTTCCTGGGCAGTAGGTAAGTCTGGTGTATATTATTAAAATTAATTTCTTGATAGGAGATGCTAGGGAGAATCGCATTGAGGGAGACGTAGGCCTTAGTCAATGATTGCCAAGGGACTGTGGGTGTATGGGATAGCCAGTTGGAAGGACCCTTCGGTATATGGTTGGTAATGGAGGCAGTATGTAGCAATTTATACAAGGAGGAGATGGAGACGGGAGTTTTGGGAGCGTGGGTTATGGCCTGTAGTAAAGGAGAGTGTAAATCATCATCAGTAAAATTTCTAATAATAGACTTAAGAAAGTGTCATGCTTCACGTCGCCGTCGCCGTAAGAAGGGCCAGACTGGCACCATTCCCTCCTGAACTGCACCTTGGCAGCACAGGAAAAGTGCTTCCTCTCCTGAGCACTAGAACCACAGGTCCTCTAACAGTTAATGCACAACTAACACACCACACCCTTCCCCATCTGAAATAAAGTTCCCTCCCTCCTTCCCTTCTGTGCTTCAGTATTGTTTATCCCTTCCTAGCAGAGAGAGGTGTTTAGCTCTGCTGTATCCTGTATCCAGAAAACCCCTTTTGTGTTTACCAAGATTCCCACCGTGTTACCTCCATTGTTCTTCCAGTATCCAGTCTGCAATCTTCAGTTATTCCTCAAGATCTGGTCAGTTCCCTCCATCTCACCCTCCTCCACCCACTATCCTGTCGGTAGTAGCCGCACCTGGGCCATATCTCCACTACCTGGTTCCACCCCAGAACCAGATCCTGACAGAAAGTGTGTGAGTTGTAGGTAAGGATAGTGTTGGAAGGGAAGTGTGGGGAAGGAACTGGAAAACTCTACAGCCTAAAGAATAGACCTGTGAGTTGGGTGCAAATTATGGTATATTAAAAACAGGCCCGCCCACCCGCCTGTGAGTGAGGTTTAAGTTTAAGAGTTTCCGCGTCCTGTGCAAAGCTGACAAAGAGGTGAGTAAAAGTGGCTTTGAAGTGATGACGGTTGGTAATGCCTTTAGTGGGAATGTCAATAAGGCAGATAATGGTAGGGAGTCTGCCATCTCACCATCAAAAGAGAGGTCAGTGAATGTATTGGTTCTATTGAACCAATCTGTCCAAAAGCGTAGTAAGGATGCTACATTGTAATACGAAAGATTAGGGATATTCAAGCCACCCCCTTCCATGTGTAGTGAGAGAGAAATTAGGCTGATCCAGAGGTTTGGATTGCCAAATAAATTCATGAATCGGGCGATTAAGTAATCTAAGGTCAAATCTTATGAAGAGAATTGGCTTAATGGGTCATTTTAAACGGTTTTCCATAAAACCACTGGTTCCTACAAGTGGTTTAATGGCAAACCACTTGGTACTGAAGGGGGTTAAACATAATTAAAATGTATCTCTCCATGTCGATACTAGAGCCAAAACAACTAATAGATTAATCGACAACTAATCGATAATGAAAATAGTTGTCAACTATTCTCATTATTGATTAATCGGTTGTCGATTAATTGGTCTGTGTACAACACACTGTTTAGAATCAGAGTTAATCGTTAATAACCTCAGACTCTGCTTTTGGAGCTGATTGTGAAGACGTGCTGCTACTTTATTCACTATGATTTAGTTCCAAGGTTATGTCAGACATAACCAATTTGTTTATATTTCGTTTACAATAGTAGCAGAGCTATAGCACAGTCACTGGGGTACAGCCACTACGTGGAGGAACTGTACCACCATTGATTTACCATCACTTAGTGTTGGAGTCCTGTGTCACCACTCCACCCTCCCTGCCTCCCTCGCTCCAGTCCTGAGCTGCCATCCCTCTTTTTGGTCTAGTTGCCTTTCCCCAAACTCCTTCCCATGCTCGGGTCCATTCTCTTGTCCGATCTCACTCCCTTCGTCTCACACTTGGGTCTGGACCCTTGCCCAAAAGCACTCAGTCACACCTCTGGTCCCTTCCATCACTCAGCTTGTTTGTGAAATTATTGTAAAGTAACACTCTATGCACACAACCACGTTAGCTTATTATAGTGGTCAGGCTGCATGGAGTGCCCCCCGGGACATTCTCACCACGCTTTCATGTTGACATCATCAGGTCTATCCAAGCGCTTGCAGCAGTGTTCATTTGGGGATAAAGCAGACTTGACTTGATTTGCGCTGGCAGCATCAATCCATCACTGTGTGAAAAGTCACTCGTTACACAATTTGCGTATGTAAGAACAAAAGGTACGTACACTGCGCAAATTGCGTAAGGAAAAAGGGAGGAAGGGTTGATTTTCACATAAAAGGAACACTAAGGGGGTTATTGAGAGAGCACCGAAACATCGCCGACATTTATTATTATGAATGATAATAAAGTCTGTTACAGAAAAAAATCTTTATTTAAAAAAAGAGACAGAAACAAAATTTTGCCTAAAAGATCCTAAAAAAATCTATAAATAAAGAGACTTTTTACAGCAGAATAAAATAATAAACGGTTTATTAGATATTGTATTAAAACGGGAATATTTTTAACATTGAAGCCTATGGGATTTGCCTGAATAAACCTGCCGAACGAAAACATCGAACAGCAGGGCACTTCGGCAACTTTTCACTGCTGTTCAGTGTCTCTGAATAGATGAACCATTGCTTCTCTATGAGGGAAAAAGCACCGTACTTGCTGGCAGTCCACCAAAAGTTGGCGAACTGCCAATCTCTGAATAGCCGAATGGCCAGGAAATGTCACCATAGGGGGAAACTCACTGTTCGGTGACATTTCAGGGTCAGATTGGCTCTCTCTGAATAACCGCTTAAGTAAACAATTTTTTTATCCGATGAATCGATTATTTGAAAAAATAATCAGCCAAATAATCGGTTATTTAAATAATCGTTAGTTGCAGCCCTAGTCGATACCCATTGCTTCCTGCCCTCTGGCACAAGGCAGATGGCGGAATAGGCATAGGATGAGGTCTGCTCTTAATCAACAATCAAGAAAAAAAAAAAAAATAGATATAAAATGGCTGAAATCCTTGGGAGTCTGTATTTTCTTCTTTTAATTTCGTTTAACATAATTAGTCAATTAGGGCAATTAATATCAATCGCGTTTATTTCTTGATCAACGCCCACACAGTGTAAATAACATTTTGTAATAATTTAGAACATCCTCCGCTGGGTTTATATAATAACAATATCGTTAGAGTCGCCTAAAATGAATGTTGTTAATTAAATGACGTTAAGTGCTTAGTATTGGTTTAATGATGATCCTTCTTTTTTTATATATATAAAAAAATCCACATTTTAATATAACAGTTCAATAAGGAATGATTTTGGCTTAATATAGAGCGAACATATCAGGAGACTGTTTTCCCAGAAGGATACAGATTACACTGAGCACTGCGCTAGAAATCGCATGTATCACAAATTGCAAGTTCTCCGACGCGGGGGACTTTAGAGCGCAGAAACAGCTGTATGATTCAGAAAAATTTGCATAGAAGAGTATTGAAAACAAACGGCATATCTGTCAAACAAACAGTGTCAAGTGTATACGAGTAAAAACAAAAACCCCCAGAAAACCTTTATAGCCAAAGGGGTTATTCAATATACAGCGTCCTTGCCAACGAAGTGAATTGCTAGTGAAATGTGGTGCAGTTCACCGCAGATCGCCGCAATTCGGCAATCTTCGGCATCAGTGAAATTGCCCCATAGAGAAGTAATGGTTAATCTATTCAGACAACACCAAACTGCACCGAAATGTCAGTGAAATGCCTTGATTTTTGGTGTTTCAGTTCGACAGGTTTAAACAGGCAAATCCCATAGGATTCAATGTAAAAAAATTTGGTTCAATTTTTTTCTTATTCAACTGTTTACATTTTAAGCAAAAACCCTTTTTTTTTTTTTTTTTATTATCCTGGAATTTTTTGATTCCCATCTTTTTATGGCGTTTTTTTTTTTTTAATTCTGTAACGGCCCTTTTTATTATTTTTATAGTACCTTTTTTTATTATTTCCACACATTTTCAAGCATTATTATTGCTTTAGTTACCTTGTAAAAAATATCAGAGTTCCATTTTGTCTTTCTTACAGTTTGGGAACTGTTGTGGTCAGTTCGGCGGTTTTCGGCGGCATTCAACAGTCTCATCGGCTGTCTTCGGCGGTGTTCAGCGGACTGATCGGAGATTGGCGGAGGTCTTTTCAGCGGCTCCACATTCGGTCGACTTTGGGGATCCTGCAGTGAATAGTGAATTCACTGCAGATTCGGTGAACTGGAATCGCACCAAAGTGTGCCGAACAAAAGAGCACCGAAATTGCATTGAGATTTCGGTGCTCTTTGAATAACCCTTTAAATGATTTCCAGTGTATTGGACAACAAATCAATCGTTGTAGCTATATTTCATTAATAAGGCATTGTTCCTCTTGTACAACTGACAAGGGTATGACCTCTTTTTGCTTTGCACAGTCCTGTGATTGAACAGGTTACTTGCACTTCATATACATGGTCTGGCCCAAAAAAGTCACCACCTGTCACAAGCCTGCTATGATCTGGAGTTGCTTCAGTTGGTCAGTCCCTCCTGGAACCACTTGGCCCATTAATGGGTTCTATTACAATCTTTGCGCAAAAACGCTTGCGCAGCGCGTTAATTTGTGCGCTAAGCGTTAAACGTTAACGCGCGTAAATTAACTCTGATATTACAATCCACGTGCATTTTTTCATCCGTTGAAAAATTGAGCGTGTGAAATGGAAACGCAAATACGCGCGCGCACTAACGTTGCGCGCAGAAATCGGTGTGCGAACTGTTTTTTCACGAGATTCAGCCAATCAGAATTAAGAACCACAATTGTCTCCCGTTAAGTTTTTGCGCCTGTCAAAATCAATCTGCGTATATATGCTGCAGCAATAATAAAAACACGCACAACTTCTCCATTTTATTGTTTGGGTATGTGTAGAATGTGTAACTATACGGTGCTGTATTTTTTTTCGTGCTGGTGTATTTGATTTCGGCCAGGACGTTCAGATTTGCCTTTAACACCAGTTTTTCAAAGGCGTTAAAATTATGCGCGCAAACGCTGTGCGTTAAATTTTGCGCATAGATTGTAATACCATCCGCATAACAGCGCACAAACGCATTTGCGCTCACAATGTTAAGTATAGGACGCGCGCAGTACATTTAAAAAAGGGTTTGCGCAGGTTCACTCGCAGTAGACATTCATGTGCATTTTTTGCACGGACAATATAATACGACGTTCAGCGCAAAGGGTTTTACCCCTCGCGTTAATGCGTTTTTGCGCACGCGTTGTCCTTACCCAAGGTCTGTCCTTACCCATGCGATTGAAGGCTTATAGCATCTGTTTATTGAATAAATAATCATGTTTCCTCTTTAAAAACCGCTAAAGGTAACCAAATAGTTGCTTAATTCATTAACAGAAGAGGATTATGCAGCTTTTTCGATGTTCTAATGGTGTCATTACGTATATTTAGTATATCAGGTTACTGGAACAGAGCAGCAAACACCTCGTGCAATTATCCACCCCAATGAAAAGCCCAACATAACAGATCCTATTTCAGTCAACTATGCTGCCGTATACTACGTCATCTGACAAGTTAATACATATATGTATATATATCTGCTCTCGGGAACAACCAAAGTGGGTCAATGTCAATGGCCGACTCATGAATAGACAAGAGCCAATGACTGAATATTAATTAGTCGTACAATGGCGTAAGAATAAGTGGGGAAGATGGATAGAAAGAGGTGTAAGTGGCATATTTCAGACTTGTACCAGCTGTTTTGTTTGGTCAACCAGATGATAAATGCTTTTTTATGAAAGCCGCAGCAGTTATGACTTAAAAGGACACCCCTTCGCTACGAACAATAGGACTGCGTGATCCTTTATGTGTTTAATTACCTGTGTTCCGTCAGCAGTGTCGGCTGGACGCGCAGTCTGATTTCTTTGTGCAGCGTCCTTTCTGATTAACACTTTTAGCAGACAATGCTGTACAAATGTTTAAATGAACTGCTTAGAAAAAAAAGAACGTGTTAATGATGTTATTTTAAAAATAGGCTCTTATATTTAAAAAGTCAGAAGTGAGTAATAACATTTTTTGGAAGTTTGGCCGGGCAGCGTCCAGCAGGATATGAATGGCAAACCTTCTCTGTTGGATTGACTTGCTAAGCTTACAGGATGTATTCCAAGCAAACCATTAGTATTAATGAGTGGGGCTGTTATACTTAATGGCTCACTCGTTAACCACAGTGTAAAATGTTTGAACAGGAACGTGAATTTGCAGCTAGCCAATGGAGAATGAGCAATTCCAACCTCATTCGGTCTTCACTGCTTGAGCTGACATTGATGAATGAATAACGGTTCTTAAATCCTGGTGTTAAGTGATGTTGCAAAAGCAAAACCACTTAAAACTTAGATTTAAACCCACCAAAAAAATCCCTTACCCCGCATCCCATGGTGCAAAGGGCATCGCAACCCGCACTTCCTCTGATTGCATGCAATAGCAGATTGCGAACAAATAGTTCCCAGTGTACTTCCACCATCCCTGCAAGACCCCGCATATATATGAGCTTGCAGCAAAGTCGCGCCTGGCTCTATGGCGTCCTGTGGACTCCAGCAGCTGATAACAGTGGTGGCGAATAGTGCTGCTGCTGCTGTTATCAACTAGCGACTGACAAATGTTCCAACTCGAACTGCTAACATAGTGTCTTGGTCGGAAAAGAGCCATTAATAACGAGCCGGACAGGGGCATAATAACCAAGGAACCAAGATAAAGCATTACAAGCAGGCATGATGATAGGAACCATTGGCCGATTGTTTGCCAAATTAATGGTTTGTGAAATGTAGGAAATGGTAGGACCTGACTACTAGCAGATCAGTGGGATAGGGAATGTAACAGACTATAGGACCTCACTGCTAGCTAATGTAAGGGAACCACAAGCCCTCACTCCTATCCAGATCAACGCATCAAGAAATGTATTTATTTATTTATAAAATATTTTACCAGGAAGGATACTTTGAGATTTCTCTTGTTTTCAAGTATGTCCAGAAATGTATGGAACCGCACCACAACATTACTCTCCAAATCAAACGGCCAGAGAATGAAGAGAATAAAATGGGGCTCACTACTGATCTGATCAATGCCAACAGTTATATCAGGGAATGCACAAAATCACTGCACTCCATTGAGCATGGAGGGCCACATGATCTTACTGCTGGCCAAAATGATAATGCAGGGAATTTGTAGGGGCCACCGGATCCCCCATAGCTGGGCAGGGAATTGTGTCATAGTATTGTAGCGCTGGTTTTAATTCACTGTCGTGGTAGTACTTGTTTTTGGCCACCAGAGGGAGACAAGCGCAATGTAAGACATTGGGAATACATTTTCCAGCATGCTTTGCGGGCGGGAACAGGAAGTGGGTGGGAAAGAGACACTTACATCCGCAGCCTCCTGAAGAGAGCTGTCAGAGCGCACAGAGGAGTGAGAGGAGCAAGACGCAAGTGCAGGAGATAGTGATCGCGACCAGGCCAGAGCGCAGGTGCAGCCTAGCAGAGCTGGAGATCGGGTTTCCCTGCTTATTGAAAGAAGACCCCGTGATCCACTGTTAGTGACCCTACACCGATACAGAGTACGCTGAAGGACCCCGAGTTAGACCGCAGACGATCTAACAGGGAGTGCAGGCGGTGAGCTGTACATCTTGTGGCAGATACAGACAAGCAAGACAGCGGATCCGGTGACACAGAGAATCCCAGTCAAAATCGAGCGGAGAGACGTCCTGGGTCGAGCGGAGCGCAGAGTATCTGGCGAATGGGTGAGAGGCCTTCCTGGCCACTGTAAAGTACTAAAGCACGCTGCAGTTTTCTCAAAACCTACAGGGCCCCAACGTGACTAGTCGAAGATACCTCATAAATAATTCACTGGCCAGTTGAATATTGTACCCGGGTACCAATACACACCTACACTTACATTTCTTGGGACATAGCCTGTACGGGACTCACACTCCAACCACGAAGGGGTTAAAATTCTTTTTTCCTTTTCCGCTACGCGTTTCTTGTATAACGAACTACTGTAAATATATATACGTATACCGTGTTACTCTTTATATGCCAGTTTATTCAGTAAACTATATAATTTATAAAATCCACAACGGTGCTGGAGTATATTTATTCCCTAGTGTGGGGAGACTGACCCGAGGTTCAAATTCAGCGGCTCCTCCGGGAGTGAGCGCTACAGTATGATAAAGACAAAAGGACACCCTACTGAATAGAGATGTAGTGGCAGTATATTAGCATGATCCATCATGCAGACGTCTAGATATTTCGACAAAGTAAGTCCCTAAACTGATAGGCGGTCCTTAGAATGGCTATATACTAAGCTAGAGAAAGAGTCGTCAGAAACAAATTCTTTGTTAGGGAAAGTGGAAGTACACAATACAAGCTCAAGGATACCTGAAGTACACAATGTCGAGAAAGAAAGTGTAGCGCTCACCCCCCGAGGAGCCGCTGAATAAACCTCGGGATAGTCTCACTGCACTAGGAATTATTACACACCAGCACTGTTGTGGATTTTCTAGTTTTGTACACTTTACTAAAGGACAAAGTGTCATAAAATATAAATGTGCGTTGAATGAATTTACAGTATGCGTCATGCGGGAAAAGAACGGTTAACCCTCTCAGTTCTGGAGTGTAATTCCCGCAAAATAGCTCAAAATATATATATATATAAAGTTTAGGGTACTCGGGTACTGTGTTCGACTGGCCAGTGAATGAAAAGAGCAATCTTCGACTAGTCACCGTTGGGGCCCTGTAAATTTAAACAATATTGCAAGCGGGCGTTTCTGTTTTGGAACTGTGGGTCTGGAGGCCTCTCACCCATCTGTTGAACGAAACTGTACAGCACTCGATGCCTCGACCAAAGGATCTTTCTCCGCTGTGTACTGGGACTCTGTGCCACCAAATCTGCTCCCCGCTTGCCAAATCTCCGCAACTGGAACAATCGATCCGCCACCTGCACTCCCAATAGAACGGCAAGGCCTCCTAACGCGGGGTCCTGCCGGAACCAGCTTGTCCTCCAATCTCTCAGCGCTGGTGTGATATCTCCATATCTTTGAAAGCAGAGACAGGCTGTGGAAGGTTCTTATTCTTTATTTACAGGAGCTGCACACAGCGTCTGCATGCTGCCTTAGAACTCTACCATGTGATGAGGAAACTTTATTTACAATGAACAGGAACACAGATAATACCTACAACATGCGCCCTCTAGTGGTGGATAGATATAACACTATGATATACTACATCCCCTTCCCTCTGATAACACTAGTTTCAAAAATACCACCCACATGACCCTAGGCACAGAAAAACTCCCACTAAACTTGAGACTTTGGGTAGACTACCTCCGTCCCAGTGAGTTCCAGGACGCATTCTTGTCCTGTGGCTGGGGAACTCACTACTAAGCTAAGTATAATCCTGTAGATAAGTTGGTGCTTTCTTTGTTCTGGTGGATCGCCGTAATTCTTGCTCCCCCTCCACATGAGCAGTCTCTGATGATTTCTCTGTGACAAGCTCCCCCTCCATCTGTCCCTTCTTCCCGGCTTCTGCAAGTACAACACCGGAAAGGGGAGCCAAAACCTCCCTATCTTGCGTTAATGGTTCCGCCAAACTCTGTAGATCCTCTGGATATGCAACATGTCTATTTCTCACCTGATCTATGTGACGACGCACAATCTGGCCATTTCCAAGTGCAACAGTGCATGACACAGGACCTGTCTGCTTCTGAACAGTCCCCGGAATCCAGGAAGGTCCCACACCAAAATTTCTAGTGTATACTTTGTCACCTTCCCGCAGATGTCTCTCCTTGGCATGTTGATCATGATAAAGTTTTTGCTTCACCTGCTTTTCTTGCACCTGGCCTTTAAAATCCGGATGTATGAGATCCAACGTGGAACGCAATTTCCTCCCACACAAGAGCTCTGCAGGTGATTTTCCAGTCGTGGACTGAGGAGTTATCCTGTAACTAAACAACGCTCTGGCCATCTTGACCTCAATGGAATCTCCTGAACTTTTTTTTATCAGCCCTTTAAATGTCTGCACCGCCCTTTCGGCCAGTCCATTGGACGCTGCATGGTAAGGCGCTGTGGTCACGTGCTTAATACCATTTCGAGCCATGAATTCTTGAAACTCCATACTCGTAAACTGGTGCCATTGTCCGACACCACCATTTCGGGAATTCCATGCTGGCTAAAGCTCTGTCTGAGGCATTGAATAGTCACTGCGGAGGTGGATTTACTTAACGGGTACGCCTCTATCCATTTAGAGTAAGCATCCACCAAAATCAAAAACATCTTGCCCATCCAGGGCCCGCATAATCAATGTGAAGTCTTCTCCATGGAAGGTTTGGTACTTCCCAAGGATGTAAAGGTGCACACTGGGGAGAATTTCTATTTTCTTGGCACATGGTGCAAGTTTTTACCATTGCTTCTATATCGGCATCCATCTTCGGCCACCACATATAGCTCCGCGCCAGCCCCTTCATCCTGATTATTCCTGGGTGAGTCGTGTGTAAGTGCTTCAGTAGGTCTGTGCGACCTGGGGGTGGAATGACCACACGGGCACCCCACAAGACACAACCTGCCTCCACACTAAGTTCCTCCTTCCTTTTTCACATAAGCTCCAAACACTGATTTCTCCACTCTTTTTGGCCATCCTCTGAGGACGAACTCTCTAACCCGTGCTAAAACGGTATCTTTATCTGTCCATTTCCTCACCTGGTCGGCTTTAACCAATGGTACGCCATTTTTCTTCCAATAGAAGTACTCTCTCTTCTCCGCAGGCGTCTCCACCCCTGTTTCCGCGACTGGCACCGGCTCAGCCATCAGCATTTTGATGATCCTTGCCTGCTTTGTACACGATGGAGTACTCATATCCACATAATGTCACAGCCCATCTTTGAATGCGTGGCGGGCCATTTGTGGAACCTCCTTCAGTTCATTAAATAATGAGATCAGTGGTTTTGATCTGTAACAATGGTGAATTGTCTCCCATACAAGTATGTGTGAAACTTCTTCACCCCAATATCACCGCAAGGCCCTCCTTCTCAATTTGAGAAATAATTTTTCTCAGCTGCATTCAGTGTACGTGAGACGAACCCTATTGCCGTTCAGATCCATCCCCATCCTGTGCGACAACACAGCACCCACACCATAAGTAATACAGTCCTTTGTGTGTATTAACAGTCACATACTTTTTGGCGCTTTCATCCAGCACGATCTGCTGATACGCATGACTCATATCCAGTTTGGAGAAATTTGTTGCCGCCCGCCAACTGAGCAAATAAGTCTTCCACTTTAGGAATAGGATATTGTTCCACACTGGATGCTCGGTTTACTGTGAGTTTGTAATCTCCACAGATGCGGATTGAACCATCCGGCTTCCTCACCGGTACTATGGGAGCTGCCCATTCCGAAAATTGTACTGGTTCTATAATTTTCTCATCTACCAGTCTCTGCAGTTCTGCCTCCACCAGAGGTTTGACAGCAAAAGGTATCCGTCGTGGCTTATAGAATCGTGGCTGGGCCTCTGAGTTCACATGAATTTTGGCCGTGGTGCCTTTCAGCTGACCTAGCTCATCTTTGAACACCTCAGCATATCGATCTAGCAGGTCAGCCAAATGTAGCGTTGGACTGGCTGTTACTGTATTCACCAGTTGTGGCAACACTCTTAAGTCTTTCAGCCAGTTTCGTCCCAATAAATTTGGCCCGGCCCCTTCAACCACTACCATAGTAAGTTTCTTGTTGTCCATCTGACTCTGCACTGTTCCTATAACCTGACCTAACACCAGCATCTTCTCACCTGTATATGTTTTTTAATGTCAGGTTGCATGGTTCCCACTCTGGTATGTCGGTGTTTTTCCATAGCTTAGAGTATTGCTTTTTGCTAATAATTGTAATGCCACAACCTGTGTCCACCTCAAATTCGATGTTCATGCCATTCACCTTTAACTTCTGTAGAATAGGAGCCACTTTAGGCATTGTATGTGAGACACTGTATATCGTGTTTATGTCACCTGCATCTTCTGTCTCACTAACGTCTTCTTCTTTCACTAAATGCGACCTCCCAGCCTTCTCCTTTCCTTTCCTCTCCCCCCTCAGTCCTTGAAATGGGGTTTTGTGACTCTGCATCACGTGCTTGGATTTGCACGCCCGCTTGATGTGTCCACGTTTCTGACAATGGTGGCACAGTTCATTTATAAATTTGCATTCGTGGGGTGCATGATTCCCTTTGCACCTGAAACACTCATAGTCCGTCTTCCACCCCCTCTTATCCACTGCACCCACATTATGCACCACCGATTGTCCCTGATGAGACCTTTGAGACTGTGATTCTTCATCCCAGAGAAGCCTTGGAGATCTTTTATATTTCTGTCAGCCGACTCCATCGCCAGACACATAGTAAGAGCCTTTTCAAAGGTTAAATCCACTTCTGACAACAGCCGTCTCTGCATCCTGTCGTCATTTACTCCACACACCAGCCTGTCCCGCAGCATTTGTGGTAGTGTAGGCCCGTATTCACAATACTGCGCTAACTTTTTCAACTCCGCCACATAATCAGCCACCTTCTCGCCAGTATGCCGTGTGCGTGAATTAAATTTATATCTCTGCACAATTTCACTTGGTTTTGGATTATAATGGGCTTTGAGCACGACGACAAGTTCCTGATATGTTTTCTCTGCTGGCGTCATAGGACACAGCAAACTTCTCAGCAAACTATAAGTTGACGCGCCGACCCCGCTTAATAACACTGCTTTCCTCTTACCGGCATCAGTAATCTCATTAGCTTGAAAGAAATAGTCCAACACTTCAATATATTCGTCCCACGATTGCAACTCACAGTCAAAGGGGCTCACTGTTCCCACAAGAGCAGCCATTCTGTCTCAGCAATTCACGTCCTTGTAGTTTCTTCTGTTTCTTATTTTTTTTTTTTCTTCTGCTCTGCAGACCTTGAAACTGCACATACACGTTCCACAGTACAACCTGTTTACCCTCGTCGCCAATGTGATATCTCCATATCTTTGAAAGCAGAGACAGGCTGTGGAAGGTTCTTATTCTTTATTTACAGGAGCTGCACACAGCGTCTGCATGCTGCCTTAGAACTCTACCATGTGATGAGGAAACTTTATTTACAATGAACAGGAACACAGATAATACCTACAACATGCGCCCTCTAGTGGTGGATAGATATAACACTATGATATACTACAGCTGGGTAGGTAGGTCAGAGCACGATTTCTGTCCCGATCTCCAGCACCAGTAAGACAGCGTCAGCACTCCGGCCTGGTTGCGATCCCTGACAGCTCCAACGTGCGTCCCCCACCTTTCACTGCTCCGCTCACTCTCCGCCCGCCCGCCAAACACGAGGCTCCCCAGTATCTCCTCCTCTTTGTACCACCCACTTCCTCTCCTCACGCAAAGGGGGCTGGGAGATGGAGTCCGCTCTGTCCAGCATAGTCCACAATGTCTCCACTTTGTCTCCCTCTAGTGGCAGCAATAATTTAATGCACCAGAATACAGTCTTTAAAGCAGCGCTACAAAAGTCAATGTCACGATTTCAGCCCTGAACCCTATATATGAACCTATCTCGGCTGGCTCTTTACACTGCCTTACCTAACCCAGTCTCCGTCCAATCCAGGACTTCTACCACTCACAGAGCACTGACCAATTCCCTACTTAAAGGCATATCTCCCATGAGTCAGTGCACTGTTCTGGAGTTTCCTGTGTGGAATTTGTTCTTCTGCTCCAACCACAGTTTTCCCTAATGACCTTCTGCCAGCTCTCCAGTGAGGCTTATGGTTTACCCTTAGGCTGGCCGTCCACTGGATCTGTAGTCGGACGACTGACTTTTTCGTCAGACCATGGACAACGTCGCTCGTCCGACCAGGTCAGACTAGGGTCGTCCACTGCGTGCGATCTGTCGTGTGACCACAGACGATCCAAATCAAAATCAGAGGTGGAGTGCAGAGGCTACCAAAACCAGAATGAACTGGTTTTACATACAAAAACAAGTTCATTCTGCTTTTGGAACCAGTGCAGTCCTTATTTTCTTTTGTTACTATTATTTTTACTATGCGCTTTGACTGTAAATCTGTCAAACTATCCCCTAAATCAGGGCATGACGCCAACACTTCAGTGCAGTACTGCGCTCTGATATTCGTTCTCTCTGCTGCCGCAGAATGCCGAAGTGCAGCGATCTGCAGCAAACTGCACCATATTTCACCATCCTTTTTACAGTACAAACAGCAACAAAATTGCACCGTATGGGGAAATTCAACATTCAGTGCCCTTCGGGAGGCATGTCCGTGCTTAGTAAATAAACCCCTTTGCGCAGCAGCACCGCTAGTCCCACCATGTTACACAGCTAGTCCCTACATGCAAAAAGGGGTTTTGGTAAACTTGCATAATGTCTGCACCATTTATTTTCAACGGGAGTTAAAAAAAACAGCAAAACCAATATAAATGCGTTTTTTAAACTCCCCTAATGAGTTTGTCAACGTCCATCTTGCCCAACAATCGTTCTGAACTCCCAGCCTGCAAGGTGTGATCGCCCATCTGCTGTGGTCTTTACCCGTTGCCAGAAGTCTGACGTTGGACGTCTGCTGCAATGGACGATGGCAGGGCCGGATTAAGGGTATCATGGGCCTGGTGCTGAGGATTTCGGTGGGCCTATTTTTAGATACTGAGGCAACCATCCGCGTTGCTTTGCTTATCTGAAAGGATATTTACACCTTTTTTAAAAATTTACTTAGGCTGACCGTCCACTGGGTCCATATTCTGACGTCCAATGTGGTCGTCAGACTACGGACAACCTAGGTCGTACGATGGCAGACTTCCTGGGTTGTCTATGTGACTATGGACAACCCAGGGTCCCAGCCAAATGCTGCCGGACTGACAGCCGAACGCCACTGAAGCCCGCTGGACTGCAGACAAAAAACAATAAATGGGACTACACTATTCTTGTATTTAAACCAATAAAAATGCATTAAAATGTGATTAAATGATAAAAAAGGGTCCCATAAATAATAAAAATATCTGCTGCAGAAAAAAAAATTCATTTATAGGAGTGAAAGTGACTGAATGTGATGTGAATGGGGGCTATGCGTCATAGAGATTGATGAATGTGTGTGGCTGGAGTGAACTAGGAGTGGATTTGTGGGTGGGTGACTGACGTAGGAGTGCGTTAACAGAAGGGGTTATTCACTCTGTGCCTCCTCTCTCATCCCTCGCTCTCTCTATACTCCTCTCTCAAACCTCTACTCCTCTCTCATCCCTCTCTCTGTACTCCTCTCTCATCCCTCTCTCTGTACTCCTCTCTCATCCCTCTCTCTGTACTCCTCTCTCATCCCTCGCTCTCTCTATACTCCTCTCTCATCCCTCTACTCCTCTCTCATCCCTCTCTCTGTACTCCTCTCTCATCCCTCACTCTCTCTGTACTCCTCTCTCATCCCTCGCTCTGTATACTTCTCTCATCCCTCTCTGTGCCTCCTCTCTCATCCCTCACTCTCTCTGTACTCCTCTCTCATCCCTCGCTCTGTATACTCCTCTCATCCCTCTCTGTGACTCCTCTCTCATCCCTCGCTCTCTATACTCCTCTCTGTACTCCTCTCTCATCCCTCTCTCTACTCCTCTCTCACCCCTCTCTCTACGCCTCTCTCATCCCTCTCTCTGTACGCCTCTCTCATCCCTCTCTCTGTACGCCTCTCTCATCCCTCTCTCTGTACGCCTCTCTCATCCCTCTCTCTGTACGCCTCTCTCATCCCTCTCTGTACACCTCTCATCCTTCGCTCTCTGTACTCATCTCTCATCCCTCGCGCTCTTTGTACTCCACTCATCCCTCTCTCTGTACTCCTCTCATCCTTCGCTCTCTGTACTCCTCCCTCATCCCTCGCTCTCTCTGTACTCCTCTCTCATCCTTTGCTCTGTACTCCTCTCTCATCCTTCGCTGTCTCTGTACTCCTCTCATCCCTCTGTGACTCCTGTCTCTCTGTGACTCCTCTCTCTCATCCCCCCTCTTTCATGCCCTCTTTCATTCCCCCTCTCTTTCATTCCCCCTCTCTTTCACTCCCCCTCTTTTATTCCCTTTCTCTTTTATCCCCTCTCTCTTTCATCCCACTCTTTCAATCCCCCTCTCTTTTTCAATCCCCCTCTCTCTTTCATCCCCCTCTTTCCTTCCCCCTCTTTCATCCCCCTCTCTCTCTTTCATTCCCCCTCGCTCTTTCAATCCCCCTCTCTCTTTCAACCCCCTCTCTTTCATCCCCCCTCTCTTTCATCCCCTCTCTCTCTCTCAACCCCCTCTCTCTTTCAACCCCCTCTCTTTCATTCCCCCTTCTCTTTCACTCCCCCTCTCTCATTCCCCCTCTTTCATTCCCCCTCTTTCATCCCCCTCTCTCTTTCATCCCCCTCTTTCCTTCCCCCTCTTTCATCCCCCTCTCTCTCTTTCATTCCCCCTCGCTCTTTCAATCCCCCTCTCTCTTTCAACCCCCTCTCTTTCATCCCCTCTCTCTCAACCCCCTCTCTTTCATTCCCCCTTCTCTTTCACTCCCCCTCTCTTTCATCCCCCTCTCTCATTCCCCCTCTTTCATCCCCTCTCTCTTTCATCCCCCTCTCTCTTTCATTCCCCCTTCTCTTTCACTCCCCCTCTCTCATTCCCCCTCTTTCATTCCCCCTCTTTCATCCCCCTCTCTCTTTCATTCCCCCTCTTTCATCCCCCTCTCTCTTTCATTCCCCCTCTCTCTTTCATCCCCCGCTCTCTTTCATTCCCCCTCTCTCTTTCATTCCCCTCTCTCTTTCACTCCCCCCTTTCATCCCCCTCTCTCTTTCACTCCCCCCTCTTTCATCCCCCTCTTTTATTCCCTTTCTCTTTCATCTCCCTCTCTCATTCCCTCTCTCTTTCAATCCCCGCTCTTTCATCCCCCCTCTCTCTTTCATCCCCCTCTCTCTTTCATCCCCCTCTCTCTCTTCATTCCCCCTCTCTTTCATCCCCCTCTCTCTTTCATCCCCCTCTCTCTTTCATCCCCCTCTCTCTTTCATTCCCCCTCTCTCTTTCATCCCCCTCTCTCTTTCATCCCCCTCTCTCTTTCATCCCCCTCTCTCTTTCATTCCCCGCTCTCTTTCACTCCCCCTCTTTCATCCCCCTCTTTTATTCCCTTCTCTTTCATCTCCCTCTCTCATTCCCCTCTCTCTTTCAATCCCCGCTCTTTCATCCCCCTCTCTCTTTCATCCCCCTCTCTCTCTCATCCCCCCTCTCTCTTTCATCCCCTCTCTCTTTCATCCCCTCTCTCTTTCATCCCCCTCTCTCTTTCATCCCCCTCTCTCTTTCATTCCCCTCTCTCTTTCATTCCCCTCTCTCTTTCATTCCCCCTCTCTCTTTCATCCCCCTCTCTCTTTCATCCCCCTCTCTCTTTCATCCCCCTCTCTCTTCATCCCCCTCTCTCTTCATCCCCCTCTCTCTTTCATCCCCCTCTCTCTTTCATCCCCCTCTCTCTTTCATCCCCCTCTCTCTTTCATTCCCCCTCTTTCAATCCCCTTTCTCTTTCATTCCCCTTTCTCTTTCATCCCCCCTCTCTCTCTCATCCCCCTCTCTCTTTCATTCCCCTCTCTCTGTGTCTGTGATCCCTCTGCATGTCTGTGTCTTTACTGTCCCCCCTGCATGCTGCCCCCCCTCCTTCCGAATGAGTTCAGAGGGAGAGCTGGGGGGTGGGGGGGGGGTAAGGGGTGAAGGTAAATGACAAAAAAAAAAGCTGCCCGGGTGAATCATCAGCTGGGGAAGCTTACCTTTCCCCCTGGCTGTTGCTCAGCTGCTCCTGCTCTACTTACCAGTCACCTTCCTTCCACATGGCTGGAAACAGGAAGAGGTGCTGGAGGATGGGGAGGAGTAGCCGTGTCTCACAGAGCAGCTGATGAGTGACACCTAGTGGCTGCTCTGGCCCAAAATACTCCTGCACATTTTACAACACGGTGGGACCGCTTGAGCGCATCGGCTTCATGACGGTGTGTGTGGGAAGACCTGTGGGACGGCCGGCGGCTCCTCTATTCTTGGGGCAGCTGTGGGCCTATTTAATGGAAGGGGCCTGGAGCGGCCGCTCCATCCGCCCCTACATTAATCCGGCCCTGGACGATGGTTCCATTCACATTCATGTTACAGGATCGGACGTACGACGTCAGACGATATCAGATGATCGCACCATCGCACGAAAATGGTTCCAGTGGACGGCCAGCCTTAGACTCTGCAATTGCATCTGCAATGAGTACGAGTCCTGTATGTCAGTGGCTCACCGCATAGCTGTTTTGTACCATACCATCTCACAGCCCGCTGTGCTGCTGTGTTCCAAGCCCACTGTGCTGCTGTGTTCCAAGCCCACCATGCTCCTGTGTTCCAAGCCCACCATGCTCCTGTGTTCCAAGCCCACCATGCTCCTGTGTTCCAAGTCCACTGTGGTCCTGTATTCCAAGCCCACCGTGCTCCTGTGTTCCAAGCCCTATGTGGTCCTGTGTTCCAAGCCCACTGTGATCATGTGTTCCAAGCCCACCGTGATCCTGTGTTCCAAGCCTACCATGCTCCTGTGATCCAAGCCTACCGTGCTCCTGTGCTCGAAGCCTGCTGTGTCCAGTGCTCCAAGCCCAGCAGCAGTTATCGTGAAGGACTGACCAGCAGCATGCAGAGTCCACGACCATCGGATTCTGTCTATTCCTGTGTGTCCTTGTCTGAGGGTTTTCCTGTGTCCTGTCCTGGGATCCCACCATGGCGCACACCAGGTGCCATCGTGACAAGGTCTATCACTGGAGAAATATGGGTGGTCGAGAAACCAAATCAAGGTTGGTTCCCGGGAGGACATACAAGGCAATATAGAACATGCATAGGGGTGTCTGAAACCCCACAGACAAGGAATCTCAGCTCAGCCCTAGGTGTAAACAGTCAATGAATGACCCCTAGTGGAGTGCATCAGATACGAACGCTAAAACGTGACATTGCATTGAGAACAACATGACTGTGTCAATAATATGAGATCATATCAGTTGCATATAAATCCCTGTATACATTGAACAATCCACGTCAGTTCAGCCAGTTGCATGACACTCAACAGAAGTCGCGTCAATGGAATGGCACACAACAGGACACGCGTCAAAGGAAAGATGCTCCTGAGTAGTCTTGATACATGAAGAAGCCATAGAGTCCAAACGTACAGTGGCAACCGATATGGTGGGAGCCTGACAAGTACATTGATACCGGTCAGGAAGGGCCAGGTGTGTAGATCTGGCATTACCCTGACACTTAGTTGTCAAAACTGCCTACCTCAATGCACATCTGCATAGATAATAAGAGTTTCATCCTGCTGTACCTCGCAAGAAGCAAGTGACTATCCTCCATCACACACAGTTGATGGACATTCCCCCCTCAAAAAAGTATGAAAAAGCAAAATGGTGTCCAATGCATCTTCCACCAACCAACCTCCCAGGTAACAGACTAGTTAATGATCAGGCCAATGGTGACTTTCCTACAAACAGTATTGATTGAGGTCACCCAGTACTGCTCGGAGCACTAACCGTTAAATTCGCTCTTGACCAACTGGAATGGGTCTTCAGGTATTCTTTCGGAACACAGCACTTTCCTTATTAAATAATTCAATTCTTCTCCTCTAGAGCCTAGTTTTCTAAATGACTGCCTGCCTTGCTCCTGGAGGACAATATAGTCAATTAAATCATCCTGACACTTCATGTTATGTTTTAAATCACTACGACAGGAGAAGCCACCAGTATTTTCCCCATATAAACATCTAGTCCCATACTCCATTCCCCATGCGCACGCATGCTTTACCTCAGATAAGGAACATTTAAATTATCTTCATCCTGGCAGACTGCGAGACAACAAATGAATAATGTTCTTTCCAAATGTATTTGCTAATTTATTATGTTGTGTTTATTTTTTTATTACATCTACCAATTAACTTCTGGAACGTGACAAAGTACATTTAACTTCCCAAAAGTAAATTGCATGAGAGTTTTGCTCTGTGCCTCGTAATCACAGCACATACAGTAAACACAAGAGACGGCGAATCCATAAAACAAATAAAATTACGGTGAAATAATTCGCCATTTTAGGGTAACATTTTATTTCCTTGTTTTCTGTTGACAAAGATTTTTATATTCTCTTATGTTAATATCAGGGAAAATTGCCCGTGTCTGTCTTAACTCTGATTAGACCCTAGAGATAATTAGATTTGCTCTACGTACACGCTTCGTTTGGGTTTTGAATTAATAATGTAAAACACAAAGACATATTTTTTTCCCCAATAACACGTGTTATCTTTGTGATAACATAGTTTCCTTCGCTTTAATTACCGGGGCAATTCACCCATTCTATCCTATTTTTTTTTTGTTTTTAATTGAAGGATTTTAAAAGATGACATTCATTTCCCTAAACACACTAATTAATTTCAGTAAATTGTGTTCACTGATTATTAGGCCGATATCTCCTACCAAGAAGTTATTGTTTACTCGTGGATTCCATTCTTCTTGGAAATATAAGCAGCAGATTATTAAAAGATTACAGAAATGCATTTTGTAACAGCTGTAAATAAAAAGGATGGGAAAGGTCTTTAACCCCATCATGGTCCAGTGACAACGATAAACGTGAATTAAAAGATAGAGTTAGTAAAATGCACCTCACGGTTGGCTTTGATTCTGTGGTTCATTACTGATTTGGTCCTTGGCAATCGCACAAGGATTGCAACAGAACAGCATCATTTAATACTGTTATGTTGCAATAAGAAAGGATATTATAGCGCTAGAAAAAGTGCAGAGACGGGCGACTAAATTAATAAGGGGAATGGAAGGTTTAAGTTATGAGGAAAGACTAACAAGCTTAAACCTGTTTAGTTTCGAGAAACGGCGCCTTAGAGGGGATCTGATAACTTTACATAAATATATACGGGGCCTTAGAGGGGATCTGATAACTTTATATAAATATATACGGGGCCTTAGAGGGGATCTGATAACTTTATATAAATATATACGGGGCCATTATAAACCATTGTCTAGAAACCTACTCATTAACAGGACAATACACAGAACACAAGGTGACCCATTTAGACTGGACAAAAGGAGATTCAGCCTAAAGCATAGGAAGGGTTATTCTACGTTGAGAACAATAAAGCTGTGGAATTCTCTGCCTGTTGAGGTGGTTGGGTCAGAGTCTGTACAGACTTTTAAAAAGCGACTGGATGACTTCCTGCAGACACAGAATATTAAGGGTTACAATATTTAATATGTGGGTAAAAGCTTCTTGATCCAAGGAGAAATCTGACGCCATCTGGGGTCAAGAAGGAATTTTTTCCCAGTGTGCTGCATATTGGCAAGCATTTCAGACTGGGTTTTTTGCCTTCTTTTGGATCAACAGCAGTAGGTGTTGTGTGAGAGGCTGAACCCGATGGACGCATGTCTTTTTTCAGCCTGTGTAACTATGTAACTGCATGAAACAAACTTGGGGCATTTACTACCAAAACAAAAGAAAAACTAAATGGCATACTGCTCATGGGCAGCCAAGGAATGTTTCAGTATGAGGGGTGTCCACCATTGCATCATTCCTGAAGTGGCATGGAATGGGAACATATAGGTCCTCCCTGTCCAACATTTACACTTTCCCTTGTTGAAAGTGGGGAAATAGGATGCCATCCTTGTCAAGCCGGTGACCTAGCTGACAGTGAATAACAACTCTTTAGAATTCACCTTGAGCTCAGTATCTATACTATAATACAGTAAGGGCTGGCATGTCCGTCGCCAAAAAACCCTTCTGCACATGCGCGCGCAACCAGCGTATTGCTGGCTGCGCGCACATCCAACCGCCTAAACAGTTAGACGGCAGAGTGTGGAATGCGTGCGCTCCCAGTGTAGTTACAACCAGTATCAGTGGAGCGCCACACCAGAATGTCCCCTTCACACCTTGCGATGTCAGTCGCCAAGTACCCCAATGGTGGTTTCCCCACAAAACCAGTTTTGACAAAGTCAAAAAATCACAATACAAGGTAAGGGTACAGCGCACTCAAGATTTTTGGGTAAATACCACATACACTTAAATTCTTGTTATAGTCGTATCTTCATCTCCACATATCATATATGGGAATAGCCAAGCCAAATCCACTGGGCTTTATCCAAGCTTTAGTTGGTTGGATTTCTTCTGGTATTAATCAGGAGCCAGATAGATATGTTTTCCCAATCTCTTGCATAAGTGGGTGAGAGAAAACAACAGACCCAAATCGTGCCTAGTGTGATACTGCAAAAAAACGGCCTTAATATGCAGAAATTTGCGAATTTTGTACTCACTCTTGGTGGAGCCTCCAGGCTCTTCGAGTATTCGCCTATTAGTTATTTAGGGAAAAACTCAAAAAACCCTCTCCACAACGATACAGGAACAGCAGGATGGATTAAAAAAGGATTTTATTAAAACAATGTTAAACCAGGACGCGTTTTGTCGGTGTGAACCAACTTCATCAGCTGGAACAATACATATGAAGGGGATGGGGATATTCATTCAATCGCACAGTGCACAGCGCCTCTCCAATGCATCGGATTTTTTCTGTCCCTCACAGATTCCTCCTGCCCAGAGTCTATCCCAGTTAGTCTGCCAACCATATCACCAGTCTGCCAGCCATATTACCAGTCTGCCAGCCATATTACCAGTCTGCCATGCACAATACCAGTCTGCCAGCCATATTACCAGTCTGCCAGCCATATTACCAGTCTGCCATGCACAATACCAGTCTGCCAGCCATATTACCAGTCTGCCAGCCATATTACCAGTCTGCCATGCACAATACCAGTCTGCCAGCCATATTACCAGTCTGCCATGCACAATACCAGTCTGCCAGCCATATTACCAGTCTGCCAGCCATATTACCAGTCTGCCATGCACAATACCAGTCTGCCAGCCATATTACCAGTCTGCCGTGCTCAATACCAGTCTGCCAGCCATATTATCAGTCTGCCATGCACAATACCAGTCTGCCAGCCAAATTACCAGTCTGCAATACACAATACCATAATACCAGTCTGCCATGCACATTTCGAGTCTGCCATGCAGAATACAAGTCTGCCAGCCATATTATCAGTCTGCCATGCACAATACCAGTCTGCCAGCCAAATTACCAGTCTGCAATACACAATACCATAATACCAGTCTGCCATGCACATTACCAGTCTGCCATGCAGAATACAAGTCTGCCAGCCATAATACCAGTCTGCCAGCCTTATTACCAGTCTGCCATGCACAATACCAGTCTGCCATGCACAATACCAGTCTGCCAGCCATATTACCAGTCTGCCATGCATAATACCAATGTGTCATAATACCAGTGTGCCTAACTACCAGCCTGACATGCCATGCATACCATGTGCCATTATATTAACGCATAAAGTAAATATACGCATAATGTATACGCTACCAAACAAATGGCCGCCCAAACCCAACACAATCTAAGGGCCCCATGAGCTTACAATCTAAGGGGTCCCATGATCTTACAATCTAAGGGGTCCCATGAGTTTACAATTTAATGGGTCCCACAAGTTTACAATCTAAGGGGTCCTGTTCCTGTGAGTTTACAATCTAAGAGGGTCCTGTTCCCGTAACCTTACAATCTAAGAGGGCCCTGTTCCCGTGAGTTTACAATCTGAGGGTCCTGTTCCCATGAGTTTACAATCTAAGAGGGTCCTGTTCCCGTGAGTTTACAATCTAAGACGGAAGAGGAACCTGCTGTAATATATAAATGCCTTTGTAATGCGCTGTCAGCTGTGTGCGCACCCATCAGAGCTGCTTAGTTGGCTCTCCTGTTGCGGATGGGATGGCGATGGACGCGTTACAAATGCATTTATATAGAGAGATACTCTTGGATAGGACATTGAAAAACAAATATGTGGACATGAATTCTGAGCTGGCGACAACAACAATAGACTGCCCTCTGGGCAGGCTTTCCACCTAGTTGGGAATAATAAATATAGCAAAAAGGAGGGATGATCGAGTCAGCGCTTCCTTCAAAGGGTTTTTTTTTTTTTTCTGTGTACCTTTAAAATAAACAGAAACGCTGCCATAGCGTAATAAATTTCTAATCAAATTTCTAAACAAACCTAGGTGCTTTACCCATGTGCTTGTTTTATTTATTTTAAATAAATTTTGCCTTTTTAATCTATAATTGGCGTGCAGCACTTTTTGGGGATTACAGGACTACGTATCCAGGGGAAAATTCGGCATTTCCATCTAATTTTGCCGATTGATTGGAGCATCTAGTGTCTGATTGAGACACAGAAAAATTTGAGCGCATCCTCCTTTTATCTACATTTGTTTAGAAATTTATTACGCTATGGCAGCGTTCTGTTTATTTAAAAGTACCAGAAAAAAAGAAAAACCTCTTTGAAGGAAGCGCTGACTCGATCATCCCTCCTTTTGCTATATTTATTACGTATTGGTGGGTTTGGATATCCACCTAGAAAGAGACAGCTGCTGATTCATATCAAGAACTGATTCTATCCTCCTATCAATTTATTACGAATAGTGTTTTGTGGAACAGTTTACATCCATCTCCTCTAGGTGGCGCCATTGATACAGCCCTTTTTTTTCCATTTAGTTGGGAATAATGTGTTAGGAAAATGTGAGGAGGATCATTAGGGCAAGGTGAACAGCAAGAGACCAGATATGGAAAGCAGAAGATTTGAGATAAAAACTATACCAGTGCTTGAGTTGGCTGGGTTGAGAAAAATAGACACAATGGCATAGTACACCTAATGTCTTATGACACATCATGGGTGAAGGTGTAGCGAAATGTTGGAGATGTGATAGCTCTGAGGACACTCCTTTACACATCTAGTGGTCCTGTCCTGCCATACACTGGTTCTGGCACACTGTTCATGGACATGTGTGTGAGGTATTGGAGCACCGCCGCCATTCACCTCATAGTTTTGTTTACTTAATAACATCGACGCCTCTACCGAGCTGTTTCATAAATCTGTGGCCATTCGTCTGCTTCATGCAGCCCATCTGGTGATCCTGATGTTCTGGCGCAAACCTGAACCTCCCCTCCCGATTGTAGTATGGCTGCGGGAAGTTGAGTTCATTCGTTCCTCGGAGGAACATATTGTTGATGACCTGTCTACCCCAGTTGGGTTGTACTGTTCTTGATTCATAACCTCTATGACCCTGATTTTCTGTCCCTTCTCCATTACATCAAGGCTTAACTTGCTGAAATGAAGGCTCACCAGACGACCTGTCCACTGATATTCTGGTTTTATTTCACTTTTTTGGGAGCTCTTGTACTATTTTACTGTGACTTTATTGTTCCACTATAGCATTGTATCAAATGATGTCATTTGCTAGCTATGTCCTTTTGTACTCAATGTATGTTTATTGGATGCTAATACTTTAGCTACCATAGTACCATTGCTTCTTTGTTGTTAATTGATTTGGCTCTTGATCTTGCTTTTCAGTAACAATTGAATATGTTAAAAAAGAAAAGAAAAGCTAGCAACCTAGGAAATGGTAACCATAAAAACAAGCCAGAGTCAGGAGAAGGAGAAATCAGACAAGTAAGCAAATCAGCCAAGGTCGAGATCACAGAGCGCAGAATAAACGTAAGACAAGCCAGGTCAGAAAATCAGGAAATCATTAATGCAAACAAATGACTATAGCGGAGATCACAAGGTGACAACAGGTAAAACAAAAAGACAGGTTTAAATAGGCCAAGGGTGTGATGTCATAAACCTGTGCCAGGAAGTGTCGTTTGCCTCAATGGAATGATGCACCAGAGGGGGCGAAACAATGTGCAAAAGGATACATGAGCATCAAAAATGAAAAACCTGCATCAAAGCAAATAATGAAAGAAGGGCTTTGAAATTATGCTAGTGCCAACCAGTGGCGTAACCAGCGTTATGGGCGCCCGGGGCAGAATCCCCCCCCCCTTCATTATATAAACATCCACTCTGGTTATAAGCAGGCCCGGACCGGGCCAAAAATATGGACCCCGAATTATATACACAGCACAGGAGGACCCCCAGAATTATATACACAGGCACAGGAGGACCCCAGAATTATATACACAGGCACAGGGGACCCACAGAATTATTACACAGGCACTGGACTCCCAGAATATTTATACACAGGCACAGGAGGACCCACAGAATTATATACACAGGCACTGGACTCCCAGAATTATATACACAGGCACAGGACTCCCAGAATTATATACACAGGCACAGGAGGACCCCCAGAATTATATCCACAGGCACTGGACCCCCATAATTATATATGTAGCGCTCACTCCCGGAGGAGCCGCTGAAAATGAACCACGGGTCAGTCTCCCCGCACTAGGGAATAAATATACTCCAACACAGTTGTGGGTTTTTATCATTTAAATAGTTTACTAAAATATTTGGCAGATGTTGAGATACGGTATTCACAGATATTATTACAGTACTTTCGTATTGCGATAAAACGCGTAGCGGAAAAGAAACGAAACACGAGGCTTCGTATTTCGGAAAATAAAATATTCGTAACCGAACATAAAAGAAAATGCAATTTCACGAATATTCGGAAAAGGGACACGTAGCGGAACCCCAGAATATACAATCACTTCGTATCACGGTAAACGCGCAGCGGAAAAAGAGGAAAATATATATTCGGAACGTATCTTTAACCCCCGTTCCGATTCGTAACAAAATGAGTCCTGCACAGGTTAAGTCCCGGAATGTAAAAGGTGTGTATGTGTGTAAGGTACCCGGGTACTGTTCAACTGGCCAGTGAATTTACTTAAGAATGTCTTCGACTAGTCAAGTTGGGGCCCTGTGGACTTTAAAGAGAAAAAACAGCAGCGTGCTCTTTGTATTAAAACGGCCTTGGAGGCCTCTCACCCATCCGCCGGTTGCTTTAGGCTCCGCTGACCCAGGACGTCTCTCCGCTGGATTTTGACTGGGGATACTAGCGGCCGGATCCGTTGTCTGACTTCCCGTAGCTTGTCCACGACTTTTCCTCAGCTCACCGCCTGCTCTCTGTACCCGATCAACTTGCGGTGACTCCTTACTCGAGGTCTTCGGTTGGTTCCCTCTGCAGCAACTCTGGAACTTGGAGGGCTCCTTCTCTTGAGGACTGAATGACCCGGTAACCGAACTGACAGGTCTCACTTGCTTTCCGCCCTAGGCCCTCTCACGAAATATGGCACTGCGTCTGCTCTCTCTCGTTTCCTGGCGCGCTCTGGCGCGTTCTCCACGAGCCAGAGGATGTAAGCGTCCGGTCCCCACCCACTTCCTGTCTTCTTGCAAAGCATGCCGGGCATTGTAGTCCCAATGTCCAGTGTCTCTGATCGCGATAGTCTCCATCTTGTGGCCAAAAATAGGTACTGCCACAGCAAGATTTTAACACAGCGCTACACTCTCCCCCTCCTAGAACTCTTGGGTCTCTCCAAGGAGGTACAACAGTTACATTACATTTCCACAATATTTGAATACAGTTTACATAACATGTACAGGTTCAGCAGCATACATGCAGTGGGTTAGGAACACTTCCTCAAGTTGACTCATATTTTGGGCTACCTCAGCTAGCATAGCAGACACTTCGGGCAACCTCCGCACCGTGGTGATGGCCTCTTCAGTGCTATGTCCTGGTGTCGTAGGTGAGTCGTTGGGGCGGTCGAACAGAGCGTTTTGGTTCTGGCTCAATCAGTTCCTCTTCAGGTGGAAGTACTATAGGCGTTGGCTCAATCCTTCTCTCTATCACTGGAGCAGACGTTTCTTCAGAGTATGATCCCTCCAGCGAAGGCATAGAACTATAATCACCTGAGTAAGCTTCCGGAGCTACGGGATCCCCACAGCCTCAGGGACTTCCAACTGAAATTCAAGAGGCTCAGGGATATCAACAGTCTCAGGGACTTCCAACAAGAATTCAGGAGCTTCAGGCCTCAAATTACTCTCCCATCGTTCAGGAACTGAGATAATCTCTTCAGGCTCCGGTGAACGTATCCAGTCCAGACAGAAATTCTCCTCACTGTCCCTTTCGCTCTCTTCGACAACCCGGGTCTGTTGAGACCGAGTAACAGGAGGCAAACATGGAACAGGCGGATTTGGCAGAGGCGGTCGTCCCCAACTGGCATCCTTACAGCCTCTCTCAAAGGTAACAAATGATTTCGGTGCCAGTTCTTAATAGGCCCAGCCTTTCCATCCGGGCGAATCTGATACACTGGTAAACCCGGCAGTTGTTTGCAGACAATGTAAACCTGGGAACTCCACCTATCCGCCAACTTGTGTCTCGCAGCAGCACCCAAGTTCTTCAATAGAACCCTATCACCGGGTTGTAGATCTTGTATTCGAACTTTCAAGTCATAGTTCCTTTTGTTTCTTTGTTCCCTGTTTCCTGAGGTCAACCGGGCCTGTTCAAACGCAGAAGCCAGATTCTTTCGAAGTCTATCCACGTAGTTTCTATGGGAAGCTACTGATGTCTGGTCTAGAGATAACCCAAATGCCAAATCAACCGGCAGTCGAGCCTCTCTTCCGAACATAAGACGGTACGGTGAGTATCCAGTTGCATCACTCTCCGTACTGTTATATGCATGCACCAGAGTAGCTATGTGCCGACTCCAACTCTGCTTCTCCACATTCGACAAGGTCCCCAGCATGTTTAGCAGTGTGCGATTAAACCTTTCAGGCTGAGCATCACCTTGAGGGTGATATGGTGTGGTTCGGGTCTTTTGGATTCCCAACAGCTCTAACAATTGCCCCACCAGTCTGCTTTCAAAGTCTCTACCCTGATCAGAGTGTATCCTCCTTGGCAGTCCGTAGTGAACAAAGAACTTTTCCATCAACACCTTGGCTACAGTCGGAGCGCGTTGATCTTTTGTGGAAAAAGCTTGGGCGTAACGGGTGAAATGATCAGTCACTATTAGAATGTTCCCTTGCCCACTAGCATCCGGCTCTAAGCACAAGAAGTCAATGCACACCAAATCCATGGGTCCCTGGCTCTGCAGATGGCTCATTGGAGCAGTTCGGGTCGGTAGAGTCTTCCTCTGAATACACCTTAGACAGGAGTGACAATAGCTTTCCACTTCAGCTCTCATGCAAGGCCAATAGAACCTATCTCGCACCAGCTTAAAAGTTCTTTCAGCACCCAAATGTCCATGCTCATCATGTAGTGATCGCAACACACTCTCCCTATGTTTAGTAGGGAGGAATAACTGTTGAATCTCTTCAGCGCTAGTTGAGGGGCCCCTTCGGTAGACCACCCCATCCAACATCTTTAACGCTCCCACTCTTTGTAGACCAATCTGGCTCCACTCGGGGAGTTGGTTAACAAAATCTCTCGCTGGTTTGCAGACAGGGCCTTTATGGTCAAGGCAATTAAAGGGTCTCTGGCCTGATCCGCTTTCAGGTCCTGTCTCGAAAAGGTAGGTAAACTTTCATCCCTTAACTGCGTAGGGTTACAGTAGAACTCAGGAACAGCCGCAGCCATAACTCCTATGGCCTCCGCTTCAATCCCTCCTTTGACCCGGCGCTCTGTTCCTTGACACAAAGCTTGCACCCCGTCTGGAGTCAACTGAGTCCATTCTGTAGTGTAGGGTCTTCTCGACAACGCATCAGCATCTCGATTATTCACCCCAGGGCGATACTTCAGGCTGAACCGAAACCCTGACAGAGCGGCCAACCACCGATGTCCCGTTGCGTCCAGTTTTGCGGTAGTAAGGATGTAGGTAAGAGGATTGTTATCCGTCTTGATCACAAACTCGGCTCCATACAGATAGTCTTTTAACTTGTCTACCACTGCCCACTTCAAGGCTAGGAACTCCAGCTTGTGAGTAGGATAGTTCTTCTCTGAAGGCGTAAGGCTCCGGCTCACGTACGCTACAGGCCTCAGCAATCCACCATACTCCTGATATAGGACTCCTCCCAGACCTTCTCGGCTGGCATCCACATGTAGTTCATACGGCTTGTGAGGGTCCGCATAGGCCAAAACAGGAGCTCGGGTTAGACTCTCTTTCAGCTTTACGAAAGCTCCTTCACATTGACTGGTCCATTCACCTTGTATAGACTCTCGAGCTTTCCTTGGCCCGGAGCTGACGGGTTTTTGTCAGAGACCTTGCAGCCTTCTTCTGTGGTTTCCTTCTGCAGGAGTTTGTTCAGTGGTTGAGCTATTTTCGCGAATCCTCCCACAAATCTTCGATAGTATGAACAGAATCCCAGAAAAGATCTAAGCTCAGTGACGTTCCGGGTCTAGGCCAAGAAGCTA
Organism: Leptobrachium leishanense; assembly: GCA_009667805.1. Classification (NCBI taxonomy): domain Eukaryota; kingdom Metazoa; phylum Chordata; class Amphibia; order Anura; family Megophryidae; genus Leptobrachium; species Leptobrachium leishanense. Next base: position 428,708,422 of record CM019064.1, on the reverse strand, counting down.
CGGCCTCCAACTTCCGAGGATCTGTCGAAACACCTTCTGCTGAGACCACATGTCCTAGATACGTAACAGACGGTAGACAGAATTGGCATTTCTCCAGAGACAGTTTCAGCCCCTCTTCATGGAGCCTCTTCAAGACCTTCTCCAGACGTTGTTCATGTTCTTCCAGAGTCTTCCCAAACACAATTATGTCATCCAGGTACACTAATACTTCGATTAAATTCATATCCCCGACTGTCTTCTCCATCAACCGTTGGAACGTGGCTGGAGCCCCCGTAAGGCCTTGAGGCATTCTGTTGAATTCAAAGAACCCTAGTGGACAGATGAACGCAGTTTTCTCCTTGTCTTCAGGATGCATGGGTATCTGGTGATATCCGCTTCGCAGGTCTAGTACACTAAACCACTTTGCTCCAGACAAACACTGTAGGGCATCTTCTATCCGAGGAGTGGCATATTGATCGGGGATGGTTCTCCGGTTCAATGTGCGGTAGTCTATACATAGGCGGACAGAACCATTTTTCTTCCGGACCAACACTATGGGAGATGCATATGGACTCCTGGACTCTTGAATCACCTTGGTTCTTTGCAATTCATTCAGTTGCTCTCGCAGATCATCCAAGTCTCCCAGCGGAACTCGCCTTGATCTTTCACGAAACGGCTTGTCTTCTTGTAACCGAATGCGGTGCTCAGTACTCTTAGCTAGGCCCACATCGAACTCATCTTTCGAGAACAATTCCTTCCACTTTAGGACTTGAGACTGAAGACGTTTCTTCCACTCAGGTGAAATGGGAGCGTCTTTGGGGTAGAATCTTTCATCTGGAATCTCTTTATCCACTCCCCCTCCTAAATCGGTAGAGAGGGGTGTAGCAGACTCTACTTGCCCGATAGGCATTCGTGCTTTAAGGACTACTGGAGAATCTGTCACATTGCACACACTGACCGAGACTCTTCCTCGTGTTCTCTTCAGGGCTTTGGTGGAGATTATTTCAGGAATTACTTCGACTCCGGTTTCACTCCCATGATTAAAATCGGTTCCCAGCACCACATAGGGACCGGGTTGCGATCCGTTCAACTTGACTGAAGCCCGGAAGCTCGCTACTTCTCCTGCTTGCAGAACCTTCTCTGTTCCACCCAGTCTCCACAGTCTTCCCACCTCGGCAGGTGCCTTTCGTTCTTCGACCATCCTCTGATAGACCGGACGTAACATTGGGTGCACTCCTTGAGTTGAACCTTCTTCCAACACGATAGGCGTCAGGAGACGCCGCACTAGGTCAGTATTCGTCCCCACTATCAGGGAGCTTCTGTTCGCACCCGAGGGTCGAGGACACACAATAGCCAATGCATCACAACCCCCAGACTGCCCGATGACTTCAGATCCGATCTCCAACTTCACTTGCAGGTACCCGTCATAAGGGAGTTTCTCAGTGCCGATACCCCATATTTCCAAATCCTTCAATTCTTGCAGAGGAATGTGCTTTAAGTGTTTCTCGTAGAAGTCTCTGTAGATCAATGTCACTTGAGCCCCTGAATCTAACAGGGCTTTGGTGTAGACTCCTTCCACTTGGATTGGCACAATAGGAGAAGGACCTATCAGTTGGTCAGGAAACTTGGTGGCGGTATCCGGACACTTAGACCCAGTTTGCTGTACCCTGGCCTTTTTCTTGGCCGTGCAGGTTTTGGGTGTGCATTGCTTCCCCATGACGTAGACCCGGATGCTAAGGGAGTGACTCTTTCAGTCCTGGCAGGCTCAGCAGTTGGCTCGGCTTTGGGCCTTCTCGCCCTCTTAGTCTTGACTTGGTTTCTGGAGCGGGGTTCAACCTTCGGGCACTTAGGTTGCTCCTTCACTTGTGCCCTCTGGCGTTTCCCGCCGGTGAGGTAGATAACAGTCCTTCTAGGGCTTTCAACAGTCCCTCGACTCTATCCTTCTCAGGCTTTTGGCCTTTGCACTGTGCGCGGAAATGGCCCATTTCTCCACAACCAAAACATCTCTTCTTAGAGAGCGGAGACGTAGTTGCTTGTTGGGATTTTGTTAAAGGACTTGGACCAGACGCCACAGCGGCTCCCGTCGTCTGCATATCTGTGAGGAATTTCTGCATTTCTGCCTGCATTTCGGTCACCTTCATCAACACTCGGCACAGTTCCACGTGCGCTTGTTGCAATTCAGCTTGAGCTTCCTGTACTTCTTGACGGTCTTGGACAATTCACCACGTTCAGAGAGGTTCGATTCTTTGGCAGCCCTCTCTGTAGATTTAAAAACGACTAGGTGCTCTTGTTCGTCCTCGTCCGATCCATAAGTATCTAGAGAGTCGCTTTCAGGCTGCAGACCGTCGCTATGTCTCACAGGTTGTGCATAAGCCCTTTCCCCCCGCCTGAAGGATTTCTCTTCCAGTAAAGCCTCTTCTTCTCGTACAACTCGGATCAGTTCCAGGTACTTCAATTCTTGGTTACCTGCTCTGCTTCTCAGCTGCATCATTACTGGATCTAGAGGTTGAGAGCCCCTCAGGATCTGTTTTATTCGGATCTTATCTACTTCGGCCGGTTCGGCCCCTTTCTTGAGGAGTATCTGGTGTAGAATCTTATCTAGGCGCCTCATGTACTCGGTCATCCTTTCACCTCTTCTCTGATAGGTGTGTTCGTACTGATATACCAGTTCGGCCGCCTTTTCGTTCGCCCAAAAACTTCTTCAAGAACGTTTAAGTAATCTAAAGCAGTACAATCTTTTCTGCTCAGTTTTAGGTTTCTCACCGCTTCTGACGCAGGTCCCTTTAAACTCTCGGTGATCCTTTGCTTTTTCTGGGCCTCAGGGACGTCCACTCATCCAGAGCCTGCATCGCCTGTTCCACCCATTCTTCAAAGGTTTCTTCTCCCGCCGGAGTTGGTACGTTTCCTGTAAAATTTCTTAACCGTCGATAACCGAAGTTAGTGTGAGGAGGGCTTGTTTTCTGACATTTAGCCAGTAGATCTCCAATAGCCACGATAAATTCAGGCCCGATCATGGCCAACGGACTAGGCGCGGAACACTTGCGGATTCGCCACGTGGCGCACTTGGCTGAATTAGTTGGACTTCCACCTCATCGGCCAGTTTCACGCTCGCGCCCTGAAAACATGGTGGAACACCCTTTCTCCACTCGAGAAGAACATACGTGTGAGAAGTATCTGGGTTTTTTCTTAATGTCCAGTATTAACCCCCGATGATCTGGTGCTAGCGTGGCCACGGCCTGGCGGATCTGCTCTTCGGCCCAAGTGTCTGCGGGAATATCCATGACTATACAACATTCTAACTGACTACTGTGCTCCTCACACCACTCGGCAACAGTGTCTGGATCCATATTTAACCCTTTAGATGCGGTTTTTCCAGAGACTGATCCCGGAAACGAGCCCCCACGTGTAGCGCTCACTCCCGGAGGAGCCGCTGAAAATGAACCACGGGTCAGTCTCCCCGCACTAGGGAATAAATATACTCCAACACAGTTGTGGGTTTTTATCATTTAAATAGTTTACTAAAATATTTGGCAGATGTTGAGATACGGTATTCACAGATATTATTACAGTACTTTCGTATTGCGAAAACGCGTAGCGGAAAAGAAACGAAACACGAGGCTTCGTATTTCGGAAAATAAAATATTCGTAACCGAACATAAAAGAAAATGCAATTTCACGAATATTCGGAAAAGGGACACGTAGCGGAACCCCAGAATATACAATCACTTCGTATCACGGTAAACGCGCAGCGGAAAAGAGAAAATATATATTCGGAACGTATCTTTAACCCCCGTTCCGATTCGTAACAAAATGAGTCCTGCACAGGTTAAGTCCCGGAATGTAAAAGGTGTGTATGTGTGTAAGGTACCCGGGTACTGTTCAACTGGCCAGTGAATTTACTTAAGAAATGTCTTCGACTAGTCAAGTTGGGGCCCTGTGGACTTTAAAGAGAAAACAGCAGCGTGCTCTTTGTATTATAAACGGCCTTGGAGGCCTCTCACCCATCCGCCGGTTGCTTTAGGCTCCGCTGACCCAGGACGTCTCTCCGCTGGATTTTGACTGGGGATACTAGCGGCCGGATCCGTTGTCTGACTTCCCGTAGCTTGTCCACGACTTTTCCTCAGCTCACCGCCTGCTCTCTGTACCCGATCAACTTGCGGTGACTCCTTACTCGAGGTCTTCGGTTGGTTCCCTCTGCAGCAACTCTGGAACTTGGAGGGCTCCTTCTCTTGAGGACTGAATGACCCGGTAACCGAACTGACAGGTCTCACTTGCTTTCCGCCCTAGGCCCTCTCACGAAATATGGCACTGCGTCTGCTCTCTCTCGTTTCCTGGCGCGCTCTGGCGCGTTCTCCACGAGGCAGAGGATGTAAGCGTCCAGTCCCCACCCACTTCCTGTCTTCTTGCAAAGCATGCCGGGCATTGTAGTCCCAATGTCCAGTGTCTCTGATCGCGATAGTCTCCATCTTGTGGCCAAAAATAGGTACTGCCACAGCAAGATTTTAACACAGCGCTACATATACACAGGCACTGGACCCCCCAGAATTATATACACAGGCACAGGAGGACCCCAGAATTATATACACAGGCACTGGACCCCCCAGAATTATATACACAGGCACAGGAGGACCCCAGAATTATATACACAGGCACTGGACCCCCCCAGAATTATATACACAGGCACAGGAGATCCCCCAGAATTATATACACAGGCACAGGTGGACCCACAGAATTATGTAGACAGGCACAGGAGGACCCCAGAATTATATACACAGGCACAGGAGGACCCCCAGAATTATATACACAGGCACAGGAGGACCCCCAGAATCACTCACTCACAGACCTCAGACTCAGATGGGGACCCACACGCGTCAGCATGCTCCTCCACGAGGTCCAATGGCTTCTGAAGGCTTTTGATGTGCTCTCGCGAGATCGCGTGAGACCTCGCTGTAAGCCGCATCACAGCCTTCAGAAGGCCGGCGGCAGCGCAAGGCAGTGTGCTGTGCGCTCACTTTGTTGGGCTCGTGCCACAGCGGGAATCTGCATTCCCGCAGGACTCGAGCCCAGGTCTCCGGGCAGGGCTGGACTGGGACAAAAATTGGCCCTGGACTACACCCAGCAGACCGGCCCACTTTAATTATGTAAACACGCTAAAGAAATTGTATATAGACCATAAGTATTGCACAATTTTTTTTTATTATATATTCCATTGCCCAGTTTGCAGCCCCCATATAATTTAATATATATTGCCCAGTTTGCAGCCCACTTCCATCGCTCTCATTCACCCTCGGCCATAGCATCTTCTTTCTTCTATGATGACAACCCAACCTGCAAAAAAAGCAATAAAGCAGTGACACAGTCGTTTTTTATACTCACCTCCATCCAATTTGGCTCAGGCAGGCCTGCCTCTGTCCCAACTCCCGGTCGAACACCTCAGGCGCCGCTGGTCTCTTCACCTCTTCTCTGCGCGTCATGTGAGACGTCCACAGCGTCCTGGAGGGGGCGGTGCCTGGCAGCTTGCTATTCCCAGACACATGCTGTGCGTCTGGGATGCACGCTGCAGCGCTGGGGGGCCGTGAATCGCAACCAGACAAGCTCCGGTATCTGACTTTTGAGAGTCCAATACCGGAGCTTCTGATTGGGAAAGCGGCGGCCCACTGAGCCATCAGCCGGTACATGTCTGTCTCCGGGGGGGCACCACTCTCATGGACATTCCTTCCACTCTCCAAAGACGCTCGTCTGACACTAGCCTTAGTACAAAATCAGAAATAAGCCTGATGTCAGAAATCAGGACAGCCGAAAACAAAGGCAAGGGTCAGGGTCAGCAGTGATCAAAGAGAAGTCAGACAATGAGCTGAGTCAGGAATACAGACAACGACAGAAACAGAGACACACAAGGACATGGACAAAGACACTGACATAGATACACAGATACTATAAAACACTGACAGGGACACGGAGATACTGGCATAGATAAAGAGACTGTCTAAGACACTGACATAGATACACAGACACTATAAAACACTGATAGGGACACGGAGACACTGACATAGATACACAGACACTATAAAACACTGATAGGGACACGGAGACACTGACATAGATACACAGACACTATAAAACACTGACAGGGACACGGAGATACTGGCATAGATAAAGAGACTGTCTAAGACACTGACAAGGACACATAGACTCTGACAAAGACTCACCACTAAGAGACACACAGAGACAAAAGCAAAGACACAAAGTTAAGGACAAAGGCATACACAGAGACACTGGTAGCTGCTAAGAGGAAATATCGTAGTAAGTTAATAGAGCTTGGTGGCTTGTTGTCGCCAAATCTATTGCTACGGAGTCATTGTATTCGCATCTCGAGTTGGAATATTTAGGATTCGCTTGACTCCACTCCTAAACCAAGCGTAATGCTGCACGGGTTGTGGCCGTGGAGGGACAATGAGCACAATTTGTTTCCAGTGTTCCACAGCATGAGGCCAGAGAAGCCGCACAGTCGTAGCTTAGATGGTTGTGGACTTATTTGTTCGCACAAGCTGTAAACATATAAAAGCTTGCGTAGTGACTGACAAATACCGGCTCACTTGGAAAAGAGGCCATGATATTTAATGATTGGTTGAGTTTGAAAACATATATATTAAAATTTGAATCCCCATTAACGTGTTCCTTACTCCTTTACTGTGAGAAAACACACAGTCGTTTGCAGAATTCCGCCTCTGTATTGTGTTTGTCCATTGAGACTGAAATTAAACGTGTGACTGATGTTTCGTAATGAAAGTCAGATGAAAACATAATTATTCAGAATGTCATCATGCTGAGATCTCTATCTGATAATTTAATTCGCATTCTTTCGGCTACCTGCGGCATTATTTCAATCAGGATTTCCAAGGTTTTAATTTAGCGTCCCAAGCCCTGTCTGTGTTTATATTGATAGACTCGATAGCATGCCGTGCTAAGTAACTGCAATTGCCGAACAGCTAGTAATACAAATGAGATGTAATGAAATAACCACTGACTACAGAACAAACCCGCCATTCAGCCCTTATGAATTGGCGCCAGAGAACATTAAAACATAAAGCAGTTTGCAGCCACCTGAGATTTGCATGGAGAAAAGGTATGGTCTATAAGTTACAGCTACAGTCACTTATATTACTCCAACAGAGTTCTTACAATGGGGAAGAACAGATGTGAGACGTGATAAATGATGTTACATTAGATACAGATCCTGCCCGTAGGATAATTGTCCTGTTAATACAGCACTTTATACTAGCGCTCAGCCAGACACCCCGTGAGTTTACAATCTACAGAAAAGCTGAGACATTTGTCACCACCGGTATTGGCTCCTGGAGTTCGTAGGGCTTAGTAGAGTCCAACGTGTCCCGGGCATGACCTCTGTGCAAGCTCGAACTTGCAGAATCGCGCAGGAGCCACAGATGAAAAGGAAAGCGATGCTGGGAACTATTTGTGCCCAGTCTCCTGCTGCTCCCAACGAGAGGAAGTGGTGGATCTGTCACGTTCCATACCAGAACACAGTATCTGATCCTCGTACTCAGCACAACTATCCAATCCCTCCGATCCTTAGAGTTGGTCGGTAAGCAACTATACCCTACGCTAGTATACAGTACAGAATACACAGATACAGATAGGAAGTTAAACAAAGCCAGGGATCAATATGCCAGAGAGTATCAATAAGCCTTTTGCCAAGGGTCTATACCAGTAACCAGAGAGTGTCAGTAAGCCATTTGCCAGGGGTCAATATGCCAGAGAGTGTCAGTAAACTGTTTGCCAGGGGTCAATATGCCAGAGAGTATACAGAATTAGACAGCGCTGAGCGGAATGAGAAACCACGTCAAGGCAATGAAAGGCTGGGTTTTTAACCCAGTGGAGCTTCGTCAATGCGCCAGTCTCCACCCCCGGCATCCCACGTGACTGCAGAGGTTCCCCTCTTCACTCGGCGCCTGGCCAGCGAGGACGATGCTGCCAGACGCTGGGGGACACCAGCGCTGTACATGACAGGATCGGCCCGGCCTCTCCACCGTGACATGAGTGACGAGTATTGGATTATCGGATAACACTCCCGGGAGGTGCTATTTCTTACAGAAATACTGGCTCCAGGCTAGAAGAATGGGCTACCATGGACTAGTGCGTTCTACAAGTCCCGGGCGAAAATTCACACCTCCTACACAAATTCAAGGAGACATTAATTTACAGTTGGGGTACGCTACAATCAAAGCTTGCTTCAAGATTAGAAAATCATCTCGAGCTGATCTGTATATTGGCTTCAGCCCATATCTTAAAGGGACACTCTACTCATCCTGACCACTTTACCTATATAAAGGTGCCTAGACGCCTTTCTTCTGCCTATCACTCCCAGACAGGTAAATGGACCATAGCAATCAATCCCTAGATCTGTACCTTGCTACACAACCAGCGTACAAGATCACTGGTTGTCAGCTCTATCCTTCACTGAGTTACCCTAAAATAAATAAGTTCATCACATCTCATTCTCCACTCCACTTTGTACGATCTAGGAACTAGAAACACCAGTCTACAACTTGTCAGTTGTTTCCTACACAGATCCTGTGCCTGATGTGACCCAGCAAGTTACCTTTCTCTATTACAGGTTTTCCCTCTGATGTGGAACATTGTGGATAACCAATTTACCATAACTATTACGTAGACTGCTATGCTCTCTGCATTTTCAGATATGAGGCTGAGCTGTCAGGTACACCATGACTTTATTGCTGGACACTTACTGTTATATATAGGCTTAGTATTGCTAGAGGACCACAGGATTATGCATCTTCCTTCATAACTGAAGTGATACACGAGTGATACACGTGAACGATATTGCCGAATTGCTGCGAACTGCACCGTATTTCGCTGTCAGTTCGCCAGTATTTGGCGAAACGACAGCTCTCTTAATAGCTGAACTGCCACGAAATTGCACCATATGGTGAAATTCACCGTTCGGTACAATTCTGTGGCAATTTCGGCGCTTATTGAATAACCCTTATAATCTCAAAAGAGCTGACGTAGAATAGAAACATAGAAACATAGAAAAATGTTGGCCCATCTAGTCTGCCCAATTACATGGATACTTTACCAGGATTTATCTTTTGTTTAGGATAGCCTTATGCCTATCCCATGCTTGCTTAAATTCAATTACTGTTTTGGCCTCTACCACTTCTACTGGAAGACTGTTCCATGTATCCACCACCCTCTCAGTAAAATAATGCTTCCTGATGTTACTTTTAAACCTTTGCCCCTCTAATCTAAGACTATGTCCTCTTGTTTTGCTACTTTGTTTCCTTTTAAATATACTCCCTTCCTCTACCTTGTGGATTCCCTTTACGTATTTAAATGTTTCTATCATATCTCCTCTGTCTCGTCTTTTTTCCAAGCTGTACATGTTAAGATCATTAAGCCTTTCCTGGTAACTTTTCTCCTTCAAGCCGTACACCATTTTAGCAGCCCTTCTCTGAACTCTCTCTAAGATGTCTATATCCTTCTGGAGATACGGTCTCCAGTACTGCACACAGTACTCCAAGTGAGGTCTCACCAGTGCTCTGTACAGTGGCATGAGCACTTCCCTTTTCCTACTGCTAATACCTCTCCCTACACAACCAAGCATTCTGCCAGCATTTCCTGCTGCTCTATTACATTGACTACCTGCTGCGAATAGTACCTGCTGCGAAGAGGTACATTGATGTCGCAGGTTTATGCAAAGTATTATCATATATTTTAAAAAAGCTATCACTGTTTTTCCATAGTCAGGTGTTTTTAAAATCATGAAGGCTGTTTTAAAGTGGATCGCCCTGTATTTCCTATGTTACATATTGATGTCTGCAACTGGAACTCTGTCAGTGTTAACGTTACATTGAAATTTCTATGCCCTTGGAAAATAAATGTCAAGAGCAACAACTTGGGGAATTATATTGGAAATCATCTTTCTGTTCAAAATGTTTTATGTGGTTTTTTTTTAAAAATCGTTCTTATGTGTAATTTTTACTCTTTCTCGTTCATTTCACATAAACTGATGCGGCTAATATAGGTCAGGAAACAATCTTGGTATATTGGAAATAATTATTGTTACTTTTATTTCAAAAGTAATGACATTTTCCAAACTACGAAAGGTATATAAATGTCATTGACATGCTTTACCGTTTAAACAACAGTAAAATGTCTAGGTTCAAATTATCCTTAACGGAGAAACTGGGGAGGAGGATTAACCAATTCAAACCACAGAAGAAGCTGGCACCGGTAAGGGCTTTGTTTTTCTTTCTTGGTTAACTAGTAACTAAAATTAGAAAAAAAAGAAAACCACATTGTTAAAATGTGTCTACAGAAGTGTGCTCCACCGACCAAAGAACATAGGGGGTTAGGGGTTGCCTAATACAGGGTGTCCATAAAGTCTGTTTACAATTTCAAAAATTTATTCCAAAGGCAAATGAAAAGACAGATAAGTGAAAATTATTACAAAATGAGACGTATATATTTAAGGGTTTTTTGCCTCATTTAATACACCTCTATATGGGCACCATTAGTTGCATGAAGCACATCAAGACGGTACTCGATTTCTTGCCGTGATCGCTGTAGCATACCCTCATCAATGGTGACAATGGCATCAGTGATGCTCTGCTTTAGATGAATGTGTGGTGGGGGATCATGTGCAATCGAATCATTGGTCCGTTTTTCTTCGGCGAGACATTAATTACTGCAAATGTTTACCTTGACCTTTTGACTGAATACGTGACACCATGTCACTGCGACCCACTCACCGGCGTGGGGGTGCGCGGAGGGGAGCGGGTTTTCGGCATGCGTTGCCCCTGCTGGTTGGTCCGGCGGCTCCTGGTCCTCGGGTAGTGCCGCGGCAGCTCCCAGCGCTGCCGGGGATCTGGGCTGCCTTGCGGGCTGGAAGGCCGTGGCGTACTCTGGCGTCCCTCGGTGTGGCTGGTGAGCTGTGCGGCGTGTGTGCGGATGCGAACGCGCCCATACATTTAAAGGGACATGCACGAATTCTGCTGAGTGCCAATATCAGGTACCTGATGGCCATGGGTGTTTCCACATCGGTAAGGAGAGTATAAAGGATCAGTTGGTCTCTGGGGTTATTGATGGGTAGTTGTGTTTTGTCCTCTCTTAGTACTTGTTTTCCAGTCATTGTTCTGCCATTCTAGTTCCTGTATTCCGTTGTCCCTATACTCCTTGCAATCTTGAGTGATAAACGAACATTCAACATTGCTCTGCATCGTCAGGTCCTGTGTTATTGTACTGGTGCCAAGCGACCCGTGACACTACTATCCAGCCAGCAAGATGGACCCCGCAGAGGTTATGGATGCTATCAACTCATTAACACGTCAAGCAACCCTTCTAACCCATTCCGTGCAGGATTTGCAACTCAGTCATGCTCAACTCCAGGGGCAAGTAAATAATCCATCGCCTTCTTTCGCAAATGCCCCGCTAGAGAATGCTATGGGGCCTGAACCAAGAATCCCCCTACCAGACCATTTTTCTGGCAATCGTGAAGAATATCGTGGATTCATTATGACATGTGACCTGTTGTTTACTTTAAATGCCAGAACGTATCATACAGATTACATTAAGATACGAACTGTGATTGCTCTTCTTACGGGTGAAGCTCAAGCATGGGCCCATAATTTGTTACGAACTGCCGATCCTGTATTACACACTTGGGATTCCTTTGTGGCAGCAATGAATCAGTTATATGAAGATCCCCAGAGGGCTCATACCGCTCAAGCCGTACTACGCCACTTAAGACAAGGGCGAAGACCCGTGGAGGATTATGTCGTTGCATTTCGTCGTTTAGCTTCGGAGACAGGATGGAACGATGCTGCCCTGACCAGTCAGTTTCGATGGGGTCTTGCTGAAGTTGTAAAGGACGAACTGGCTGAGACAGATACACCAACTTGTCTTGAGCCTCTGATCCATTTGTCTATCCAGATTGATCGGCGGCTGCGTGAAAGAACAAGAGAGAGGTCCTTATTTTCACCGGTACCACGACCTGTTGCCACTCGTCCGCTGGTTTTACCCCATCACCTGTTCTCCCTGCAATACTTCCTCCTCCTGAAGAACCCATGCAGGTGAACAGTGCTCATGGTCGTCTGACACCGCAAGAGAATCAACGCAGACGTGAGGCGGGGCTCTGCCTCTATTGTGGTAAGGCTAACCACATTGTTCGTGACTGCCCAGAACGACCGACTAAGGGAGGTAGGACAAAAGTACATCAGGACATAGGACATCAAAGTATGATGTACAGTTCCTGTCCCCTCTATCTCTCGTATTTTGACCCCTCTGTTGATGGTGGCCCTTGTTTTACAGTGGGAAGGAAGAGTCGTGATGGTGAAAGCTGTGATTGACAGTGGAGCCAGCAACTGTTTCATTGATGATACCTTAGTTTCTCAATTGTCTGTACCCATACGTAATAAATCTAACCCTGTGCATATACAGATGGTAGATGGCTCTTCTTTATATACTGGTCCTGTTTGGAAGGAGACGGTCCCTCTTCTTACACGATTGGGTTCATCACATACAGAATATCTGTCATATGACCTCATTCCATCTCCCTTATTTCAAGTGATATTGGGCCTTCCTTGGTTACATCTACATGATACAACTATCCAATGGTCCTCAGGTACCCTTACACTCGGTTCCCAGTATTGTCAACAGACATGTCATATAAATTCAGTGGTCCCGCTATGTTCCATCTTGGATATTCATAAAAGGCCATCTACCATTGTTCTTCCGCAGGTGTATGAGTCCTTCCAGGAGGTATTTGATGAAAAAGGAGTCGATGCATTGCCCCCCCATCGACCCTATGATTGTCCTATAGACCTTCTTCCAGGGGCACCCATCCCATATGGAAGATTGTATCCATTATCAGAACCCAAATTAGCCATATTGAAGGAATACATCGATGAAAACCTAAGAAAAGGATTTATACGTCCCTCCACTTCTCCTGCAGGGGCTGGTATATTCTTTGTTTCTAAGAAAGATGGAGGATTGTGCCCATGTGTAGATTACCGTGTCCTTAATCATATAACCATAAAAAAATCGTTATCCACTTCCTCTCACCAGAATTTATGAATCGGTTAAGAACAGCAACTATATTCTCCAAGTTGGATCTCAAGGGGGCATATAATCTGGTACGTGTCAGAAAAAACGACGAATGGAAGACAGCTTTTCGATCAAGGTATGGACATTTTGAATACCTGGTAATGCCATATGGGCTTTGCAATGCCCCTGCCACATTTCAATGTTTTATTAATGACGTCTTCCGTGACTATTTGGATCAATTCATTATCATTTATTTGGATGACATTCTTGTTTATTCCTCCACTTTGGAAGAGCATCGAGCACATATGCAACAAGTCCTCCAACGACTCTGACAACATCAATTATTTGCCAAACTTGATAAATTCACCTTTGAGACTCGCTCTGTGTAATTTCTAGGTTACACTATATCACCGGGAAAAATTGCAATGGATGAGAAGAAAACACGAGCGATACAACAATGGCCTATTCCTACCAACCGTAAACATGTAAAACGTTTCTTGGGATTTGCAAATTTCTACAGGAAATTTATTCGTGATTTCAGCAAATTAGCAAAACTGTTAACTGCCCTTTCCCGCATTACAGTTCCGTTTCAGTGGAATACTGCTGCTGGAAAGGCATTCAACAGCTTGAAGGTACACTTTTGTTCTGCTCCCGTTTTAAGCCATCCGAACCCTTCATTAGCTTATTACGTGGAAGTTGATGCTTCGGACAAAGTAACAGGAGCGATTCTATCTCAACGATGTCCTGATACTGAGAAAATGCATCCAGTTGCTTTCTTTTCCAAGAAAATGAGCCCAGCAGAATGCAATTATGATATAGGCGACAAAGAGTTATTAGTCATTAAACAGGCTTTTGAGGAGTGGAGACATATGTTGGAAGGGTGTACACATCCTATAATCATATACACGATCATAAAAATCTTGAATATCTTAAAATGGCCAAACAGTTGCGACCCAGGCAAGCACGATGGGCACTCTTTTTTTCTCGTTTTCAGTTTCATATAACTTTTTGCTCGGGATCAAAGAATGGAAAGGCCGATGCTTTGTCTCAACTCCTTGAGGATAACCTGGAAACTACAAAGACCAACGAAACTATTCTACAAAAACATAATTTTCTTTCCGTTGCTTCTCAACTTCGTTTGGACATCGATCAACAGAAGGCACAAATGGCGATAACCTCGAAGATTCTGATAGATTGTATTTTGGTACCTGAAGAACAAAGGTTGCAAGTATTACAACAGTATCATGATTCCCCTCTGGCTGGCCATTAGGGATGTGCGTTTTGGGTTTTGGAATATCGGAATTTTCACGAAATGTCCCGATTCGTGTCTTCGGATTCTGCCGAATTTCCGAATCGGATCAGATCCGAAAATGGCAGATCCGAAAAGTTTTCCGAGCTGAAACGAAAATTTTTCTGAATTTTCGAATGGACTTGAAGTGTGTCAAATCGAAATTCATTTTCTCTCCATTCGTGATTTCGGTTCCATTCGGGATTTCGGTTCCATTTCGGTAATTTCGGACATCATATTTATCGGTTATATCGCTGATCCTGTAAATTTTGTATCATTTCCAATGATTTGATAATTCTGTCGATACGATAATTTTGTTCAGCTTTATTTCCGTTTTTTTTAAAAAAAAAACAGAACAAAAGGCTTTTAAAGTCAGACCACTTGGGTCAGTATTACTATTTTTGCGTTTTCTAAATCGTTTTGTTCCTTTTTGTTCCTTTCATACCATTTAATATGATTAAATAAAGTTGGGCAATGCATGTTCATAAGAAAAAAAGGATCTTTATTTAATAAAAAACGATAGAATCGTCAAAATTACCGTATCGACATAATTACCGTATCGACAGAATTACCGCTCCGACAGAATTAATTATTGTATCGACAGAAATATCGGATCCGAAAAAATTTGTTTAAGTCAAAACTTTATATGGTTTATCTGTTTTCTCTGCACAAGTCTTGCTGCAACCAGCCTTTACCCCCAGTTCGCTCATCATCCGGCCAAGACTCCAGCACTCAGCTCCTCAGGTCCAGGAGGGCCCTTGCCGCCTCCATCACCTGGCCAATGTCCATGCTGTGGCCTGGGCTTCTTCCTCACGTTGGTGGCTTCAGTTGCGCAGAGCCCCGGCCACCCAAGTGTTCCAGGATGGCGGCCACAAGTAAGACGCCGGAGGCCAGCCAATACGCTACCAAGGTGTGTGGCCAACATGCACACATCTCTCAGTGCAACCCACAGCATCGCTCCCTGATTGTGGATCCCCCACAAGGCACCCTATTTAAAACCCAGAGATCTTTTGGCTCATTGCTCAGTTGTCTTGTGCCTATCCAATTTTTTCCCCTAAGTCTCCTGAATGCTAATTTGGATTTCCCGTGTCTTGACCTTTGCCTGTACCACGACTCTGCATATTTGCTGCCAGCCCTCAACCTTTGCCAGTACCACGACTCTGCATACTAGACACCAGCCACCAGCCGATTTCGTGCCTCATGCCTTTGCTCTTTACGCTATTGGTGGTGCTCTATTCTAAATTCAAAGTAACCCCATCCAGCATACTCCGCATCCTGAACTCCATCAACCCCAACCTGACAGCTTAGTTTTACTTTTCTGAGTTTCGTCTCTGTTACCATGTGACTATATTAAAGTGCCACTGTTATGGGTAAAATTATTTTTGCCCATGTGACAGGACACCTGTCCCTTTATATAGATTAACGTTTCTTCGCTGACCTATAAAATGGAAAAATTAGCAATATACATAGCAATCATTACACTGCCTACCAGGCAGGAATATATTTTGGAAGCTTTGTTTTTAACCCCCTTCACTACTGAGTTTGAGATATCTCAGTCATCAAAGGCACCAGGCATCAGGTGCCAATATAGAGGTATCACAATCTACAACTCTGAAGGACAAAAGCAAATTAAATTTTCGTTAGCCCTGTGGACATAATGCCCAAAGAGCTAAAACTGTGTAATATCGGTTTAGGAATGCGCTGACATCAGTCATTCAGCAGCTGATGCAGGGAACCATAAGCTGCAACCAGGGCCGGTGCAAGAATTTTTGCCAACAAAGGCGAAGGGTCACTTTGGCGCCCCCCCCCAAACCCCATGACTAATCCACGTATCTCGCTATCCCACAAAATACTTCACTAATAATCCTATACTTCATGATCAAACCTATTATCCCGCATTCTCTGTGTTTCTATCTCCTGAGTATGTTAGTAAATCCTTCTAATATAATGATCTCTTCTGTCACCCATGTGTCTCCTACCCTCCACCTCATCTCTCACTCTGTCCTGTCTGCTAATCCGCCCAAGACCATCCTCTACCCTCTGGCATCTTCCCCCAATGTGATCCCTGCCCTTCTCCTCAGCCCCCTGTAATTCCTGCCAGCCTCACTGCATCCCGTCACACCCAGTGATCCCATGCTGGTCTCCACTGCCCCAGTGTCCTGCCACTCTCCTCTGCCAACCTCCTCGGCTCCCACTCAGCCCTCTGCCACCATTCCCTGCCTCAAAATGTGACTGTGGTCATTCTCCTGTCCCCTTACGTGCCCTCACCAGGGCTACAATAAGTCAGTTCCAGCCCTCACTATGCCCCTGTTAAGCTTAATAGTCATTCCAATCTAAAACGCTGTCTTCCCCAGCCCGTCACCCTCTACAGTCCTCAATGTGTCGCCGCTCATCCTCCCTAACCTAGTGTGTTCTATGCCACCCTCGGCAACCTCAGACATCAGAACCCAGATACATGCATACCCAGACGCATCAGAACCCAGATACATGCATACCCAGACGCATCAGAACCCAGATACATGCAAACCCAGACGCACCAGACCCGAGTGTGAGCAGTGAGGGACCAGATATTATCATCATTTATATAGCGCCAACAGTTTCTGCAGCGCTTTACAATAATTAAAAGGGAACAAGATATGGATAAACGGACATAGGATGGAAAAAAGAGGTGTAGAGGGCCCTGATCATAGGAGCTTACAATCTAGAGAAACCTAGAATTATCTTCAAAATATCCCATTATAAAATATAATTACACACAATTGTGTGCCTTTTTATATATACAATACATTGTATAACTTGAATAACTTTAATATATTGAGCTTCCAGAGAATAGTAGCAGATATTTGACATTTACAGCAAGTTTGCACCAGGCCTCAGTGTCAGCCCCCCCCCACCACGTGCCAGTGCCACCACGTGCCAGTGCCACCACGCTGCAGAGCCAGGGCTGTTATTTTATCTATGGAAGTTATCTTAGCACTCTTGTGTCCTCAGCAAAACTGATGTGCACATTTTCTTTGCACAATGTCCTGGATGCTCTGACCAGTATTAACCCTGTCTATGGGAGAGGAAGGAGGGGGCAAAGAGTGAGGAGAATCTGCCATGTCTTGCTGCTGCCTCTGGGCTACTTGGGGGAGAATTTCTAAACATGTGCAGAAGGGCCAAGAAGACTTTCACCTGCAGAGGGGGGAGAGCAGGACCAGTATAGAGTATATGCTGCCAACTCTCACCCCTCCCTCCCTGTGCAGTGTGTGCAGCACGTGATGCTGGTGGAGACTTTAAGCCACCATGGATCCACGTAAGTGGGGGAGCTGTGACATGTGTGAGCTGGGATGTCTGCCCCTGTTACCCTGTCTCTCTCCACCTGTTACCTGCATCTCTGCAGATCACGGCATGTCAGGGCTGCTGGCTCCTCTCCTCCTCCACACAGCTGCAGCCACGTGCTGATGGTAATCATGTGCGAGGAAGGGGGCGGGTCATTTTTCAAGAGGCTCCCATTGGCTCTCTCCTGGCACACAGAGACAGGGGAAGCAGGGGGAGCCCTGATGGTGGGAGGGCTGCTTTCTCTCCTCTCCCCGCACCTGGGCAGTGTCATGGAGGGGGCGGGCCTCTCCCCTGCACAGCGCTGATCTCTCCCTACAGAGAGAGACAGCGCTGACAGGCTGAGAGGATTCCAGCGTACAGTGTAGTAATCCGGATTTTAGCGCCCCCTGGTGGACAGGCGCCCCTAGGCAGGAGCCTGTCCTGCCTTATAGGTAGCGCCGGCTCTGGCTGCAACTGTAACGGCTGTAACTCAGTTTGGTAGTAGATGGCACAATCTAGTGGTCAAATATGTTATTACAGTAAGAAATACACTGAGAATATGTCCAAATATTTATTACTGTATAATTATTAATTTAAAATGATTTTTCAAAATGAAAAAAAACCACTGGTTCCTGAAAATGTTTTATTGGAAAATCGCTGAGCGCGTCCATGCGCAGGAGGCAGCAATCCACCGGATTCCGGCGGATTGCTGCGCCCCCCAGATGTCATCTTGGATGTCAGCCCAGCACTCCGGGACCCCGGCGGCGGCGCGATGACATCTAATTCAGGCGCCCCCCCACATGTGCGGAGGAAGCGCCTGAAAGGGAGGGGGGGACCTCTCTCCCTCCTGATCGCCGGGGGGCAGAGGGTTAATCCAGGCACCGTTTGGAAGGGCACAGCCTGCCCTTCCAAACGGTGGCTGTGATTAACCCCTGGGGAGCCGGATCACGAATCGGCGCTGAAAAGCGCCGGATCGTGATCCTCTCCCGGAGCTGGCCGACATCTTGGATGTCGGCCAAGCCTCCAGGAACTCCCCCTGAGGACTGGCGTCATCAGGCATAGCAGGATGACGCCAGTTCTGGAGTTAACCCCTAGCTGCCACCAATGGTGGAGATAGGGGGTTCCAATGAACCCCCTATCTCCCGATCCGTGGTAGCTAGGGGTTATTGTTTGATATCGTTGGATCGGCCAGAGCATGGCCTTTCCACGGATACTAAACATGAGCATGAAAAATGTTTTTTAAAAAAAATAAAAAATAGAAATAAAAAAATAAAAATATTTAAAAAAAATCAAAAAAAAAATAAACAAGTTTTTTTGTTTGTTTTTGTTTTGTTAATGCAGCAATATTGTTCCCATTTCAATTATAATGTGAGCAATAATGCTGCACTAATGATTTTTGTATGCGGTGCGTTTGTTAAAAAAAGTGAAATTTTCCCCAAAAAAAAAATGTAACGAGACCCCATTTCTAATTTTTTTAACAAGCGCACCCCATACTAAAATATAACTGCAAACGATCGCATGTTAAAATGTGAAAAAAACCACTTTACACATAATAAATTATTGAAAATTCTAATTTTATTGCATTTTTTGTTATAATATACAGACATTACATAACGTATACATATAATAATGACATATTATGAATCTGCCAAGTCTGCCGGAAAGAACGATATATAATATGTCTGGGTCATATATCAAAATATGGCTACAAAACGCGGTTAAACATGATGAGCGAAAGCGGTAAAAATGACCTCAGCACAGAGGTGTGAAAAGCCTCAGCAGCGAAAGGGTTAAATGCAGCATATTAGGATGTTTTAGGAGGGAAATTAATTCTCAAATCTCAATCAGAAACAGACACCACCCCACCCCCTCACTATATTGTACAATGTATCAAATTGATTACCAGACTGAAAACACCTGGTGTTATGCCCGTTTGTGAACAGAGGTCATTTAGAGTTGATACTCTTTCCACGTACACATTAGTTTTAATTCAATCCATTTAATCCAATATCTAATAAACCGTTGCTTAGAATATTCTGCAGTAAAGAGTCTCTTTATTTCTAGATTTTTTAGTATTTTTTTAAGCATTTTCTATACTTTTTTCAAAAAAAAATTTTTACGAACCCGAACCGAACACACCCAAAAAGTTCGAAATTCGCAAACTTTCGAACTGCCAAAGTTCGGGTCGAACTCCGAACCGTCCGAACCCGAACAGCTCATCCCTACTCATCACAACTGTAAGTTCAGAGATCACATTCTCAGTGCTTTGTTGGAGAAACAGAACAAAACTGCAATTTTATTCAAAATCTGCCTGTCATTTTTCTCTTGAATGTATTAAAATTATTAAAACTTAAAGGAACACTTCACTCATCCTGACCACTGTACAGTTGTAAAATGGTCAGGATATGAGGAGTTCCCCCCCACAGCACCCCCGATCTGGCACTAAAGCTGGGTGAAGTGGAGGAGTTTCCTTCACGACCTGAAGCATCACCAGCAGTCGGTAGTCCGAATTTCTTGGCTGCCGGTCACTAGTGATGTCAGCACACAGAGAGTTGTAGTGAGTGGTCTCATCATCCGGCCAAGATTCCAGCTCTCGGCTCCTCAGGTCCAAGGTCCAGGGGTGCCCTTGTCGCCTCCATCACCTGGCCAATGTCCATGCTGTGGCCTGGGCTTCTTCTTGTCACGGTAGTGAGTGGTCTCAGAGAAGCAGCCGATGGTTTGCGCAAGCGCGTAGTTCCACTCCAACGTTCTGTGCAGACGCTACAGAACTTGCCTCCGTAAAGTGCGCATGTTCCGTTACACAGTTTTCAGTTCCTACGCAATGCAAGTAGCGTAAGAGCACAAGTTGCACAGAAAAGGTGCAGGGATTTCGGGATTTGTGAGTACCTGAGCCGAAGAGGTGGAGTTGCATGCGGCGAGGGGAAAAAATATAATAAATAATTGGGCAGAGGATGTCAGCAGTCTCAACTCAATTATTTAATGGCAATAAAAGGGAACTCTATTTTTTAATAGCGTGTTCCTTTAATATTGATCCGTGAAGGCATTTAACAAATCTCGGAATGCGATATAACTTGCTTGTTCTGTTGTGTTATATAACCAGGACTCCTACATCATAGTAATCATTGTAAAAGTGGGACCGAGGGAATTATTTTTTGTGCATTATGTTCATATCCCTAATGACCTTTTGTATTAAACACTGCATTATATTTTACCTATAAATTGCTTGTTACCTTAAAGTAATGCAACTTACATTCAAAGCTGTTTAATGGCTTTTACCTTGTAGGAATATTTTAACAACTATTGAATATTTCCAGCAGTCGCCAACATGGTCACCCTTTTGTTTCTTGTTTTTGTCACATTCGTCTGATCTCCGCCCCTAACAACATATTTTTTGATTGCGTTCTTGATCTTTGCAGAACATAAATTAAATGGTGAATTGTTTGATAGATTCCAAGTGACGCTGTCCTCATTTATCATTCATTTAGCCTTTTTTTTTTAAAAAAAAAGTTTTATTTGTCACCTTTTTGCTCCTATGGTGTCCTTGATTCACTCTTCCTTTCCACAGATGAAACTTTATTATTATTATTTTTTCTAATAACAGTATAGACGTTTTAGAAATATAAGAGTCATAGCTGATACAAATGGGATGCAATCTGCAGAGAAACATAAGACAGAAGCATAGGGTGATATCCAGGCATGTACTGACCATTGGGACTACAGGAAGATTCCCGGTGGGCCGATGGCTCAGTGTGGATGCTGGTTCACCATTTCCTCACAGACAGTCTCATATTGCGGCCACCATTCTGGTGTGAACCGCTGTGCATCAGCCTCACCTTAAGGCATGGTGCGCGTTCAACCTCAGCCCCTGCATTGCTTTACTCAATCGCTCTACAGCATCTCCAGATCCTGTAGAGCGCTTGGTTGAATTGGTGCAATTCCAGTTTGCCCATTTTGTATTTGTTATTTTATCCCAATATCCATTCACTATAAATACACTCAAGTTTAGTTGCCAAAATATGATATCATCTACAGTTTAGAGAAAACTTTAAAAAATAAAACTGAAATCATCCTTCAAACGCTCCCTTAAGACATTCCTATTTAGGGAAGCCTACCACCCGACTTACTGACGCAACCAGTCCATCACGCCCACCAGTCCATCACTCTCACCTTGCAGTCCATTACTCTCACCAGTCCATCACTCTCACCTTGCAGTCCATCACTCCCACCTTGCAGTCCATCACTCTCACCTTGCAGTCCATCACTCCCACCTTGCAGTCCATCACTCTCAACTTTCAGTCCATTACTCTCACCAGTCCATCATTACTCTCACCTTGCAGTCCATTACTCTCACCAGTCCATCACGCCCACCAGTCCATCATTCTCGCCTTGCAGTCCATTACTCTCACCAGTCCATCGCTCTCACCTTGCAGTCCATCACACTCACCAGTCCATCACTCTCACCTTGCAGTCCATCACTCTCACCTTGCAGTCCATCACTCTCACCTTGCAGTCTTCTCTTCCTGTTTCCACCCCAACTCTTCTAGATTGTAAGTTCCCACGGGTATAGGGCACTCGTTTCCTCATGTACTGGTTTGTCAAAATGAAGTTTGATGTATTGTAACCCTGTCTATATTGTGCCCATTGTACAACGTTTCGGAATATGCAGGCACTTTATAAATAAAGAATAATAATAGTATTTAGCTGGCTTTGTTGTGCAATACTTATGGTTTATATACCATTTTTGTGCGTGTTTGCATAAATAAATGGGCCAATCTGGATGAAGTTCAGGGTCAATTTTTTTGTCCCGTCCAGCCCTGGTGATATCTCACAATATATTGGCAGTGAGTGAATACAATTGGCGACTCACATGTACCAAATAGACTCAACACCCATCATCAACTTGCGGATCCACAGTAAAGCCAGCATTATTCCTCAGCCAACCAATAGAAACATCAGGAGCACATTGCATGAAAAAGAACAAAAAGAAGAAGAATATAGTGCAGGCCATAGGTAACATGAATAAAAAAAGCAAATGATTGCACTTACAAAGCAAGAATAAATAGCTGTAAACTGATCACTAAGGGCTATTTGGGTTTAATTAATTCACAGAGGTTCCCAAATCTACAAATTCATATAGGCCCTCTAAAGCACATGCAAGGGAATAACCCACCATTATAAAACCTTAAATAAACCCTAACCAAGGGTATGTGAGAGTAACCTTACTGTGTTGTCCTGCGCCCCCTCTGGTTGAAGTGAACATTCATGTTCTGGACTTTGAGTGCGTCTGGCGCCACCTCTGGCTTCATTAAACCATGCAATCTTGCTCTGGGTATTCAAATCAGGGAAATTCACCTGGACTCTATTGGTTCGCTTAGACCATTCTATATAAACAGAGACTACTCCCTTAGAAGGGTGCGGTCTCATTCTGAGTATTAGCTCATTTCTAGTTTGCCCTGGTCTAGGTTAGTCCTGTTTCTGATATCGTGCCTGTACCTGCTTTCCTGCAGGATTTCTGTGTCTAGGTTTGTGTTTTCTAATGCTTATTCTGTTCCCTGTAGTTCTAGTATCATGCAGCTTTGATTTCTGGTTTATATATTGCATTTATCCCATGTTTAGTTATGCCTATTTCATTGTTTGTTTATGTTCTTGATTTCTGGACTGTCATTGTATTATCTGGTTTTCTTTTATATTTGTATTTCTTGCCTTGAGTTCTAAGACTCTTATTATAGTGTTTGTTTTGTGTTTAGGTTCTGGATCCCTGCTCTGGGTTCAAGTTTAGTTTTGTTTATGTCTTAGTTCTTAGAATAAATATATTTATATTTTCTAGTCCTGTATTCCTGTCTATTCACTGCTCTTTAGGCTCACACCCCTCCTGCTCTGTCACGTCAGGTTCCCGAGCTCAGTCATTACACTTACATTTAAAACCCCACTTTTATTAGCAAAAATGAAAAACCTAAAACACCAACAAATCTCCAATGGATGCCGGACAAAATCCCTACAGCCAGGTACCCTAATGCCAACATCCCGATGGCCAACTTCCAGACAGAACAAGTGCTGGACATACCAAGTTCCCTACACGGCCAACTTCCAGACATCCCTTAGGGAGTTAGTCTTATGGGTTATGGTTAGGTTTTTTTTATTTTCAAAATATTTTTATTGAGAGGTGTTTACAACATAATCACTGTAAATAACATTCAACCATCGTATGAAAGAATCTGGTATGATTGCAGCGGTATCTCTCAAACATTTTTGTAAGGACATGTAAACTATAATAAAATAACATAAAAATAAAGAAAATACATAAAAATAAAAAATGAACTAACAAACAGGGAAGGGGATCTCAGGATCAGCAGGAGAAGGCAATTTCTCTGAGGCAGAAAGTGCACCAGGAGTTCTCCTTAAACCTCGCAGAAAAGTGACCTAGAACCATAATTCTATCAACACTGTTATCACAAACCACACGCCTCATAAATCTTATGAATGTCCCAGATAGCCCATGGGTCATGTTTAGTGGGGCGAAAACCCCACGCCGAGGTAGCTTTGGAGTCGAAGGAACGATATTGTGTTAGTAACGTGGCTATCTGTCTTTGTGTTGGGACAGCGGTCGATTTCCAGTTCGGGCAATAAGCAACATTGTTGTAGAGACAATTATAACAACATTCTGAGGTGTGATCGAGGAAGGTGGACCATTCCCAGCAATATCTCCGGTGCGCACTGTATCTGACTGCCAAAGACTTCCGACGCAAGAAGAGATATATCTTTCATAACGGTGTTATCAGTGGACAGTGCCACCAGATATGACCCATCGTACCCGGGGCAGACAAACA
This sequence comes from Leptobrachium leishanense, assembly GCA_009667805.1. Lineage (NCBI taxonomy): Eukaryota > Metazoa > Chordata > Amphibia > Anura > Megophryidae > Leptobrachium > Leptobrachium leishanense. The sequence goes on along the minus strand of CM019064.1, from coordinate 428,683,942 downwards.
TTCCAGCAGACTTCCGAAGTGTTTGGGGCAAAACGGCTAATCCTTTGAGGGCGTAAGATACCAACAGTATAGAACTTTTCGTTGTGTTTCAATCAGCGTTGCACACCTTGAGGCTCCAGACGAAAACAAATGTGCCATGGCCCATTGCGAGGGGGTAAATTGCATAGAAAGGTCTTTTTCCCAAGTGTTGTGAAACTTCCACGATGTTATTCCAGTCGGGGTATTAAGCAATCGATAAAACAACGAGATGGGTTTTGGTGGTGGTGCGGGTCTAGCCAAAATAGTTCAGTGTCCGAGAGGAGCGGCAATGTGGTACGTAAATTAGATATTACTGCATTGGATTTGAAATAAGAATAGAGTTGCATGTATGACAAAAACATTGAGGATGGTAAAGTTTGGAAGGACAAGATGTCCGGCAGCGAAAACAGATGGTGTAGGTGCGTGACTCCAGATTGAATCCAGGGCCCCGCTCTAAAGTGAGGCAGCAAGTATGACATAGATGTGAGAGGTGTGGCCATGGATAATGGATTGTAGTTTTGGAATAAGTGGGCATAACGGTCCCACGCCTTAACATACAAAATCGTGGAGGGTAGGATCTCCGGCAGACGTGGTCTCTTTGTACGAGGCACGAATAATAGGTCGGCCAAAGTGTGTCCGGGAATAAAAGTATATTCCACTACCAGCCATTGAGGCATAGGGTGGGTGGTGAACCAGTTCTGCTAGTGATGCCAAACATGTGGCCCAATAATAGTTATGTATGTGGGTAACGTTAAGGCCTCCATCTCTATGGCGGTAATACAATAGTTTTTTCGGTATTCTGGGCCTTTTATGATTCCAAATATATCTCATTATGATAGATTGTAAGGTATCTAGGAAGGACGTGGGCAGCTGCAAGGGGAGGGTACGAAAAACGTTACAAAATTTTTGGCAACACCATCATCTTCACCGCCGCCATCCTGCCCAACCATGAGATCTCCCGAAGTCTCCAGTGATATTAACTGTGATTTCACCTCTGACAGTAATCTATCATAATTATAATTAAACAGTTTTTCTGGAGTTCTAGCTATTTTAAGACCCAGGTACACAATATAATCAGTTCGCCAGTCAAACTTATAACTGGCTCGAAGGGCTTCCAGGTGGTGATGGGATATATTTATCGGGAGTGCTTGGGTTTTTTAATATGTTCACCAAATGATATGAAACCTGACTATACAAGTCTAACTCTTGTTGGAGGGAAGGGAGAGAACAATCCGGGTCAGTCAAGGTTAAAAGGATATCGTCCGCGTATAGGTTGAGTTTATAAGTCACCGGGCCTGCCTGTATTCCACAAATGGAATCATTTTGTCGTATGGCCTGCGCCAAAGGCTCCAAAACCAGGGCATATAATATTGGGGAAAGTGGGCATCCCTGTCTTGTCCCATTAGTTATTAACAAATTCCTCCGACACAAACCCGCTGCAGAGTACCTTAGCAGATGGAGAATCATACAGAGCCTGTATCGCAGTTATAAAGGAGGGTGGAAATCCGAACTTGTGTAAAACTCGATACAGAAAGTTCCAGTGAACCCTGTCAAAGGCTTTTTCTGCGTCCAATGACAGAATCAAGCTTGAAGAGTCCCCACGTCCCATCAGGCCAAGTAAATTAACCAGTTTTTTAGTGCTGTCAGCTCCCTGGCGCCTTGATATAAACCCTACCTGATCTAGACCTATTAAAGTGGGAAGAATATGTTGAAGTCGGTTGGCCAGTATTTTGCTGAATATTTTAACGTCTATATTAAGCAAGAGATAGGGCGTAGGTTAGGGCAACGGTCAGGAATTTTACCCGGTTTGGGCAAGGTAATAATGTGTGCTCTCAACATGTCTACTGGGAAGGAGCCACCTCCCACGCTTCGTCAAAGCCCGCACTTAAATGTGGTACTAGTTGGGAAGCGAAGGTGGAGTAATACAATCCCGTCAGTCCATCAGGGCCCGGGGCCTTACGTTTTGGGAGGTTTTTAATAGCCTTCAAAATGTCTTCTGTCATTATGGGTGTGGTTAAACTTGCAATATGTGTCTGGGACAACGAAGGAAGATGAACCCGCTCCAGGTAGGTATCTATATCTGCCACTGTAGGGCAATGGACTGTCTGTTTCGCATCCAAATTATATAGACTTTCATAATAGGTGGCAAATTCATTCGCTATAATTTTGGGGTCATAAATAAGTCCAGTGGGGGATTTAAGTGTAATTTGTTTACGGGGCGTGTTAACTGGTTGAAGTTTGCGAGCTAAGAATCTACCAGGTTTGTTTCGAAGAGCGTAATACATAGCATTGCGCTTGGTCAATGCCTTGAAATAGCTCTCCGCCTCCAAATCTCTCAACAGACCCATTGTGGAGTCTATAGTTTCTATTATTTCTTGAGACGGGGCTGTTTTATTGCGCGTGTCTAGATCTTGTAATTTAGTAAGTAGGTCCAGTTTCGTGATACATATTGCTTCCTAAGATGAGTCGCCCATTTTATACATTCCCCTCTTATTACAGCCTTATGGGCTTGCCAGATAGTAAGGCGGTTGACATCAGGCGTCACGTTTTTTTCTTAAAATAGTTATCTAAGGCTGCTTGTATAGCTATTCGCGCCGGTTCATGAAGTAAAAGGTCGTCTCGAAGTCGCCAAGGGGGCCTGGCAGAAGTCTGATAAGCGTCGCCTAACGTCAATATCACTGGAGAATGGTCAGACCAAGTAAGGGGCAGTATAGTGCAGTCTATTGTGTATGGAAGGGCTGAACCCGCTATCAGAAAATAATCTATTCTAGAATAGCTATTGTGGACTCTTGATCGAAATGTATAATCCCGTTCGGTGGGGTGAAGGAGACGCCACGCGTCGTAAAGATTGTATCTATTTAACAATTGGCGAAATCTCTGGGAGGAGGTCCCATGCTGTCTACAAGTAACCGTGGACGAACGGTCTTTTAAGGGATCTAGTCCATGTTTAGGTCTCCACAGATTACCAGAGTGCCCGATTGAATATCCGTTACCTTTTGCAAGACCTGGGACAGAAACTGAGATTGGGCAGCGTTGGGAGCATAAATGGACACCAGAGTATAAATTCTCGAGTTTATCGTACAGACTAATATTATGTAACGCCCTTTCGGGTCTTTAAGGATACGGTGCATTTGGAATGCCACTCTATTGTGAATCAACAGGGTGACCCCTCTTGCTTTAGTTTTGAACGTGGAATGATATTGTGTTAGGTATTGGGGGGTATATAGCTTGGGATGATCCAGACGGCGAAAATGCGTCTCTTGAAGACATACAATATCTGCATCATGAGCTCGGAGATCTCGATATAAAGAGTGCCTTTTTACGGGCATATTTAAGGCTAGGGTCAGACTGAGGCAGTGCGAACGCGCGTGCAGCCGCACTTAATCACGGCCGCACTAGCAGCAGATGCCGGGCAATGACGGCCAATATACGAAGTACGGTTGCACAAAAGTCCGGCTGCGCAACGCAAGTGGAAAATGAACGCATTTTTTCGAGAACGTGAAACCGCAGGTACTGACGTACAGAGTGCGCTGCGTCCGCTAGCGGCGTGTGTGCGTGATTGGGAGACGTCAGACGCTGCTAATGTCCGGCCAACATAACGTCCAGACACAAAAAGTATTTTATTGATGATCCGTACAAAATCACGGACGAAAATGCGCATCGGATGACCACTATCACGTATTCTGTGAAAAAATGCGTCCATTCGTTCGAACGCACTTTTTCACAGACAACATAAAAATGCGTTCGTCTGACCCTAGCCTAAGCCCTTAACATTAAAGGTTAATACTTTCATAGATTTTCTATTAAGTGCGTCATGGAACGGGGATTGACGAGGCCAGGGGGCTTCATATTCATGGGGCATTGCAACCCGTGGGCGGGATAGAAGAACCAGTCCCATTGAAAACATAAGTCCTGAGATTGAAAAAGGGAGCAAAAACAAATAAATAACATTCCAAGAATAAAGAACAACCATCGTGTTGTACCATTGTAGCTCAGAAACAAAAAACAAGTAAACAAAACATTATATACAAACCCAGAAGGGTACATCTCCTGTGAAAAGTCCCGGAATTCGGGTACACTTCTCAGACTCCTCAGCCGAGGAGGGAGAGTTGGGTACGGAGGGCCAGACCCGCACACTGCACACCAAGCGGTCCCCTTGGCATTTTGGCCCACTCACCAACCCGGGGGGAGGGGGGTTGAATGGTCCTCTGGCAGGTAAAGCAACGGAGTCTCGGAGATCTTGCAGAGACCAGGTAAAAGATTATTGGAGGAGCCAGACATTGAAATTTGGAAATGGGCAACATGACCCAGGGTCGACAAGTCAGCGTTTGTGCCACTCCGGATCCAACCGACGAGGCGCTGTTTGTCTCCTAGGCTGGGGAGGATGATCTCCAAAACCCCAGTCATGAAGCAGCTTGTCACCTTCCTCCACAGAATCCGCCACATGGACAGTGCCATTGCGTGAGATCAGCAGTTTAGTCGGGAAACCCCATCTATAGCCGGTGTTATTATTTCGAAGTATCGTCGTGATGTGTTTAAAATCCCTCCGCTGCTGAAGAGTAGCCTTGGACAGGTCAGGGTATACAGATATGTGGTCGTATTCGGGTTGTAGCGCCCCTGGGTCCCGTAAAGCTCTCAGTATATCCTCACGTGGTTTAAAATAATGGAGGCGCAGGAGAACGTCACGAGGGGCTTTCACCGGGGCTGATGGAGGTTTCGGCAGACGGTGTATGCGGTCAAATAACAACGAATCTGGCGTAGCATCTGGGAGTAAGCTCTGAAACAAATCTGTCACGTAGGAAGTAAGTTGGGATGAGGTGACAGAATCCGGGACGCCGCGTATTTTTAAATTATGGCGTCGCGAGCGGTCTTCCATATCTGCCAATTTTAACAAAGTCACCTTAAGTTTTTCCTCCAGAGTTTCAACTTGTTCAGCCATGGTATTGTGGGCATCTGCAAACTCAGACATCTTCGTTTCCAGTCTGTCTGTTCTCTCACCAATTTCCTTAATGTCGCTGCGGATAGCTGTCGCCACTGCATCCAGCCTAGCTGTTAGAGTTGCGGAGAGGTCTCCAAGCATGTCAGCCATACGGGACATAAGTGCTTCCAGATTTGGATTAGCTGGTGTTGCGGCGCTCCCTGTCTCCATCGCGCTAGGGGAAGCTGGAGAGGAGCTGCCGCCATCTTGGGAGGCCGCAGATTCCTTCAGTTTTGTGGCGCGCGGCGTAAAAAACTCGGATTTTCCTGCTTTTTTTCCCCCTTTGGAGGTAGCCATGGTGGGCAGTGCTTGTTCCCCCCCCGAAATCGAGCGAGTGGGGGCCGATTCGCTTATGTAGTCCGCTGAGTTAGAGGATCTGGTGCAGGAGCTCTGCTCTCACACGTCCTCCATGTGCTGCGGTTAGGCCACCGGTTATGGTTAGGTTTAGGGAGTTAGGGTTAGGGCTAGGTTTAGGGGGGTTAGGGCTAGGTTTAGAGGGGTTAGGGCTAGGTTTAGGGGGTTAGGGTTAGGGGGGTTAGGGCAAGGTTTAGGGGTTAGGGCTAGGTTTAGGGGTTTAGGGCTGGGTTTAGGGGGTTAGGGTCAGGGCAAGGTTTAGGGGGTTAGGGTTAGGGCAAGGTTTAGGGGGTTAGGGCTAGGTTTTGGGGGTTAGGGCTAGGTTTTGGGGGTTAGGGCTAGGTTTAGGGGGTTAGGGCTAGGTTTAGAGGGCTAGGGCTAGAGGGTTTAGGGCTAGGTTTAGGGGGTTAGGGTTAGGTTTAGGGGACTAGTGCTAGAGGGTTTAGGGCTAGGTTTAGGGGGTTAGGGTTAGGTTTAGGGGCTAGGGCTAGAGGGTTTAGGGCTAGGTTTAGGGGGTTAGGGCTAGGTTTAGGGGGTTAGGCTTATGGCTATGTTTAGGGGTGGGGGTTAGGACTAGGTTTAAGGGGGCTAGGTTTAGGGGTTAGGGCTAGTTTAGGGGGTTAGGGCTAGGTTTAGGGGGAGGTTAGGTTTAGAGGGGTTAGGGCTAGGTTAAGGGGGTTAGGTTTAGGGGTGGGGGTTAGGGCTAGGTTTAGGGGGTTAGGGCTAGGTTTAGGACTAGGCTTAGGGGGGTTAGGGCTAGGTTTAGAGGGCTAGAGGGTTTAGGGCTAGGTTTAGGGGGTTAGGGTTAGGTTTAGGGGACTAGGGCTAAAGGGTTTAGGGCTAGGTTTAGGGGGTTAGGGTTAGGTTTAGGGGGCTAGGGCTAGAGGGTTTAGGGCTAGGTTTAGGGGGTTAGGGCTAGGTTTAGGGGGTTAGGCTTATGGCTATGTTTAGGGGTGGGGGTTAGGACTAGGTTTAAGGGGGCTAGGTTTAGGGGTTAGGGCTAGTTTAGGGGTTAGGGCTAGGTTTAGGGGGAGGTTAGGTTTAGAGGGGTTAGGGCTAGGTTAAGGGGGTTAGGTTTAGGGGTGGGGGTTAGGGCTAGGTTTAGGGGGTTAGGGCTAGGTTTAGGACTAGGCTTAGGGGGGTTAGGGCTAGGTTTAGGGGGTTAGAGCTAGGTTTAGAGTGGTTAGGGCTAGGTTTAGAGTGGATAGGGCTAGGTTTAGAGTGGATAGGGCTAGGTTTAGAGGGGTTAGGGCTAGGTTTAGAGGGGTTAGGGCTAGGTTTAGAGGGGTTAGGGTCATGGCTAGGTTTAGGGAGTAGGGTTAGTGTTAGTAGCTGGGATTTTGGATGTCTGTAAATTGGCCGTCAGGGAGTTGTCTGTGTAGGGAAGTTGGCCGTCAGGGAGTTGTCTGTGTAGGGAAGTTTTATTAATGGTACTAATGTGTTTTTATATCCTGCCACGAAATTGTTGGTAAGACTTCCCTACATATTGTTTGTGTAACCGGCCTACACCCTCGCTGCCCGTTCGTATTGGACTCTGCCTTGTGTTTTGTGTGTTGTTATGCATCAAGGAGGAGACCGGCAACTGGATCGCTGGGAACATGCGGTTTTAATCTGGGTAAAACACATATAAATAACACGGCATGAAAACATCCTCTGCAACTTCCACCTCCACGCAGCTCCTCGTGCTCTGCGGATGCTGGGCGATATAGTCACATTACAATACAATAAAATATATATATATATATATATATACACACAAAGAAAATACAAATAAAACATAAAAATGTGAATAAAACAAATCAATCATACCTGGGTAAAACACATATAAATAACTTTGCATGAAAACATCCGCTGCAACTTCCACCTGCACAGATCAAGCATAGGTTTAGCACTTTCCTTCCTGATATTTTCCCATTAAAGCCCTGTGCTATACAAAAGAGCTGTTTTACTCTGTATGATTACAAACTAAACATAAATTAAGATTCATGAATATCCTAGAAAACTAACATGACAACTACACATATACAGTTGTGTTCAAAATTATTCAACCCCCAATGCTGTAAAGGGTTTTAGGGAATTTAGTGTACATTTGTAATTGTATTCAGAATGAAATCCTACAAGGACTTTTTAAAGAACCATATGCAACTAAAATGACATCAATTGGTTTTGTAATACAGTAGTAAATGTTTCCTTTGTGAATTCTTCATCAACACAATTATTCAACCCCTTATAGACTACCACTCTGAAGAACAGAGGTTCATTCAAGTGTTTTCAATCAGGTATTGAAAACACCTGTGGATGTCACGGAGCAGCAATAAAGCATAATAAGCACCAATTAGGCAGCTTTAAAATGACTGTGATACTCAGCTCCTTCTAGACATTTACTGGTGTGGTTACAAACATGGTGAAGTTAAGAGAATGGTCCAGGAAGACAAGAGAAGAGGTGATTACTCTTCACAGGAAGGGCAATGGCTATAAGAAGATTGCAAAGATGTTAAACATACCAAGAGAGACCATAGGAAGCATCATTCGCAAATTCAAGGCAAATGGCACTGTTGAAACGCTACCTGGTCGTGGCAGAAAGCAGATGCTGACTTCGACTGCTGTGCGCTACCTGAAGTGTAGAGTGGAGAAAAGTCCCCGTGTGACTGCTGAGGAACTGAGAAAAGATTTGTCAGATGTGGGTACTGAAGTTTCAGCTCAGACAATACGGCGCACACTGCGTAATGAAGGCCTCCATGCCAGAACTCCCAGGCGCACCCCCTTGCTGTCTCCAAAGAATAAGAAGAGTCGACTGCAGTATGCCAAAAGTCATGTGGACAAACCACAGAAGTTTTGGGATAGTGTTCTGTGGACTGATGAAACAAAATTAGAACTGTTTGGGCCCATGGATCAACGCTATGTTTGGAGGAGGAAGAACAAGGCCTATGAAGAAAAGAACACCTTGCCTACTGTGAAGCATGGCGGGGGGTCAATCATGCTTTGGGGCTGTTTTGCTTCTGCAGGTACAGGGAAGCTTCAGCGTGTGCAAGGTACCATGAATTCTCTTCAGTACCAGGAGATATTGGATGACAATGTGATGCAGTCCGTCACAAACCTGAGGCTTGGGAGACGTTGGACCTTTCAACAGGACAATGATCCCAAGCATACCTCCAAGTCCACTAGAGCATGGTTGCAGATTAAAGGCTGGAACATTTTGGAGTGGCCATCGCAGTCACCTGACTTAAATCTGATTGAGAACCTCTGGTGGGACTTAAAGAAAGCAGTTGCAGTGCGCAAGCCTAAGAATGTGACTGAACTGGAGGCTTTTGCCCATGATGAATGGGCGAAGATACCCGTAGATCGCTGCAAGACACTTGTGTCAAGCTATGCTTCACGTTTAAAAGCTGTTATAACTGTAAAAGGATGTTGTACTAAGTACTAAGATTGAATGTCACTTGGGGGTTGAATAAAACTGATAATGATGTGAGCACAGAAAAGACATTTGTGGTTATTTCATTATAAATGTTATGTTATATTTGTCTGACCTACACGTGCCTCTTTGATTTAATTGTAAGCAAGATGACTGAATGATCAAAATCAATGTCAAACTGGCCAAAACACTCAATTTCAGTGGGGGTTGAATAATTTTGAACACAACTGTATATATGGTTAAAGCTAAAACATGGAAACAGTTTGAGAACTTTACATAGGTTTAAACCTCTAAGGAATGTGAATCTGAGAGCCTGCACATGAACACCTCCTACCTCCAAGCAGCACCTCGTGCTCTGAAGAAAAAGCCTGGGCTAACCGGGGATGAGGTCACACCTCATTAGCATATTAGAATCCCCTCTTAAACGGCTGCTCAAATTAACAATAAAAACAAACCAAAAGCTTCCTTAGGGTAAGACATTTACAATACTACAGGAGTTTCTCTAAAATGGGGGATATTAGGGGAATTAACACAAACATATACTCTTAAAGAGACACACACCTATTTACATCGGTTACATTTGCCACATGTGCAAGAAATCAGATATACCACATAGATGTGACTCTAATGAGCATTCCTGCAGTAGCGCAAGATCTAATCTACAACAAGCCAATTCTCCTGAGGAAGCCATCTCTATTATTATGGCGAGATGTGCGTAGAGTGCAATGTTTATTTGATTTTACATTTTTAATAGTGGATGACACTGGAAGACACTCAATACTCTTAGGGCTCTATTACATTGTTTGGGCAAAAACGCTCGCGCAGTGCGTTAATTTGTGCGCGAAGCGTTAAACGTTAACGCGCGTAAATTAACGCTGGTATTACAATCCGAGCGCATTTTTTCATCTGTCAAAAAATAACGTGCGTAAAAAAGACGCGCAAAAACGCGCGCGAATTAATGCTGCGTGCAGAAATCAGTCTGCGGACTGTTTCTTCACGCGATTCAGCTAATCAGAATTAAGAACCACAATTGTCTCCCGTTCAGTTTTTGCGCCTGCCAAAATCAATCTGAGTATATATGCTGCAGCAATAATAAAAACACGCACAACTTCTCAATTTTATTGTTTGGGTATGTGTAGAATGCGTACCTGATTGGTGGATTTTCCACAGGTGCCCTATTTAAATCCCAGCCTTCCCTGAGTTTATCACTTGGTTGTTCTGTTTCTAACTAGTACTTCTCTACCTGTTATCCTGCCTTATTTTCTGATTCCCTGTGTACCAGACCTCCTGGTTTGGATATTGGCCCTATATGCCAGCCGCCTGCCCTGACCTCCTGCTTCAGATATAGGCCCTGTATGCCAGCCGCCTGCCCTGACCTCCTGCTTCAGATATTGGCCCTATATGCCAGCCGCCTGCGCTGACCTCCTGCTTCAGATATTGGCCCTATATGCCAGCCGCCTGCCGTAACCTCCTGCTTCGGATGCTGACCCTGTATGCCGGCCACCTGTCCTGACCGCCTAGTTCAGATATTGAACCTGTGTGCTCGCCACCGGCCTAGACTTCCGCCACATTTCCTGATTCTACAGACAGCACCGCTACTTTTTATGCCAACACACTTCAATCTGTTTGCCGTATTCTATACCAAGTTCAAGATCTTCCCAACTGGATTATTCCGCATCCTGAACTACGTAAACCCAAACCTTACACTGGCTGTGATGGGGTAGGCACTCAAATGCTAAGGTATAGGCCCATTTTCTTCCAATGGTATCTTATTATGCTTCAATAGTTATAAGCTGTATCGTATGTCCCTAGTATAGTGGTAATCTGTTGTCTAGGACAGCATTGCTCAACCTAATTTGCGTCCGTTTTCCATGTGCGTTGTGCATGCGCAGTTCGGTGCGCACGTACTTCGTGTGTGGGTCTCTATTGATCATGATTCTATGCTACGACGGACATTAAACTGTGCGGCGACAAGGACGTGATCACTGCGTTCGTCTGACGCCGGCCTAAGGCTACGGTCAGACAAGCGCAGTATTAACGTGCGTTTAGCCGCACATAATCACGGCCGTGCTAGCAGCAAATGACGTCCAATGCTGGGCAGCATACGAAGAACGGCCGCACGAAAGTGCGGCCGCGCAACGCAAGTGGCAAACGGACGCATTTTTTCGAGAACGTGAAACCGCTAGTACTGACGTACAGAGTGCGCTGCGTCCGCATAGCGGCGTGTGTGCGTGACTAGGAGACGTCAGACGCTGCTAATGTCCGGCCAACATAACGTCCAGACGCAAAAAGTGTTTAATGATGATCTGTACAAAATCATGGACGAAAATGCGCATCGTATGACCGCTATTGCGTATTCCGTGAAAAAATACGTCCATTCGTTCGAACGCACTTTTTCACGGACAATGCGTTCGCCTGACGCCGGCCTAAGTGGGAAGGAAAACGTAAGCTTAATTAACATTATATAATTTTCATGATTATCATTCATTTCATGTTAGCCTTCCTATATTTTATTCTGGTAGCTAGTTACCAGTATCAGGCCGCTTGGGTTCGGTGATCAATACGTAATATGAAAACTGCATTGATTTAGATACTGTACTTCTCTTTTTATTTGCCAAGAGATTTATCTTCTGGATTATATCCAGCATAGCTAATATTATTTAAGCAAAAGACGGTCTAAAGTTATTTTAGTTAGTTGTTTTCATTGGGCAATTCAGCTTATTCCATTTTCGGTACTTTATCGTTTTTTTTTATTTTGGTGGACTTAAATTATTATCTGTATCGAAGGAAAATAAATTATGTTTCTTTCGCTTTTTATTTTCATACGACATCAAAAACACAGTGAGAGCAGGAAAAAGGGATTTTTTTCGAAAAATTTAAAAAGCCGTCATTTGTAATTTTGACATGAAAGTAACAATGTAAAGAATGAACCACAAAAAAACATGCATAAAGAAATTCTTTTAAATGCTTGTGTTCATATATACACTGCCTGGCCCAAAAAAGTCATACAATAGTATTTTTGTGTTGCCTTTTGATGTGATTGCGGCACACATTTGCCGCGGCATCGTTTCGATAAGCTCATGCGATGTCACAGCATTTATTTGTGTCCAGAGCGGCATTAATTTGTGGCCAAGGTCTTGTATTGATGATCATGGGAGAGTCGCAGCGCTGCGTAAAGTCTTCTCCAGCGCATTATCCCAAAGATTCTCAAGTGGCCAATCCATATGTGAAAATGATGTCTCATGCTCCCTGAACCACTCTTGCACAATTTGAGCCTGATGAATCCTGTCATTGCCATCTTGGAATATGCCCGCTGTGCCATCAGGGGAGAAAAACCCATTGATGGAAAAACCTGCTCATTCAGTGTATTCAGGGAGTCACACGACCTCATTCTTTGCAACTGAAACATATTGATCACTGCAGTAATTATCCAATTTCTAGGTTCTCATGTTTTTTCATAAATTTTTCCTGTCCCCCCCCACCGTTGTCGTATCTATATAAACTGGAGTATATGAATTTATTATTGTCCTGATGGCTCAAACTTTGCATCACAGAATCACCTCCATCTCTTCCCTCTGCTGCCCTGAACCAAGTATTCAAGGTATCCACTATTCAACATGGTGTCCAACATAATACCCCAGGCTGCCATAATCTTGCAATTGTATTTTTATGTCTGCATTTATTATTCTCTGACTAGTCTTCGAAGTATTTTGAATCTCCCTCCATTTCTGATAGAAAAAAAATCTGCTTGTTTTTCCCTCCTCCTCCCTCCCCCACATGTTTAATAGGGGCTATCTGGGCATTATCACAAACCTCATTCTATTTCCACAGAATCCCCTCCATCGCTTCCCTCTGCTGCCCCAACCCACCCAGGGCTGGTCCCTAATTTCAGCTCCCCTTTCCAAGTGTCTTCACTTCTCTCACTAATTACTCTTACTAAGCCCAAACATCTGGTCCTTTTCATGCAATCCCTACAATATTTTACTGGCGACCAGTTTCACCTTCCCTCTGCTCCCATATGTTTCAGTTGCCCTAGTCGCTTAGAGTGTAAGCTCATGGGATGTTGCCTGAGCTCTTGGTTTAAAGTTATGTATTAGCTGGACAGTTATCCAAGACCAGGGTTTTATTTCCTCTTGTATCATGTAAATCTGCTGTTTGTGCTTCCCCTTTGTAAAGCGCTACGGAATCTGGTGGCGCTGTATAAGTACTTGTAACTGTAACTTTGTATTTCTGTAACAATTCAATGTACTTGAACCCAGGACATACTTGAAAACGAGAGAAATCCCAATGTATCCTTCCTGCTAAAATCTTTTATTTATAAATAAATATAAAATGTGTAACACATAGAACAAAATAAAAACAGACCCTGTGAGTACACTCACCCTTTTTTATTTGAATTCAATGAAAATATATATATATATACATATTCAATGTAGATAATTCATCAAAAAAGATATTGACCTGGTAATTTTCTTTTCTGGATTTTCAGATATGAACATGAAATCCCTTTTTCACAGGTTTTGGAGGACTGGAAATAAGATGCATATTTGATAAACAGAGCTTGTAAAACCTACTTAATCGATATTTATTGAACCCGGTCCTGCATGCAGACAGGTAGTGGATCCCACGACACACTTAATATTGTTTTCCCAAAAATCTCTCAGCTGTGCAAGAAGATTGCAGATTTTATCGGACATACTTGCATCAATACCTATTAAACATAAATGCTCTGTGGGATCGCCTTAATGAGATCACACCGCTGCCCTTTGATGCTTTCCACACATTCAATATACTTCACGTCCTCTGATTTTCCCCATAACTCCTCTTCTGCCAGAAAAAACATAGCATTATGATGAACCTGTTCTATGAATATATTGATTTTGCATGAAGGAATTCAGTGTTCCTATCTTATTTGCTGTTCACTATTTTGCATTACGCTTGGTTAAAGGGACATGCATGCTTTGCTAGTGTGATTTTAAATATGTACTATGCCTTTTGAATGAGTCAGTAGTGTCATTCATCATGCATAAAAAGCAAGTAAATATGATATTTTTCCATATTTACCTGCTTTTCTTTCTTGGTGTTTTACATGCCCACCTCAGGAGGCACTTTGAGATTAACCAATCAGTGTGTATTCCTAGGAATAGATAAAAATGCACTGAGCATGTGCGGCTGAAGGAGGAGCTGCAGTTCCTTGGCTCTCCCTAGAAGTCCCGTGGTGCTCCCCCTGCACTAAATGGTAATATCCCCTGCGGAGCTGCATCCCTACATTGAAGGAACTGGAATCAAGCCTTTCTGTGCATCCATCTCTTCCCTCTGTGTCCTCCCCCACACCAGGAACCTTTTAAGCTGCACATGGCTCTCTATATAACATAATGTGTGAAATTCTCTCATGCATAACACAATGTGCATAATGCTCTCTGCATGACATAATGTGCATAAATCTCTCCGTATAACATAATGTGCGTAATACGCTCTGTATAACATAATGCGCAAAATGCTCTCTAAGTAACATAAAGTGCACAAAGCTCTCTGTATAACTTAATGTACATAATGCTCTCTATATAACATAATGTGCATAAGCTCTCTATATAACATAATGTGCATAATGCTCCCTGTATAACATAATGTGCATAAAGCTCTCTGTATAACATAATGTGCATAATGCTCTATATAACATAATGTGCATAATGCTCTATATAACATAATGTGCATAATGCTCTATATAACATAATGTGCATAATGCTCCCTGTATAACATAATGTGCATAAAGCTCTCTGTATAACATAATGTGCATAATGCTCTATATAACATAATGTGGATAATGCTCTCTGTATACATACAACACTCTGCATATTGCTCTCTGTATACATACAGTGCCCTGCATAATGCTCCCTGTATACACACAGCGCTCTAGATCATGCTCTCTTTAGAACTTGCTTTGTGAATACAGAGCTCTGCACAATGCTCTCTTTATAATGTACTCTGTATACAGTGCTCTGCATAATGCTCTCTGTATAACATACTATATATATATATATATATATATATACAGCGCTCGACACAATGCTCCCCGTATAACCTACTCTGTATACAGTGCTTTTCACAATGCTCTCTGTATAATGCCATCTGCAGTCTGTAATGAACAACTGTGCCAGACTCATACACCTCACCTCCCGCACCTCTCACACCTCTTCCCTCTGTGAATCTCTACTCTGGCTCCCTATTTCCTGTAGAATCCATTTCAAAATACTGTGCTTACATACAAAGCTCTCCATAACCGCGCCCCTGCCTACATCTCCTCCCTTATTAGCAGGTATAGCCCGTCCCAACCACTACGCTCTGCCAATGATCTGATGCTATAAGTTCTGCGCACCTGCAACCCCAACTCTCTCCTTCAGGACTTCTCCCGAGCAACATTAGACTCTCCCCGTCTCTCCAGTCCTTCAAGAAGTCTCTGAAAACCAGGGCTCGAGTCATTCTGGAACGCGTGGGAACGGTGTTCCCGCACTTCTCCCACAGCGGGAACGTAGTGGGAACGCAGGATCACGCTGTGGACCTACAAAGTTTATTGCCGGGGCTGCTAACGCAATGCATTAGCAGCATTTCACTAGCAGCCCCCTCGACTGTTACTCAAATTTGACTTCAATTTTTATTATGCAATATGTGCGCAAGCTGGTAGTTTGCAGTTTGAAATGTCACCGCTCACTGGATAGTTTGTGAAATCACACAGGTAAAGACATACAGTTCAGTAGCTATTGCTAAAGAGACATATGCATCTCCATACCCATTATATTGCCACTGATGAAGCCTATTAATTGGCGAAACGCGTGTGGCTCATTCTGTATACTTTTATTACCACTTATTTAAGTTATTTTATCTCTCTATGTTATTTCTCATTATTTTAATACTCAATACATTTTATAATATTTACTGGAGGTTTCTAGTCTTTCATTTTTCTGGACTGGCGAGGAGTACCATAGATATTCGTGTATACCGCGAGTTTTTTGAGCAATAAATCAAGCTTAAAACTGTAGGGGTCGCGTTATACACGGGACAGCTGCGAGGGAGTGAAGATCTGAATGCTTCCAGGAGCTGTCTGACACGTGCACGCTCTGGAATCCCAATTTAACCCTGTAGTCCTGACTTTAACCATTAACCCTTAATGACTGCAGCCCTCAAGTACCGCTGTACAAAACATCTCCAATACTATTCAGCCCTCTATTAACCCTTCAATCCAAAAACCTACATTAACCTTTGCAATAAAAAACAGTAACATTAACCCCTTTATCAGATTTATCATATACTCTGCTTCATATAAACAATATTAATTTTTCAAGATAAAACAAGCTTTTATCAATTTCAAAATGTGTCTTTTTGTAGTGCATGAGTATATGCATAGGATCCTAACATTATACAACAAATTAATGTGAATTGATCTCATAATGAACTACAATGACAACCATCCACAACCTGGTTGTCCCATGTAATTTTGCTCATTACAAGGTATAACAACATAAAATGACATCACTAACAATCAGTAGCTGGAACATTCAGGGTCTGAATGCTTCAGCCTTTGGATCCAAAGTAAACGATCCAGACTTCAAACATAGACTGCACAACGTGGACATACAAATCCTGCTGGAAACATGGAGCCGGGCACAGGATGACCCACAAACACCTGTGGGCTACAGAGAATTTTCCGTGCCCGCCGCAGAAGGATAAAAGCATCAAACAGGGTCGCCATTCAGGAGGAATATTAATCTGGTATAAGGAGGAGCTACACGAGAACATCAAAGCAATCAAGAAAGGAGACAGCCACATCTGGATAAAAATAAGTAGCTCCGTCCTCACCTCTCAGTCAGACATCTTCCTATGTGCAGCTTACATTGCACCACCAGAGTCTCCATACTCCAAAACAGACACCTATGAGGTGGTACAGAGTGAGGCCTCCCACTTCCAGTCCCTAGGACACGTGCTTCTCTATGGAGACCTCAACGCCAGGACAGGAAGAGAAAAGGACTATGTGACCTCAGATGGGAACACATACATTTTGGGAGCCGCAAACTACTGTCAGGAGTCAATACAGGTGCAAAGAAACAGCTATGACAATACAACCAACAAGAGTGGAAGAAAATTGCTGAATTTGTGTCGGAGTCTCGGACTTTACATCCTTAATGGCCGCACCAAGGGAGACTCTCTGGGAAGGTATACATTAAGCTCCCATGTAGGAAACAGTGTGGTCGACTATGCAATCACGGATATGAACTCCACTCACATCAACGCCTTCACCGTCACCCCACAAACACACCTGTCAGACCACAGCCAACTACTGCTTTATATTAAATCCTCAAACAAACCATCCTCAAAACCCCATCAGAGCGGACTGTACAACCTCCCACCATCGTTCAAATGGACCAGACACTCTACCATAGCCTACAGAGAGGTCATCAACAGACCCGACATCAAAGATCAGCTAACAGTCTTTCAAAACCATACCTATGTACTAAGTCCCCAGGGGGTGAACCAAGCAGCAAAGGACCTCCACAGCATACTACACACCATCGCAGAGACCTCCAACATTAAAAAAGTCAACTTCAAGAAATCATCCAATAAACAACCCAATAAATGGTTTGACAAAGAATGCAGAACACTAAGAAACAACCTACGAACAGTCTCAAATAAAAAACACAGAGACCCCGACAACATTGACCTGAGGATCACACATGGTGTCCTGCAGAAAAACTATAAACAAATCCTCAAAAAGAAAAAACAAAACCTCATCTCCCAAAACCTTCAACAACTGGAAGAGGCTCTTCAGGATAACTCTTTCTGGGAAACCTGGAGTCAAATCGGCTCAGGATCCAAGAAAAAACACCTCCACATCCAAAATGGCAACATCTGGCTCAACTACTTCAAGAACCTGTACAAAGACATTCCCAAAGAGGAGCTAACTGGGGAACAGGAACACATCATCAGAAGACTACATGAACTGGAGGAAAAAAATCAAGGATTTCCAAAACCCGTTAGATACACCCATTACACCCCAAGAAGTAGCAGAAAAAATCCAAGATCTGCGAAGTAAAAAAGCCAGCGGGATGGATGGAATTCTTCCAGAGATGATTAAACATGGCTCTCCAGAAGTACACACCGCAATATGTAAAGTTTTCAACCTGGTCCTGAGCGTTGGATTCTACCCTCAAGTATGGAACCAAGGCCTCATAACACCTATCCATAAGAGTGGAGACCAATATGATCCAGCCAACTACAGAGGGATATGTGTCAGCAGCACACTGGGAAAACTGTTCAATAGCATCCAGAACAAAAGAATCCTCAGCTTCCTGACACAGCATAACGTCCTCAACAGAAGCCAAGCAGGATTCATGCCAAACCATCGCACTACAGATCACATCTACACCCTGCACAGTCTCATCAAGGACCATGTCCACAATACAAAACATGGGAAAATATTTGCTTGCTTTGTGGACTTTAAGAAGGCCTTTGACTCAGTGTGGCACCCAGGCCTTTTCCCCAAACTACTGGAGAGTGGAATAGGAGGGAAAACATATGACGTCATCAAGAGCTCATATAATGAGAGCTTCTGCAGCATTAAGGTGAATGGGAAGAGAACAGAGTACTTCCGGCAGGCTCGTGGAGTCAGACAAGGCTGCAGCCTAAGTCCAACCCTCTTTAACATCTACATCAATGGACTGGCTGAAGCTCTAGAATCCTCCTCAGCACCAGGACTAACTCTACATGACACGAGGTGAAGTTCCTGTTGTATGCAGATGACCTCCTATTACTGTCACCAACAGAGAGAGGTCTACAAGACAGCCTGGAAGTGCTGGAAAAATACAGTGCGGCATGGGTACTACCCATCAACCAAAAGAAAACAAAGGTCATGGTTTTCCAAAGGAAGAACGCAAAACCAAGAGTTCCTGTTTCACACTTAATGACTGCACTCTTGATGAAGCCAACAGCTACACATACCTCGGCCTAGAAACAAACCTATCAGGAAGTTTCAAACCAGCCATAGAGGCCCTAAGAGACAAGGCGCGTAGAACCTTCTATGCCATCAGGAGAAACCTCTACAAACTAAAACCGCCTGTAAGAGTCTGGCTTAAAATCTTTGATAGTGTCATCACTCCAATCCTCCTTTATGGCAGTGAAGTATTGGGGCCCCATCACCTACCCTGACCAACCCAAATGGGACACCAGCCCAACAGAAATATTCCATCTGGAATTCTGCAAGCACCTCCTCCAAGTCCATCGGAGTACCTCTAACAATGCTTGCCGGGCCGAGCTGGGCAGACTCCCCTTACTTCTTGCAGTACAGAAGAGGGCGCTATCATACTGGGACCATCTAAACATCAGCAGCCTCAACTCATACCACCATAAAGCCCTACTGGCCAACAAGGACCATCCAAAACCATGTGGGCTGCAACAACTCATATCCACCCTGATCATCCAAAACCCCCATGAAGGCAACCTGACAAAATATCAAATAAAGGCCCTAATTAACGATTCCAGGGAAAACTATATCAGAGAATGGAGACATGATATAGCAAACTCCAAGAAACTCACCATTTACCAATCCTTACAGAGGGAATACAAACTGGCCCCATACCTGGAGGTACTACAAGACCCCAAGGACAGACAGATCCTGAGCCGGTACAGACTGAGCGCCCACAGCCTGGAATTGAATCAGGGCGGCATAGACAGACCTACAAGTCCAGGGAGAATAGACTGTGCCAGCATTGTGACCAGGAGGCCCTGGAAGATGAGGTCCACTTCCTCCTACAGTGCCCCAAGTACTCAGCACTGAGGAAACTCACTTCCAAAGACTCTCCGCTCTCATCCCGGACTTCACCTCTATAGAAGAGACGAGGAAACTCCACATCATATTGGGAGAAGAGGAGCCGGCGGTGAAAATATCTGCCCAATACGTCGCAGAATGTCACAGACTGAGAGGAACATGAGAGATCCTGGACTTATAAATCCCCAACACGGACTCGCCCCCATCCCCCTTCACATTATCCCTTACCCCTGATAATGTCCATGGACTTGCCCATTCCCCCCCATATATATGTCCCACTACCCCCCTCCTCCCCATATGCTTTGGCAATGCTAAAATGTATTTGGTCCTGCCAATAAAGCTTATTTTGATTTGATTTGATTTGATATATAATCTTATTAAATGCAATTGCAATAATTAAATCTAAAAAATGTGCCCTTATGCCATACCTGCGCTTACGGATTTTATTTATTTAGTTTCATGTGCAGAACTTTATCATAAGAGAATTATATTCCAAGCAATCAAAACGCTCAATTACATCTATCACCGTTCTAAAATAGCCACCATAATGCATTACCTCTCACTCTGCACCCCTGCTCTCTCACAACCAATGGAGGAACGAGGGTGAGAGTGGGGTGGAATGAACATGAAATGAAAACATGGAACAACAGTAACTTAACAGACTTCTGTCGTGTTTTGGAAAATTTATACTTTCATAATTTTGCTCCTAGCGTTATATTCGAGTCTTGAGTAACATTCTTATTTCCATAATGAATCTCTACCCGTCGCGTTATACTCGGGTCGTGTTATACTCGAGTGTCTACGGTACCAGGAGAAGAAAACAGAGCTTATAAAGAGGCTTTATTAAGGTTGTGCCCATAAGTAAACAACCCAACGAAGCAGCATCTGGGGTCGGATTGAGACCCCAGATATGGTGAGTAATATTTCACTTGTTCTTAGTCTGATTTATTGAGATCCTTGGATATACAGTGTCATGGAGGCTATTTTATTTCCTTCTGAGGTCCACTCAGTCCGATACTGGGAGATGGGTAGGCCTCATAACAACCCATATGCGATGCATCCAGAGCTGTGAGCTCCCGTCTGTGAGTGTGATGGAACTCAGTGTGTCATTATTTATGAATGTGTATTATTGTACAGCACTATATATGTTTTAATTTGAGCTTCATATACACATATCTGCTCTGTTGGGATATCAGTTGTCTATCTTGATGTAAGATGTTACCTGTATGTATACAAAAAATAATAAATTTGAGTGACACGAGGCGCTGCGTCGGTGTATAGTGTTTTGGGTAAAGACATACAGTTCACCTGCTTTTATGCTGGTTCAGAGGTAATCGCCGAGGCACGAGTGTTGAGACAGATGGAACATAAGGTGAATAGTTCACCATAAAGACACGACTGGCATTCAGCAACTTGGGCAGAAACAAACTCTTCGTGATCAATAGTAGTTCACACATTGTGTTGTTTCCACTGACCTTTACATGACCACAGGTTTAAGCAGAGATCATGAAATATGCAGGCACTAATTTATTTCTTTAACAAAATGTAGTACTTATTTTTTTAATCAAACAAATCTGCTACATTCCCGATCTAACTAAACACTTAGTTGTCAGGGCACAGTCGGTGCCGCTTCCCTCCCCCAACCCAGGAGTCTCATAGCAGCCTTGGGTGTCGAGGCGGTCAGTCCGCCATCAGTGTCTCGCACAGGTCTCCTCATCCTCGGCCTGGGTGTCGTGGGAATCGGGAACCTCCACGACATCCCGTCATACAGGGGGAGTGTCGGTGTGCGCATAGCGTGTGTAGAGGCAGGGCTACCATTTCCGCTTGCTTGGGAAGCCTGGGTTTTGCATTTGCAGAATCATTTACCATTTGTTTTTAGGAGTTGTTCAAATTTGTCAATTCGCGCCCAGATGTTAACTTGTTAAAGATGTTAACTTGCGCCTGCACCTTGTAAAACCTCCCGTCTAGAGACGTTAAGAAATGATTCTGCTCCTCATGTTAAGTTTAGGAGACACAAAGTACAGAAACTGCGAAGTGCAAACTGATTTCACACCATGTAGCGTCAACTATGGAATATCGATGCCAGACGTCAAACTTACTAATTCTAGAACTATCGCTTACATTTCGAGTCAATACAACAGCAACAACTATGGAATAGGGCCCCATATATATCTGCTGGCTGTATATTACTATATCTGCTCAACTGTGTATATATCTATCTGCCCCACTGTATGTAGCTATATTTACCAAGCTATATATCCTCGGGAACTTTTCATGCAGAGTTTTAGCCAATGCTGCAGTGAGTAAGCGATGGCTCCCACAGCGTAACATCAGTGTTACGTCCCGCGGTCCTGGGGGGGTCTCAACCCACTCCTAGGAATGCCCGGCACCTGGCAGCACCCTCCCCGCTCTTAGCTGGCCGGGCGATGTGCCAGCTCAGGGAGGTCGCATGGCTGGTCAGGAGGCAGGGCGCGGCATAATGACGCGTAGCCGCAGAGTTTAAAACCAGACCGCTCAAACTAACTCATTGCCCTGTCGTGGAGTTAGTTCCCCAGCGCTTGGTGATTCGATTATTCGACTCATTGATTCTTTGCTTTTCTTTATTGACCTGGCTTTACTGAGAACCCCCTATGTGTACCGACTCGGGCGATTACTGCCTACCCTGACTTGTGTATCGATTCGGCTTTGTATGAGAACCACAGTGTGTGTACTGACTCGGCGATTACTAATAACCCTGTCTGCTGAACCACTCGGTTATATCCAAGAAGCAAGCCTTGTGTATTACTCTGGTCACTCCTGTTAACCCTGTCCTGTCTCTATATCGCTGCTCTAAGGGTTTGTCTGAAAAGGCCAGTGTGCTACTTATCTTCTGGGGCCTGTTAACCCTTGCTGGTTATTGTTTCCCTGCAGGTAGTAAGTTTACTGACCATTCAAGGATCGGAGGGATAGATAGGGATCTGTATACAGGGACCAGCATCGTGGTATTAGGCGGAATCCATGACAGGCAGCTATATTTTCATTTAGAATATAGCGTGGAGAAATAAATTCTGTAATATAACCATGTATATATGGGCACTGCTTCTATGTCAGCGTGGCTTGTTTTTAGGCAGGTACAATGGGGGGCCCCATGATCTCTTATTCCCCGCGGGGCCACAAGAGTTGTCAGTTCACCTCTGTTTGATGCACTCACATGTTCCAGAGCCAAAGGTAGTGGCTCCCTTAATGTTGCTTGCGGTGATCCATTGAATCAGTGCTTGAAAGAGGGGAGATGTGCAATTCCTGGCTTACAAAACCTCTCACTTGGAAGAGGCAGAAACAAGAGATTTGTGCATCAGGGAATGCACGCCTCAAAAGCAAGCTACCGATCCGCCGAACACAGCGCTGACCAGCCGCCATAAAAAGCCGACAAGCGGACGAACGATTGAAAGTTTCAAACTTGAAACGCTGTTTGAAATTAACATACAAGGTCCTATGGATAATAATTAAACTGTCTGTTACAGAAATGAAAAAAACCCTAGCTGGAAAATTCAGAAAAAAGATTTTTGAAAAATGCCTATAAAAAATCCTAAAAAAAAATAAAGAGACTTCTTGCTGCAGATTAAAAGAATTTTAAAAGAACGGTTTAATAGATATTGGATTAAAACGGAAATATCTTTTTACATTGAAGCCTATGGGGTTCGCCTGAATAAACCTGCCGAATGAAAACACCGAACAGCAGGGCATTTCGGCAACTTTTCACTGCTGTTCTGTGTTCTCTGAATAGACAAACCATTGCTTCTCTTTGGGGGATTTCACTGCTGTCGAACAGGCACCATATTTCGCTGGCAACTCGGCAAAATGTGGCGAACTGCCTGCTCTCTGAATAGCCAAATGGCCCCGAAATGTCACCGTACGAGGAAATTCACTGTTCGGTGCAGTTTTGGGGCCAGATCGGTTCTCTCTGACTAACCCTGAAACTTTTTTGAATGTAGGTCAACTCAGAGAGGTGTTTCTACGAACGACATCATAAGTAGAACCAATAGAACATTTTGCTGTAAATAGAAAAAGAAAAGAATAAGAGCCAGGCGCAATGAAGACATTTGATCTCCTTAAACCATATGAATATCAATTCTCATAAATATTTGTTATTTTTCAATCCCTAGGCATGAGACTGTGCGGCTAGTGAGGATGTGGATTACTGCGCTGACACCCGCTCGACTTCCCAACCACGCGCGCAAGCTTTCCTTTTCTCCGTGTTCCATTTATTTTTTAAACAATAAGGTTTTATTGAAGTCTGTTTGGGTTTTTTCCCTTTATAGTTATCAGCTCTGGGGATTTCAGTGAATTTATTGACTACAAAAAAATGTTAAAATCTGTATTTATGAGGAATGGAGTGCATTGCTAGTTTCAAAAGTTTCAAATCGAGTAGTGAGGCGCAGACGGTATAACAAACACAGCCATATTTTTTTTCTAAAATGTGCATTTTCTTATTCTCCTGGAAGTGATGATACACCCTGTATTTTAAGATATTGTGCGTTCAAAATGGAAATGAACCCCTGGGAATGTAATGTGCTGATCTGTAGAACAGGAGACAATAGGTTTCATACTATTGTAGTGCTCACCCCCGGAGAAGCCGCTGAATAACCCCAGGATTGGTCTCACCGCATTAACAATTCACTGTACACCAGCACACCTTTATGGATTTTTCTAAGTTATACTTTACTGAAGCAATAAACGGCAATAAGGATACATATACTTTAAGCATGAAATCAGTCAGGCTAGGAAAATGAATAGCGGTAATACGTAACGTGGATATATATATATGTATATGGCGAATAAACGGTTAGCAAGGTTCTCAGTTCTTTGGTTCCAAGTCCCACTCAATAATGCTTGTTAGTTATGTCCTAGGTTACCCGGGTACTAAGTCCACTGGCCAGTGGATGGACGAATATCTTCAACTAGTCAACGTTGGGGCCCTGAAATTTGAAGCAATTAAATAAAGGGGCACTGTTATCAAAGTCATAGGCCCAAGGCCTCTCACCCAACCGGCGAAACAGCTTGTCCCGGACTGATGAACTCTGCTGAAAGTCTTTCTCTGCCGCCTGGAGCTCGATGCTGTCGAAACCACTCTCCCAAGCCGAATCTTCTCAGCCAGAAGATGAATTCCGCCAGCACTCCGCTCCGTCCACGGTCTCCTTACACGAGGTTCTTTTCGAACACACTTGCCACCGGAACAGCTCAGCAGGATACACTCCAGATCGATGTGCACTTTCCCCGATCACTCCAGCAATGGATGCCGCCCATTCTCTCCACGCTCCAACTTGCTCAGATCCCGGAAGGTGTCTCTCATGCGACTGTCTCTGTTCCCTGCTTCTCTCGTTCTCCTCACACTGCACACGAGGCCCCTCACTTCCTGGCACCAGCGTGCTCGCTTCCTTCCTCTCTACCCAGGGGTTTCTGGGGGATGTAGTCCATAAGTCCATTATAGTCTTTCCCATGCATTACGCTCTGGCTCTCTAGAGGCAATATGGTTTTAGTTGCCAGAGCCAAGTTAAACACAGTGCTACACTATCTTCCAACATTCCACAATACAAAAAGAAAGTGTCTCGATCCTCATTTTCCTACAGAGCACCGCAGTTATGGAATTACCTCCCAGACGCCATCAAATCTTCCCCCAGTCTAAAGTCACTCAAGAGCTCCCTATTAACATACCTCAATATGGAATGCACCTGTAAACATGTAACATAATGACAATTTCCTACATATTTATTTTCTGTGTTAATCTGTATATTTGTATTTTCTTTTTAATATCTTGCATTTTATTACTTTGTATTTCTGTAACAACTGTAACATTTCAATGTTCTTGAACCCAGGACATACTTGAAAACGAGAGAAATCTCAATGTATCCTTCCTGGTAAAATACTTTATAAATAAATTAATTAATTAATTTAAACGAGCAACTCCGTAACTACTACCGGCGGCTTAACGTTAGATTAACCCTGTCATCACCAAAAAGGTATAGAGCACTGAAATGCAGGAAAAACGAATGTTAGCAGGTAAAACCCAATTTCCATACATTTTTCTATGCAAGATCAGTGTGCTCCCCGGGGAGAAATTAAATGCTCACTCCTGTCACCCTGTGGTACTGCAAAAGAACTTAAGTCCCTCCCACCACTGTATCACTTCTTAAATGCGGTACCAAAATGTTGTTAGCTTAGGACCGGGCCAGACGAGCGCACTACATGCACTCGTAGTGACATGCCTCACGGCGTCCATTGCAGTGTTGTGACGCATCGATGGGGCCGGCCCACACGCTGTAGCGCCCGCACGAATTGCGTGTGCTACAACAGACATGCTGCGGCCATGTTGAAAGCCTCCCCGTCGAAGCGCATCGAAACGTTCGATGATCCTTCCATAGGAGGATTGAGCCTTGCAGCGCCGAGCGCACTAACTGCTCTCAGCAAGGTGGCCAGACGGGCGAAAGAGTGGAAGGAACGTCCACTCTCACAGACGTTCCTTCCACTCTTAAAAACGCTTGTCTAATCCCGGCCTAATACGATAGTTCTTGTTCGCGAGCGACTTTAGTGCTGCAGTCAGGACCGGATTTGCACTAGACATGTGCACAGCACAAAATTTTGTTTTGAACTAATGGATTATTCCTAAAATGCAATTTATTTAGTTGCTAAAGAAATTGGTTTTCAGTTCTTTAGTATGAAAACTAATTTCATTCTTCCGAAAACCAGTGGATACAATTACTATTGTAATGGCTCCTCAGAGGGCTGAGATCGCTGCTTGTTACAGTATCTCTCACTCTCAGCACAATGTGTCAGGCAAAGCTGTTACAGTAACTGACTGCTGCTCATCACAGTGCTCAGAGTTTCAGTAAAACTAGTAAATAATATTTTTATATATAAGAGGTTATAACAATATTATTTCCTTGTTTTACGGAAACTCTGAGAGCTGTTACAGTCAGTTACTGTAACAGCTGAGACTGATACATTGTACTGAGAGATAATATAACAAGCAGCCGATCTCAGCGCTCACAGCCACTGGATTTAACCCCTTAGTGACCGAGCGGTTTTACACAAATCCCTCCTTTAGTGACCGCTGCTGTTTTTACGTTTCTGCGCTGTTAGGGTTTAGGTCAAATTTTCCTCTTACTCGTTTATTCGACCCACACATATTATACACCCTTTTTCCCGCCATTAAATGGACTTTCTAGAAATACCATTATTTCCATCATATCCAATAATTTACTATAAAAAAAAATATGAAATATGATGAAAAAAATGGTAAAAACACACTTTTTCGTAATTTAATCCCCAAAATCTACAACCACCCAAAAAGACCCCGGCTAAATAGGTTCAAAATTTTGTCCTGAGACTAGAAATACCCGATTTTAACATGCGTTTGCTTTTTAACCCCTTCACTGCTGAGACAGTTCACCTATGTGCGCTGCGCTCATTCTGACCATTTTGTGCTAATTATTTTTAGATAGCAATGAAATAAGAAAAAAAGGGCCTATAAAATATAATATAATGGCCTGTTACAGAATAATAATAAAAAAACGCCATAAAAAAAGAGGGAATCAAAACTTTCACCAAAAAATAAGTACTTTTTGGTTCAAATGAAAGGAATTTTTGGCTCTTTTAGAATTTATAAACCGGCTTTTGTTTAATTAGGACTGTGGGAACATCCTGGCAATCATTTGTTGGCACTTGCTGCTGGGAATGTCAACTAGTGACGGGTCACGTGGTGATTTATCGTCCTGCCAGGACCTCGCTCACCAGAGCGCATTGCTTTACACTGTGGGCGTGGTTCCAGGGGGATTCCTTCGGCATGGAAGTAGGGGCGTGCCAATCTCTCTTTAGCCTTCAGAACACGTGGAATATGGGCATGTTGGCGCATGCGCGGCCTTTTTTCGGGAGGTCGTCGCCGCCATTGGAGGATATGGCAGGGATTCCTGCGATGATGACGAGCCTGGCCGCGTCAGAGGGAGAGGAGATAGGTAGGGGGTGGCAGGGCTGGGGGTCTGTGCCGTGGATCGTCTCCTTCCTTGTGGTTTTTGTTTTGAACTCTCTGCTCAGGCGCATCATTGTGTTAGACCTTGTAGCAGGGGTGCCAGAGGTTTGCCAGCACTTACACAGCCCGGATAGGGTTACCAGACATTAGCCGGCACTTATACGGGATAGCTGGGGGTGCCAGAGGATTCCCAGCACTTTACAGGAATATTTGGGGGTGACCAGACGTTTATCTACTGTTCCAATAATCTGAGAGTGCCAGAGGTTAGCAAACACTCACACACCGGCTGAGGGTGCCAGATGCATGAAAACACTCATAAATGGTACCTGGGGGTGCCAGAATTTAGGCAGCACCTATACAGAGTAGCTGGAGGTGCCAGGAGGTAAGCGAGCACCTATACTGAGTAGCTGGAGGTACCAGGAGGTTACCAGCACCTATACAGAGTAGCTGGAGGTGCCAGTTGGTTAGCGGGCACCTATACAGAGTAGCTGGAGGTGCCAGGGGATAGCCATCACCTATAGCAAGCAGCTGGAGGTGCCAGGAGGTTAGCCAGCACATATAGCAAGCAGCTGCAGGTGCCAGGAGGTTAGCCAGCACATATACAGAGCAGCTGGAGGTGCCAGGAGGTTAGCCATCACCTATAGCAAGCAGCTGGAGGTGCCAGGAGGTTAGCCAGCACATATACAGAGCAGCTGGAGGTACCAGGAGGTTACCAGCACCTATACTGAGTAGCTGGAGGTACCAGTTGGTTAGCGGGCACCTATACAGAGTAGCTGGAGGTGCCAGGGGATAGCCATCACCTATAGCAAGCAGCTGGAGGTGCCAGGAGGTTAGCCAGCACATATAGCAAGCAGCTGGAGGTGCCAGGAGGTTAGCCAGCACATATAGCAAGCAGCTGCAGGTGCCAGGAGGTTAGCCAGCACATATACAGAGCAGCTGGAGGTGCCAGGAGGTTAGCCATCACCTATAGCAAGCAGCTGGAGGTGCCAGGAGGTTAGCCAGCACATATACAGAGCAGCTGGAGGTACCAGGAGGTTACCAGCACCTATACTGAGTAGCTGGAGGTACCAGTTGGTTAGCGGGCACCTATACAGAGTAGCTGGAGGTGCCAGGGGATAGCCATCACCTATAGCAAGCAGCTGGAGGTGCCAGGAGGTTAGCCAGCACATATAGCAAGCAGCTGGAGGTGCCAGGAGGTTAGCCAGCACATATAGCAAGCAGCTGCAGGTGCCAGGAGGTTAGCCAGCACATATACAGAGCAGCTGGAGGTGCCAGGAGGTTAGCCATCACCTATAGCAAGCAGCTGGAGGTGCCAGGAGGTTAGCCAGCACATATACAGAGCAGCTGGAGGTACCAGGAGGTTACCAGCACCTTTACTGAGTAGCTGGAGGTACCAGTTGGTTAGCGGGCACCTATACAGAGTAGCTGGAGGTGCCAGGGGATAGCCATCACCTATAGCAAGCAGCTGGAGGTGCCAGGAGGTTAGCCAGCACATATAGCAAGCAGCTGGAGGTGCCAGGAGGTTAGCCAGCACATATAGCAAGCAGCTGGAGGTGCCAGGAGGTTAGCCAGCACATATACAGAGCAGCTGGAGGTGCCAGGAGGTTAGCCATCACCTATAGCAAGCAGCTGGAGGTGCCAGGAGGTTAGCCAGCACATATACAGAGCAGCTGGAGGTACCAGGAGGTTACCAGCACCTATACTGAGTAGCTGGAGGTATCAGGAGGTTACCAGCACCTATACAGAGTAGCTGGAGGTGCCAGTTGGTTAGCGGGCACCTATACAGAGTAGCTGGAGGTGCCAGGGGATAGCCATCACCTATAGCAAGCAGCTGGAGGTGCCAGGAGGTTAGCCAGCACATATAGCAAGCAGCTGGAGGTGCCAGGAGGTTAGCCAGCACATATAGCAAGCAGCTGGAGGTGCCAGGAGGTTAGCCAGCACATATACAGAGCAGCTGGAGGTGCCAGGAGGTTAGCCATCACCTATAGCAAGCAGCTGGAGGTGCCAGGAGGTTAGCCAGCACATATACAGAGCAGCTGGAGGTACCAGGAGGTTACCAGCACCTATACTGAGTAGCTGGAGGTACCAGGAGGTTACCAGCACCTATACAGAGTAGCTGGAGGTGCCAGTTGGTTAGCGGGCACCTATACAGAGTAGCTGGAGGTGCCAGGGGATAGCCATCACCTATAGCAAGCAGCTGGAGGTGCCAGGAGGTTAGCCAGCACATATAGCAAGCAGCTGGAGGTGCCAGGAGGTTAGCCAGCACATATAGCAAGCAGCTGGAGGTGCCAGGAGGTTAGCCAGCACATATACAGAGCAGCTGGAGGTGCCAGGAGGTTAGCCATCACCTATAGCAAGCAGCTGGAGGTGCCAGGAGGTTAGCCAGCACATATACTGAGTAGCTGGAGGTACCAGGAGGTTACCAGCACCTATACTGAGTAGCTGGAGGTACCAGGAGGTTACCAGCACCTATACAGAGTAGCTGGAGGTGCCAGTTGGTTAGCGGGCACCTATACAGAGCAGCTGGAGGTGCCAGGGGATAGCCATCACCTATAGCAAGCAGCTGGAGGTGCCAGGAGGTTAGCCAGCACATATAGCAAGCAGCTGGAGGTGCCAGGAGGTTAGCCAGCACATATACAGAGCAGCAGGAGGTTAGCCATCACCTATAGCAAGCAGCTGGAGGTACCAGGAGGTTAGCCAGCACATATAGCAAGCAGCTGGAGGTGCCAGGAGGTTAGCCAGCACATATACAGAGCAGCTGGAGGTGCCAGGAGGTTAGCCATCACCTATAGCAAGCAGCTGGAGGTTAGCCATCACCTATAGCAAGCAGCTGGAGGTTAGCCAGCACCTATAGCAAGCAGCTGGATGTGCCAGGAGGTTAGCCAGCACATATAGCAAGCAGCTGGAGGTGCCAGGGGGTTAGCCAGCACATATAGCAAGCAGCTGGAGGTGCCAGGGGGTTAGCAAGCACATATAGCAAGCAGCTGGAGGTGCCAGGGGGTTAGCCAGCACCTATAACAAGCAGCAGGGGGTTAGCCAGCACCTATAACAAGCAGCAGGGGGTTAGCCAGCACCTATAACAAGCAGCAGGGGGTTAGCCAGCACCTATACAGAATATTACAAAGACCTATCGCTAATTACTGATTGTGCGCCTCGTGTTAAGTATAGGATGCACAAGTAGAGTAAACTCGTGCAAGCTAGAGCAATCACGGATGCCCCAACTAATTTTTGTGAGATTTAGGCTGATGTCAGACGAGCGCTTTCTGAGCGTACTCTGCACATCGGACGTATGTTCTGACGGAAGATGCTGTAGACACCACACGGTCTGTTGTTTTTGACGGACGTTGAACAAACAAGGGAATTATGGGAAACGAAATGAATATGAAAAATGATAAAAAGTAAAAAATTATATGAAAAGCCATTTTGTGCGTCAAGGTGTTGGATGTCGCAAATGCATTCCGTCTGACATCGTGGCATCACACACACAGTATGCTATGCGGACGTGGTGCACTCTGCGCGTCCTAGCGGTTTTACGTTCTTGCCTAAATTGCGTCCGTTCGCCACGTGCCTTTTGCATCCGCACTTCGTGTGTTGGTCTCTTGCTCATAATTCTGTGCTACTACGGATGTTAAAATGTGTGGCAAAACGGACGTGATCACTGCGTTCGTCTGACACGGGCCTAAGTGTTAAGGATGTAATACGGAGGAGAATGTGTTAAATTCCCCTAGCCTGACGCTAACGCTTACTCACCCGAACGTTACAGTTGGCGTTCACTAGGGAATAGGGACCTTCATGTTTGGTTGTTTACTATAAAAGGAAAGAATGGTGCTTAGTCGTAACGACTTCAGTCTTTAAGGGGTTAAGCCATTTAATAAGTCATTGGGGCTCTTTGTTAATCTTCCATCTGACTATAACTCTTTTTATACCTGAATCACGAACAAACAGTCATGTGTTTAAGGCTGGGGTCAGACTAACGCAGTGCGAACGCGCGTGCAGCTGCACCTTATTACGGCCGTAGTAGCAGCAAATGACGGCTAATGACGGGCAATATACGAAGTACGGCCGCGCAAATCGAAGCGGCAAACAAATGCATTTTTTCGAGAACGTGAAACCGCTAGTACTGACGTACAGAGTGCGCTGCGTCTGCTAGCGGCGTGATTAGGAGACGTCAGACGCTGCTAATGTCCGGCCAACATAACGTCCAGACGCAAAAAGGGTTTTATTGATGATCCGTACAATATCATGGACGAAAATGCGCATCGTATGACTGCTGTTGCGTATTCCGTGAAAAAATACATCCATTCGTTCGAACGCACTTTTTCACGGACAACGCGAAAAATGCGTTCGCCTGACCCTAGCCTTAGCTGATACTGGCAAGAATAATGTCCTGGTTTTCTTTAGCCTGGAGAGACCAAGTTGACATAAGCCTTGGGCACCTTTTTATGTACTATTCTCACTCGCATAACCAACCCTAACCAAGATGCCCAGCAAAGTTGAGATACTGAAGGGGTTAATTACAAGAAATATAACATGTCGCTGAATTATTCTATAAAGATCCTACGTTCTCTTGTGCCGTTTTCTCACCTGTGTGCCGTATCACACTACGCCTGTGTGAGCATTGGTGTCTTTGTCAATGGACGTCCTTTCGTTCTGTATCTGTTCGGGGAAGTTTATTGTTACAATCCTTTTGAAGACCTAACACGTCTTAATTAATGATGGCACTTTCCCTGCGTATTGTCTCCGTGTAACGTGTGTCCCTTTTTTTTGTGCCGTGTCTGCTTCATGTCCTTTCAGTCTGTTCATCCTGAATGTTGACTCACCGTAGGTCTATTCAATGACGGACGAGCCGCGTTTCCGATGTCGTTGCGTTGCTCTGTAACGGTTTGGTTATTTGGAAAGAAAGAAAAAATTGGCCTTGATTTAGCAGATTAAGCAGAGTTTTCTATATTTTAAAGGGACAATACCACGTACATAGACTGTAACTAGATTACTTGTGCATTACAAACAAAACCACTTTATAAAACGCCTTATAAAACACACGCTGCTGGTTTTTTTCTTTGTTTGAAGCAATTGCTTGTAAAAAGGAAAAATAAAGTTAGGCTTTTAATCGCTTGTTTCCATTTTGTGGACTTTTCCCATGATGCAACATTAACCAAAATCTGTGCAAACGTTTTACTTTCCTGCTTTGGTTTATCTTCTACATCGTTTCACAGTCAATGAGGTGGAGGAGGGAATGTTTAGATAATGCTACAGGAGGCTATTGAATAAAATACTGCTGTTTTTTGGTTTTCGTTGTTTGACGTAATTGCATGTAAAAAGGAAAAATAAACTTAGGTTTATTTAGGTGGGGGAGATAAGGCTGCAGGAGGCTTTTGTTCTCCAAGTTACTCAAGATTAGAGCTGGCAGCTGAATGAGATCAAACAGGGGGCTTAAAAGCCTTCTAATCTAAACCTGGTGATGTCCTTTGAATACATCCCACATGATACAATGATGTGACTCAAGGATCGATGCATAAACTCCATTCTATGACCAAAACCACACAGTGTTATACGTGGGGGACACAAAATATCACACAATGGATGAACCTAGTGACACATATAGAGGAAAATATCACACAATGGATGAGCCTAGTGACACATATAGAGGAAAATATTTTCTTAAACAAAGCACATTTATGTTTAGTTTTCTCTTGTAAGATATCAGCAACATAAAATAAAGATATAATGTTCCCGTAGCGCTTAGGGTGAATACACTAGGATAATTCCTGATCGCTGAACACTGTAATTAAAGTGATCGCTCCCAAATACCACTATATCCGAAAAAAGAGAAAATGTGCAGTGCAGCGCTCATACGTGTATCACCAGGTGTATACAATTCTATAGTTACAGACCTCTAACGGGTAGTAAGTCAGTATTTGCAGATACAAATAGACGATGTTGATTGGCTCAAGCGTGTTCCAATTTTCGGTACATCACATGTAATGAAAGTCAAAAAATATATATCACATAGCGTGAATCGGATTACTCATATAAGCAAACAAGAACATAGAAGACAAAGCAAAAAAAGGTGAAGCGCCCACTGGATGCAAGTGCCCTAACCACTCGCTGGATGTTGCAAACGCGGTTCCTCTAAAAACCTAGATAGCAAATGGATAAGGATAATACAACATGGCGCTAAATGGTCCTAAGCCGATAAAAAAGTGGAAAAGGCACAATAATATGTCCACAAATACAATGACCTTCGTTTTTTTTCAAGCCGTATGCTTCTTTATGGAGCAGGTGGTGGAGCATACACTGCAAGGAGAAAAGAAGACCGGGATTGCGCAGTACATAAGCAACAAAGAGTGAAGAATATTCT
The DNA here is from genome assembly GCA_009667805.1 of Leptobrachium leishanense. Taxonomy (NCBI): domain Eukaryota; kingdom Metazoa; phylum Chordata; class Amphibia; order Anura; family Megophryidae; genus Leptobrachium; species Leptobrachium leishanense. The sequence goes on along the minus strand of CM019064.1, from coordinate 428,650,004 downwards.
GTTTTTTTTTTTTCAACTCACATTTGAAGGAGCCCACAACCGGCTCTCAGGATTACTGCAGGCAGGGACTTCAACTTAGGTGCCCATAAACCCCTCAATTGGTTTCTCCGGTGTCGCCACTGTAGTGCTGCAGTAAGAATTGATGAGACCAAAAGAACACCTCTAGGTGCAATAAATCACAAAATAACCTAGGGATTAAAAAAAGGCCAAATTCCAACTCACAAGAGCTGAGCCTCTATTGACTCCGTCACAATTCACAGGGGGAAACATAAGGAGTTCCCCAAACCTTGCTTGAACGCCGCCTGCCTCTTGACCTCCTGCTTATCTCAGACCCTGCTTGAATATCGCCAGTCTTCTGACTTCTCGCTCTATCAGCTGTGCCTTGTGCTCCAGCAGATAGAGACTGTCTGCTCCCCAGGCTCCAGACAGTAAATCAGTATTTGCAGATACAAATAGACGATGTTGATTGACTCAAGCGTGTTCCAATTTTCGGTACATCACATCATGTAATGAAAGTCAAAAAATATATAGCACATAGCGTGAATCTGATTACTCTTGTAAGCAAACAAGAACATAGAAGAGATTATCCACTCACATTTCCCTGAGCATACTCGTTCAAGGAAATCCACTTATGGGTATTCAGGGCGTACCCATCAGCCCCAGGGATATGGAACCCTCCAAAAGAGCAAAAACAACAATAGTGCAGATGGTATAGATTCTGTTTATATCCACAGTCACACAGAAGGAAATAAACTCACCCATCTAGAGCCTGTAGCACGGCTCTTGGTGGTTTCATTTTAAGGTTCTATTAGCCACCCCAACCTTATAGGCTAAAGATGGAAGAAGAATGAAGCCCGATGTTCAAAAAAAATTTTTTCCCAGATTTATTAGGACAATCTGAATATTGTAAAAACAAATTTACAATAACATTAATAAAAATCAATAAAACAGAGCTACCCAAATGCGTTTCGCGATTCCAGAGCGCTTCATCAGTGAGGGGAAAAAAGGAAACCTAAAATAATCACAATAAGCACATTTTGGTGGTAGTGGCCCTTTAAATTCAAATGACCTAACTTTATCCGAATGAACACCTCTTTTTTTATTTTCCTCTATCTTTAGTGGAAGGTGAGGCTTAAAGGAACACGCTAGGCTAAAAATCCCCCCCTTTTTTCTTACATTAAAATATACCTATTCCCTACCTAGTTATTGTGTGTGTGTGTGTGTATGTGTGTGTATATATATGTGTATATATATATATATATATATATATATAATTTTTTTTTTTTTTAAATGTAATACTTGCCCTAAAAACCACTTCTTCTTTCCAACGGCGTTATATATAAATATATATAACGCCGTTGGAAAGAAGAAGTGGTTTTTAGGGCAAGTATTACATTTAAAAAAAAAAAAAATTATATATATATATATATATATTTCATATTCACCTCCCTCCTCTTCTGCTCCCGTCCTTCTAAATCTGTAACTTGGCTAATGGTTTACGTGAGAAGCGCGCATGCGCTCCTCTCACGTAAGCCAGCCAATCAGCTGGCTTCCTCTTCTAATTGGATTAGCGCGATGACTTCTCCTACTCGGCAATAGTCGGCAGAAGCGGGAAATATGAATCCCGCTCTGCTGACTGACAGCTGGGAGGGCGGAGGAAAGTCTTCCACGTCTCTCAGCTGTTTTCAGCCGATCGGCTGAGCGGAGGGAGGGGGGACAGACAAGGGCATACTCAGGGCATCATGACCACCTAAAAAAGCTTCGGTGGTCATGTTGCCTAGAGTATCCCTTTAATAAATTAATAAAAAAAAAAAAGTAAAAACATAACAGAACTGTACAAAAAATACAATAGTAGATTTCCATGGAGAAATAAATTGACATGCATCACCTCATACCCCGAAGACACTGGGACAGATGGTCTCATAGAAATTGGAGTGTGGCATGGTCTACATTGTATAGACCCAACCATTTTTTATTTTTTTTAAATCCAGCTTCTTCTGAGTGTGGCTCGAGGTTAAATTTCAGTGCTGAAAACGGTAACCCCGAGCCACACTGGGGCTGATACATACCTGTACCTGCGTTCCCTTGATGTCCTCCCGCAATCGCATTCACCTCCGTCCGATCGCAGCTTCCTGGTTCTCTTCTTGCCAGAAGGGAACCAGGAAGCAGGACGCCGCGATCAGCCGGAGGTGACTGCGGGAGGACATCGAGCAAACACAGGTACTGGTATGTATCTGGCCCGGGGTTATCTTTTATCAGCATTGAAATTTAACCCTGAGCCACACTCAGGATACCACCCAGGGGGCTGAATAAATGTACCGATTTTGACATATCAAATATGTCAGAATCGGACAGCCAGGGAGGTTAAAGAGGTACTCTGGAGTTAAAACGGGAGGGGGGGGGAAATGGATTGGTTAAATGTTAACTACTTTTAACCCTCTCCGTTCTACTTTTTACTCTTATTAGTCTTTTTAAAACTTATTGTAAGTCTATTGTCAGGTTTAATTCACGCTGGTCTTGAGGTGACATGCTGCAGGCTTCCTGCTAGTCGCAGCAGTCATGTAATCACGGGGAGGCTGGACATTCAACTGTCCAGCCAATCCAATGACTCTCGATGCCAAGGTCGTGGAGACCCATTGGTGGAAGCTGAGGCTCAAGGGTCCCAATATCTAGGAACCGGAGACTGATCTCGGGGACTACAAATCATCTCTGGCAGGACTGCGTAAGCCATCCAACACTTCAAGAGGGGAGAGACACTCTGGTCATTGTGACCAGAATTTCATCAATGACTTTCCCATGCTTTCTAGTGATTCGGTATATTGGGTGACTATTGACCAGTCCGGTTGCAGCCAATCGTGGCCTTCAACCTCTTTTTCTAGTTTTCCTGCTTGAAAATCTACAGTCTGCTTGTCTTGTATTGATACCGCTCCTTGAAATGTACATTTTAGATGACTGAACACCGTTTAGCATATCATGACATATTTAGATAAAATAAAATGAACATCTATATTTTAAAAAAATTGTTAGGTTCAAGCTACCATCTTGTATTGATAGTGTCAGATTTCAAGTTGTCTTCAGGCAATATGATCTGCCTTCCTGCGGCGAACGTGAGGATATATATACGACTTTGTCTGGTCAGTAACTTAGCATGCTTCCTGAACAAAGTGTTCTGTGGAGGTTGCTGGTTTGCATCTCTGGTGGCTATTCCATCAGAAGACCTTCCTAGTGTAGCCACCACCCTATATCTTCATTGCTAAGATATGGTAGGCATATAGTGTTACCAGGAGGTTGGGTGTCTTTTGGCACTCTTTCCAAACCGGAGTGAACATTTGGTTTCACTTTGGCTAAGCCTTATGGACCTATTGGATCCGGACATGAAGCCGTACAAAATCTCGAGTTCCCATTTTCCGCTTTCCTTAAACTTCCTTAAAGAACGATGTTGCCATTCTCTATTTTGAGCAGTCGACTTGACTCACAGGGCATCCAACGTGCAATCATCATGTCTGAATTGGCCTAAGGTATCATCTATGATTAGGTGGACAATTGCAAATTAGGGTGAGACCGGCGTTCTAGCTTCCCGTTCTTTTCAATTAGGTCTAGAATGGCTACCACTACTACTTTTACTACAGCTGGAATGTGAGTGAATAGCCAAAGGTTTACTTTTATTCTCTAATTTAATCATTGTATCATTTTTGATATGTCTTGCAACTTTATGGCTGGGTATGTCCAGCAACAATCTTCCAGAAATATATGCAAAGGCTGGAATGATTCCTTTGTTATTTATCCATAGGTTTGGAAGCTTTGAAACCTCTGATTGGAGATGGAAGAAATTCCGATGGAGACTCTGAAGAGGACAATGTTGTACAACGGCATTATGATTCCAGCAACGACGACGGGTTGACGTGAGTACATGGAGTGCAGGATTTATCATTTGGGGTGTGTCTCAACTTTGAGTTTAGCATACTTGGGGCCTTATTCCCTTGTTCGCGCAAACATGGGGATGCTAAGAGGGGAAAATGTACGCATGCAGATTTCCCCGTAGCGTCCCAATGTGATATTCCGGGGCAGGCGCTACTTCAGCACCTTGTCCTTTAACTCCGCGCTAATCGCTAGGATACTCGCGGTAGCGCTTCTGCAAATGCAGAATCATGTAGCTGGAAAAGCAAGGAAGTTTTTATCATACTAAAATGAACATATATACATAGTGCAATACAGCTGTGGAAATGTACAGCTTAAAATAGGGGGGAAAAACCTCACAAGATCCCGTATAAAAATCAGCTTTTCCTCTCTTTATATTAAAAGTGGATTCCAAGCGCCTACTTGTATATTTTGTATACCATTTCAAATGTATCTATTGAGATAAATAAAATTATGAAATGTTTAAATTCAAGCATTTTTTCAAAGAACAGCCACGCATGTCAAGTATACTGGATCACAGCCGCTCTAATTGGTTGAACAATAAAATCCACAGAAACGTGCACTGCATATGAGCATATCACAGAACTGCACAGCAATAAAACTCACAGTAATGTTCAGTGTGTGTGAGTGTATCCCAGAGCTCCAGGGCAATAAAACTCACAGTACTATGCAGTGTGTATCACAGAATCCACAGCAATAAAACTCCCAGTAATGCAATGTGCGGGTCAGCGTATCAGAATCCACAGCAATAAAACTCCCAGCAATGCAATGTGCGGTGTGAATGAGTGCATCAGAATCCACTGCAATAAAACTCCCAGCAAACCGAGTGTATATGAGCACACAGCAATTATTTATTCTACATTTACCGGCCTCCGCGGTAGGGCTGTGTGCAGAGTCAGCAGGGACTGTGTACAGACTCAGCCGGAGGTCCCTCCAGGACACGTTAGGATCGCGGCTATGCCTGTGCGTGGAGCCATCTTGTCAGCAGTGGGGTGCCACTGCCAGAGGGTGCACCGTGGCTTTGATTCCCTTCCCGGTGGGTGTTCAGTCCAGAATAGAGTGACAGTCCATGTTAACGAAAGGGCGGGCAGCTGCGTGCTACGTGGTTCAGCCAGTCAGGTGGTACTGAGACTCAGTACCACCTGACTGGCCGGACCGAGTGTGACCTGCACGCACGCAGCCTCACCAGGAGCCAGGCAGCTCAATGACAAATTTCTATCACTGCAGTGCTGGTTAAGGAAAGGTCCACTTTAAACAGCAGTAAGCAGACAGGGCTTCATATTCTGCTGATACTCCCCCCCCCCCCTTACCTGCCGTTTACCGTCATCTTCTCTCTCTGGACACAAATCACATCCCCCTCCTCTCCTAGAGCTGCTGCGGGGCAGGGGAGGAGCTATGGAGGGAGGAGAGGGGATTTTTATTCTATTAGATTTTATTCCGTATGCAAACGCCCTGCTCCGCTGCTCATTGTTTGAGAACACCGTTCAAACCTGACACACAGTGACAGTGGCACCTCCTAGTACCCCCTAATGACACCCCAATAATCACTGGTACCTGGGGCGGCCCGCCCTCCGCCACTCCCCTAAGTACACCACTGCTCTGGTGATATGCTCACACACAAGTTTGGCGAACTGCCAGCAAGTACGGTGCTGTTTGAAGGCTGAGCAAATCCCCATAGAGAAGTAATGGTTAATCAATTTAGAGAACCCCAAACAGCAGAGAAATGTCAGTGAAATGCCCTGATGTTCGGTGGTTTCAATCAGCAGGTTTATTCAGGCGAACCCCATAGGTTTCAATGTTAAAAATATTCCCGTTTTTATGCAATATCTAATAAACCATTTATTATTTTAATCTGCAGTAAAAAGTCTTTATTTATTTATTTATTTTTTTAGTACCTTTTAGTAATTTTTCAGATTTTTTTTGGCAAAATACCCCACCCCCCTTTTTTTTAATAGCGGTTCTTCTTCTGTAACAGAACTTTTTATTATCAATCCATAGGATCTTTATATGTAAATTCCAGACATTTTCGTTCAGTAGTTCTTTTGAAAACAGCAGGCCATGGGTTTGCGGTGGCAGCATTCAGCGGCCGACTCCATGCACTTTGGGGACCCTGCGGTGAATGGTGAATTCACTGCAGGGTGGGAAAATTTTATTCCCCGAAGTGCAGGGAACTACAGAACACCAAAAAGTTGGCGTCATTTCGGTGCTCTGTGAGTAACCCATTTAGTGGTGAGGTTTTTTGTTGCCCCCTGGAAAGTGAAAGCCTAGGCCTTGCCTACTCAGGACATACTTGAAAATTAGTGAAATCTCAATGTATCCTTCCTGGTAAAATAGTTTGCAAAAGTGTAAAAAAAAAAAAAAAAAAAAAAAATATATATATATATTATATATAATTTTTTTAGGGGTGGGGTGCCGCCCTAGGCCTAGGCCAAAATACACCAGTGCAGACAATGCCGTACGTCGAGTAGGGGACCTGAGGCCCAAAATAAAACAGAGATACAAAGGGGGAATTGATTGAACTATATATTTAAACCATGGGTACCTTTTTTGACATATATTTAATAAAAGCATGTAAAATCAAATTCCACTTAAGTAAATATATTACAAGAGTATTATACCAAGTAATTTTATCATTAATTTTATAAACTTCTGCTGTAAATGTTAAGACCTCATTCTTCTTTAAAAATCTACAGGCTTTATATTTTGAACATTTTAAAAAAATCTTCTACATTGTGCGTCTCTCATTTTTTTTTCTTCTTCAGTAGATGGGACAGTGGCATTGGGAGCAATAATAGAGTTAAGATTTTTAACTTTTTTTTCCAAAATAATATTTGGTCTTTCTGGGATAACATTACCCAGTATTTGTTCCTTTTTTTTTTAAAAAAAAGAGCCTCTTTTTTTTTTTTTTTTTTTTTTTGTGCTAAAGAATTATTTTAATTTTATAGTGATGTATGTTCTATTAAATGAATTGAAAATCCTTAAGGGGTTATTCAGAGACATTTTGGTGCGCTCTTGTTCCCCGCGGGTCCCCGGAGTGCAGGAAACTGATACAAAAAAACCGCCGAAAAAACTCCGTCAATACGATCCAAAGTATCGGATCACTCTGAACCGCCGCAAAAAACACGCCGAACGCGTCTGGAAAACCCAGACGATCCGCCAAACACAACGCCAACCAGCCACCGGAGAAGCCGACCAAAAGGGTAAACAAAACAAAATAAAAAAACGATTGACAGTGTCAAAATTGAAACGCTGTTTGGAAAAAACAAAACAAAAAAAACCTACTGAACGACAATGTCTGGAATTAACATCCACGGTCCTATGAATAATAATAAAAAGGTCTGTTACAGAAAAAAAAGGAAAAAAACGCTATTTAAAAAATTTTTTTTTTGACGAAAAAATACCTAAAACATTAGGGCATTTCGCTGAGATTTCTCTGCTGTTTGTCTGTGAATAGATTACCCATTGCTTCTCTATGGGGGATTTGACTGCCGTCAAACAGGCACTGTATTTGTTGGCAATTCGCCAAAATTTGGCGAACTGCCTGCTTTCTGAATAGCCATATGGCCACGAATTGTCAGCATACGGGGAAATGCACTGTTCGGTGCATTTTCGGGGCCAGATCGTCTCTCTCTGAATAACCCGGTTTGTTTGACTCCTATTCCTCTTAGGTCATGCAGAGTCATTGAACGCCAGCTTAAGGTGGTGCTAACCTTTTGGCTCTTCGCATCCCTGTGGTACATTGCGCCTGCTTTGTAATACCTTACTTATCGAAACGCTACATAATGACTGCGCTCCCCATGTTAAGTATAGGATGCGCAAAGTGCAGTAAGCTCGTCGAAGCTAGTGCAAAAAACGATGCGCTAACGAGCGTAGCGTCAGGAATGTAATATGAATGAATACACGTATCCTGCCGCTAATGCTTACATATCAAGGCGTGAACGTTGGCGCCAACTATGGAATAGAGTCGTTACAGGGCTATTCAAAGAAAGGTGAAACTCCGGAGAAAGGCTGGAGAAGTGAAAATTCTGGGTCAAAATAGCCAAACCAGAAAAATTCTCCCTCAATTATCTCACTTTCCAAATCGGCTATTTGGTCTAGATTGTTCTCTTCTCCTGGCAATTCTCTTGAGTTTCACCTTTCTCTGAATAACCCTATTAGTGTCCTGTTGGTTACTTTTTTTTTTTTTTTACTTTACTTAAAAACTGATGTAAAACAGTAGTCACCATGCATGTTCATCCTATACAGTATGTACCAGATTTTAGAAAATGTAAGCTTTATCCTGATACTTCTCTGTCATTCTTTTTTGTTCCTTTCTTCTTTTCTTACAGTGATTTATATGATGGAAAGGATTGAGCAATTTTTAAAAAAATGTTTTTAATTGAAATGTAGGTCTATGACAGAAAATAAAAACTCTGTAGCTCAAAATGTTGTATTCTTTTCATTTGAGATGTCTTGTTTATTGCAAATATGATTTTTGTAATCTTACAAGATTCTTGTGCCTCTAATCTGGTTCTTGAAAATAATGGAAACTTTAAATATCTTTGTATCAATTCTTATTAAAAATATGCATTTTTGACATCCATACGTTAATAAAAAGTTATGTGTTAAAGCGAGAAAAGAGATGTCACCTGCGCTCGTTTCTATACAATTCCATGTGCAACAAAACACAATTAGAGGTTTTAGTTTGCTTGAATGGCCATTGAAGCGTAAGCGCACTCTCCCCATCACGGCACCTCTTGGTACAGTGAGTCCTAACCAATGTACCAAAAGTTGCTCTTCTGAGCAGCTACACGCTCTCCTGCTGCTTTTCAGCTAAGAGGCAGAAAAATGGGTTTTATTTCTACACGCACCAAACACTTCCCATTTAGGGTTGAAAACAAAAACATGGAAAAAGGAACAGCTGCAAAAAGACTTAACTGGTCATGTTTTTGTTTTGCCAATTCTTCTATTCATTAAACCGTCAATTCACCAAATACTGGTGAATTGACTGCAAAATACAGTCTTTTTTTAAAAAATAAAATTAAGACCATTTATTCTTTTCATTTTTAGCAGAAACCCTTTTTATTTTCAAACATTTTTGTTTTTTATTTTGTAACCTACCTTTCTATTTTTTATTTTTTTATTTATTTGGACACTTTTTTACAAATGTTTTATCAATTTATATTCCTACTAGAAGAATATGAGACTCAACCTTTTTTTTTTTTTTTTTTCCTTCTGTGGAATTCTCCAATGCCAATTCAATGGTTATCGTTGCACTTCAGTGGTTTTTGCCAACGTCCGATAACTGCTTTGGCGCTTCCATTTCCAACAAATTTACGCTAAATAGTAAATTCACCGTATTTTCGGCGAAATGAGTCGGAGCACAAAGCACTGAAATTGCACACCATTTTGGTGCTTTGTGAATGGACCCATAGGTAATAGAGGTTATTAGAGATGTATATACCGTAGATACTCGAGTATAGCGCGACCCAAATATAACACGATGGATATAGATTTATTATGGAAATGAGAGAATACTCAAGACTCGAATATAACGCAAGGAACAAAATTTTACTGTACCGGTAAACAATTAAAATCCTTCCAGGTTCTCTTAACAGTCAGGCTTAAACTGAGCGTGCCCTCTGGCCGTGATGGATCCCACCTCTCCCGAATCCAGGAGTTCCTGAAGTGTTTGCAAGCATCAGGGAGACCACATTCACTTCAGGGAGACTACCGGAACTTCTGGGAGACTTTGGGTCCAGAGCAAGGCAAGGATTTTTTTTTTTTTTTTTTTTTTTACACGCGATGCAGATGTCTCGAATATAATGCGACCCCTCCGATTTTAAGGTAAATTTTTGACACCAAAATCTAGCGGTATACTCAAGTATCTACAGTAATAAAAAAATGTTGACTTGATGATAACAGAATTACAATCTTGCTAGGAAACTGCGCACTCACAATGGGGTTAACGGTGTGAAACTGCCCAATGGTGGCAGAACATTCAAGAGTTAAGACTGGATGTGTTTGTCGCTGCCCTATCACAACCTAAACGTCATTGCATGCTGACCTTACGATCTAGTTTAAATATCTTCCTGACTTTCTTGTTCTTACTTTGTACGTTCAGTGACCTCATTCTCGAAAAGATAATCTTTGAATTATTCAAAGTGGCCATTACTCAATTTAATTACCTTGGTTAAATATAGTCTGCCATTCTGAAGTATGCCATGCTTTGTTTTACTGGAAGTATTTAATGACAGCGATTCGATCACCTTGACCAAGCCAAATTTCCTGCGCAAATTAAGAGTCCTTTATCTGATGACTTCATTGTTACCATTTCTGTCTTTGAAGCCTGTGATCCGCTATGGGAAAGAGTGAATGAAACAGGATAATTGGTTCTTTATGATGCGACTTGAACTTGGTACGCAAAACATAAACATTTTGGATGCAGGATACCCATCATGTAGCTGTGTGCATGAGTTTCTGTATTTGTCCACAATCGGCTCACCATGAAACGCTGCTTGCACTTATTTAGTCAGCTGTCACTTCCATTTAGCTGGGTGGTATATAGGTCATAATGGTGTGAGAGCTGTCAAGGTTTGGAGTGGGCTCTTTTATGGCCTCTAGGCCGTAACAACATTCTCCTAACAGTTCCAGGTTTTGATCCCGTTCATGTTGTCATTTTTCATCGATTTCAGATACCTGCAAACCCTTATTCATCTTCTGAAGGGAAACATAGGCACCGGGCTTCTGGGACTTCCTCTAGCTATGAAAAATGCCGGCATTTTGGTAAGTGCAAATGTAAATGCATATCTAGGAAGGGTACTATACAGATACGGTGTGTGTACACACAACAGCCTAGATCAGGGATCCGCTACCTTGGCCCTCCAGATGTATTGGATCGACAGTGTCGTGGGGAATGTCGGTTGAATGAGGAATCTGTCGTTCAGGCTCAGCAACCTGTGCTGTGAGAACACCAGCGACCAGCTGGCAGATATATAACTGCACAGTCATCGGATGGTCATGTCGCCAGAATATGGTCGACGTATCGTAGCATGGTCCAGAATTGGTATTCAGAGAACTTTGTCAGGGTCACATAGCAAGGGTCGAGGATTGGAGAAGGTGGTGTAGTCCTAGTCACGTAGAGCGGATTAGGGGTTTGAGAAGGCTTCGAAATCCTGGTCACAAGCAAGGTCTTGAGTAAAGGCCGCACAGGAGGTCAGATACAAGTCCAAAACACTGGCTCATTAAGGAAATATTCGAGCAGCGGCTCGACGCTCGGCGTCTTCTTTTATACTGGTTGCGGTACGTCGCTCCTCAGGGATGTTGCAGCTTCCTTGCGCGTCATTTCCAAGTGCCAGCGTCTGGTACTAAATAGCCAACCCCTGCACCTACGTGTGCGCGTATCGGGCTTACTGGCTGGCGTGAGGGTGGCCACGACTGGATGTTGGGATGAGGGGGACCTGCACAGTTCAGACCACGGCCCGCTCAGCAGATGGGGGGGCCTGGAGAGATGACGCAATGGATTGGGCATGGGAGGCTGGGCGACGGCGGGGAGTGCGGGGCTCCTGGCTGTAGAAGGGCAGTGTACATTACATACAGTTACCATGAGGCTCAGCCAACCTAATGAATGGCTGATCATTGGAAATGTACTTCCAACACATCTGGAGGGCCATGTTGCTGACCCTAGGCCTAGATCATGGGGAGAATACACGTAGCTTGTCCGTTTTCTATCCACACCTATGGCAACTCATGTTATCCCCACCTTTTTCTTATTATAGGATGATGAGCCAGGGGCATATTCAGGCTTGGTGCAGCACTAATCCCGCCAAATTCTGCTGCCGCGCTCCACCTTATGTTAAATAAATATAAACAAGTACATAAAGTGAAATTAAGGCAAATTATTGTCATGTGTCAATAGATATGTAATTTAGAACAATTCAAAGTATCTTAATTCCACTGGTTCTAACAACATTACAGTTCAGGACAGGGTTCAGCAGCCTTGGCCCTCCAGTTATTTTGGAATTACCTTTCCGTTGATGTTCAGCCAAGCAGATGAGTGACTGCGAATCATTGGAGATGTAATTCCAAAATATTTTGTGGGCCAAGTGTGCCAACACCTGGTTTAGAACCTGTTTTAGATACAGAGCAGGACTAGCACACCACCTTCAAAAAATGATGTGGAGATCAGGTGCGCCAAGCATTGGAGAGGCCAACTCCCACAACACATTAGGAGAACCAAAAAGGAGCAAAAATAGGACCGGGACTTTAATCTTCCAAAAACATCCGGTTTATTGGAAAGTAATGGTCATTTTTTCAGCTTTACAGGAGTCTTACTCAAGGCTTCAGACGGGCTCACGTAAAGCTGAAATGTTGCCATTATTTTCCAATGAGTCAGCTGTTTTTTGGAAAGTCGAGTGCCCATTCCTGATTTTGGTTCTTGGACTCCTGGTTTAGAGACTCCTTGCTGAGAGCAGCTGTTATACGCTCACACAACGCCGACTATATTGGACCTCTCAAGAAAAAATAGTGCCCTCCTCCAATCTGCTGCTCCAGGCCTAGTTGGCCATCGGAAGAATGCACTGTGTAGATTCACAAGGTATGAAGCTTATGTCTTTATTGTATGAAACTCTCTAATTGAGGCAAAAGGCACAATAATGTGCCCTACGATAGTACCTTGTGCTGCCAAAAGGTTATAGGTGTGTGTGAATGATATATATATATATATATATATATAATTTATTTAGCGAAAAAATGCAGGACTAGCTATTGGTTTCCCCTAAATCAGTGATACCCAACCCTGCCTTTTTAAGGGGGGGGGGGTCTTGAGATGTAGATTTAAATCCATTGTTATTGAACTTCAACGGTCTTAGTTTCCATGAGAATTATTGCACATACAAATCTTCCGGAAATTTAAACATGGCTCGAATAGAGAGGTTTGCAGCAGAATTATCCAGGTAACCTGGCATGGAAAGGGCACAGGGTAGAATAATGCCGACTACTATGAGTTCTATTTTTCTAACTGATACCTTTTGAACCCAGTGAAATATTTGTTTAAAGACTTATAACCGTGCATATATAAATCATTATATCTATTTATGACCAATGGGAGGCAATGACAAGTTCCCTTTTTTGATCTGATTCTACACAATACACATGTCTATGTGAAGGTTTTTTGTTTGTGCATAGAGGCTGGCTGAATGTGGCAGGGGTTGTGATAGTGTGCATAGAGCCTGGCTGAGTGTGGCAGGGGTTGTGATAGTGTGCATAGAGCTGGCTGAATGTGGCAGGGGTTGTGATAGTGTGCATAGAGGCTGGCTGAATGTGGCAGGGGTTGTGATAGTGTGCATGGAGGCTGGCTGAGTGTGGCAGGGGTATGAAAATGTCTTTAGCTCTGTGGATCCACTGCTTTATCCTTTTCGCGATTCGCGCCGGAATGTCCACATTTTTCGGTGTGTTTTTTTTCTCTCTAACATGCCTAGCTTTGTATCCATTGGGTAATCTGCAATGATAAACACTCGTGATCCAGCAGCCGGACACGGCTGACATTTGATACAACCTATAGGTCTGCTATAGCTAACCTGCAGGTGCACAGTACAATGTTTATGTATATATAAAAGTAACCTGCATGGTTCTTGTTTGTCTTTGTGCAGGTTGGACCCATCAGTCTAATATTTTTTGGCATCATATCCATTCACTGTATGAACATGCTGGTCCGGTGCAGCCACTTTCTTTGCCAAAGGTAAGCACAATGTAATATATCTATGCTGCAGATTGATTTTAATTTAAATGCCCGTTTTCTGCTTAACTAATGTATTTCACATATGACCAAATTAGTAAAAACCTGGCTTCTGGATTACTTACTGCTTACAAACCTGCCAAGCCCTGAAAATCCTCACATTTTCAGTGCTGACATTTATATATATAGTGCAGGAGGGGTGGGCTCGCGCCTATTCCCCGAAGGGTTGGCTGCAACCACCAAATGCATCCAGCCCAACAACATGTGTAGAAAGAAAAAAATGTCATCTGCGCTTACTCCAATTATACCATGTGAAACTAAACACAATTAGAGGTTTGGTTTCTTATTAATGGGCATTATAAGACTAGCTCGCCCGCCAACGTCACGGCACCTCTATAAGGGCGAGTCCTAACCAAAATGAAATCACAGGCTGCTACATAGCAAACCATACCTGCTCATGCTGCTTGTCAAACATGAGGTAGACTGGTGGGCCTTTATTTATGTTCCCCAGAAACAAAATCCACTTTGGGATCAAAACAAAGACATGGAGCGTCTATATATTAGTGCTAGTGATTATGTAGATTTCATGCAAAATTCAGAGCATTTCACTTTAATGACATTTTATAGTTTTAAGAAAACATCCAGTTTAAGAAATATATGATGGATATTTGGTTACAATGAAAATATGGTCATATACTGCATACCTGTCACAATGTCAGTGTACCCCTTGACACCTTTGTAGCAGGCTTGTGCAAACAAGTACAACAAATTTGTGCTCCCAGGAGAGGATTTTTTTTAAAAAAAAAAAAAAATATAAAAAAGCAATACGTATCCTCAGCCTTCTACAGCGGCCTCCTCCTTAGGGACGGTAAAACAGCAAAAAAGAGAGAGTTGAAGTCTGTAAAGGATAAAATGAGATAACCATAGCATAATACTGTTATTATAGGTAAGTATTTAGGCCCCTGCTAGGACCTCACAAAAAGCAGAAAGTATTCAGGCCCATAAAAATCATGTCCTAATTTATCCTAACGCTGCTGGAGTCCTGAGGTCGCTGTATATCCCGTCCAAGCCTGCCGGATCCACCACGAAAGGCATCTGTATGGTAATTACTGTTGTATGCCAAAACAGCTGTCCCACCGGAGAGAAGGAATTATACCTGCTGCTGGTTGGTGTGGATAAGAAGCTGGCGTGTACTTTTGATGGGCCTGAATACTTTCTGCTTTTTGTGAGGTCCTAGCAGGGGCCTAAATACTTACCTATAATAATAGTATTATGCTATGGTTATCTCATTTTATCCTTTACAGACTTCAATTCTCTCTTTTATGGCAAACAAGATATGATTTTAAACTCCTAATGTGGAGTTCTCTTAATTTTGGATGGTGTATTTACTAGTTATAGAAGCACCTTTATGAAAAATACATGTTCAGGTTGAGTGCATCCATTCCGGTTTTGTGATTTCTATTTTCTTCATTTTATTTTTTTATTATATACGCTATATTGCCAAAAGTATTCGCTCACCCATCCAGATAATCAGAATCCGGTGTTCCAATCCCTTCCATGGCCACAGGTATATAAAATCAAGCACCAAGGCATGCAGACTGTTTTTACAAACATTTGTGAAAGAATGGGTCGCTCTCAGGGCTCAGTGAATTCCAGCGTGGAACTGTGATAGGATGCCTCCTGTGCAACAAATCCAGTCGTGAAATTTCCTCACTCCTTAATATTCCACAGTCAGCTGTATTATAAGAACATGGAAGTGTTTGGGAACGACAGCAACTCAGCCACGAAGTGGTAGGCCACGTAAACTGACAGAGCGGGGTCAGCGGATACTGAGGCGCATAGTGCAAAGAGGTCGCCAACTTTCTGCAGAGTCAATCGCTACAGACCTCCAAACTTCATGTGGCCTTCAGATTAGCTCAAGAACAGTGTGCAGAGAGCTTCATGGAATGGGTTTCCATGGCCGAGCAGCTGCATCCAAGCCATACATCACCAAGTGCAATGCAAAGCGTCGGATGGAGTGGTGTAAAGCACGCCGTCACTGGAATCTAGAGCAGTGGTGACGCGTTCTCTGGAGAGACGAGTCGCGCTTCTCCATCTGGCAATCTGATGGACGAGTCTGGGTTTGGCGGTTGCCAGAAGAACGGTACTTGTCTGACTGCTTTGTGCCAAGTGTAAAGTTTGGTGGAGGGTGGATTATGGTGTGGGGTTGTTTTTCAGGAGCTGGACTTGGCCCCTTAGTTCCAGTGAAAGGAACTCTGAATGCTTCAGCATACCAAGACATTTTGGACAATTCCATGCTCCCAACTTTGTGGGAACAGTTTGGAGCTGGCCTCTTCCTCTTCCAACTTGACTGTGCACCAGTGCACAAGGTCCATAAAGACATGGATGACAGAGTCTGGTGTGGATGAACTTGACTGGCCTGCACAATGTCCTGACCTCAACCCGATAGAACACCTTTGGGATGAATTAGAGTGGAGACTGAGAGCCAGGCCTTCTCGTCCAACATCAGTGTGTGACCTCACAAATGCGTTTCTGGAAGAATGGTCAAAAATTACCATAAACACACTCCTAAACCTTGGGACAGCCTTCCCAGAAGAGTTGAAGCTGTTATAGCTGCAAAGGGTGGACCAACGTCATATTGAACCCTATGGATTAGGAATGGGATGTCACTTAAATTCATATGCGAGTCAAGGCAGGTGAGCGAATACTTTTGGCAATATAGTGTATATATAGTTAATCTGGTTGTTACAGTCTTTGTTTAGAACAATCCACTTTATTTCTAATGGATGTCGAACAAAAAAGGGAAATATTCCTTCACGGAGCTCTTGGTATCGCTTTAGCTTGAGGCTGTGCAGATAATGTCTGTTTTTGAGTGTCGTTAAGGCAATGATTGTTTTAATTTCATAGATATAAAAGAGCAAATTTAGGCTACAGTGCCACGGTTGGCCTGGCTCTTGAAGTGGGACCTCTGACCTGCCTTCAGCGGTATCCATCACTGGGAAGGTAAGTTTCATCGGTAGATGCTGGAGGGTTGCTCTGTCTGTTAAAGCAGTGGTCAGCAACCTTGGACCTCCAAATATTTTGGATCTACATCTCGCATGATGCTCAGGTATCCATTAGATTGGCTGAGCCTCATGGGAAATATAGTTCCAAAACATCTGGATGGCCTAGTTTGTGGACCCTTGTGTTAAACTAACAATGAAATCCAGATTGTTCGGAAACTAGAGTTTATAACGTGTCCCTCTAACTTTATGAAGATCTGTTTCTTGATTGTTTTTGGTGTAGCTTAATCGGTGAACATTATTAGATGGAAAATAAGTATATTGAACTTAATCACTATCCCATCTTGGGCCGTGTAGTTGACTTGTTGCGTTTGTGCGGATGGTGTCACGGATCCCCCTTGGGACAGTGTCACGGATCCCCCTTGGGACAGTGTCAGAGATCCCCCTTGGGTCTATGATACTAGTCCCTGTACACAGTATACCATCTACCCCTCCGATCTTTGGATGGTCCGTAATGCTAACTTCAGGTAACAGATTGTAAAGTACCTAGCAAGGGTTAACAGATACCAGAATGTGAGGATATACTTGGTCAAGGTAACAGGGATCTTGGCAACAGGAGAGATGGTCAGCTGTATGCCAAGAACGGTACACAGTTCAGGGTTGTCAGGAATAGCCAGAGTCATAAACAAAATATACAGAAAGCACTGAGGGATTTGGAACCCTACGTCACAGCAATGAGTCTGCCTGCACAGACGGACTTTAAACTTTGTGGCGCCACGTCATCAGGCAGTGCCCCGCCCCTTGGCCACTCACGTGACTGCCGCGGGCATGCATATCACTTAGCGCCTGAGCAGCGAGGACGCCGCTGCCAGATGTCGGGTCAGATCCTCGACCCAGGACCTTACTACAATAAAGAAAGCTGCTGGTATGTCCTCTTAAAAGCCGCCATTTTGACAGCAACATTTCAATGTACCCGGGAACTGTATAAGAATATGTTGTGAAAGCTTTAGAAAGCCTTTTTGGCCTGAAATTTACTAGGAGGGTACAACCACTGGCCAAAGAAAGCTAAGAATTTGTCGGAAGTTACAAAAATGTGACACCCAACTACGTAGAATCAAGGTGTAGTTCTGCAACATCTGGTGTTCTGGAGTTTGGTTCCCTTCAACATACTCGCCATATCTGTGCAGCTTCTCAAATCTTTTTTTGGCAAGACTGCGGACATCCCATCCTCTCATGGAGGTTGAATAATTGTGAAGAGGTGATTTGTGTATGACAAAAGAAAAAAATGGAAGTGGGAGCATGACTCGGTCTTCCCTCAAATTTGGGAGGTCGTAGATTTGAACGTTGGCAAACCATTTGTGTCTTCAAGGGGCACCGACAATCTACAGCTCATTCATAATTTCCCTCACGCCGAATTTGCACTGTACATTGTTTTTTACTGTGTAACTCTTCTGATTTGTTATTATCTCATCCGATATCTGTAACTTTAATGTTAAAAATTGTAAACCCCCCCCCCCCCATAAAATGTAGCCAGCATGTCGCAGTATTGAAGGATAACGCTGTAACAAAAAAGAAAACCAGCGATCACCAAAGACGTGTCGGTGTCCAAAAGTTCACAAAACTGACAGCCTTACAAATGGGAACAATCAGAGTGGAAGAGAAGCCGGTTAAAGCCCATGTGTCAGTGTCTAAATGTCAGGGCAGGAGGATGTGTGTTTTCTGCCTCTTTCATCGAAGTCACTAGAGCATTCGAAGGACACAAATTGCAAACACTCCTTGCCAGTACATCACTATATATGATCCTTAATAAATACCGTCATTTTCCCATATTCTTAAACAAATAAAGGAATAATCTATGAAAAAATAGACTTCCCTTTTTTCCCCCCTTTAAATAATTGGGCAGAGGCTCTGTCCTGGCAGCATCTGTCCAATTATTTAGGGTTTTATTGTTATCCTTTTCCAGTTTTTTTTTACTTTTTTTTTCCCCTCTCTGTACACAGATCCTCCTCTCCAGCTCAGAGACTTCCTCAAAACCCAGAAGGCTCCAAGGTTTTTGTTTATGCAATTTGCGCCCCTTAAACAAACTGGGTATACAAAGGGACGTAAATTGCTCGGCCATAACCATCCGACGCTCTTGGCGTACGCAAGTCCCGTAGCACTTGCACACAACGATGGATCAGGGCTGCAATGTCACACATTCCTTAGATCCCTACATGCAAACACTGCCTACCTACGCGGCAAGTCTTTAGCATAGCCAGACAGCTAAACACAGGACAGACACACAGAATAATCAAAGACAAAATAAGCCAAAATTGGGAACCAGAGTAGATAATCCGACAAAGCCAGAGGTCAGAACCAGAGCGGCTAGTCATACAGAGCCAGGAGTCAATACACAGAAATAAATAAACCAGAATCACACTACCTGGAATGAACCACGACAGGACAGTCAGCATTTCTCACTGTTTGTTTTTTAAATCCGGCAGGCATTGTGTCATCATGCCAAGCCCCGCCCATGTCACTGACAGACGAACGCAGTGATCACGTCCGTGTCGCCGCACAGTTTAAAGTCCGTCGTAGCATAGAATCCTGATTAATAGAGACCCACACACGAAGTACGTGCCCACCGAACTGCGCACGCACAACACACGTGGCAAACAGTCGCAAGTTAGGCAAGAACATAAAACCGCTAAGACGGACGCGCAGAGTGCACCACGTCCGCGTAGCAGCCTGTGGGCGTTATGCTGCTTTGTCCGACGCAGCACATTTGCGGCGTCCATCACGTTGACGCTCAGGTTTTTTTTTATCTGGCTGACTGTACCTGTATTTGCATTAATTTTGATTCCTATATTTCCCTTTTTTGTTCTACATCCATTAGAATAAACTGATCGAGTGGTGTCTACAGTATCTTCTGTCAGTACGTCCATCCGTTATGCACCCGCTCAGACTGTGTTCATCTGACAGCCTTACTTGGTGCGCGAGTGGTGAGGGCGGTGATGCCAGGTCCCAGGAGGGGAAGCCATGACATGTGTGGGTTGTCTCAGGGAGGAGACTGCAGCATTCTTGAGCGTCCTGACATCACTAGTGACAGTCAGGAAGTTCAAACCTTCCGGCTGCCTGGTCCTGTGGCGGTGAAGGAATCACTCCACTTCATCCCGCATTTTAAACTGTTCGGGGGTCCTGGGAGAGGGGAGGATACTCCACACACCTTGGCTGCTATAAAATGTTAAATTGGTCAGGTGTGTAGAAAATCCCTTTAAAAAATAAATCCATTTCTACTTCTTGGCATTTGCTGAATTTTGGAACAATCCCCAATTCTAGATTTCAAATTCATGCTACATGAACATAGTAAGCTTCCTCTGAAGGATGGATTAGGCAAACATAGGACTTTTCAAAAATATGAAAGGTGCTGATAAATGTCATTTGTAAAGGCACAAATCTATGGGACGCTGGCCGAAAATTAGCATTTTTGGCCGTTTTGCCAAACAACCTTTTTGTCGGACTAGCGACATTTTTCTAATACCTGCTCCAGACAATTTTTTTTTTTTTTCAACTAAATCAGCTGATCTTTTGAGAAAAATATCATCCGCAAGTAACCCATAGAGGTTTGCACCAAATTTATTTTCATTTACCCAAATAACATGGCAAAAACTGGTCATCTGCTCCTCCGATCTGCCATATGGGTGTTGACAACCCATGAAATATTCAGGGAGCAGTGGCACCAGGGGCCCCAGTCCTTGCCAAAACCCATTCGGCTTGTCTATGTGACATATAGGTAAGGGCCCATCCTTGTCACCCAAAACCTGCCTAGTGGGATTCCTGGAAACTTCCCTTTTGGGCTGTGGCATCTGGGGTTGGTCAGATCACTGACTCCTTACGGAGGGGGGACACCATCCAGTGGTTCAGTATTTTTGATGGTAGCCCTGCTGCTCTTTGTCAGGAGAGCACAACGTTGACAGCAGAACTCTTAAGTCGACGGGGGGGGGGGGGAACCAGAGCCTATTAGCCAAACGTAACGGTAGTAGTCGAGATGTGCAAGGGAGAAGGTCAAATCTGGGGGGGGCACACAGGAGCACAAAACCATCGGCACAACAGTATAAACGATCATATTGCCTTCAATAATGGATCAATGGTAGAAGTGCTGTCTTGCCCTTTATGGGTTTTACATGCTTGACTATGACAATGATGATTCTACTAGTGTGTGTTGCGGGCCAGCTGCCATTTTGTTGGATACCAGGCATGTACATATGCTTCCACTGCTAGACCTATCGTGTCCTTTAAAGCCTTGTTCTTAACATACCCACTTGATCAGCTGGTGGAGCTATCTCTGGGCTGAAGGCGGGACTGTCAGCGGACAGATGCCACACCGAAAGAGCACGCCTGTAGAATGGCAAATGGGATACTCTTCTTAACATCGGTTAAACCGCTCTGACATTTATTGTATCTATATCAGTGGTAAACAAACACAGAGGTTCTAGTCCAGTGTTTCCCAAACCTGTCCTCGGGACCCTCAACCAGGCCAGATTTTGCAGATCACCTTGGGGAAATGTGAACTGAATCCTACAATCACTGAGCAGCAAATTATATCACCTGCGCTGTGCTTCACATATCCTGCAAACCTGACCTGTCAGTGGGTCTTGAGGACAGGTTTGGGAAACACTACTCTAGTCCAACACAGGTTAAAACTTATCCAGACCTGATGTAAACGTCACAAAGCCATTGTGAGAACACTGCAACGTTTACAACAGCACTGGTTAAGTTCACACCTGGAATGGAATACAGTCCAGAGGTTTCGAGTTGACGTAAATGATCTTTAGAGTGTAAGTCCAGCTGCTAACACAAAACTGTCCAGGTGGAAATCTAAAGCCAGTGCGTTGCATCTAGTTGGTTTCAGCTCCGAAACAAAAAGGTGGACTTATTTACACAGTTCGCCAAATACAGGTGAATTGACCACGAAATACAGTACAATTCGGCAGCACCAAAATTGTCCCATAGAAGACTACTGTGTGTTCTATTCACAGAACGACAAAATTGCGGCAAATTGCCCAGATTTCAATGTTTCAGTGTGACCGGTTTAAACAAGCGATTCCCATAGGTTTCAATGTAATAAATATCTTTTTTTTATTTTAATTTTTTTACAAAAAAGCTTTCTCGTCTTTTAATTTTTAAAAGCATTTATTTATTTTTGGCCATACATTTTTTTTTTTTTTAAAGGACCTTTCGTATTGTTTAGGGATAGAGCTTTTAATACTTTTTTTTTTTCTTCTTCTTAAACTCTTATTAGGAATGTTTATTTGTTTCTCTTTTCAGTTCAGCGGAATTCGCTGAGGTAATTTCGGCAGTTTTTGCCCATGTCCAATAACTGCTCCGACGACTCCATTGTTGACACAATACAGTGAACATTCACTAAATATTGAATTCAGTTTATTTTTGGCCAAATGGAATCGCCGAAAAGCAAAGCCCTAAAATTGCACGCAATTGGGTGAATAGACCCTTAAAATTAGTCCCATGCTCCATTACCTTTTGGTCTTGGGCAACTGTGTAAACTGTATTTAAACCTTACTGAAGACCTCTTTTTGTATTTTTTTTTTTCATCTGTATTGAAAGCGCATGTGAAAATGTATTTTTTTTTTTGTACAAAATAAAATGAAGGCATAACAATGTACGCTGCCGCCCAAGAGTAGCGAGGGACTGGATTTAAATATTTATCAGAAATAGAATTTTGACCTAAATGTTTAAGAAAATGCTGATTTCCCCCCCCCCCCCCACTAGAAGTGTGATCTGAAGAATGGCCTTCCAAATGCTTTTGAACTACAGCTCTCATGACGCTCAGCCACTTCTGTTGTCTCAACTTCATAGGATAGATGGTACCAAAACATCTGGAGGGCCAAGGTTACTGACTCCTGAAGTAGAGTAATTGACATACACGCGCACGCACACACGCCCCGGCTGCCAGTCACCAAATCAGAGGATGTCGGCACGCTCTGTATGCTGACAGTATCCACTCACAGAAATTATTATTGTCATCATTTATATTGCGCCAACAGTTTCCTGCAGGGATTTACAATAACCAAAGGGAACGAGATAAATGGACATATGATGGAAACAAGAGGTGTAGGCTCATAGGAATTTACAATCTAGTGGGATTGGGGTAGAGGAAGACGAGAGGAATTTTACTAGAAGGCAGGATCATGAGTGCCAGTGGTTTGGGAATGATGGAGCCATAGAAGCAGCTTCAATCATGAGTGAGTAGATGGACAGAGGGATGAGTTCCATCAGTGACGTGGTACACTAATCTGAAGAGATCGGCTTTGAGGGATTTTTTTGAAGGTTAGGGGAGAGTTTGATAGGGCGAGGCAAGTCATTCCACAGGACCGGTGCTGCCCATGAGAAGTTTTGGAGGCGAGAGTTGGCCGTACGCGTGAAGACCGATAACCGGAGGAGCTCGCCTTCCGACCGGAATTGCCTGGATGGGACGTCCTTGTGGAGTAATGAAGACCTGTAAGGAGGAGTTGAGCTATTGAGCGATTTTGAACGTGAGCGTCAGTATTTTAAACTGTATCCAGGAACGTACAGGAAGCCAATGGAGGGACTGGCAGAGAGGGGGGGGGAGGTACACGAGGTGCACCTGGAGAGAAATATAAGCCTGGCGCTTGCATCATTACAGATTGCAAAAGGGCAATACGGGAGTTGGGGAGGCCAATGAGGAGTGAGTTGCAGTAATCAAGTCGTGAAATGACAAGAGCATGAACCATCACCTTTTGTGGTATCTTGTGTTAGAAAGGGGCGGACACAAGCGATGTTCTTGAGTTGAAAGTAACAGGATTTGGTCACTGTCTGGATGTGGGGAGAGAACGTTGGGTCGGAATCAAAAGTGACACCGAGGCAGCGAGCTTGAGGCGTTGGGCTAATGAGCATTCCATTTACTCATAGAGAGATAGGCGGTATTGGGTTTTTCTTGGAGGGAGGAATAATGAGAATTTCAGTTTTGGCAAGATTGAGTTTAAGGAAGCGGGAAGACCTCTAATTTGAGGCGGCAGAGAGACAGTCAGTGACTTGATCCAGAAGAGCTGGAGAGAGATCAGGGGAGGAGAGGTATATTTGAGTGTCATCATCGTAAAGGTTGTACTGGAATGCAAAGGAGCTGATCAGTTTGCCTAGAGAGGCCGTGTAGATTGAAAAAAGTAGAGGGCCCAGTACTGAACCTTGGGGCACCCCAACAGAGACCTGCTACAGGGAGGAGGTACTTCCTGCAAGTGAGACACTAAATGATTGTTGGGACAGGTAGGAAGGGAACCATGAAAGAACAGTACTTTGAAGTCCTATATCACTAAGAGTTTGCAGGAGGATTGAGTGGTCGACTGTTTCAAAGGCGGCAGAGAGGTCAAGAAGGATCAACAGAAAGTAGCACCCATTAGATTTAGCATTTTCAAGGTCATGGGTCAGTTTCGCAAGAGCAGTTTCCGTCAAGTGCAGTGCATGGAAGCCAGATTGCAGAGGGTCAAGGAGAGAGTGGGTGTTGAAGTAGTCACTCAGACAGGCATATGTCCCCCCTCCCCAGCTCACCATAGCAAGCACTCTGAAAGACGTCAGCTGATGGATTGGTTCTGTTTGTGCATGCACGTAATTCCAATCCATCATTGCGTGTGGGCGATACGGAACTTGATGATAAATGTACGTATGTTCCTAGTGATACGTTCTATGCGCTTCATATGCAGAGTGCGTAAAAAGCTGCAGCAGCCTCTGCATTTGGGAAGCCCCTCAAGAGGAGGAGCAGCACATGACGAGGGAGAAAAGGTGCGGATCTACACTGTGACGGAACGGCCAAGGCAATGGGCATTTGATTTTCTTATATTCAGTTTCCCCAACATCTGTGTATTATTCCCCTGTATTAAACATAGAAACATAGAAAAATGTTGGCAGATAAGAACCTTTCGGCCCATCTAGTCTGCCCAATTACATGGATACTTTACCTGGATTTATCTTTTGTTTAGGATAGCCTTATGCCTATCCCATGCTTGCTTAAATTCAATTACTGTTTTGGCCTCTACCACTTCTACTGGAAGACTGTTCCATGTATCCACCACCCTCTCAGTAAAATAATGCTTCCGGATGTTACTTTTAAACCTTTGCCCCTCTAATCTAAGACTATGTCCTCTTGTTTTGCTACTTTGTTTCCTTTTAAATATACTCCCTTCCTCTACCTTGTGTATTCCCTTTACGTATTTAAATGTTTCTATCATATCTCCTCTGTCTCGTCTTTTTTCCAAGCTGTATTAATGTACAGCGTTGTATGAGATACTGTGCTTTTTTCCCCCATGTGTAATCTGTAACCATTTGCCCTGCTTCCACCCCCTCCCCCAGATCTGGCTTTAACCAGAACTCATCGCCAGTTTCCTTTGTTAGGAGACGTGTGTGTGTGTGTGTGTGTGTCTCTCTCTTTGGGAGGATCTGGAGGAAGGAAATGCAGAGGTGTTACGTCTGAATGTCTAACTGAAAACCTCTGAATAAAGGCATTCTGAGTTTGGTGTCAAACGGCAAGGATTGATCTCAATCTTTGTGTCTATTGTGTGGAGTTTGATCAACTCCTGGTTCAGCTGAAGGGGCACCAGTGAGGACGAAAGTACGAGCTTGGGTACAAGAATCCATAACATACACCTAAAATAAAAAATTTAATTGGGCAGATGTTGTCAGCAGCATCTGCCCCATTATTTAAGGTATAAAATATACATGCATATCAAACCTAGCTCAAGTCAGCCACAAGTGTACCAAATCCAGAGAACAGCAAAGCAAGAAAATGAAGTTCTAATGTGGTAATCTCAAACCTTCCAGGCACCGGCCGTCGCAGATCTTCAAAAGACACGCGTATTATGTACAGATTCCTGTACTCCCATGTAGTCGCTGATCCTTATAGATAGTTGAGTGAAAATACTGTCAAGGAATATTGTTTTTTTAGTAATATCTGCCTTATCAGAGACGCACATCCCTGGCGTTGTCAGTATGCATGAAAATAAATTATATTTCTATTAATTCATGGTCATCAGGATAATCTATTTATCACCAGAAACGTTAATTGCTTTGTAAATGAAAACTTATCGCAGCATCGTTTATTTGTACAGGAGGGATTTACTAAATCTGAATGTGCGCTGCTACTTTTAATTATTCCCAGATACTTATCAGCTGTTTAGGACCGACAATGAGTCTGTATCATTTTATTATATATTTTTTTAAATCCAATTTTATCATGTCCAAATATTGCATAAATGCAGCTCCATGGTTATGTAGATTAGCTCCTCACTCTCAGCTGCAGACGGGACGTTTAAAGACGTAATTAAGATAGCTGCAAGAACAATCATTTATTTAGCATGTATGACTCTTGCATGAAGGGTTATACAATTATATTCTCTTCCTACATATTCACGTACAAGGCCCTCGTCGGTGCCATAAAAAGGTCAATTCGTGCTGCGGCTCCACAATGACACTTCGGCAACCCCCTTCATGTAATGTTCTCTAATATGGTTCCAAACTGGAGTTTGCCCCCTGTCATATCACCTCAGGCATTGGCTAGGCCTGGACTTCCTTTAAAGGTGTACTCCACCCTCATCAGAATGCTTCCACATTGAAGTCTTTCAGTATTACCTGACCTGTCTGGAGTACACCTCCATACCCTACCTGAAAACCCACCGTGATTCCTTGTTTCCCTGTCTGCATATATTCTCGATAACCTTCAGTCCTTCAGCCTTGCCCCCCTTGCTTCCCAGTGTCATTTTATTAGCTGAGCTTTGCTATGGTCTTTGACCACTCCTCTGCCAGCCGCATGCCTCGAAGCCCTGCTATGGACTGTGACCACTCTTACTGGATTGCCCCTTTCTGGAAACCTCGCCTTGTTCACGCAGTTACTCATATTGTATTTGGACTTATGTCCGCTTTTGTCTCCTGGTCCTCAGCCCCCTTCTTTGTCCTGTCTATCTGGTTTCAGTAAGTCTCCTCCTTGTGTCTTTTAGTTTCTTTGGGTCTCCTGATTTCAGTTAGTCAGCCCTCCTCCTGTCCTGCCACTTTGTCTTTATTTCAGTATTCTGTGTATCTTCTTGTCACGTTCCTCCCCGATTATCTAAATTTCTGATCCCTATACACAGCAAAACTATCCTATACTTCCGATCCTTCAACTGGTCGATGTGTCTTCCTATAACAAGATCGGAGGAGTATGTAACCAGTAGCAGAATGAGGGGTAACACAATATGGAACGTCAGAAGGAAAGCCAAGGATTGTTTACCAGAGCCGGTCATCAGAAATGCCAGGGGTCTTATCTCAAGAGTATATAGTCAGCCGAGTGCCAGATGTCGTATGCCAAATCGGGTAGTCAAAGGAATGCTGAGGGTTGAGAGTCACACAAGAAAAGTCGGTACACAAACAGTAAATCAGAATACACAGCACTGAGAGGAGTGAAAACCACGCAAGGGCAATGCGCATACCTTAGACGAGTGGATTTAAACCTGGTGTCATCAGGCCGTGCCCTGCCCACGGCCTTATCACTGATCGCAACCGGCCACTTCTTCACTGGGGGACCAGCCAGCGAGCAGCGTGGAAGGCACTGCAGGCCGCCAAGCAATGCAGAAGGCGTGGGATGTGGCACTTCTGTCCAGCCCAGTTCTGTCCTGCCCACCTATCTGTTCTTCACCTCCTTTCCTGTCCTTTCTGTTTGGGGTGTTTTGCCCTGTGTATTGTGTATATCTGACCAGCCCTATTCCTGTCTCGCCCAGCCACCTCCTATACTTCCCTATTATTCAGTGTTACTTTTTGTTTTACTCCTTTTGTTCCTTGTTCAATTAACCTTTATTTTATTATACCCCTGTATATCCGCCTGTCACTGCACACTGGGCTCTCGAACCTGCATACTGAACCCTGAGAAAGGGGCTTCTAACCCAAACTGCTTAACTAATGAAGATGTACCCCAATGACCGACCAGCCACACACGGATTTTCCCTCGGGCCTCCAGATCACCTTGCATAAGGGAAAATGCAACGTGAGCACCTGTTTAAAGGGACACTCTAATTAGCTATAGTGGTCAGGGTGCGTAAAGTGGTCAGGCTGTGTGGAGTGCTGCCCCCAGCCCCATTTGGCGGGCAGCGCTGTGCGAAGCGGAGGAGATTCCTCTGTCCACACAACTGTCACCCCACAGATGAATTTTGAATACCCCACCTGCCAGGGACCAACTAGGGAACTGATGAAAGTGGGCTGACCTCAACCTGCCTCCGAACGCACAAAAGCAAGCGTTCTGCGACAAAGCGGACAAGGATTGGTGCTGCACATGCCTGCAACTTAACTGAGATACGGATTGGGATTTCAGAAGCCCTGGAGCTGAAGAGGAGGAGCTGCCCTGCGCTAAGGGAGAAAAGGTGAGTACTTAAAAAAAAAAAAAAAAAAAAAAAAAAAAATCGGGCTAATGTTTCTTCTGCATAATTAGAGGGAGACCGGCATTACCAGACATTCTCACTCAACACGACCCCCTCCCATAAAACTGTATTAATCCATTCTGTTTCAGCCTTAAATACGATATTCTTTCCTGTTGAAGATTCATACATTTTTTTTTTTTTACCTACATTGTTTCCAGATTTCCAGGTGTTCATTCTAAAAAGAATTCCACAAAAAAAGCATTCTATTAAAATTTCTCTTAAGTTGCATATCCTCGTATTCTTTTTCTAAACCCATACATCAATTTCCCCAAGAACATAAAATCCTGTCATTGCAACAACACTCAGATAGTCCAGCTATAGTATTTTCATTTTCCGGTAACAATAAAGCACAGCTGACATTCGGCGTCATAGTGTCTGATTTCCCCCTGGCAAAATATCTCTTGAATTCTTTTCATGGTTTTTGAAGCTTTACCCGCAGAACCTGATTCATTTCGGGTCCCCCCGATCTGTTGCTGCATCAAATTATCCCAGCGGGCAGGAGCTCCCTTTCAGGACGCCGGAGACTGAATCCATTTCACACGGCGTACGAGTTGTTTTAGACGGCCTCCCAGCTGTTCTTTTAATGTGATGTCACCTTAATAAATGCATCGTGGAAACCCGCACAGCTTGCATTTTATTTTGAATTCTCTAAACCTCCCTGCCAATAGCAAGAGAATGCAGGGCTTTTTTTTTTCTTTTTCTTACAACCCAGTGTATAAATTAAGCACATGCAAAAATGTCTTTTATTCAATAAAGACCTCAAGTTTTTAAAAAAAAACCCAGAACATGTTTTTCTGTTTTGGAATGATCGTTGCCCGCATAATTAGTAGGTTTCCTGTTTTTTTCCTCGGACATGACCGTGTGCATGAGTATACATGACATTCTTTGTCCACGCAAACCTTTCTGTTGACGTACAAATTGGTCCAAGAATAATCATTTAGATATGAAACATCGCAAAATGAGATTATGGTTCTCGTTGGGTCCAAAGTACAGAGGCTTGAGGTGCGCTGTCACCTGTCCATATTACTTGACTGATGGACACAC
The DNA here is from genome assembly GCA_009667805.1 of Leptobrachium leishanense. Classification (NCBI taxonomy): domain Eukaryota; kingdom Metazoa; phylum Chordata; class Amphibia; order Anura; family Megophryidae; genus Leptobrachium; species Leptobrachium leishanense. Next base: position 428,620,875 of record CM019064.1, on the reverse strand, counting down.
TAATGAATGGTCATTCTTGGGTTGCATTGACTTCATAATGCCATTTAATGTTTTCAGAATGCTTCTATGTTTCCAGTGATTAACCTGCTATGCCAATTGCACCTGGAGACTGGTGAACAGGGTTTATACAAGTCAACCATTCCACAACCTTTCATTTTGTTACATTTAAGCCGCTGTCCACTTAAAAAAAAAAAAAAACTAACAAATGCCTAAAGTTAAAGGGACACTGTGGGCACTGAGACCATTTAATTGAATGGTCGGTGATCTGATTTCTTGCATCGCATTGCAGTTGGTCCCAAATAACTCCACCCACAAAGTTATGATGAGCAAGCTCTTATCTGGCTTCCTTAAAAAAGGTCAGGAATGAACAATCTCCCTTTCCTGCCTTGAGGCAATGACTGATAGGGCCCTCAAACTGGGGGACATCAGATCGGTTGAATAGTTGCCCAAGTGTTCCACCATGAGTATCCCTCAACCTAGCCATGGTCTTTGGACAGTTGGTTTGCCTTGACCTAACAGTGCGTTGTATTATATGATTTTTTTTTTTTTCTTTTTTTTGCAGTGTGTACCGAACTGACCTTTACTCTGACATTGCTGTTTCTGTTATCCTGGTGTACCAACCAGGCTTTTCTTTGACCTCGCTATCTCTGACTCTCTTACTCGGCTTCCTCTCTCAACCTGGTGTACCTTTAGCATCCCCAATCTCGGCTAGTCTCTGATTTATTTTCTCTGCTTAAAGCCCAGCTACCTCAAGGACTGGTGTACGCATTTTGTGCAGACCATTGTGCTTTTGTGTAGCATTTCCACCCAGTGCTGTGATCAAGCCCAGCCACTTGTCGGACTGGTAACTCATCTGGAATAAGGATTTTTTACTCTGCGTAGAAGAGTAACCTGGTTCCTGCCAAAGCAGGTAATCGTTCTATCCCTTCAGTATACAAAAAACCCTGTGCTAATTCAGTGGCATGAAACGAAATTAATAGTTTATGGTGTCCAAATTCCATTAACCTGTATCGCTTTTCCAAGGACAGATATGGAGGACGCTCCGCTATCTCCCAGTAACATCCCTGTCACAACAGAGGCAGCGGGCTGTGGGCGCTAGACGATTCTCCAGTGTCCATGTGCGGAAAACATATTTACAAGGAGAACCTTGTTCCATAGACCTTAACCTTTACCATAAACTGAAACACATTGCTTGACGTGTCTCTTTAATACGCCACATTTAAGTGCACCTCCATGATTCCAAAGTCTATTAAATGCTACCTTTTTTGTTTTAAGTATAATTATTTAAATTTTTCTGTCTCCTTTTTAGGAACATTGTTGACTTTCTCCTGGTTACCACGCAGCTGGGGTTTTGCAGTGTGTATTTTGTCTTTTTAGCAGAAAATATGAAACAAGTGAGTGCTGAAAGAACTCCTTTTTATTCCTATAATTACTGACATTAACACAGTTTGACTAGAACGCAAGTTTCTGTGCTAATTTGCTACAAGAAAATGTAAATGATGTGGAATTTATATAATTACTAAAAAATTTAATGTATTGGCTAAAATAATTGCGTATGGCCATGTTTGTGTCCACTCCATCCTTTGCAGCCTAAAAAAAGAGAGCCATATTGTTAGATATTGTATTAAAACTTGAACAAGAAGAATCTTGACTAGATGTGAAGAAATGGGACCAAAAAACCAGGAGGTGAAGACCTTAGGATGTTGTAGACAGCTCCTGTTTAGAGAAAGAGAATTATAGCATGGTACTCTGGTTGTGGGTTATTCGCGTTCAGCCTCTATGGAGTCCTGATTCAATAATGCACGGCCTGCCGTTAACTTCCCCGTGAAAGAGATTCCCTGAGGACTTCATTTGCGACTTCTTCCCCGTCTGCTTCCTGGTCATTCAGCAGACAGGGAAGACCTGTATTCCATCAGGAAGACTCGAAGCGTCTTCCCTGCCTCCTCCGTGACTTAGAGGGTCTTCCCTGCCTGCTCATGAGTCACTGCTAAGACTGTGGGGCTCCAGATCGGTGGCTGGGCGTCTCGCTGACCGGTTGTATCTGGATCATGGGGATCAGATCGGGATATCGCTACAAAAAAATTTGATATCATGCTGGCGAAGGGTGAAAATGCTGATCCTAAGTAGGCCAACACCACAGACTTGTACAGAGAATATAGGAATAAATCAATCCTACGGCAGTTCAATCAAGCAAGTTTATTGGAAAAGTTGTAGCAATGTTTCGGCCATGTCACTGTCCTTTGTCAAGGACTTGGCAAAGGCCATCGACATGGCTGAAACGTTGTCACGACTTGTATCCCAATAAACTTGCTTTATTGAGCCGCAGTCGGAGGCCTGGATCCCTCGATTCTCTTTACCTCTTCTTTAGTGACTGGAGAAGAAGTCGAAGAAGAAACCAGGTCAAGTTGAGTGGGTTTGGATTGGGGTGAGATTTCTTTCCATGTTTAATTGACGTGGTGAAGTAGCTTGTGTTTCTAGCTCTGGGTTTAATGTATGGCGAAGTTGTGGCTGGTAGGGTGGGGGAAATCAGGAGCGCTATTCAAGAGTTACTGTATAAAAATACTTGGAATAGAGTGAGGAATCCTGAAGAATATTGGCATGGAGAGTTGAATGGACAGAAGAAACCTTATTGTGAGTGAGAGACTGATGTAGACAAACCTAGAAACAGTAAAAGTATTCAGAAAATAATTACGGTCTCGTTCAACCCTGGTGCTTAGTGAATTTACTTTTACAAATCCCTTAACACTTAAATTTAACTCCATTCAAACACCGAGTCTTCCCTACCTGCTCGTCGTTCATGCAACAGGCAGGGAAGATGCTTGCGAGTGAATTCAGAGGCACCCAGAGACTGGTAGGTTCTTCTCCACCTCTTTCAGGACTCGAGAGCAGGCAGGAAAGACCCAACAAGCCACTACTCCAGGACTTCTGTGGTACTGTAGGTCTTGCTATCTGCACGTCCTAGACTCCAGGATCGGATAGGCTTGAAAAAACTGGTCTCTGGTTCCCGAAAAATATCAGCTATCGGGCCCTAGGGTCAGGACATCCCTTCTTTCAGCCAAAGAAACCCACTATATATCTAGAATTGGATTGTTTTTGTTTTGTAGACCATTTTAATATCCTGCCGTTTTTCTGCAGTACTAAAGTTTCGGGAGCATTGGGTATGAAAGCCTGCAGTCTAACGATACAGCAGAGTTTGGCAAGGTTCACCAGCAAGCATTTAGAACTTGGCAGCGGGCAAAACGGCTTCATAATTTGCTGCAGTTTTCTGTTTTCTTCTCACAATTCTATACGCCAGGTTTAATGCATTTTTGCACAAACTGAAAAGTTTACTTGGGCAGCTGGAGATGTATGTCCTCTCTGAAGTTAATTAGCAGTGTCTTAGAATAGCGGACTGATCTCTGCGGGTGTGATTAATATAGGTTTAATTCTGTTTCAACACATCCCACTGTACAACAAGCTTGCGATGCACACAGTATGTGGTGACGGGGACTGACAGATGAAAAGCTGGACTTGAAACATGTCCCCGTTGGGCTGTCCTCCCATGGAGCACTTATTCCTTATGAATTAGAGTGTATTAATGTACATGGATGGCTGGTAGATTCCAAAATATGTTTAAAAGTTGGATACACATCAAGCGATTTGTAGTTTTATCAGATTTTAGTCCTAAAATAAGTGCAGGAACTCTCCAAGATTTCTGCTCCTCAATAAACCATTGACATGTTGCCCTCAACCCACCACTTCACATGCATATTTTACTTCTCAGTGTATGGGTCAAGAGGGAACTTTTTCCTCTGGGAAAATAGTGGCAGAACTGCGTTCTCATGTGGTCCTGTCTGACCTGACCTCTACTATGTATGCAGTCCATCTTCATGGTGTAAATTCCCTCGCACCACAATTGATAAACTGTTGAGTTTGAATATCTAACATGTATTGAAAGTGCACCTGTATCAACAGGTTGTGATCACTTGAGATATCACTGCTGGTGCTTGATCTACCTTTGGATGCCACCAGGTTTCCCCCCTCTGCAGGTGGAGCTTGTGAGGGCCATTGCACAATGTTGCATGACTGGCCATCAGTGGTGACAATAGTGGCCAATGGTCAATCTGGTGCCCGAATGAACAGAGGGTTGTTCTGTAGGATGGTTTTTCTGCTCACAGTTATTACTAGCCGCAAGGGCGTGCCACCAGACTTGAGTGACAAAGCAATTTATTTCCTCTCAATTTTTTTAGTATAATTGTGTCAGAAACAAATGCTAGTACATATATATGGAGTGATTCCATGTCACATTACACCAAGCTCCACTGGGAGTGCCAGGTGCACTTAAAATGGATCAAACAAGGAGCCTTAAAAAAGAAAAGAAAAAGAAGGTATGAATGCCTGTGCCAGACTCCTACACCTCACCTCCCGCACCTCTCACACCTCACCCCTCTGTCAATCTCTACACTGGCTCCCTGTTTCCTTTAGAATCCATTTCAAAATACTGGTGCTCACATACAAAGCTCTCCATAACCGCGCCCCTACCTACATCTCCTCCCTTATTAACAGGTACATCCCATCCCGACCACTTTGCTTGGCCAATGATCTGATGCTATCAGCTCCTTGTACCCGCACGCCCAACTCCCCCCTTCAAGACTTCTCCCAAGCTGCCCCCTTTCTTTGGAACTCCCTCTCCTGCAACATCAGACTCTCCCAGTCTCTCCAGGCCTTCAAGAAGTCTCTGAAAACACTTTACTTTAGAGAAGCCTATCATCTCACTCCCTAATCCCCCTCTGTTCATTTCTTACTGCACCTTCCCACATAGCCCACACGCGCCCCGCTTTTTTATATTCTCTATTAACCCTCACCTAGTGTGTCACCCCTATCCTTTTAGATTGTAAGCTCTTGAGCAGGGTCCTCTCGCATACTGTACTGTTTGTTGAACCTGTATGTATGTTTGTTATTCTGCCTCCCATTGTACAGCGCTACAGAACTTCTCGGCGCTTTATAAAAACTTGTAACTGTACCTTCAAGCAGTCTCTCCAGGCCAGAGATGTCAATCACTATCTTGGTCGATAACCAGCTAGAGATTAAATCCAATGTAAAAATCCAAAAAGGAACGCACACGCCAGTGAGGCAGGAAAAGGAGCTCAACTGTCCAGAGCATCCAAGCCACTATAAATGGCAAATCCGAAAACTAGTTTGAAAAGGCTGTGACGGGCGATTTTTGGCGTCCTATAAATTGGAAAATTTTGTAGTTTGAGTGTCTGGTCTTTCTCTTTTATAAACATTCTATCAAGAACAACATCATAAGGAAAGTCGGAGCTTCAAAGATAGAGTTCAGGCTGTGACATTGTTATAACCTGCTGTAATGTTAGAGAGAGAAGCCGTCCAGTTGGTAACGAGGAATTGAAAACACTGACAGCTGTGATCAACAGGTTTAACTTCCAAGAACAATCGCATGGTTTCAGAAAATAACTATAATTTTGCACAGCCTACCCTTTAATCTGATTCAGAAAGTCTGCCCCCCCCCTATTTTATGCCAGGAGCCACTATATATATATTTGATGTAAGAATGGCCCTGATAAAGTCATTTGTCTCCCTGCAGGTTTGCGAAACGATATCTGAAAACCATTCACCGTCTGCAGAGCCTGGCGGTGCGTGGAACCTAGACCTGAGACTCTACATGATCAGCTTCCTGCCGCTTATAATCCCTTTAGTTTTTATACGAGACCTCAAGAATTTATCAGTGTGTTCATTCTTGGCCAATCTCTCTATGGCCGTGAGTCTGGTCATCATTTACCAGTACACCATCAGAGTAAGTGTTCATTTGATTTCATAATTCTCACAATGTATCACGGTCTGGCCAAAAAAAAAAGCACCCCCCCCCGTACCAGCCTGTTATGATCGGGGTTTGGTTCGGTAGGTTCAGCAACGTTATGTGCCCAAAAAATGAGGTCATGTGACTCCCTGAATATACCGAATGAACAGGTTTTTCCATCAATGTTTTTTTTTTCTCCCCTGATGGCACAGCGGGCATATTCCAAGATGGCAATGCCAGGATTCATCGGGCTCAAATTGTGTAAGAGTGGTTGAGGGAGCATGAGACATCATTTTCACACATGGATTGGCCACCGCACAGTCCAGACCTTAACCCCAATACTTTGTATTTCTGTAACCATGTTCTTGAACCCAGGACATACTTGAAAACGAGAGAAATCTCAATGTATCCTTCCTGCTAAAATACTTTATAAATAAACTAGTTGTAAAGCCTGCCCAGAGGGCAGTCTATTGTGGATATACTGCCCCAGCTCATGGATATACTGCCCCAGCTCGTGGATATACTGCCCCAGCTCGTGGATATACTGCCCCAGCTCGTGGATATACTGCCCCAGCTCGTGGATACTGCCCCAGCTCGTGGATATTGCCCCAGCACGTGGATACTGCCCCAGCTCGTGGATACTGCCCCAGCTCGTGGATATGCCCCCCAGCTCGTGGATACTGCCCCCGCACGTGGATACTGCCCCCGCACGTGGATACTGCCCCCGCACGTGGATATTTGCCCCCAGCTCATGGATTTGCCCCAGCACGTGGATACTGCCCCAGCACGTGGATACTGCCCCCGCTCGTGGATACTGCCCCAGCACGTGGATATTTCCCCCAGCTCATGGATTTGCCCCAGCACGTGGATACTGCCCCCGCTCGTGGATACTGCCCCAGCACGTGGATATTTACCCCCAGCTCATGGATTTGCCCCCGCTCGTGGATACTGCCCCCGCACGTGGATATTTACCCCCAGCTCATGGATTTGCCCCAGCACGTGGATACTGCCTCAGCACGTGGATACTGCCCCCGCACGTGGATACTGCCCAGCACATGGATATTTGCCCCCAGCTCATGGATTTGCCCCAGCTCATGGATTTGCCCCAGCACGTGGATACTGCCCCAGCACGTGGATACTGCCCCAGCACGTGGATACTGCCCCCGCACGTGGATATTTACCCCCAGCTCATGGATTTGCCCCCACGTGGATACTGCCCCAGCACGTGGATATTTGCCCCCAGCTCATGGATTTGCCCAGCTCATGGATTTGCCCCCAGCTCATGGATTTGCCCCCAGCTCATGGATTTGGCCCCAGGTCATGGATTTGCCCCCAGCTCATGGATTTGCCCCCAGCTCATGGATTTGCCCCAGCACATGGATTTGCCCCCAGCTCATGGATTTGCCCCTCATGGATTTGCCCAGCTCATGGATTTGCCCCCAGGTCATGGATATGGTCCCCCAGCTCGTGGATATGCCCCCCCCCCCCCAGCGCTCATACTTACCTGTCGAGCGGCGCCAGGGAAGTGAAGATTTCCCCGCTTCCTGTTTTCGAAGGACCCAAGCCCCGGTCACGTGACCGGGGCTTGGGTCCTTCAAAGCGGAAGCGAGGGAACTTTCCCTCCGCCGCTCGGGGGTAGGATGCGCGCGGCAGCCGGGTAGAGGCTGCGCCTCTACCCGGCTGCCGCGCGCATCCTACCCTGAGCGGCGGAGGGAACTTTCCCTTCGCCGCTCGGGGGACCCGTTAGATGCGCACAGCAGCCGGGTAGAGGCTGCGCTCTGCGCTCTCCCGGCTGCCGCGCGCTCCCCCCGAGCGGCAGGGAATTTCCCTTCGCCGCTCGGTTGGATGCGCGCGGCACTGCCGAGCGGCGAGCCCTCGCCGCTCGGGGGTTGGATGCGCGGCAGCCGGGTAGAGGCTGCGAGCGCAGCCTCTACCCGGCTGCTGTGTGTTATGTGTAACCGCCGCGGCGAGCCGGCAGCCGGCTCGTGCCGCGGCGGTGCATGCGCGCGCAACCAACCGCCGCTGGTTGCGCGCGCATGCGCAGTAGGGCTTTGGCGACGGACTGCCAAAGCCTTACTCTATTATAGTATAATAAAATAAAAATAAATAAAATCTTTGGGATAATGTGCTGGAGAAGACTTTACGCAGCGCTGCGACTCTCCCATCATCAACACAAGATCTTGGCCACAAATTAATGCGGCTCTGGACGCAAATAAATGCTGTGACATTGCATGAGCTTATCCAAACGATGCCGCGGCGAATGCGTGCCGCGATCACAGAAAAAGGCGGCACAGCCAGATATTAGAGCAGTGTTTCCCAAATCTCTCCTCGGGACCCTCTGCCTCACCACTTTTGTCAGATATCTGAAGCACCGCGCGTCGTTTTTACAAACGTTATTTTTTGACAGATGAGAAAATGCGTTCGGATCGGTATGCCCACGTTAATTTTCACGCGATAACGCTGGACGATGCGCGAACGAAATTTCACGACCAATGTAATAGGGGCCAATATCTTTGCACCTTAACCAGTACAATAAACTGTAATGGCGCTTGGAATGTCACATTTAATAAATTCTATTGGTATTTTTTGGAAGCTGCATTGCTAATAATCTCATTATGATCGCGACCGTTCCCCATAAGCAGGCGATATCTGAACGTTTTATTATCTTGATCACATTTTCTGTGTCTGACACAAAGGACATTTCTACCTGTATACCAATAAAATGCATTATCTTTCAGAACCTCTCAGACCCTCGTACACTGCCTCTCGCAGCCAACTGGAAAAAATACCCTCTGTTTTTCGGGACGGCCATATTTGCTTTTGAAGGAATAGGAGTGGTAAGAATCACAGTTGTTATCGTATCATCCCTGTCTATATCCATTTCCCTCTCTTCTTTAATAGGCCTAGAGATGTGGACGGGGGAGCTTGCTGCTCTCTGTATTTCATTGTTCTTCTCGCCAGCAGCAGCAGAGCCTCGGATCTCTAGATCCTGAGGTAAAATAGAGAACGAAAGCACGGGAGGCTACACACCAAAGCAACCTCGCGTGCTTTCTTTCTCTCTTCTATAGTATATCTTTTACGGCTAGGTCTATGTATTGTAACTCATAGCTTCAGGACCAAAACAGTTTTTGAGATATAAAATTCATTTTTATTAACTCACTTTAGTGAACGGTTTAACTCAATCTTCAAACTGCCATCAGCGTGTATTCTGGAGGGATGCAAATGAATTCTCTTTATCGCAAATGACATTTGTTTGGGAAAAGGGGCTCCAGAATATGTCCCTAAAGTTACAAGACATCAGACATATTAGCCAATATATTCTGCGGTTTTCGTTGACGCCCGATACATTGAGGGTTATTCACAGAGCACCGACATGTCACTGACACTATTCACCGCAGGGACCCCAACGTCAGGAAATCGGCCACCGAATGCATTGCAAACCAGTCGCCGCAAACACACCGGACACTCGCCAAATGCAGCCAATGAGCCGCCGAGCACAGCGTCGACCAGCCGCAAAAACAGTCGACAAGCCACCGGCCGGGTAAAAAAAAGACCAAATAAAACCGGTACGATCGAAAGTGTCAAAATTGAAACGCTGTCTGCAAAAAAACTACTGAATGAAAATGTCTGGAATTTGCATATAAGGTCCTATGAATGATAATAAGAAGGTCTGATAAAGAAAAAACACTATTTAAAAAAAGCTGTTTTTTTTTTTTTTCCCGAAAAATACTTAAAGGATCCTAAAAAATAGTCCAATAAACAAAGAGACTTTTTACTGCAGATTAAAAGAATAAATGGTTTATTATATATTGAATAAAAACAGGAATATTTTTAGCGTTGAAGCCTATGGGATTCGCCTGAATAAACCTGCCGAATGAAACCACCGAACAGCAGGGCATTTCTGACATTTCAATGCTGTTTGGTGTTCTCTGAATAGAGTAACCATTGCTTCTCTATTCCCTGTTCCCTGTTCAATGCCATTTCGGGGCCAGATCGGCTCTCTGAGTAACCCCATCGCTTTGGTAAAATACGGTCACCATTCACGAAATGGAATCACAGAAGTGAGACAAATTGGAAAGATATGCAAAGCAAAAAGCTTTTTTTTTTCTCTCTCCTCCTTGCTGTGTGTTAAAGGACCAGAGCAACTTCACCGTTATTGCTGTGTACCTGGTCACCTGTGATTTTCCACTTTCTTCTACACAGTTCTGTAAATGGCAGATGCCATTTTTTTTCAATTTCTGTTCAGTATATCTAATCAAATTACATGAAAAATAGAAAAAATATTAAAACCTAAAAACATTTTTCAGTTTTGTATGTAGAGATTTGTAAGTTTTGTACAATTTGTTAAATTTTAGAAATTTACTTTGGAAAGCAACTCAGAACAGATTCAGATCCTCTGAACAGATGGGGTTGCTGGATGCTCGATAAGGTGTTAGCCTTTCACTACAGTACTGTGACTCCCCTTGCCAGTGTAAAAGAAATGATAATGGGTTATTTAATAAGGGCCGAATTTGCCACCAAATTGCACCGAACGTTGAATTTCCCCATACTGTGCAATTTAGTGGCAGTTCGTATATTCAGAGAGTTGTCAATTCACCATATACTGGCGATTTGACAGTGAAATACGGTGCAGTACGCTGCAGATTGCTGCAATTCAGTGACCTTCGGCAGCGGTGAAATTGTCAAATAGAAGCCTGAGCTGCACCGAAATGTCAGTGAAATGCCCTGATTTTCTGTGTTTCAGTTCAACAAGTTTAAACGGGCAAATCACATAGGATTCAATGGGGAAAAAAAATATTACTGTTTTCATTATTTTGTTATTCAACCGTTTATTCTTTTAAGTTTCAGCAACCTGTCTTTTTATTTATTTTCTTTAGAAATTTTTAGGTATTTATTTTTCTGGATTTCTTAGGTAAAATTTATGATTGATTCCGTTTTTTTTAAAATTCTATTTAGTTAATTGTCATGCATTTTAATTTGTTTAACCGCCTTGGCAGAGGCGCACTTCGGGTACCATGCAGTGGATAGTGAATTCACCGAAGGGTCGGCGAACTGAAATCCCCGAATTGCGCCTTAACGATAGAGCACCGACATTTTCCTGAAATTTCAGTGCTTTTTGAATAACCCTATAGTATTTTTGGGGAGAAAGGGGGTATCGATCGCGTCTATGAGTGTCTGCTCTGCAGCTCAGCACTGCGTGATGGGGGGGGTGGGGGACCTTGAGCCGTTCAGAGTCAATAATAAAAGCATCCCTGGCAATATTAAAAACATGGCGTCCTCCATGAGTAGAGCAGTCAGATTACAGGCTACAAAACACACAAACACAGTTGGAAGCTGTAAAATAAAAAGTTTTACTGAATTAAGATACGACAAAACACATATCAAAAATCACTATAACAGACAGCAGGTGTACTCAGTGGCGTAGCGTGGGTTGTCAGCACCCGGGGCAAGGCAAGATTTGCGCGCCCCCCCAAACCTGTGGACACGTTGACACGCCCTGATTCCCTTCCACCCACCAGTAAAGTGTATGTATGTGAGGTGGTGTGCACTGACTGCAGGGTTATTCTCATATTTCTATGTATTTGTGCATGCCCCCACGCTTTGCCCTGGGCAGTCTGCTTAAACATCACAGCAATAAAACTCACAGTAATGTGCGGTGCATATGAGCACATCACAGAGCTACACAGCAATAAGATGCACGGTAATATGCAGTGTATATGAGCGTATCACAAAGCTGCGTAGAAATAAAACTCATAGCAATATGCTGTGTGTATGAGCGTATCACAGAGCTGCGTAGAAATAAAACTCAGCAATATGCTGTGTGTATGAGCGTATCACAGAGCTGCGTAGAAATAAAACTCAGCAATATGCTGTGTGTATGAGCGTATCACAGAGCTGGTTGGGAATAAAACTAATAAAATAATAATAAATTAACATAAAATATATTTAAAATTAAAATATTCAAGTAATTACACAACAAATTGAAATTGATTAAATTATTTATTATAATAAATTCTAGAATCCAGATCTCCACACTCCGTCTCTGCTGTATCTATTGCCCCGGTGCTGGGAACCGGCTGCTCACATAGAAATATTCCCGATATCATTCAGGATACCAGTCGCCGTGTGGCGGGATATCGGGAATATTTATATATTAAAATTATATATTAATAGTCTATAAATATAGTACATTATATTTAAATATTAAAATAAATAAATTTAAAATTATATTCAAACGTATTAAATTACAGATTATTAAAATAAATTAATTATATTTTAATATATTAATATAATTATACAAAATTTCAAAACAAAATATATATATTACTATTTATTACTAGTAATAAGCCCCTGTGCATGCTGTGAGCGCCAGGTGGGGACCGGGTGACCGGAGAGTGTGAGGAAGCGCTGGGTAAGGGAGCAGCTTGTTCTCTGGCTGCGCAGTGCTGTCTGCGATCAGTCCAATGCCTGGTACCTCAATTTTTGATTGGGACCCCCACTGCCAGAACCTGAGCCCATTGCCAGCTCCTTCATCTCCACTGTCTGGAGCAAATAGCCAGTCCCTGTGTCTCCTTTCCCCCAATCATCCCATGTTTCAAAAAAAGCAAGCCTGATTTCTCTGAGGCAGTTCATTTCCCCCCCTCCATTTTACTCACTGTCTTGGCTGTCATGATGGGGCTCGTGCTGTGTCTGCAGCCTGTGACAGTCTCCTCCTTCACACTGTGTGCAGAGGCTGTGCAGTCACACCAGGAAGAGGATGGAAGTGGGGGAGGAGCCATACATGTGAGCTGCCTGCACTCAGCTTGTGTGACCTCATGACCAGGAGGCTGCAGGCAGCTCCTCCCCCTCTTAGTCTCCTCCAATCCCTTAGAACTCTGGAGCAGCACACGGAGGGAGCCAAGCCACACCCCCTCCCTCTCTCTGCCGCCGCCGCGCTAGAGTCTGAGTGCAGGCGCTCGCCCAGAAAAAAAAACGCTGCACTTCAAGCCTGCGGTACCTGGACATTAGGGGTGCAAATTTCTTTTGAAATTTTGCGCCCCTAAGTAAATTGCGCCCGGGGCCATGGCCCCCCTGCCCCCCCACGCTACGCCACTGGGTGTACTTGATGCTAATATGTTGCATATTGCCGCACTAATCGCCTGCCCAGTAACACCGCAGTTTCCTTTTGCTTATTGGCTGGCTCATCAGACCGTGAGCAGCCAAAACGGTGATTTCCAAGCCCTCTACAGCTCAGAAAGGGTATTTCAGTGCATGACTGCCTATGCAGTCGCTGTGCCTTAAAGCGCTGCACTGAATGACTGAATAGATTCTGATGTGGCCCTAATGTGGTTAAAAGAACGCAAACAACTCTGTATTTATTATCCACGATCCCACTTCTCCCCCATCTTTTCCCTGAACCAAAAGCAAGCCATATTCAAAGCAATCTCTCCCTCTGTTTCCTGCAAGAAAGTCACAAAGGTGTTCTTCAATCAACACTTTTTTGCCATATTGTTACTGCTGCTAGATTTATTTATTTTCTTCCCTCTTTTTTTGATTCTCCGTCTCCTCCCTGTTGTGAATACTTTGCATGCAATGGCTACCTCTCTAAACTGAGTAATTTTTTTATCCACAGTCACACTTCTCCCCCATCTTTTCCTCTGCTGACCCACCTGTCCGCCCCATCCACCCTCCCACCCAGCCCCTATCCCAATTATATAGGCTCCTTTTCTCAGCTGCTTCAATCCTCGCTCAGTTTAACCTCATCATGCCCAACCTGTTGGTCTAATCATTATGTAGTGTCTGCTTTATTCTCTCTGGTAATTTTCTCCACACTCCCCCCTGCTCCCCTTTTGTTTCACTTACCTTAGTCCTTCAGATTGTAAAGTCACGGGATGTCTGGCTGAGCACTTGTATAAAGTGCTGTATTTGCGGGACAATTATCCTACTGGCAGGGCCGTCTGTTCCTTTTATGTTTTATTATTATGTCACCCGTTTGTGCTTTATGGAACCTGTTGGCGTTTTAGAAGTACTTTTAACTGTGTTATATGACTACACTAACACAGGCTTGAAAAAATAAAAGAACAAAATGGGAAAATCTGCAATAATCAGGAATTTGTAAAACAAGATAAAATACACCTCACCATGTTAGACTTTTGTAAGTTAAAGTAAAATAAAAGTGGAAAAAAAAAAAGTAACATTTCAGATTATTGTCAGTGTTCCTTGGAAACATGTTGTCATAATAACGGAGGAACAAGTGCTGGCACTTTGTAATTTATCGTTTGAAATGCATTCATTTCCAGTGGCGCTGATGGATGTGATTGATAAGACCTCTGGACCTTTCTGACAAATACAATTTCCTATTACAGCTCTGTTCTGTACAGAGGAATATGTCTTTAACGTGTGTTTTTGTTGCCAGCGAGAAAACCCACCGCCGCGCACAGGGAAACAGAACAGATTCTTATATTCTGCAAAACCTAAAGCGTCTATAAATCAGATATCTGTGATTTTTCACCTTTTGATATCCCGCGGCACAGTGCTAAGCAAGAAATTATCACGCCACACCAATATGTTTTATAGGGACACTATATGGAAATATTCCGTTGCGCCTGTGCAGAACTGTTATGCCCCATGATTTAGGATTTATTGTATATTTTTCTGTTTTGTGTTGAATCTGCCTTTGCTGCTTACATGCTATTGATGTCATAGCTATTTTGTCTCTGCTGGGCATCCTTAGCTTTTTGCATCCAGTTAGTTCCACCCCTCTGCTCTGTGTCTTGTTAGTTACTTCCTGGTCACATAGCAGCCATTCTGTGCTCACTGCTAGACAAATCTAATGTCTTTTTACCTGCTTTGCTGTACACTATTCAAGATTGACAGTCTGATAATTAAAGTCTTCAACTCGATTCATCTTTCTACGTGTCAGTTTTGCTGAGTTGAAGCTATCTGCTGAACTTCATTGTGCGAGTACGGGTCAAATACAGACGCAGCTAGTCTAAAGCACCCACGCCTCACAGCTTTGCTTAGGGAAGCAGAATACATGAATTGGTGGTGCACGCACAGAACCAATCCATCTGCCGTGAGCCGTGAGCGTTCGGAGACGTGATGATGTCAGGATGCAGAGTGTGCTGACTTCATCTGTGACAGATTTTGGTGATCAGCAGGTGGGATATTCAAATCTTGTCTACCTGGTGTCACAGATTCCCCCTGATAACAAGATGTTGGTCCCTGTATACAGTACCCTATCTACCCCTCCAATCCTTGAATGGGCGGTACAGCTGACTACCTTCAAGGACTCTATATCTTAATACACCCAGTAAGAGTAACAGGCCACAGAGTAGTATCATAGAGCAGACCCTGACAGTATTGATCTTAAAGCCAGGAAAGGGGGTCAGCCTTACGCCAAGGATTGAGTTCAGAGCAGGGTTATCAAGACTAGCTTAGTCAGTACACAAAGTGGGGTTCACAGGAATAGCTGGTCGGTACACAATACAGGGTTCTCAGAAATAGCTGGGTTGGTACACAATGCAGGGTTCTCAGAAATAGCCGGGTCGGTACACAATACAGGGTTCTCAGAAATAGCTGGGTTGGTACACAATGCAGGGTTCTCAGAAATAGCCGGGTCGGTACACAATACAGGGTTCTCAGAAATAGCCGGGTTGGTACACAATGCAGGGTTCTCAGAAATAGCGGGGTCTTTACACAATGCAGGGTTCTCCGTAATAGCTGGGTTGGTACAAAATGCAAGGTTCTCAGTAATAGCCGGGTCGGTGCACATTGCAGAGTTTTCAGTAATAGCCAGGTTAATACACATGGAGGGTTCTCAGAATAGCCAGAGTCAATCTTGGTTACCAAATAATAACCAAAGCACTGGGGAAGTAAACTCCATATCAGGGCAGTGAGTCTGCCTAACTAGACTGATTTTAAACCCGGCGGCTACGTGTCACCCTGCCGGGCCCCGCCTCCTGGCCACCCACGTGACCGCCACTAGCTGGCATGTCACTCGGCACCCGGCCAGCGAGGAAGTGGCTGCCGGTTGCCAGGGAGCTCCTGGAACACCAGACGTGACACCTGGTGATGCATGTGTAGGTGGAGGAAACTCCTCTGCTTCGCTAGCAATATCAAGCAAGTGGGGCTGCAGGGAGGGTGGGGTGACTCCACGCAGCCTGACTTTAAAAAGCTAAAGTGGTTAGGGTGTGTAAAGTGTCCCTTTAACCCATTCACACTCAAAATTGAGTTATCTCTATTTTTGCATTGTAATGGACTAAAAAGCACTTATTAGCATATCAAAAGACAATTTTCACACCTTTTTTAAAGCCGGATTAGTGTGTCCCCCGTGGAGAAATAAATCCTGTTTTTTTGTGGCTCTCCAAGCACCCTGGAGAGACATATAACCTTCTTCCAATAGCAGCCTTAAACCTCACTGTAGCAAAAAGTTCAAATAGATTACTGCTGCATTACAGCAGCCAGGGAGAGCTCTAGGGTCACTCACCTCTCCCTGGTCTTTTCTGCCTGTATGATAATAATGCAGACCCCGTTTGAAAGTGTTTAAGATCAGGGACACCATCTAGAGCTCAATCTTAAATTTCAACAATATTTCTTTTAAAGGAAAAACGAATACATGAAATATTAAAAATAGGCAAATTAACAATATTTAAATATCTTAGAATAACAATTTCTGTACGAAACGACTGTCACCCTCTATTTAACTTCACATCCCATGTTTCAAATAAATGTGATGACATTTTTTCAACAAGAATCGCTTGGTATTGAAGGGGTTAAGGATGCATTTTATCATTTAAAAAAAGTAATATATTAAGATTTTAAGCTTCCATTTAAGTTCGAAGATCTAGTTACAATCTTTCTGTGACGTACATTGGCATCCATTATTTTATCTAGAAAACTGAAGTGTCGCATTGTGGCATTTTATTTTTTAATCTTAAGTTTTCAAGGAAGCATCATCTTTTTACTGCTTGGAATGAGAATAAGAGCTGTAGGAGGAATAGATTTAGGTTTTTCGGTGACTTTCTGAAAATTGCTTTTATGGCGCTGTCAAAGCGTGTTCTTTTTCTCTTTTTTGCACGGAGATGCAGCTCGACAAGGAATCAGGAATCCCCGTCCTCAAATTGTGCTGTTAAGAGAGGATTCAGAGTTGATCTTCAACTCTTGCTTACTTCCTTTGCTTGGCCATAAAGTGGTCCCACTGTCTTGTCACCTTTTTAGAATGTAATCTTATTAGGCCGGGGTCAGACGAGCGCTCTGTGCACCCATACTGACGTGCCTCCTGGCGTCTGTCGCAGTGTTGTGTTGCTTCAACGGGACTGGCCACATGCTGTTGCGGCCGTGTTATGGTTATGCTGAGAGCCTCCCCGTCGAAGCTCTACGACTTGCGTTCGACGGGGCGACAAAGCGCGATCCTCCATAGGAGGATTGAGCCTTGCAGCGCTGAGCACACTGTGTTCAGCGAGTTGGCCAGACAAGCCTCAGAGTGGAAGGAACGTCCACTCTCACGGACGTTCCTTCTGCTCTTAAAAACGCTTGTTTGACCCCGGCCTTAGGGAGCTGGGCCCTCTCTGCATCTTGTTCCTGTCCATTTAGGTCTTCTCCAAATTTATTGCAACCCCTGTATCTCCATGCGGTATATGTCAACTTGGTATATAAGCTAATAATAGACTTTTTCATGAGAGCGGATCACTAATGGTCATTGTAGTGGCATAGATATCTTCTCAACTACAGAGCGTGCCGTAAGTCTGGGCCCATAGGAGAAAAACGCACACAAATACAGAATCCGTTCAAAGTGTCGGCCTCTTTGTTGTATACACATCGAAAGGCAAAATCTTCACTCTTCCAGCACTTTACGGATCGAACGTGCGGAAATTTGATGACACGCATTTGCTCAATGCATTCTATGAGATGGCGAATTTGTGTGTGATTGGTGCGCGGTCTGGATGCAGCTTGTTGACTTCTTCAGCCACGTCCTGGTGACTGCGAATCCCCACCACCAAAATAACTTGGATTCATTCCTCCTTACACGATAACATGGTTTACCTTTAAAAGAAGAAACGGTAATATATGAAACTCTTGTGGGTCCAGGATTATGAAACACCCTGAAGAATGTTCCATGGCGTTATCCACAAATGATGCAGCTATTTGCATTGACTGTGGTCTCCTAGTTGTTAATGAAGTGGTACAATTTTGTTCCCATCTTGGGAATTTTCATATTGTGGCCCTCAATGTGGACCGTTCTCTTTTATTTGTTGGCTTTTTCAAGATTCTATCCACTAGAGCACAAATCCGTCGTCCAATGACCTACTTGTGTTGTACCGCTTCTGTTTCATAATGTCATCTACTAGTGCTCCGTAAAGTGGATCAATGATGTCTTGGACTATGTTATGGGCTAATTGCCAAGGAGTTGGTTCCATATACTTGCTGCTGATGTTCTCTCTTGGATCAATCATTTATATAGAGAGCATGTCCTTCTGTCTTTTGTTCTGGCAGGCCAAGTGTTACTCTCCCTTTCTCGGAGTCTGAACCACAGCCCGACATCAGATAAACATTTATGTCACCCCTAAATAGAAGAGGTTATTCAGAGGTTATTATACAGTGGCAAGAAAAAGTATGTGAACCCTTTGGGATTACGTGGAGTTTTGCATGAATTGGTCATAAAATGTGCTCTGATCTTCATCGAAGTCACAACAATTTGAAAAACACAGTCTGCTTAAAATAATACAACACAAACATTATATGTTTTCATGTTTTTATTGAACAGAACATGTAAACATTCACAGTGCAGGCTGGAAAAAGTATGTGAACCCCTAGCCTAATGAGTTCTCCAAGAGCTAATTGGAGCCAGGAGTGAGCCAACCTTGAGTCCAATCAGTGTGATATTATTGGATGTGTTGCTGAAAGCTGTCCTGCCCTTTAAAAACACACACCAGTTTGGGTTTACTGGTTTCAAGAAGCACTGCCTGATGTGAACCATGCCTTGCAGAAAAGAGCTCTCAGAAGACCTACGATCAAGAATTGTTGACTTGCATGAAGCTGGAAAGGGTTACAAAAGTATCTCCAAAAGCCTTGATGTTCATGTGTCCATGGTAAGACAGACTGTCTACAAATGGAGAAAGTTCAGCACTGTTGCTACTCTCCCTAGGCGTGGTTGTCCTGTAAAGATGACTGCAAGAGCACAGCACAGAATGCTTAATGAGGTAAAGAAGAATCCTAGAGTGTCAGCTAAAGACTTACAGAAATCTCTGGCACATGCTAACATTTTTGTTGACACATCTACATAAGGAAAACATTAAACAAGAATGGAGTACATGGGAGGACACCACGGAGGAAGCCATTGCTGTCCAAAAAGAATATTGCAGCACGTTTGAAGTTTGCAAAAGAGCACCTGGATGTTCCACAGCACTACTGGCAAAATATTCTGTGGACAGATGAAACCAAAATTGAGTTGTTTGGAAAAAACATACAACACTATGTGTGGAGAAAAAAAGGCACAGCACACCAACATCAAAACCTCATCCCCACTGTAAAACATGGCGGAGGGAGCATCATGGTTTGGGGCTGCTTTGCTTCCTCAGGGCCTGGATGGATTGTTGTCATTGATGGAAAAATGAATTCCAGAGTTTATCAAAATATTTTGCAGGAAAATGTAAGACCATCTGTCCGCCAACTGAAGCTCCGCAGAGGATGGGTGATGCAACAGGACAATGACCCAAAGCATACAAGTAATTCAACAAAAGAATGGCTTCAACAAAACAAAATACGTCTTTGTCACGGTGGCAGTACCACCAGGCACGCACCACCCTATACTTGCCCTCCGATCCTTGGAAGTGGTCGGTCTGTATATATATCCCTATGAATATAACTCGCAGGAAGGTGAGGCCTTGGTTCCTGAGAGAAGCCCCTATATGCAGAGATGCAGGGTAAACTGCAAGGACAGGTGAAAGCAACAAAGGGTTAACAAAAGACCTCTGTACGGCAATACCAAAGATTCCCTGCACTGAAAGACCGGTCTTTAGGATAGCCGGATCTAATCTAAAGGAAAGTATTACCTTGAAGCCGTACAGAGTCTTTTGTTGTATACAGATGACAGGGTTTCCTGGAAACGGTACAGACAAGGAATATACAATAGAGTAGTCCTAAAGAGGAAAGCCAAAGGTCATAACCAGAGAGAGTACGTCATACAGAATATAGGAATAGGAACCAGAAGGAAAGTCAGCCAAGCCAAAATCAGTAACCGGGGAATCTGAATGGAACATAAACAGCAAACCAAAATACAGAAAATGACAGAACTAAATACACAGAAGGAACTGACATAAACTGGAACAGAAATAACAGAGGCAAAAACTGAACAAGGATGAACAAACGGAGGATATCAGGAACACAGCAAGGAGCTCTCAGGATACAGGATGCAAGGAGACCAGGCAAAGTAAAATGACCCAGCAATGTCCTATAGGTACATTGCTCTAATATAGGCAGGGGAATCAAGGCAAGGGTCAACAGGTGAGCAGCACACAGAACACCAATTAACCCCTGGGAGGCCACCCAGGAATTGGCAGCAACAGAAACACAAAGGAAAAAACATATATTACAAATACAGAGGGCAGGAAGACAGATTTGCCAGCACAGAACGTGACAGTCTTCTGGAGTGGCCCAGTCAGAGTCCTGACCTCAACCCGATTGAAATGCTGTGGCATGACCTTAAGAGAGCGATTCACACCAGACATCCCAAGAATATTGCTACACTGAAACCGTTTTGTGAAGAGGAGTGGTCCAAAATTACTCCAGATCGTTGTGCAGGTCTGATCTGCAACTACAGGAAACGTTTGGTTGAGGTTATTGCTGCCAAAGGAGGGTCAACCAGTTATTAAGTCCAAAGGTTCACATACTTTTTCCACCCTGCACTGTGAATGTTTACATGTTCTGTTCAATAAAAACATGAAAACATATAATGTTTGTGTTGTATTATTTTAAGCAGACTGTGTTTTTCAAATTGTTGTGACTTAGATGAAGATCAGAGCACATTTTATGACCTATTCATGCAAAACTCCACGTAATCCCAAAGGGTTCACATACTTTTTCTTGCCACTGTATATACTTGCCACCGAATTGCACCGAATGGTATCACCGTATGTTGCAATTTAATGGCCGTTCGTCTATTCACTAAACTGTCAGTTTGCCAAATACTGGCAAATCGGCGGTGAAATATGGTGCAGATCGGCAATCTTTGGCAGAAGGGAAATTGTCCCATAGAGAAATAATGGTTAATCTATTCAGAGAACGCCGAACTGCACCGAAGTGGCAGTGAAAGTATCTGATTTTCGGTGATACAGTTCGACAGGTTTTAACGGGCAAATCCCATAGGGTTCAATGTAAAACAATATTATTGTTTTTTTTTTTTTTTTAAATATTTTTTTTTATTAAAGTTTTTTTTAGTTTTATTAACACCTTTTTGTATTTTTTATTTTTCTTTTTATTCCCAATTTTTTTAAAGATGTTTTTTTTTATTTTGTAATAGACCTTTTAATTTTTTTTTAAAGGGACTATATTTATTATTTACATACAATTAAAGCATTTTTATTGGTTTAAACACCTTTTAGAAGAATTGCAGCAATTTGGGGGGCCTTCGACAACTCCACGTTCGGTGCACTTCTGGGACCCTACAGTGAATACTGAATTCACCGCAGGGTCGGCGAAACGGAATCACTGAAGTGCGCCGAACTAGAAAGCTCTGAAATTTCAGTGCGTTCTGAATAACCCCTCGAGTGTCTGAAATGTTTCTAGTCTTTGCCCCGTGTGTAAATAAATTGATGCTTTAGCAGAAATGTTCTTGTTGTTTTTGTTCGTAGCACAATGTAGTTCACCCTCGCTGTCAGAGAGTGCAACACGGCCTGAAAGATGAGAACGCTTTTCTTCAAGTCCTTAAATGGCTTCGGGTAAATCATACATTCGTTCTTCTCAAAGTAGCTGGACAGTGCCAACAAAATGGGAAAAAACTACAATAAATTGAAAAAGTGTTTTTTATCTCCAGTTGCTAAATAATGGTACCTCAGGCCATTGGTATCTCTAGAAACCCAATTCTCTCCAAACAGACTTTGAGTTATTTCTTCTCATTGTTTTTTAATAAATATTTTTTTGCGAAATAATAACATGAACAAAGTCCTGTTAGCTTCCTGGTTACAATTCCGACCGCAGGTACCAAAATCATTCCCAACAAACAAACCTAATGCCATAAATGACTACAATCAAGGTAAGCTGCATCTTAATAAGTAGCAGAGGGTGGCGTGTGGTCTAATGGGTGATCATAAGCCTTTGAGGAGATCTTCTCAATTCCCATTGCTCGGTCCTCGTTTTTCCTGTAATTCTATTTCAATGATTATTTTTTGAGCAAGAGTCCTTTTAACTAGAGTTCCCTTTATTTGCCCTTAAATAACTGGGCAGAGGGGGGTGATTTTACTTACTGCTAGTGGTCTGAGAGGGTTACGTCACTAGTGTTCGTTCTGGTGATTGGAAGCTGGGAAATGGGAAAAATACTGGTTGCTGGTGACGCTGAGTGGCATGGAGGAAACGCTACCACAACCCCCTGCTTGTCTGCCAGTTGAGGGAGCAGGAAGGCGGGGAAGATGAGGGGCCACTTCTCACAACCAGACCACTTTATAACTGTGAACTGGTCAGGGTGAGTAGATTGTCCCTTTTTAAGAGAAGTTTCTCTCGGAAGAAGTCTCGTGCAGTACCAGATCGCGTACTTGAAAGCTTGTTGTGTTTGGACTCCATTGTGGATCAAGAGTTCACTTAGAAGATCTCCATTAGTGAAAGAATTTAGAGGTCCTATGTTTCTGTGTTGGTTTACGTCAATCCAGTTCATTGGGAACACATAAGATTGTTTTCTTTTGCACATTAATTATGGTGAATCTGTCATTATCCAGATGTTTGGAATGGTTTTCCGGGCTGCTTCTAGAACCATTTGGATGAATTTGTATTGTTCAAGGGTTCTTTCTTGGAAGATGCCAGGTATTGCTATCTCGAGATAATGGCACCGGCACTCTGAACCTCAGACACTCGGTTGTGTCTACTGGGAGCTGCAATGTCCTTCTTTATGGCAACTGCAATCCAGAACACCAGGGGGGTAACACAATCAAGGCTTGCGTCAATTTTGATAATTCTAGGTATATGGTTTCCCAAAGGTTTGGGGCTCAGAATTAGAGGCCACCTTCTTCCTAAGTATGAACCTGAATTTAAGTGCATCTGTGTACGCTGCCTGGTCAAAAAAGTTTAACTAATATTTGGTTGTGTCGCATTTTGCTGTGGTTGCGGCACGCTTTCGCCGCGGCATCGTGTCGATGAGCTCATGCAATGGCACAGCATTTATTTGTGTCCAGAGTGGCATTAATTTGTGGCCAAGATCTTGTATTGATGATGGGAGAGTCGCAGCGCTGCGTAAAGTCTTCTCCAGCACATTATCCCAAAGATTCTCAATGGGGTTAAGGTCTGGACTGTGCGGTGGCCAATCCATGTGTGAAAATGATGCCTCGTGCTCCCTGAACCACTCTTGCACAATTTGAGCAAGATGAATGCTGGCATTGCCATCTTGGAATATGCCCGCTGTGCCATCAGGGAAGAAAAAACACATTGATGGAAAAACCTGCTCGTTCAGTATATTTAGGGAGTCACATGACCTAATTTTATGCTGAAACCTATCAATCACTGCAGTAATTATCCAATGGAAGGCAAGCACTTATTGGCTTAATAAATCCAGATGGGGACTTTTTCTTTGGCGAGGCAGTGTACATCGCAGGTACATGCGCTGCTTTAATCTAAACCTTTGTCGGAGATTATAATTTAGTTGAATGGGTTTTTCCCTTCTGCATATTCGTTGGTGGCAGTTGCCCCCCTCGGAGTTGCACAATTATAATCCCTGCTCCCTTGGAAGGCTATTTCAGTCATTGCTGTGTATGTCACTGTGTTAATATGTTTGGCAAAGCACCACAAAGTAATTCTGACATTCTGCTCGAATAAAATATAAATATTTAGACAATCTAATTATCCATGACATTTTTTCTAAATTCATCTGGGCTCCTCAAATCCCACAAATAATTTCCCGACTATAAGCTTCACATACTAATTCCCTGACTGCGCGTTTGCCTTGTTTTTAAAGATGTATTCTTGAAGGATTTGTCTGGCACGGAATAGATTAGATGTAACCATTAGAAGTGTTTTAAACGCCAGCTTCGTCAACGTGATCTTAATTAGTACATGTTCAGAATACGTCAATTGTTGTTATTGATGTTCGTGTGTTCACATTTTTGTGCTTAACAATATGAATGCTTTTTATATATTGTGTTTTTTGATGTTTTAGTCACTGTTGTCTCTGAAAGTTTTGGAAGAAAATAGTCGAAAATGTAGGCATATAGGTGAATAACGGACTGTGTAACGATAGGACATTAGGGTTTTTCTTCATGCTTATGTTAACAATGTTAGGGTATTGATGGTGGGCTCCATACATGTGGTCTGACCTATTAGGGGTCTTTGCAGTGGCTACTCATAGTGGTTCTGGTAAAGGGTAGAGGGCCAGCTAGACTTCTTTACTTGAAGCTCTCCCTACTTCGTACTACCATTCTTGACTCCCTTCAACTTAGGCTGGGGCCACACTGACGTATAGGAGTGTGGAAAACTGTCCATGAAAATCCCCTTGTGGAAACCTGGCTGTACACACATTTATGCGCACAGCTCTTCAAAGCAAAAGCCTCCTATGGAGGTTCGCACTTTGTAGACCCCTCTGACGCCTGTGGTAGCTCTTCAACTGGAAGGTAAAATCCAAGACCGTTGTAATATTTTTTTAAAAGTACCCACGTTCCGTCATGTGGTCCTCCCAGCCAATCCATCGAAATGCTACATCGTGCATCCGTGTGGCCCCAGGATTCGGGTTATTGAAGCCTAGTTCTGCAGTGCTGCTGGACGTTTGATGTATGACAATTCAAACCTGGTGTCTATGGGAGATCCCCCCCTAGAATAGGGATCTCAAACTCTGGCCCCCCAGATGTTTCTGAACTACAAATCCCATGATTCTCTAGCCACTTATTGTCACGTCTGGCGCCCGGCAGCACCGTGGACGGGCGCAGAGTGATGTACAGGCTCACAGCGGTCATGTGGATGGTCAGGGGGCGGGGCGCTGCATGATGACGCAGCGCCGCCAGGTTTAAAACCAGTTTGCTTGGGCAGACTCACTGCCCTGACGTGTTTTGGTTTCCCTCAGAGCTTTGTATCGTTTATTTATGTTTCTCGTGCTTGACTCTGGCTATCTTTGACGAACCCTCTGAGTATGACACCAGCTACTTCTGAGTACCTTGCTTTGTGTACTGGCCTGGCTATTTCTGAGAACCCGGCTCTGAGTGTCCTACTAATCTGGTGTCTGTTAACCCTTGCTGGGTATTGAAAGATCTGTTCCCTGCAGGTAGTTAGCGTTACCGACCATAGAAACATAGAAAAATGTCGGCAGATAAGAACCTTTCGGCCCATCTAGTCTGCCCAATTACATGGATACTTTACCTGGATTTATCTTTTGTTTAGGATAGCCTTATGCCTATCCCATGCCTGCTTAAATTCAATCACTGTTTTGGCCTCTACCACTTCAACTGGAAGGCTGTTCCATGTATCCACCACCCTCTCAGTAAAATAATGCTTCCTGATGTTACTTTTAAACCTTTGCCCCTCTAATCTAAGACTATGTCCTCTTGTTTTGCTACTTTGTTTCCTTTTAAATATACTCCCTTCCTCTACCTTGTGGATTCCCTTTACATATTTAAATGTTTCTGTCATATCTCCTCTGTCTCGTCTTTTTTCCAAGCTGTACATTTTAAGATCATTAAGCCTTTCCTGGTAACTTTTCTCCTTCAAGCCGTACACCATTTTAGTAGCCCTTCTCTGAACTCTCTCTAAGATGTCTATATCCTTCTGGAGATACGGTCTCCAGTACTGCACACAGTACTCCAAGTGAGGTCTCACCAGTGCTCTGTATAGAGGCATGAGCACTTCCCTTTTCCTACTGCTAATACCTCTCCCTACACAACCAAGCATTCTGCCAGCATTTCCTGCTGCTCTATTACATTGACTACTTACCCTTAGATCCTCTGCAATAATAACCCCTAAATCCCAAGCCTCAGATGTTGAGGTTAGGACTGTATCAAATATTCTATATTCAGCCCTTGGGTTTTTACGTCCCAGGTGCATTATCTTGCACTTATCCACATTAAAACTCAATTGCCACAGCTCCCACCATTTTTTTAGTTTACCTAAATCATTTGTCATTTGGCTGATCCCTCCAGGAACGTCAACCCTGTTGCAAATCTTTGTGTCATCAGCAAAAAGACATACGTTTCCATTAATACCTTCTGCAATATCACTAATAAAAATATTAAAGAGACCAGCCAAGGATCAGAGGGTTAGATAGTGTACAGTGTACAGGGACCAGTATCGTAAACCCAAGGGGATCCTTGACACTTACTGCATTCAAAGAATTCGGGGAATTGTAGGCAATAGACGTCTGGGGGCCAGAGTTTGAGATCCCTGCTCTAGAATGTGATATTCACCATAAATCTTCTTGGTCCAATATAATTAGATGGTACGATGAAGCAAATCAAAATTCCTAAGGACTCAAGATAAAGTTCACTTTGTATCACTGTATCGGGAGATTGATTTGTCCCTGATGCTCCATGTGAATTATTTGAAAACCACTTTGTTACACCTTAACCCTATTATTGTTCCACATCCTAAATGCACTAAAAGTGAATTCTGAGATGGTTTAATATAGAAATGACGAGTTAAAAAAACAAAAAACGTGTGTTTTAAATGTGAGCACTATCCAATTCAGACGTGTCCGATTTTCCTAAATCACAGTCCAAATCTAATGTGGGTGTGAAAATGAAAAATGACCACCAAACCGTATCCAATTTGTTTGGAGCAAACGGTGGCATCCATGGCATAAAAACACTCCATTTACAATACTTTGGGGTGTTAGCTTACCAAATATATGCACGTTCATAAAATTGGGGTATAAAAAGCCCCTAATAAGAAGATAAGCAAAGAAGATATGTCAAATTAGAAAAATGACAAGCACATGTCAAAAGATTGGCGTAGCACCCCAAAACAACAGAACAAATCTATATAGTGGTATCACTTTACTCAGAAGATGTTGCTGAACATTTTTTTTTTTGGCAGTAACCATAACTGGATTTGACAATTCATGCCTAAAGTACAATGTGTGTGAAAAAATAACACAAAAAGTGACTACCTGAAAGTTTGACATAGAGCTAGTGCATGGAAAGTGTTAAAATACAACTCTTTGAAGTACCCTAGGGTGTGCCCTTTCTAAAAATATATTGTTTGATGGGGGTAAATTACTTTAGCCGGCTTCAAAAAAGTCCCAAATAGGACATGGGTGCATGATGACGAAATGTGAAAATTCAAAGTTGGAAAACTGAAATGCGCACCCCCAAATAAGGCCTATTAGCCCCCAAATGACCCGACATACCTATACATGGTGGTATCAATTTACTCAGAAGATGTTGCTGAACATATTTTGGGGTGCTTTTTGCAGTAAACCTTAAAGTTCACAGTACATGTATTCTTAAATTGCATTAAAAAAACAAAATCACCAAAACTTTTTTTTCTCAAACTTTGGCATAGATTTGTAGTAAAATGGTTTGCATGGAAGAGTCAAAATACCCCAAGTTTAATACCTTGATTTGTGTACTTTAAAAAAATATGTATATGTGGAGTTATTCAGGAATTAGTGACAGATATCAGTGTTACAATGTCACTATGACTACTTTTAAAAGTAAATCCTTTGTAAATCAAAGTGCTACTTTCACTTATTGTTGCATAAGATAAGAGAAAAAGCGAGGAATATGTAAACATTGGGTATTGCTAAACTCAGAACTAAATTTAGAAACTACTAAGGAATTAAAAAATTTGACGGTTGTTGATACATAAGAAATTTTGGGGTCAAAGTTCGAAAAAGTGGTGTTTATTCAATTTTTTTTGTCATATTTCACAATGTTTTTTATAGTAAATTATATGAAATGATGAAAAAAATGGTATCTTTATAAAGTCCATTTAATGACGAGAAAAACAGTGTAAAATATGTGTGGTGCTTATAAACGAGTAAGGCTCATCAGACGATGTATTTCACGTCCGTGATTGCGCCTAAAAGTACGTCCGTGATAGCATGAAAGTAAGTCCATTGGAGCCTGACACATGAAGTACGTCCGCACTGAAAACTCGACGCACAACGGCCGCGGCAAACGGACGCAGGTTAGGCAAGAACGTAATACTGCTAGAACGGACGTGCGGAGTGCGCCATGTCCACAACGTCTGCATAGCTTTGTGTGTGAGTGATGGAGCGTGGTCAGACGGACTGCATTTATACGTCCAGCATTTTTGACGGACAGAATGTTTTTTCATTGTAATTTATTTTCCCCTCCTACATCCGTCAAAAAATAACTTCAGTGAAAAAACGGACTGTGTGACCACTACTGCGTCATCCGTACTGACGATGTCCGTACTGCACAGACGTACAGTCCGTAGAAATCACGCTCGTCTGACCCCAGCCTAAGAGGAAAATCTGACGTAAACACAAACTGCACAGAAACGTAAAAACAGCAGCGGTCACTAAAAGACGGATTTGTGTAAAACCGCCCGGTCACTAAGGGGTTAAGATATTTAAATTTTATTTTAATATATGATTTTCCTAATAATATATTTTTAGATTTTTTGTATTAGAATTATTTTAAATAAATATATTTTATTAAAATACTGCATTTTGGTATAACTTTAGTTTAATAAATAATAAGTTAGATATAATTATTTTCAAACGAGTTTGAAATTTTGCGTGCGGACCCCATGGGATTGTCCAGTGGCCCTTGGGTAACTTGAGTTTGAGACCCCTGCTCTACGGTCTCCAAAGTTCAGTGAGTCACTGTATATTGGCTGATATGTCCGATATGCTTCAACTTTAGGGCCAGATTCTGGTGCCCATTAGGAAACAAAATTTGTTTTCAGTCCTCCAGAATAACACCTGTTCAAGTTACCGTGGTCTCCTGCACCTGACCATGCTTTTGAAGATCGAGTTAAAACGAGGTTTAGTTTAAAAATTCGAGTGGGCCCTGGTCACTCCCAGCAATTCCCATACAGTGAATGTATGCCTCGGTCATTTTGTTGGTTTGTTCTAAACATAAATAAATAAATAATTGCACCAAAAACTAAGCTTTTTCTATGCTGAAATTTTCCTGTAGGTTCTTCCACTGGAAAATCGAATGAGAGAGAAAAAGGAGTTCACCAAAGCATTAAATGTGGGGATGGCCACAGTCACCATCCTATACATCTCTCTCGCTACCTTAGGGTATCTTTGTTTTGGGGCTGAAATAAAAGGTAGCATAACCCTGAACCTTCCTCAACAATCATGGTGAGTACAAGTCTATATTATTTAGTATTTTATTTATGCAATTCAATTAACCTTTACAGAAATATTGCTGGGATGAAAAATCTAAACTCTAGATGGTGTCCCTTGTCTTGCACAACTTCACATGGGGTCTGCATTATTGGCAAACAAGCAAAAACAGACCTTGTGTTAAATAAATGTGATATAGATAATAAATGACATCTCCTGCTTATGGGGGTTTGTAGTGATCATAATGAGATTATTAGCAATGCAGCTTCCAAAAAAATCACTAACTGTAGGTGCCGCATAATTCCTGTGTATGGGAATTACAGTAACATCTTGTATCTGTATGTGCTGCATAATGCCTGTGTATGGGAATTACAATAACACCTTGTATCTGTATGTGCTACATAATGCCTGTGTATGGGAATTACAGTAACCCCTTGCTTGTATCTATATGTGCCTGCATAATGCCTGTGTGTGGAAATTACAGAAACACCTTGTATCTGTGACGCCAGAGCTCTCCCTGTATTCTGCCCTCTCCCTGGCTGTTGGAATGCAGCAGCAAAGTTTGTTGAGCTTTTTGTTACAGTGAGGGTGGGGGTTGTTCATTGTAGTAGTCTTTACAGTAATGCAGGAAATAGATCTTACAGACAATTAAATTTCTCCTTAGGGGGCACACTAATCTTGCATTAAAAATCTAGCACATACAGGGTTTTATGCACTACTTTTTGGGTTTTAATTGTCGTACAATGAAAACTAGAGTTTACATGTTTTTGGTAGTGAAAAGGTTAGAATCATTTATACATAGTATAAAACACATGGGATACCACTGAATTTAGAATGCAAAGTGGGGGTGTTCAAGTATACAAGTGGATCTGTCTCAACTCCATGTAACCATTAACAGAGAACTTGGAATGGAAGCTGTAACCTGGGGGTCTCTGTCCACATGCAGTCTGCTCCCCTTTGCTGCCAGTATCCCGCAGAAGTACTGATTCTGGCCTAAAACCCTGTGAAACATGAGAGGTCCTTGCAGGTTGAAAATCAGAGACTGAGTTTATTTGCGTTTTGCAACTGGTTAAAACACACACACGGGGGAAGGTACAGAAACAATGGAAACACGCCCAGCATTGGAACAAAAGATTAGAAGTGGCATGGCGATCCGTTTTAAGATAGTTGCGGGGGGAGGGGTGATGGAAGCATGTGAAAACAAAGGAAAAGAACAGTGCAGCATATACAGGTAGTTACACCACAGGAGACTTCACAATAAATGCATATGGGGATATTAATATAACACAGACCTTAGGGAATAGGGCACAGAAAACACCAACACCCTGCATCTAAAATTGTAGATACAGGGTAACTTTAATAAAGGAAAGAGCAGGAAAACAAGATTAAACATGAGGCCCGCACCTCTCCGATACATTGCTAGGCCCATGTACATCAAGTCCAAACTGACGCACGTCACAGAAGCCATAACCCAGCAGAATTCCTACAGATTACATCCATTACATATTCCATAGTGACTGTTGAAAATTTAGTCGAAAAGTAACCAAATGCCTGCATACTTTATTAAAAAGAAATTTAAAAAAAGTAGAAAACACAACCGGGACAGTTGACGATTGATTATTTTGGAAAAGTAGACTTGCCAAAAGGCTAATCAGGGAGCGCAAATGGATGAACACTTAAAACACTCACACCAGGTGACAAAAATGGAGTGCAAGAGGTATACTCATCTTGGGTAATATACCGGCAGGGAAAATAGGACACAAACCTATGAAGTACAAAAGAAAAAGAACAGGAACGAATTGCGCAGTACCAAAAAAATATATCAGAGCAATAACAGAAGGTAGCAGTAAACACACTCACAAAGATGGAGCCTGTGAGGCTCTCTGTCAGCGCCTGCAAGCCACTTGAAGGGGGGCTTCACCCATAAAAGTACGTTGGTTCTTGTCTCGCTTGTACACTTCTTCTTATCCAGAGAGATGAAATTGCACAAAAGGAACCTCGGATAAATGAAGAGTGTATAGCGTGATACCGTTATGCTAAGATTAAATATCAAATAGCAATGACACACTCACGTGGTGTAGAGCCTCCTCTCAGGGTGGCTCAGTAGAAAAGGCCTCAGACCATATTAGGTAGGTCTCACCCTTCTTGAGTCTCGGTAGATGTTAGAATCGTAGACTTCATATATCTCCAGATGATGGTATAAATTGATAATGCGGTAAAAAAGTAAAAAATGGAAATTTATTACAAATAAATCAATAAAAAAATATATACAAAAGGGGGATAGACCGAAACGCGTTTCTCCTGCCGTCCTGCAGGCTTCCTCAGTCGGGAATAGCCCCCTGAGTGTCCACATAAGCTCTTAAATAGTGTCTCAATAATTGAAAACATATTGTTGGCGTGCGGGTCACCGTAATCAACGATGCGCTTCTGGAGCTCCGGAACTTCCGGTTTGCGTCTCAGACGCCGGATGCAAGCCTGCGTGTCAGATGGTAGATTCCGGCTTGCGTTTCAAGTGTTGGAGCTTCCGGTTTGTGGAACGGAGGCAGATGTAAGTGTACTAGTCCGGATGGTCCATGAACTCAAAAAGCTCTCCGATGTGGAAACAAAAGGAAGAGCCTCCGGATCGTCCCATACAAACAAAACAAGCAGGGAGAGGGAGAAAAAGGTCTTACTCATACGAAAGACGAAAAAACACCCGACCGTCACAGAACCATATATATAACATCAGAATAAAAAATTAGATAAAATAAAAATAAAATGCATTGAGCTCTCTAAAAAAGGGATGACTATACATCTATGTGTATCACAAAAACAGTCAAGGTAGGTGCATGATGGTGTAACATAAAAATAAATATGATATTCAATGGAATGTGAATTTTTATACATAAATCTTAAAAAGAAAAATGAAAAAAGGAAAAAAAGGAAGGACCAGAAAAAAGGAGAGAAAACTATAAAAAATTATAAAAAATGACAGACTTCAAAGTCCGCATTTAGACCCATGGGGAGAAGAGTATCTAAAGTGTAAATCCAACGCATCTCAGATTTAATGATTTTAGAATGCATATCATCACCCCTCCAATCCCGTGTGATTATTTCCAAACCCTGGAACTCTAAACCTTTAGGATTACAGGAATGGGCATCCTTGAAATGCGTTGACACACTATGTTTGTCATAACCTCGAGTGATGTTACAAAGGTGTTCATTGATCCTGACATATAAGGGCCTAGAAGTCTGGCCTACATAACGCTTGCCACAAGGGCATTTAAGTAAGTAAACAACATTCTTACTATGACAAGTAATAATCTGGCGAATAGTAAGATTTGATTGGTTGTAAGGAGTGTCAATAGTGCGAACTAATCTTTTACGGCTACCTGTTTTTCTGCAGGCAATACATTGCCCGCAGCCATAAAAGCCCATATCTAGACCAAAAAGATTTTTATTAGTGGTCTGGGTTCGTAAGTGATTTTTAGTTAGCTGACGTCCAAAATTCTTACCCCCTCTATAGATAATGGTGGGGTGGTTAGGTAGAAGAGTATTAAGTAACGGATCTCGTTTCAAAATTGGCCAGTGTCGTCTTATTGAGCGTGAGATGGCCTTATTTGTAAGATTGTAATCTAACACAAAGGGTAAAGATCTAGTATCACTATTATGATGTGGTTTATATTTCAGGAGTGTAGTTCTATCCATTTTGGAGACTTCATTGCGCACAGACAAAAGTTGGTTCCTTTCATATCCTTTAACTGAGAAATCCTCAATTAGTCTCTGAGATTGGGACATAAAAAGGTTCATCTCAGTGCAGTTCCTTCGTATTCGTGTCATCTGTCCCTTCGGAACTGCTTTTAACCAAGGGGGATAGTGATGACTCGTGACATCAATGAAACCATTTACTTTCACGTCTTTGAAGTGAGTGCTTGTCTCTATATGGCCCTCCTTCACATAAAGATTGAGATCCAAAAAATTAACCTGTTCACAACTAATGTTGTATTCAAGTTTAATGCCCAGAGAATTATGATTAAGATGATTAATGAAGTCTTCAAGTTGTACCTTCGTACCCTTCCAGATGATGAGTATGTCGTCTATGTAGCGTTTATAGAGGACGAGGCTCGAGCCCCAGCCATGCCCTGTCCATACCGCACTGTTTTCCCAGTGCGCCATGAACAGATTGGCATAACTGGGGGCGAACCTCGTCCCCATCGCTGTGCCATGTGTTTGCAAGTAATATGTGTCATGATACCAGAAATAGTTGTTATGCAGGATCAAACGGATCCCTTTCAAAATAAAGTCAACCTGTTCATCTACAAAAACATCAGCCTGCCTCAAAAAGAATTCAACTGCCTCGCAGCCGGCTTCATGAGAAATGATGGTATACAAGGAACTAACATCACAGGTAGCCATTAAAAATCCTTCCTCCCAGGTTAGATCTTGTAGGAGATGTAAAACAGTTATTGTGTCTTTAAGATATGCAGAAGTTTTTACCACTAGGGGTTGTAAAAGATGATCAATATATTCTGAGATTTTACACGAAACAGAATTAATACCAGAGACTATGGGGCGTCCTGGTGGGTTAATATTATTCTTATGTAACTTAGGTAAGTGATAGAAGACAGGGATACGTGGATATTTAAATTTAGATAGGGATACCTTTAGATATTTAAATTCTCTATCATTTAATATACCCTTGTCCTTTCCTTTTTGTAGGAATTCAGAAAAAAGTTCTTTAATAGAATTAGTTGGATCTGTGTTTAAAATTTGATAGGTGGATTGATCTGACAATAACCTCATCGCCTCCTGGTGATATTGTTCTCTATCCAAAACAACAACCCCCCCTCCTTTGTCTGCGGATTTGATGACTAAATCATGATCCTGTTTAAGTTGGATATAACCTTTGTATTCTGATGGAGTTACATTTTTTGGTTTAAATTTATTTTTATTGATATTAAATTGCAGTTTTCTGATATCCATATGGATCATCTGTTCGAAAGTTTCAATTTCCTTAGATATCATGTGGCGGGGGTAGAAGGTAGATTTTTCTTTTAATTGGGTATGGATATACTGATTATCTACATGAATTTGTCTCTCTAGTGGAGTTTTCATGAAAAAACGTTTGAGGCACAGCTTGCGTTTAAATTTTTGAAGATCTACATAAGTGTTAAAGGTGCTACCTTGGTTGGTGGGAATATATTTAAGACTCTTACTTAGCACCCCAAGTTGGCCTTTGGTAAGGGTTTTACTACTTAAATTAAAGACATCTATTGGTTCCATGTTCTCCCTCTTTTTCCTTCTCTGTGCCACTCTCCCTCCTCTAGATCCTCTTCCATAAAGGCTCTTTTCTTTGGGGTTTTTTCCATATGATTCCAACCTGTGGCACCCTTGATGCGTTCCTTGTATCTGTCCCTTTGAGGGACTTCCTTCCCCAGATCCATCCTATTGGCGTTGAAAACTGTATCATCACATTCCTGGGTGAGAGGCTGAAATCTATTGCGTAATGGGACAGGTTGGTAGCGTCCATTTGTCACTTGATGTTCCTCATGGCCTATTCTTTCTTTATATGGACGATCAGTGTGGTGGTTTATTTGTTGATGTCTATCTAGGGCATCATGTCTTATAGGGCGTGTAGGACCTCGCTTATTGAGATCTTCACGTGCTGGGAAGAATTGACGTGGAGTTCTAGGGTGTTGACTATAGGGATGCGAGCGTGGTTTATTTTGATAGGAATCTTGATCTAATTTATGTGATCTGGGAACTTTTCTCCTAACTGATTCCTCCATCCTCATACTGTTCTTTCTAGTTGTAAGGGTTCCTCTAGGTTGGGCATCAATTCCAATATCTGGATGTTGATCTATAGGAGCTTTGATACCATTTCTACCTCTAAAGTTCTTATTAGCACTATGATTATGAAATACCCAAACTTTGTTATTGGTGTAATAATTTTAATTTTTAATGGCTACCTGTGATGTTAGTTCCTTGTATACCATCATTTCTCATGAAGCCGGCTGCGAGGCAGTTGAATTCTTTTTGAGGCAGGCTGATGTTTTTGTAGATGAACAGGTTGACTTTATTTTGAAAGGGATCCGTTTGATCCTGCATAACAACTATTTCTGGTATCATGACACATATTACTTGCAAACACATGGCACAGCGATGGGGACGAGGTTCGCCCCCAGTTATGCCAATCTGTTCATGGCGCACTGGGAAAACAGTGCGGTATGGACAGGGCATGGCTGGGGCTCGAGCCTCGTCCTCTATAAACGCTACATAGACGACATACTCATCATCTGGAAGGGTACGAAGGTACAACTTGAAGACTTCATTAATCATCTTAATCATAATTCTCTGGGCATTAAACTTGAATACAACATTAGTTGTGAACAGGTTAATTTTTTGGATCTCAATCTTTATGTGAAGGAGGGCCATATAGAGACAAGCACTCACTTCAAAGACGTGAAAGTAAATGGTTTCATTTGATGTCACGAGTCATCACTATCCCCCTTGGTTAAAAGCAGTTCCGAAGGGACAGATGACACGAATACGAAGGAACTGCACTGAGATGAACCTTTTTATGTCCCAATCTCAGAGACTAATTGAGGATTTCTCAGTTAAAGGATATGAAAGGAACCAACTTTTGTCTGTGCGCAATGAAGTCTCCAAAATGGATAGAACTACACTCCTGAAATATAAACCACATCATAATAGTGATACTAGATCTTTACCCTTTGTGTTAGATTACAATCTTACAAATAAGGCCATCTCACGCTCAATAAGACGACACTGGCCAATTTTGAAACGAGATCCGTTACTTAATACTCTTCTACCTAACCACCCCACCATTATCTATAGAGGGGGTAAGAATTTTGGACGTCAGCTAACTAAAAATCACTTACGAACCCAGACCACTAATAAAAATCTTTTTGGTCTAGATATGGGCTTTTATGGCTGCGGGCAATGTATTGCCTGCAGAAAAACAGGTAGCCGTAAAAGATTAGTTCGCACTATTGACACTCCTTACAACCAATCAAATCTTACTATTCGCCAGATTATTACTTGTCATAGTAAGAATGTTGTTTACTTACTTAAATGCCCTTGTGGCAAGCGTTATGTAGGCCAGACTTCTAGGCCCTTATATGTCAGGATCAATGAACACCTTTGTAACATCACTCGAGGTTATGACAAACATAGTGTGTCAACGCATTTCAAGGATGCCCATTCCTGTAATCCTAAAGGTTTAGAGTTCCAGGGTTTGGAAATAATCACACGGGATTGGAGGGATGATGATATGCATTCTAAAATCATTAAATCTGAGATGCGTTGGATTTACACTTTAGATACTCTTCTCCCCATGGGTCTAAATGCGGACTTTGAAGTCTGTCATTTTTTATAATTTTTTATAGTTTTCTCTCCTTTTTCTGGTCCTTCCTTTTTTTCCTTTTTTTCCTTTTTTCATTTTTCTTTTTAAGATTTATGTATAAAAATTCACATTCCATTGAATATCATATTTATTTTTATGTTACACCATCATGCACCTACCTTGACTGTTTTTGTGATACACATAGATGTATAGTGATCCCTTTTTTAGAGAGCTCAATGCATTTTATTTTTATTTTATCTAATTTTTTATTCTGATGTTATATATATGGTTCTGTGACGGTCGGGTGTTTTTTCGTCTTTCGTATGAGTAAGACCTTTTTCTCCCTCTCCCTGCTTGTTTTGTTTGTATGGGACGATCCGGAGGCTCTTCCTTTTGTTTCCACATCGGGGAGCTTTTTGAGTTCATGGACCATCCGGACTAGTACACTTACATCTGCCTCCGTTCCACAAACCGGAAGCTCCAACACTTGAAACGCAAGCCGGAATCTACCATCTGACACGCAGGCTTGCATCCAGCGTCTGAGACGCAAACCGGAAGTTCCGGAGCTCCAGAAGCGCATCGTTGATTACGGTGACCCGCACGCCAACAATATGTTTTCAATTATTGAGACACTATTTAAGAGCTTATGTGGACACTCAGGGGGCTATTACCGACTGAGGAAGCCTGCAGGACGGCAGGAGAAACGCGTTTCGGTCTATCCCCCTTTTGTATATATTTTTTTATTGATTTATTTGTAATAAATATCCATTTTTTACTTTTTTACCGCATTATCAATTTATACCATCATCTTGAGATATATGAAGTCTACGATTCTAACATCTACCGAGACTCAAGAAGGGTGAGACCTACCTAATATGGTCTGAGGCCTTTTCTACTGAGCCACCCTGAGAGGAGGCTCTACACCACGTGAGTGTGTCATTGCTATTTGATATTTAATCTTAGCATAACGGTATCACGCTATACACTCTTCATTTATCCGAGGTTCCTTTTGTGCAATTTCATCTCTCTGGATAAGAAGAAGTGTACAAGCGAGACAAGAACCAACGTACTTTT
Organism: Leptobrachium leishanense; assembly: GCA_009667805.1. NCBI lineage: Eukaryota > Metazoa > Chordata > Amphibia > Anura > Megophryidae > Leptobrachium > Leptobrachium leishanense. The sequence goes on along the minus strand of CM019064.1, from coordinate 428,583,234 downwards.
ATGGGTGAAGCCCCCCTTCAAGTGGCTTGCAGGCGCTGACAGAGAGCCTCACAGGCTCCATCTTTGTGAGTGTGTTTACTGCTACCTTCTGTTATTGCTCTGATATATTTTTTTGGTACTGCGCAATTCGTTCCTGTTCTTTTTCTTTTGTACTTCATAGGTTTGTGTCTTATTTTCCCTGCCGGTATATTACCCAAGATGAGTATACCTCTTGCACTCCATTTTTGTCACCTGGTGTGAGTGTTTTAAGTGTTCATCCATTTGCGCTCCCTGATTAGCCTTTTGGCAAGTCTACTTTTCTATACTGTTTGTTGTGGGTGAGGGATACACCCATTGGTGAGCTGCAATCATCCACTTCCATATCTAGATCCTTTCTCTTAGCGCCATATAAACATCTTGTACCCATTTGTTTGGGTTTCCTGCTTAGATTGATTATTTTGACCCATTCGCTACCAATATGTTTTCCAAAAAATTTAAATAATCGCCTATCCGAACCAGCGTGTTTGGTTTTTTTTATCTTCTTTCAAAAAATAATTTTAATTATACAGTAAGAAATTTTTGGGAATATTCCTATTGTTTTCCTTACTGTAATAACCTATTTGGCAGGTGTTTGTCGCCATCTTCTGACCAAAAGGAGTTACTGCAGTTCTGGTCTCCGTGTAGGATCAGTTGGGGAGATGTCATTCAGACATATTCCCAGCTGGCATTAAAAAGTGTTAGAACCCAGGCATCGTGCCCATGGTGCTAAAGCCTCAGGGGCACCTTCTGGAGCCCAAATGCAAAGGAAATCTGTTTGCAACAAACTAATTGCATTTGCAATGTTACAGCATAGCCCTACTATCTCCAGGCTGCTGTGTCTTCTGCTGCTGATTGTGTATCCACAATCCTGGTAATAAAGGAGTCAAAGGAATCCCTTGTTAAAAGGCTTTAAAATATACCAGATTACAAAAAAGGTGTGTGTTAGTAAGTATTTCGACCTGTAAACACTGGATTTATTTGAGATGTTTGAGAAAATTATAAATACTATTTTTTTTCTTCTTTCTTTATCAAGTTATGAAGTTACATTATATTGTCAGTAGAAATTATTTTAGTATATGAAAAATCGAGACAAAAGAAATCCCCAAGGGGTAAACAGACTGCAAGCTGCCTTTATCCTGAAAGGATACTTTTTAATGACTTGCTTTTTTTCTCTCCAATTGCTGAGGCTTTTATTCCTGTGATTTTAACAGCTAAACCGGTAATAACATTATAACTTAAAACTGCTGTAAACTATGATAAATTACAAAACATTAACATAATAAAAAATATATGAAAATTAAATATTACCCAAATACACTGAGCAGCCAGATTATTATGACCACCCCATCAGTACTTCGTTGGGCCACCTTTTGCCTTCAATACTGTGGCGATTCTTCTTGGCATTGACTCCACGAGATGTTGAAAGGTGATGCGATGAATCTGACACCATGCCTGATGAACAGCACTGTCCAGTTCTGTGAGATTTGATGGTTGTGGAACCAGCTGCCTGATGGCTCTTTCAACTTTATCCCACTAATGCTCAATTGGATTGAGATCTGGTGATTGTGGGGGCCACCTAAGCAAGATAAATTCTCCCTCGTGTTCTTGAAACCACTCCGGCACAATACGAGCACCGTGGCATGAGGGCGCATTGTCTTCCATCTCCATTGAGATACGCCATCAACATGGTAGGATGAACTTGATCAGCAACGATGCTTTGGTAAATTGTGCTATTCAGACGTTGTTCCACACGAATTTAAGGGCACCAAACCAAAACGCTGCTCCCACCAGCTTGAAGGGTTGTACTCATGCATGTGGGGTGCTGCTTTCATGCTGTTTCCGCCAAATTCTCACCCTGCCATCTGCATGATGCAACTGGAAACGTGATTCATCCGACCACATGACTTTTTTTCCAATGCTCGACTGTCCAATCCGTGTGTTCCTGTGCGAATTGGAGACGTTTTATCTTAACTGCAGACAGCAAAGGTGTTCGAACAGGCCTTCGGCTTCCATATCCCATACGATGCAGTGTACGGCGAACAGTGCGTTCAGAGATCATTTGCGAGGATCCCTGATTAAGATCTGCAGTAATTTGATGCACTGTTGCCCTTCTGTTGTCTTCTACCAGTCTTGCCACGCTCCGTTCTGCCCTAACATTGACTAGTCGCTGACGGCCACAATTCGCACGTTCAGACCCAGATTTTCGGCTGACAGTCCAGTCTTTAAACACTTTAACATCAGCGGCTCTTGAACATTTAACGAATTCTGCTGTTTTGCTGATACTCGCTCCATGGCTCCGAGCGCCAACAATCATCCCACATTCAAAGGCTGTTAAATCGCGTTGTTTACCCATATCTTAAGAAAAAAATCACTTCTACTGTCGTGGTAAACAACCTGCTTCCCTATTTATTATGGTCTGGCCCTCGAGCAACTTCAGCACAAAATTATAGCTAATTTGCCTAAAAAAAGTCAGGTGGTCATATATTAATCTGCCCACTCAGTGTATATGCAGATGCCAAGTTTGAGAGAGCTATAAAAACACAACTGGGAGGCCACACTCAATCTAATCTTCCAAATTTCCTGTGTTCGTTTCATCAAATAGTAATTTTCTTCACTTAGCTGACTACGGGCCAAATTACACTCCTCACGCAAAAACGCTCGCGCAACGCGTGAATTTGTGCCCCAAGCGTTAAACGTTAACGCGCGTAAATAAATGCCGGAATTACAATCCTCGCGCATTTTTCATCCGTCGAGCAGTAACGCGCGTTAAACGGACACGCACAAATGCGCACGCAGTAACGTTGCGCGCAGAAATCCGTGTGCTCACTGTTTTTTCACGCGATTCAGCCAATCCGAATTAAGAACCACAATTATCTCACGTTAAATTTTTGTGCCTGTCAAAGTCAATCTGAGTATATATGCTTCAACAATAATTAATGCACACACAACTTCTCCATTTTATTGTTTGGGTATGTGTAGAATGTGTAACTATACTTTGCTGCGTATTTTTTTTTGGGCTGGTGTATTTGCTTTCGGCAGGTGGATAGAATTTGCCATTAACACCAGCTTTTAGGAGTTGCTAAAATTATGCGCGCAATGTCTATGCGTTAATTCCTGCGCATAGATTGTGCGCTGGTACGCGGATGGTATTCCAAACGCATTTGTGCTCACGCGCGCAGTAAAGTACGCTGACGCAGGGTTCGCGCAGGTTCACCCGCAGTAGACTATTACGTGCATTTGTTGCGCTGACAATGTAATACGACGTTCAGCGTAAAGGGTTTTACCCCTCGTGTTAATGTTTTTTTGCCCCGTTGCGCGAAGATTGTAATGGGACCTTAAATTTTTTTCTGTGAGTAAAACTAGATTAAAACTAACAGGCTTATTCAGGGAGTACCAAAATGTCACTGACGCACTTCGGCGAGTCCAATTTGCAGACCCTGCAGTGAATTCAGCATTCTCACTGCATGGTCCCCCCCGAGGTGCAGCGAGTCGGCAACCCCCCAGACAGCCGCCAAACACAGCCGCCAAGCACGGCTATGACCAACAGCAGAAAAAAGCTGACAAGCCGCCGGATGGGTAAAAAAACCACAAAAAAAACGATTGAAAGTGTCAAATTTGAAATGCTGTTTGAATAATTACAGTATTTTCTGGTGTATAAGACTACTTTATATACTTAAAAACATCCCCCAAAAATTGGGGGTCGTCTTATACGTGGGATATACAATACAATACAATATGACGAGTATAGCCCAAAACCTATTTTTTAACTGGAAAATTAGGGGGTCATCTTATACACCCGGTCGTCTTATACTCCAGAAAATACGGTACTTGCCGAAAATGTCTGGAATTAACAGATAAGGTTCTATGAATAATAATAAAAAAGGTCTGTTAAAGAAAAAAAAACGCTATTTAAAAAGAAAATCTGATTTTTTTTTTTTGCGGAAAAAAGCCTAAAACATTAAAATAATAAACTTTATTAGATATTGAATTAAACCAGGAGTATTTTTAACATTGAATCCTATGGGATTTGCCCGATTAAACCTGCCAAATAAAACCACGAACATCAGGGCATTTCACTGACATTTCTCTGCTGTTCGGTGTCTCTGAATAGATTAACCATTGCTTCTCTATGCGGATTTCACTAACCGTCAAACAGGCAGGGCCGCCATCAGGGCATTACGCCCCATGCTGCCATGCTGCCGTAAGGGGCCCGGGCCGCCGGGGCCCCGTCGGCAGCGGTGGCGCCCTTCTTCAGCTCCGGTATCGGACTCTGCGTCCGAATCCAGAGCTGACTGTGTGTCTCCCCCCTCCTGCCCTGGCAGCTTCGCTGGCTGGCTGGCTGGGCGGGGCTAAGCAGCGTGCGGGGGCCCTCCCAAGCATGCTGCTTCGGCTCCGCCCCCTCCAGTCAGTGAAGCTGCCTGAGTCGGAGTGCCCGGCCAGAAGAGAAGAATAGAGAAGGAGGACAGGGAAGGAAGACGGCGGAGTGGTGAGCCAGGGCCCAGGCCCAGCCGACCCCAGGCCCAACCAGGGCCCAGGCCCAGCCGACCCCAGGCCCAACCAGGGCCCAGGCCCAGCTGACCCCTGACTCAGGGCCCAGACCCCGACCCCCAGGCCCAGCCATGGCCCAGACCCCAGGCTCAGCCAGACCCCAGCCCAGCCCAGGCCCAGCCAGGACCCAGACCCCAGGCCCAGCCAGGACCCAGACCCCAGGCCCAGCCAGGGCCCAGACCCCAGGCCCAGCCAGGGCCCAGCCACCAGGCCCAGGACCCAGACCCCAGCCAGGGCCCGGAGCCAGGGCCCAGGTCCAGACCCCAGGTCCAGACCCCAGGGCCCAGGTCCAGACCCCAGGGCCCAACCAAGCCCATCATAAACACTGCACATTACCGTGAGTTTTATTGCTGTGGAGTTCTGTGATACAGTAATATACAGTGTGTATGAGTGGGTTTTATTGCTGTGGAGCTGTGTTATGTCTTTTTTGTTGTGGAAAGGGCTGAAAGGATTTTAAAGGTTGAGGAAGTTTACGGGGGGACATCGTGAGGTTCAGTAAGGGGCCCCGTCATTTTAGATAGCTGCCCTGCGAACAGGCATCGTGTTTCACTGGCAATTTGGCAAACTGCCTGCTTTCTAAATAGCCAAATGGCTCCGAAATTGCACCGTATAGCGAAATTCACTGTTCGGTGCAATTTCAGGTCCAGATCGTCTCTTTGTAAATAACCCCTTTAACCTCCCTGTTGTTACGATTCTGACATATTTTATATGTCGGAATCGTTACAATTTATTCATCGCGGCTCGGGGTTACCGATTTTGGCAATGAAAGTTAATCTCGAGCCACACACGGGAAAAACACCAGGGAGGTTTATAAAAACTAATTTATGGTGACTAAAGCTATGACGAAAATACATTGAGATCCAATCAGAAGTAATCTCAAGTAACAGAGACCTTATGAGTTTTCTATATTCAGATAAGATGTTTATTCCAGGAGTATGTAAAGAGTTTGTAAAAACGATAGAAATGCTTATATACAGTTGTGTTCAAAATTATTCAACCCCCAATGCTGTAAAGGGTTTTAGGGAATTTAGTGTACATTTGTAATTGTATTCAGAATGAAATCCTACAAGGACTTTTTAAAGAACCATATGCAACTAAAATGACATCAATTGGTTTTGTAATACAGTAGTAAATGTTTCTTTTGTGAATTCTTCATTGACACAATTATTCAACCCCTTAAAGCCTGCCACTCTGAAGAACAGAGGTTCATTCAAGTGTTTTCAATCAGGTATTGAAAACACCTGTGGATGTCACGGAGCAGCAAAGGTTTAAAAGTAACATCAGGAAGCATTATTTTACTGAGAGGGTGGTGGATACATGGAACAGTCTTCCAGTAGAAGTGGTAGAGGCCAAAACAGTAAATGAATTTAAGCAAGCATGGGATAGGCATAAGGCTATCCTAAACAAAAGATAAATCCAGGTTAAGTATCCATGTAATTGGGCAGACTAGATGGGCCGAAAGGTTCTTATCTGCCGACATTTTTCTATGTTTCTATGTTTCTATAATAAGCACCAATTAGGCAGCTTTAAAATGACTGTGATACTCAGCTCCTTCTAGACATTTACTGGTGTGGTTACAAACATGGTGAAGTCAAGAGAATGGTCCAGGAAGACAAGAGAAGAGGTGATTACTCTTCACAGGAAGGGCAATGGCTATAAGAAGATTGCAAAGATGTTAAACATACCAAGAGAGACCATAGGAAGCATCATTCGCAAATTCAAGGCAAAGGGCACTGTTGAAACGCTACCTGGTCGTGGCAGAAAGCAGATGCTGACCTCGACTGCTGTGCGCTACCTGAAGCGTAGAGTGGAGAAAAGTCCCCGTGTGACTGCTGAGGAACTGAGAAAAGATTTGTCAGATGTGGGTACTGAAGTTTCAGCTCAGACAATATGGCGCACACTGCGTAATGAAGGCCTCCATGCCAGAACTCCCAGGCTCACCCCCTTGCTGTCTCCAAAGAATAAGAAGAGTCGACTGCAGTATGCCAAAAGTCATGTGGACAAACCACAGAAGTTTTGGGATAGTGTTCTGTGGACTGATGAAACAAAATTAGAACTATTTGGGCCCATGGATCAACGCTATGTTTGGAGGAGGAAGAACAAGGCCTATGAAGAAAAGAACACCTTGCCTACTGTGAAGCATGGCGGGGGGGTCAATCATGCTTTGGGGCTGTTTTGCTTCTGCAGGTACAGGGAAGCTTCAGCGTGTGCAAGGTACCATGAATTCTCTTCAGTACCAGGAGATATTGGATGACAATGTGATGCAGTCCGTCACAAACCTGAGGCTTGGGAGACGTTGGACCTTTCAACAGGACAATGATCCCAAGCATACCTCCAAGTCCACTAGAGCATGGTTGCAGATTAAAGGCTGGAACATTTTGGAGTGGCCATTGCAGTCACCTGACTTAAATCCAATTGAGAACCTCTGGTGGGACTTAAAGAAAGCAGTTGCAGTGCGCAAGCCTAAGAATGTGACTGAACTGGAGGCTTTTGCCCATGACGAATGGGCGAAGATACCCATAGATCGCTGCAAGACACTTGTGTCAAGCTATGCTTCACGTTTAAAAGCTGTTATAACTGTAAAAGGATGTTGTACTAAGTACTAAGATTGAATGTCACTTGGGGGTTGAATAAAACTGATAATGATGTGAGCACAGAAAAGACATTTGTGGTTATTTCATTATAAATGTTATGTTATATTTGTCTGACCTACACGTGCCTCTTTGATTTAATTGTAAGCAAGATGACTGAATGATCAAAATCAATGTCAAACTGGCCAATACACTCAATTTCAGTGGGGGTTGAATAATTTTGAACACAACTGTAACAAAATTATACAGTCTAAAATCATTAGATATTGCTTAACTCTACTCTAGATTTAGTTGACTAAAATATGACTAAAACTAAATGGGATTTAAGTCAGACTAATCAGAAAGATTTTTTTTCTGCTCATTTCGGCGATTCCATTTTGCTGAAAATACGGTGAATTTACAATTTAGTGAATGGTCACTGCCGCGTTTTGCCGAAAATGGAGTCAGGGAAGCAGTTTTTGGACATCGTCGAAAACCGCGCAATTGCAATGCTAACCTCCGAATTGCACCGAAATTGACTCCTCCGATTCCGCCTGAACTGAGAAACGCGCCTCTCCTCCTAATAGGAGTTTAAAGCAATGATAATTATTAAAAGCTCGTCTAAATAATGGGAAAGGTCCTTTTTAAACAATAATAAATATGTCTGCTTAGAAAGAAATAAAAAAGTCTGTTTAAAAACTAAAAAAATCGGTTAAGTCTTAAGAGTTTTTTTCTATTTAAAAGATAAGAAAGCTTGGAAAGATTGATAACCAATGGGCTTTTTTTAATACATAAAGTATAATTTTTAAAAAAAAAAATTTCTTTTTTTTGTACTACATTGAAAACTATGGGATTCGCTTCTTTAAACCTGCCTGACACAATATCATTGTACCTCAGTGGTGGTGAGATAATGGGACGTACATCTTCTTGGTACTCTCTGCAGAACAAGGTTTTAAATAGACCCTGTGAATTGTGGGACAGGGTGTGGTGCGGAGAGCCCCAGGAGGATGTTTGCCATATGTAAGTATATTGTTTTTTTAATTTCAGGGTGGCATAGAGTAGGACCTGCCGTGATGGGGATACATTGTTGTGACAGGCTTATGCAATGTATGATCATATCTTGTGACTAATCTGTCATCTATTTTAGATATTAGTCATGTGTTTTTAAATCTTTAGATGTATAATTGGGTGGAAGAATGCTGAGTTTTGCGTAATGTATGTACGGTATGTGTGTGTATATATTTATGTTGATGGATATTTAGCCGTTCTGTCACCCAGCACACACATTTTTAGTTGTGAATAAGTAGGCACAATTCCATAGCAAGGAAAGTACTTTCAAGTAAACCTTTTTGTATTTATTCATTATACAAGTCATTAACGTTTGAGTCTCCCATAAGACTATGCTGTGTGTTAAAACAGCACCATCTGGAAATACCCTGAGTAAAAATCCACTCAATTAGTACTAAGGGGCCCAAAGTGTGCCAAGACCATATCCCCCACACCATTACACCACCAGCGTGGAGCGTTAATACAAGGCAGGATGACCCATGCTTTGATGTTGTTTAAGGCAAATTCTGACCCTACCATCTGAATGTCACAGCTGAAATCAAGACCCGTCAGACCAGGCAATGTTTTTCCAATCTTCTATTGTCCAGTTTTGTTGAGCCTGTGTGAATTGTAGCTTCAATTTCATGTTCGTAGCTGACAGGAGTGGCACCCAGTGTGGTCTGCTGCTGCAGTAGCCCATCTGCTTCAAGGGTGGACGTGTTGTGTGTTCAGGGATGGTATCCTGCATACCTTGGTTGTAACGAGTGGTTATTTGAGTTACTGTTGCCTTTCTATGCTCTCAATTCAGTCTGCCCATTTTCTTCTGACATCAGCAAGGCATTTTCGTCCACACAGCTGCTGCTCACTGGATATTTTCTCCTTTTTCTGACCATTCTCTGTAAACCCCAGACATGGTTGTGCGTGAAAATCCCAATAGATCAGCAGTTTTTGAAATGCTCAGACCAGCACGTCTGGATCCAACAACCATGTCACGTTCAAAGTCACTAAAGTAACTGAATAGAAGTTTATGTTAACACGCATTTGAACAGGTGTACCTAATAAAGTGGCCATGAGTGTATAAATTTTGTAACTAACTTTTCTGTAGAGGCTGAGACAGTCGTTCGTATCACCGACAGGGCCATCTTATACCTTTCCCAGGTAGTCCAGTCGGCGAAGGATGCATGCAGTTGTGTATGCTCTGGGGAATAGACTTGCAGCATTTAACCACTGGTCCACCATGGTTAAAAATTATGAATCGACTAGGATTCCTTTTCCATGTTGGGTCACGTTGGGAATGGGTTCCTGAGGCCATCTCACTGCCTCTTAAAGTTGGTGATTGACCACCAGATTACCATCTTCTGGGTCTGGCTCTGCCTGTAAAAAATAATTTTAGCGTGAAACGCGTTGGTCATAACTGAACAGAAAAATAAATACAGATTTTTGTTTTTATGTCTTTATTCATGTAGGTTGTACCAAATGGTAAAGGTGCTGTATTCGTTTGGCATATATGTGACCTACGCTATTCAATACTACGTACCAGCAGAGATTATATTGCCAGAGGTTACGTCCAGAGTGCCGAAAAAGTGGAAACTGTGCTGCGAACTTGCCGTGAGAACGCTACTGGTCTGCATAACCTGTAAGTTATCTCATTTTGAGCTTTGGGGTGCCTGTACTTCATGAATGATACAGACAGTTTATCTTTTATGATTTTACTGAACTTTCTGTACTGTCAATTATTTCAATTTGTACTTTGGCTGCTTCTGCCTGTCAAAAGCTCAAGTTATCTTTGACAATCTGTTATATAACATTTAACAAAATGCATATATCTGGAGCAGGGCTCTGTGCGTGATGACTCTTCCTTTGCCTTCCTTTTTTGTTAATTTTATTAACAAAAGCATATTTTACTTGAAACATCACGTTTCCACATTCTAGCCAGGCCCCCTGGTGGTGAGAGCGATCCAGGCCAGCACTTGCATTGTCTGGGCTAGCTAGTCCAGGCTCTCCGCCCCTGGAATTCCTCGTGGCTTATCTGGCCTGAGGTCACAAGGTCCGCCCTGTCCCTATAAATATGCAAGCAGCACAGAGGCTCCTTTCTCTTGCATGGGTCTCTGTTCCTGAGGGTCTGCTTGCTGATAGCATTGTCTTGGTTAAGGCCTAAAGCCATGTAGTACACAATGGGGAAAGACCAGGGATATAAGACCAATAGTGGAAAGCAACGCTGCAGAGGAGACCAAGTTGAATACATTGACGTGCTGGGCAGTACTTATGTCAGGGGAGCTGTACAATATTAGTGAGAATATTGAAGTGCAAACCATTGGATATGTACCTCCGGCTTAAATGCGAATTATATATCCTGGCTTCAACTCACAACTTACACATATATTGTAATACAAGACCTGACACTATATAGGCATGAACCTGCCAGACCAGGGGGCCTAAGACCATAGTGGGATATCACTGATCATGCACCTACAGAGGACTAGTTTCTGACCCTAGAAAATATAGATTTCTATTCTTTCCCCGCTAGTAATCGGCTAATAAAATATTCCACTTGTGGGCCATACAAAGAGATCTTATTCTTACAGGATGCCGCAGTAAATAATTACCCACAAAGATTTCAAATTGGCAATTTCTGCCACCCTGTCGGCATGCACATGAAATGCCAAAATGGTAGCCAGTCATCACCATTTCCCAATTTAATCGAATATGTCTTATGCCCTATATTCCAATTTATTGGTCCTTTTTTAAAAAAACTAGTCCTGACTAGTAGACTGTTGTGGTCGTCTCTCTTACCCTATAACACGTGTTACTGTTTTATTTGATTTGCTTTGATTTTCTTCCCAGCTGTTCCTTTGAACATACTCTGCTTTCAGTCCCCACGTAATGACCCCACTATTTCCCTCACCACTGTCTGATCGACCTCCCTGAGTACCCACCGGTTTATCCGTTCCTGTTTCCCTCAGTGCTTCTGGCGCTGACTTGTCTCTGGAGATTCCACAGAGGAAGAATAACCAATCTGAGGACTGGTATCCTCCTTGTACTGGACTTCGGGGCCCATTACCTGGAGTGCTTGTTCCATGACCTGTTATAAGCCCGGACACACTTCAGACTGGTAATCTGGTCGGTTTCAGGCCCACTCCTCGCCACTATTGCGAAACCTTGCCAGCTTAGGTACTAGTAATGCTCCTAATTGAAAGTGTTTTTGGTACATATAGGGGTGTTCCTGAACTATACTTCAGCCACCACAGGGACCCGATCACAAGATATGAACCCATGGCCCCATGCTTGGTACCCGGCGCAGCAGGTTCTAACCTGTTCACTGCCATTATGAGACCTACATCCTTCAGGAGCACCTTATGGAACCTGTGACAGGAAGGGGTGCAAACCAAGGAGGATGGTCAGCACCCAACATGTACAAATCTGGGAAAGCCTACACTCAACTTGAGCCAGCTGCGGTGGGGTATATTGACGTTGTACATGCACGAGCTGTATTTTAATCTACGCAAGATGTGATATCATTATTGGTCAAGCCTTCTCGTTGATTCAAAGTGAATCACTGTGCAGATTGTTAGTCGATAAAATACATCTTTGCGGCTGGGGTGAGGTAAAGGAACACTGCCAGAATATCCCTTTTTTTGTAAAAATCCTGAAGTAAAGTTTTAATTTTTATTGCAAAAAGTGTCTGACGAGTCCACGTCTCCATATTGTCTTCGTTTCTGCTAAGTTTTGCTTTAAGCTCTTGGTATCCCGTCGCGCCAGTGTTAACGTTAAAGCCGGTACACTAGCCGCGTCTCACTGATGGAGCTTTTTCAGAGCTGTCAAACTTTGCAAAAGATGGATTCAATTATTTGAAGCCGAGACACCTAAAAGGAAAATGTCCCCCCCCCCCCCGCAAACCTTTAAAATCTGTCTTTTAGAGATGTCCTCATTCTGTCTCATTCATCTGTTAGGTGACTTAACAAAACATATTGTGCAAACTCTTTCGAAAACACGGATATCCTCATTGTTGTGCATTAAATAACAACACGAGCTTGGTTTTCTTCTGGCAATTACTCCTTTTCAAAAAACAATTTATGATAAAAAAAATTTTAATTTTATTTTTTTTAAAGCCTTCGTTTCAATTTTGCTTATGTTTTTGGTGACTCTGACAGCTGAACACCTGCAGAGCTCATGCTATCATTGTTACCATTTTTTAGTTTTATATAGGTAGTTTATAACACTGAAAAAAGATTTTAAAGGGACACTCTACGCACTTGGACCGCTTTCTCTTACTAAAGTGGTCAGGTTGCATGGAGCGCCTCCCCTTCCCATCACTCCCTCCTGCCTTATCTATAGATTTCGCTGTGAGAAGCTGAGGACTCCGTCGCCACACAGCTGTCACTTTAACCCCTTAGTGATCGGGCGGTTTTACACAAATCCGTCCTTTAGTGACCGCTGCTGTTTTTACGTTTCTGCGCTGTTAGTGTTTAGGTCAAATTTTCCTCTTACTCGTTTATTCAACCCACACATATTATACACCCTTTTTCCCGCCATTAAATGGACTTTCTAGAAATACCATTATTTCCATCATATCCAATAATTTACTATAAAAAAAATATGAAATATGATGAAAAAATGGTAAAAACACACTTTTTCGTAATTTAATCCCCAAAATCTACAACCACCAATAAAGACCCCGGCTAAATAGTTTCAAAATTTTGTCCCGAGAATAGAAATACCCAATTTTTACATGTTTTTGCTTTTTAACCCTTTCACTGGTGAGCCAGTTCACCTATGTGCGCTGCGCTCATTCTGACCATTTTGTGCTAATTATTTTGAGTTGACAGCCTAGGTCCTATTTAATTAAACCCCCCCAGACAAAAAAAACGTAATTTTTTTTTTTTTATTTATTTATTTATTTATTTTATTTTATTTTTTTAAACCAAACCTGGTCATGTTTGGTACCATTGGAAAGGCCATGATCAGGCCTTTCAGATGTTGTCAAATGTGACCATCTAGCTGCCATGGATCGGGAGATAAGGGGATCTTTAGGCGGTCGTTGCGAATAATGCGTTCGTTTCACAAGCTGCTGCAGCGCTGCTAGGATGGAGGGGGTCCTGTAGACCTTTGTATCTCCATTCTTTAACCCCCACAAGGTCAACTGAGGTGTAATTTGAAAGGCCAGAGTGTGGCCTTTTCAATGATCTTAAAGTTGGCCATGGAAAATGTAAAATGAATTTGTTTTTTTGTTCTATGGCAGTGCTATTGTCCACTTTTCACGTATAAAGATAACAATGCCGCCGCCATTACTCCCCATCTCATTTCTCACACAGAAAACCACCTCCGTGTTTCATTCATAATGAATAAAACGACTTCTTAATCGTAATGTGCCAAAAAAAAAGCGTCGTGACTAAAATTGCATTTTCCTCGAAAAATGCTATAACCGGTTCTCCACTTTTGATTTTGCTTTGCAAAGAGTAACCCACAGAATATATAACCACAAAGGTTTGGGTGATAGAATACAGAAATATAAATTTTTTCACGATGCAATTAATTGAAATCCAGTATATATAATTTGTCAGGGTCCTGCAATAAAACATGACTTCAAATAATGTTTCAATGTGACGAGCAAAGTATGGTGAAAATGAGCTAAGCACGCTGGGGTGAAATTGCTCCGCAGCGAAGGGGTCAAGACTCCTTCAGCAAATATGATCATCCAAAGTGGCACCCTATGTCTTTAATGAAGATTTCAAACTCTAGTCTCTGGAGCCTGATGTCACGGTTTTAGTACCGGGGTGTGGGGAGATGAACCCAAGGTACAGTAATCTGCACACACAGATATGGATGGAGGGGGATGAGCAGGTTAAGACTGACCAGAAGTGGAGATTGGTGAGAAGGGTGGTCGCTGGCGCTGGGAATCTGGAGATATGGTACTGAATCCGGTAATAGTCAGGAGCAGGTTGTGGGAATGGTTCAGAGCAGTAGAACATTGGTCTTTACACATTCAGGTAAACAGCTACAATGATGAAGCACCATTTGAACTGGGGCGCATCCCTTTATTCAGTGAAGGTATGACTTGGTGTAATTAACTTGTCATGTGCCTAAACCAGTGCTGGTTTCAGAGGAGCAGTACGTGAAGTGTACCACCAGGGGGTTTTCCAGAGTGGCTGCAGCGATGGGACATGACACCTGAAAAGATTGTAGGGGTTATTCAAAGAGATCCGAAATGTAACCGGACCGTGAAATTCAGCGTACGATGGCATTTCAGAGCCATTCAGGTATTCAGAGAGCAGGCAGTTCGGCAAATTTTGGCAAATTGCTTGCACGTACGGTGCCTGTTCGAGGGCAGTGAAATCCACCATAGAGAAGCAATGGTTCATCTATTTAGAGAACACCGAACAGCAGAGAAAAGTTGCCGAAATGCCCTGCTCTTCGGTGGTTTCATTCGACAGGTTTATTCAGGCGAACCCCATAGACTTCAGTGTTAAAAATATTCCCGTTTTAATCTAATATATAATAAACCGTTTATTATTTTATTCTGTAGTAAGAAGGCTCTTTATTTATAGAATTTTTAGGATCTTTTAGGCATTTTTCTGGATATATTTGGCAAACTTTTTTTTTTCTTCTTAAAGCGTTTTTTTTTGTTTTTTCTGTAGCAGACCTTTTTATTATCCTTCATCGGATCTTATATCTAAATTCCAGGAATTTTCGTTCAGTAGTTTTTTTGCAAACCGCGTTTCAATTTTGAAACTTTCAGGCTAGGGTCAGACTGAGGCAGTGCGAACGCGCGTTCTGGCGCACTTATTCACGGCCGTAGTAGCAGCAGATGCCGGGCAATGACGGCCAATATACGAAGTACGGTCGCACAAAAGTCCGGCTGCGCAACGCAAGTGGAAGGCTAGGGTCAGACTAGCGCAGTTTTAACGTGCGTTTAGCCGCACGAAATCACGGCCGTACTAGCAGCAAATGACGTCCAATGCCGGGGAACATACGACGAACGGCCGCACGAAAGTTCGTCCGCGCAACGCAAGTGGCCAACGAACGCATTTTTTCGAGAACGTCAAACCGCTACTACTGACGTACAGAGTGCGCTGCGGCCGCATAGCGGCGTGTGTGCGTGATTAGGAGACGTCAGACGCTGCTCATGTCCGGCTAACATAACGTCCAGACTCAAAAAGTGTTTTATTGATTATCCGTACAAAATCACGGACGAAAAGGCGCATCGTATGACCGCTATCGCGTATTCCGGGGGAAAATACGTACGTTCGTTCGACCGAACTTTTTCACGGACGACGTGAAAAATGCGTTCGTCTGACCCTAGCCGAAAATGAACGCATTTTTTCGAGAACGCAGAACCACTAGTACTGACGTACAGAGTGCGCTGCGTCCGCTAGAGGCGTATGTGCGTGAATTGGAGACATCAGACGCTGCTAATGTCCGGCCAACATAACGTCCAGATGCAAGAAGTGTTTTATTGATGATCCGTACAAAATCACGGATGAAACTGCGCATAGTATGACCGCTATTGCGTATTCCGTGAAAAAATACGTCCATTCTTCGAACGCACATTTTCACGGACAACGTGAAAAATGCGTTAGTCTGACCCTAGCCTTAAGCGTACTTGAATACACCGCTGGGTCGGCAAAATGTAGGCGGACAAAAACAGATTCACTTTCAAGACGGCGCCGGACCGGGCACAAGTAAGGATTGTCAGAACACGAGTCTCTTCAGGAAAGGCAAACTTTATTGTGTCGTCACACAAGTGCCCACACAGGATTGAATCGCAAAGAGTGAGCCCCCCTTTTCACCCGTGCAAGGGATCTTATACCCAAAAATACGTAATTAGGTACATCCCAGTTAGCCCACCTCCCAATGACACTTTATTCCACCCCACGTGGGTTAATACCTCCCTTTGGCTAATACAAAGACATTCCATTAATTGGCTGTACATTGGCAAACTTTGTGTTAGTTTCAGTAAATCATAATTAATTGCTCTTACTGTTCCGAGCTGCGCCCTCCTCCCTTGTGCCTACACTCACTTGTTACAGATGGCACCTGGCCTAATCTCTATACTCCTTTGTCTTTCTGCGGGCCCCAACGACCTTGGAGGATCTACTTCGCTTTTCTCCTCCGTGCCAGGAACAGCAGAGATCTTTCATAAGGCTTTAATTGCTTTTCTGCTAATCTAAACGCATTCCTAAATTTCTACGTATACCTCATTCTAGTTTCAGCTACAACCCTGTCTAGTTATATACAAGTGAACCAATATTCTGAACAAGATGGCCGCCTGTGTACAATGGCGGCCATCTTCCAGCCTATTTCCACTTCAGAACTAGAATCGCCGAATCCCCCCGAAGTGCGGGGAACGAAAGGGCACCGAACGTGCGGCGACATTTAGAATCTCTCTGAATAACCCCTTAAGTCTCAGCCTTGACCTTCTCTACGGTGTTTGATCTACATTTTAAATATATACAGCCGAAGTTCTAGCAGAATTAGCATTAGAAGAATTATGGCCCTGGAGGAATGAAGGCAAAACTGACAGCTTCCTGCGTGGGGCCTGAAAAGACCACTGGTTGGCGAATGTTAATACATTTCCTCACTTCCCCGAACAATGAATGATTGAATGAGTCCAGAGACCGTCCATCAGTTCATACTAAAGCGATTTTAAAATGAGATTTAAAAACCTGTACGTTCTACTCTAGGCATTTTTGGAACAGAAATCATAGCCTTTATTTTAATCGATATAACTTTATAAGCTTATAATGATTATATGAAACCCATGCTTAGCCCTTCTCTGCCATCAGGGTTATTCAGAGACAGCCGAAATGCCCTGCTGTTCGTTGGTTTCAATCTGCAGGTTTAATCAGGCAAATCCCTTAGGTTTCAATGTTAAAAATATGCCTGTTTTTATTCAAAATGTATTAACCCCTTAACGCCGCAGGACGTACCATTACGTCCTGCATTAGGCGGGCTTTAACGCCGCAGGACGTAATGGTATGTCCTCGGCGTTTGCAGCCCCCCGGCAGCCATACTCCCCTCCTCCGGTCGCTCCCACGCTGCTCTGACTCAGAGTCAGATCGGCGTGTATCCCTCTTCCCGGCGCGATGACGTCAGTTTCAGGCCCCCCCCTGCCGGAGCAGGGGAAGCGTCTGAAGGGGGGGGATCATGAGCATGGCCTTTCCAATGATCTCAAACACGACCATGTTAAAAGTAAAGTAAAAGTGTAAAAAATGTATAAATAAAAGTAATAAAAAAATAAAAACGTGTTTTTTTTTTTATTGCAGCACTATTGTTCACATTTCAATTATAATGTGAACAATGATGCTTCACTAATGATTTTTGGGGGGGGGTGTTTACCTAAAATCACGCAATTTCTCCTAAAAAAAAAAAAAAGGAATTCTCCGTTCTAAATTTTTTAACAAGTCTACCCCATAGAATATGACCTCAAAGGCTCGGATAATAAAATTATAATAATAGAAAAAAAAACACTTTACACACTGTGGATGATTGAAATTTTATTCATTTTTTATTTATTTTTTTAATTTTTTGTTATAGCATTTTGGCAGGGCATGACCTATACATATAATACTGATATATTATTAATCTTCCGTGTCTGCCGGAAAGAACGATATATCATTTGTCTGGGTGGTTTTATAATACGTGACTTAAAACCACATTTAAAAACGGTCAAAATGAGCTCAGCAAACTTCTACTTCGAAACCGCGCCGAAGTTGTAAAATTACTCCCGTCCTTAAGGGGTTAAACCATTTATTCTTTTAATTTGCAGCAAAAAGTCTCTTATTTTTATTTTTTTATTTTTTAGGATTTTCTTTTCGGCATTTCTTGGCAACTTTTTTTGTCCTTTTTCTTTTTTAATAACTGTTTTTTTTTTCTTCTGTAACAGGCCCTTTTATTATTATTCATAGGATCTTATATGTTAATTCCAGACATTTTCTTCCAATAGTTTTTTTGGCAAACAGCGTTTTAAATTTTAAAGTTTCAATCTTTTTTTTTTACCCTGTTCGTCGGCTTGCTGGCTTTTTCCAGACGCGTTCGGCGGGTTTGTGGTGGATCGTCGGGGCACCTCCTGCAGCGCAAAAGCAAACAAAATTTAATTAACTTTTGGGCTGCAGATCGAGAGATCTCGATATTAGAGCATCGGAGGGCGCCTTGAAGCCCTAATTATCTCAGTAGTGAAGGGGGTTAACGTTGATGCAGAACGCTCCACTGCTGAATACATTTATAACTTGGTGTCCAGGCATCACCAGCTTGACGCAACCTTAGGTCATCTTATTATAGCAACCGGACCTGTGTCATTCCGTATTCGTACATTCTGGTGCACACGGATGACGCTACCCAATGAGAATTCCTTTATTTGCCCTCGTCTCCTTGGTTGTGTTTTATCTTACCATCCTTGACCTTTCTCTATTTTTGCCTTGAATGTACAGTATATCCTGGCCACTGCAAGGGATGATTTTTCTTTCTGGCTTCTATTGAAAGTGTTCCATTCTGTTGCCATCAACCCTACCCCTGCGTCCTCTGATTATTTAACCCGCCATTACAAGGACCGGTATTAGGTTTTCTAATGGAACTCTGGGTTCCTACATTGGCTATTTTACACTCCTTTTAAAAGTTAACAATTTTGCATAAAGATTGTAATTCGGTGTTGGTACAGCATAATGTATCATAGTGAACATTTACCCTTTATATTAGGTCTGGTAACGATTACAATTTTTGTGTTAGATTAATAGATATTTTTTTTTAATCGATTAATTTCGATTAATTATAACGTACATACAGATCCAACTACTTTTAGCTGATCTGCATGCATTGCAACTCTGCATTAGTCAGTGGTAAATATGGTCTACTCTATATACACTATATACAATCACCCGACACTGGTTAGTTTCAACAATCCATGACTTTACTTCACAGTTCACACAAATACATCTTAAATTCAAACTGTAGCACTGACGTAAGTTATTATATTGCCCCCAGCTCACGCATGGATATATGGCCCTCAGCTCTCACATGGATATATGGCCCCCAGGTCATGCATGGATCTATGGCCCCAGCTCACGCATGTATATATTACTCCCTGCTCACACATGGAGAGGCTATATTTCACCAGCGAAGCAAACATCGCATTCAAACCAACCTTTTGGTTTCATATCCTGCACCCACTGCAGACTCTCCCACCTCAGGAGTAGCACCATCCTGGGTTTCTCTCAAGCTCTCTCTCTGTGTCTCATTATTCCCCTTCCCCTCTCTCAAGCAGGAGCCATTAATTCCCTTAATTGCAGGGACACCTGCAGCAAAAACAAACGCATTCCCTCCTGGGGGTTAATGCCTTCACCTTAAACAAAAATACAGGGCCAATACACAGACCTATGTCACAACACATTTTGTTGCTAAAATCGCTGTAAAAATTGAAAAAACATTTTGTAAAATAACCCTCTTTAACCCCTTCCCGTGTGGGGAATGTCCTCATTGACTCCCGCTATATGCGGAGGACGTTCCCCACACGTCACTCGCAAGCGGGAGCCCCAGCGGAGATACTCACCTCTGCCCTGGGTCCCGCGGCGTCCTGGCTTCAGGGAAGCCAAACGCTGAATATATGCCAGCCCCCGACGTCTGATGTAATCGTGCCATGCGCAATGACGTCATTTCCAGGTGACCCCCCGGCAATGCCGGGAGATCGCTTGAAAGGGAGGGGGTGATCCTTTTGGGAGGGTTTAAAGTTAAAAAAAAGGCACCGCTTTGAAGGGCAGTGTCTGCCCTTTAAAGCGGTGTGCTTTTTTTAACCCTTTACGTACCAGATCGCGATCCTGCGCCGTTCGGCACCATATCGCGATCTGGCTCCGGTGGGGGCCGCCATCTTTGATGGCGGCTCCAGGTTCCCCCTCGCCTCCTCATGTATCGCACATAGTGCGATGATGTCAGATAGCCGGGGAACCCCTAGCTGCCCGGGGATTTCCCAAGGTAATGAACCCCGATATCTCCAGAATCGTGGCAGCTAGGGGGTCATGGAAGATGTCATTCGAAAAGGCTTGAGCATATCCTTTCAAATTTTCGAATGATACCAAACATGACCAGGTTCAAAGTAAAAAAATAAATAATTATATATATATATATATATATAAATAATAATAAAAAAAACATGTGGTTTTTTTGTGTGTTGTTTTTATTAATGCAGCAATATTGTTCACATTTCAATTATAATGTGACAAATGATGTTGCACTAATGATTTTTTTCTATGGGGTGCGTTTGCTAAAAATCAGGTAACCCCCCCCAAAATGCAACGAGTCCCCATTTCTAATTTTTGTACAAGCGCACCCCATAGAAAATATAACCACAAAGGCTCGTGTGATAAAATGTGAAAAAAACCACTTCACACGCTGTAGATGATTAAAAATTCTAATTTTATTGCATTTTTTGTTATGGTATACATATAATAATGATATATTATGAATCTGCCGAGTCTGCCGGGAAGAACGATATATAATATGTCTGGGTGATATAATAAAATGTGGCTTCAAATCGCGTTTAACCTTTTCACTGCTGAGGACATGTGGGAAACGTCCTCATTGACTCCTAAGGAAAGATGGGGTGGAGATAGGGGGTTACTTTGAACCCCGATATCTCCCGACTATTGGCACCTAGCAGGGTCATGTTTGGTATCATTAGAAAGGCCAGAGTATGGCCTTTGCAATGATACCAAACATGACCATGTTTAAAGTAAAGAAAAAAAATAATAAAAGAAGTAATAAAAAATAAAAAAAGTGTTTTTTTTTAAGACGTGAAATGGCTCAGCAGTGAAGGGGTTAAACATGATGAGCAAAAGCGGTAAAAATGTGTTCAGCACACAGCGGTGAAATGCCTCAACAGCGAAGGGGTTAATATACTGCTATTCAAGTGACCCTGGACTGACCAGGGAAAGCCTCTATCCGTGTCTTTGGAAGATCTATAAATCCGTTTTTTGAGGGAGATTGCCCTCTGTTCTCTTTACGTGACAGATCGGGCAGGTTTTTAAGACCTTCTAAAACTAGTATAAAGCAAGATAATTGGTGTAAGAAAAGCTGGATTTGTGATTTTAGTCCCGTGGAGGTTATGCACAGGTTGGTGACGTGCTGGAGAACTGCGAGGGAACAGGAAATTTTAAGCTAAAATTCTCCAGCTGATGGAAAAATTCAGAGAAAAACCGTTTTAATCCATTTCTTATACACGTCTTTACAGTGATCGGCCAGGGCTGCTAGAAGACTCGGAACTATTTTTAGATAATTAGCTTTTTGTGTACGGTTTTCATGTCTTGGTGCTGGATCTGGATTCTAAATGTCACGTAATTAGACGTAGAACCCCGCGTCTCTTATGTTGCATTTCCTTTTATTAGGTAGTGGTTGTAATTACTGTCTGCTTCGTATAATCGCCTCCTCGTCCCTCCAGTGCAGAATAATTAATTTGGACTTATGAATTAAACACTAGAGGGTGCCAGATGACATTCTGATAAGAAATCGTAATTTTCTGATAATCCTGGTTATTCCAGCTGCAGAAAAAGGACTGTCCCAGATATCATTTTAGTGACCAAGGTGTTCTGCACCTCCTAGATGTTTTGCGCTATGCACGTTTATTTATACGAGGGGAGGTCCAAAAGTAAAGTTAGCATCATTATTTCATTTTATTTAAAAAAAATTCTCCAAAGAAAACCAAAAGGGATTATTCAATAAACACCAAAATTGCCGCAGAATTGTACCGAACGGTGAATTTCAACATACGGTGCAATTTCGTGACAGTTCGGCTATTTAGAAAGATGTCAATTCACGAAATATTGGCAAATTGACAGCGAAATACGGTGCAGGTCGCCACAATTCGACAGTGAAATTGTCCCATAGAGAAGTAATGGTTAATCTATTCAGAGAACGCCGAACTACACCGAAATGTCAATGAAATGCCCTGATTTTCAGTGATTCACTTTGACGGTTTAAACAGGCAAATCCCATAGGATTCAATGGAAAGAGATATATATA
Source organism: Leptobrachium leishanense (assembly GCA_009667805.1). Taxonomy (NCBI): domain Eukaryota; kingdom Metazoa; phylum Chordata; class Amphibia; order Anura; family Megophryidae; genus Leptobrachium; species Leptobrachium leishanense. Next base: position 428,561,047 of record CM019064.1, on the reverse strand, counting down.
TATAATATTGTTTTTACTTTTTTTTATCTTTCCAATTTCAGCAAAAAGCATTTTTATTTATTTATTTAGAATTTTTCTCGGATATGTTCGAATTCTTTTAGGCAAAACTTTTCCCTTTTTCTTTTCTTTTTTGGCTTTTTTAATATTGTGTAACAGACTTTTTTTTTTTTTTTTTTATAGGACCTTTTTTTATTTCCACACCTCTTCGTGTATTTTTTAATTGGATTAAACCCCTTTTAAAGAATAGTAGAGTTCTATTCTTTTCAAAAAATTTGTGCAGTTCGTCGGCCCGATCGGCTGTATTCTGCAGCGTTTGGTGGCCTCCATGTTTGCACACTTCAGGGACCCTGCAGCAAATTGTGTATTCACCGAACGGTCTACGAAGTAGAATCACCAAAGTGCGCCGAACTTGAAAGCACTGAAATTTTGGTGCTTTCTGAATAACCCTAGATAGTCTTTTTAATACTTGAAAAGTAAGATATATTGATTAACTTAATATTCACATAGATGACAATTGTGAAGGTGAGGGAACTCAAAAAGTAGCAGTGGTCGGCTTGTAGACTTGCTCTGCCAATTTCATTGTGGTTTCTCTGTGAAACAGTGCTTTGAAGACCTCATAATGCATTTTGGTGATGAAACTCCAAATCTCCAAGGTGAAGAAATTTCTGTAACAGGAACCTCAAACCATTCTCAGAAAAGCTAGTGGAAGAGTTCAACATTCCTAAAGCAAGCATGTTGGGGATTCTTCATGGTGAGTTGGACTTCACCAAAAAGTGCGCCCGGTGGGTTACGTGTGAATGTAAACCAAAAAACTGCTCGAGTGGAGTTTGCCAAAAGGTTTGTCATCACCTTCGAAGATGGGAAGTCGGACAACTTCAAGGCAGTTATCACAGTAGATGATGCTACGTTGACAAAAGATTATTTTTGGATTTTTCTTTAGAAGTGAAAAAATGCATGGAGATCGACGGCAATTATGTTCAGAATTGCTGAATAAACAAGATTTCTTTGAAAAAAGTAAAAAAAATTGCGTTGGCATCAATTATTCTTAAATTTTTTAAATATTATTCAATTTTTTGTTAACTTTTGAACTCTCCTTGCAAGTATACTTATTATATATTGTCTGATATCCACTTATCATACTGTTCCGAAGAGTCTACTTTTCATGTTTTTGGTGCTTTTTTGAAAATTTGGTAAAGCTCGGAGACAGATTCCCGTGCCTGCTTTTCATCATTCCTTGGTTTGCATGTGCTGCCATTCAGGCGAGTTAAATGGGCATTTACTCCTGAAGAGAAGCCCATTATGTTCAGATTTTGTTCAGGAACAAGAGCCAATCCTAAAAACTAGATACACTAAAGAGACTTCATAGGGGTTATTCACTAACCACTGTTGGAAAGGTTTAAGTTCGGGAAACCTCAAGGATTAATGACAGCAAAACCTGGTGAATTTGTTTTTGCGTGAACTGCCACCAATGTACGCTTCTCCGATATTTGTTTCGCCCTTTAGGATTCGATTTAATTTGGGCCGGTAGTCGTAATGCTGCACCTTTTTTAGCAGCCATTTTTCAATTCGGAAGATTCAAATTAGGGCTTACCTGGATTTTACCTATACTGATTTCTGAAAATTTTCAAAGAGTTCAAGAGTCTTGTGCCACCACCCCACCCTCCCTTTCTCCGCTCCCTTCCTCCAAACTCCCTCCCACATTTGGGTCCTGTCCCTTGCACAAACTCACTCCCATCTCTGGTCTCCCCACTCAGTTTTTTGATGAAATTATTTTAAAAGAACACTCTACGCACCCTGACCACTTGAGTTTATTAAAGTAGTCAGGCTGAATTGAGTGCCACACCCCCAATCTCGCCCCATTTTTTGTGCTGACCTCATATCTCTAGGAGTGCTCGTAGCCGTGTTCGTTCGAGGAGAAAGCGGACGTTGGCTTGAGCTGCGCATGCAATCCATTGTGCCCACTGGTTAGAGTTTAATTTACATGGCATTTTCAATCTGTGTCTTGGGCTTCTTATACTCCAGCAGCTAACAGAATAAGTAGCAAAGACCAATTTCCCATGAAATTTATTGTTCTGGATTTTATCCCTAAATTCTCTGCCTGCGGCACAATTTTATAAATCCAATTGCAGGAAACTATTGTTCTATAATATTCATATAGGAATTTTTTTTGCAAAAGGATTTGACGTTTTTCTCGATTCGTAATAGAAATCACTAACTCGGTACTATAAATAATGAAAAGCTGCATCGTGGAGCTCTTTGCCGTTGACTGGAAATGAGATCTAGCCAAAACAGAAATGTTTCGCTATAAGAACCTGAGACGTTTATGCAAACATGTCCTACAGAAAAGGAGAGCAATGTTTCTTTTAGGAAGGGGCGTTATGTTTGCACCAATGCACTCAGTGGCTCCTTTAAGGAAGAGCAAGTGGGGTAGAAGTCTGGAGCCCCACTTGGATCACCGAGGATAAAGGTTGGGTGGTGGTACTCTGACCACATGTATTCAGGGGTCATCAAAAGTTTAGGATAGCTCTGAATTTACTATATGTGCTATATGGATAACCTTGTCATTTGTTTACATCAGAGTCTCGTGCTACTGCCTCAGGCACCTATTCCTATACAGTTGGTAACAAGGATCCATTAAGGAGATATATCGGTGCGAGTCATAACTCATTGATGGTTCTATTACAACCGATTTGGAATTAATTGGCGGTGGGACCTGGATTGTCAATCGCCTTAATTTTTTTACCTCATTGAAAATTGTGTGGCGTGTCATCTTGGCTGGGTGGCCACTTCTAGAGAGTAGCTATAGTACTAAATAATCTCCATTTATTGACAATCTAAGATCTTTGAGGTAACTTTGTAGCCCTTTCCAGCTTTATAAAATGTAACCGTTCTTGATGGCATGTCTTCTGAAAGACCTTTTTTTGCGCACCATGGTTCACATCAACAGATGCTTTTTTGTGAATAGCAAATTCAGTTCTTTTTAGTCAAAGTAGCTCTACATCACACCTCCAATCTTGTTTTAATAATTGGACATCAGGTTTGCAAATTTCCAAGTCGAATTACCATTTGTGGATGTAATTACTCTGGGGCATTACATACTTATTCCAAGCAATACTGTGACTATTTCAATGATCTACTCAATATGTACAAGAACTATACAATAATGTGTGTGATTAGTTTAAAAAGATTGTTTTGATTAAGGTAACCTAGTTGACCATCAAACCAGTTTTTAAGACTTACTTATACATAGATGCATTTCTAAAGGGTTCACGTATGTTTTCTTCCCATTGTATCACATCAAAACACTGTTAAAACGAATGGACAAATGTTTAACGGTGATGTGATTTACCACTGAAAGAGTTTAGATGGTATATATGATTCTGGAGGTAAATTGCATGCTTTTATTTTTTAAATGTAATGTGAAGTAAACTAAAATGGTTATAAGATGCTCAAAACTGAGTGGCACCAATTAGAAAGCTGCCACGGAATTTAAAGGGTTACCTAATCTGAAGGTCAGGGGTAGCTGTGTGATGTTTCTGTTGCTCGTTTTGTTTTGTCTAGTAGATTTTCGACTTTATCCAGCAATCCTGTTACTCTAATACTTCAATTGTTCTCCACTATCAATTCTTTCTTTTGTGCGATGTATAAACTGTACATCATTATCAATTTAGTTTGATGGATACAATAAAGCTGGCTTACTCGAAGAATTCCAATACAAAACCATTTTAAATGCTTAAGAGACTCATTTGCATAACAAAGGACTGTTCATCACCGCGTTTGCACTTTCATAATTCGAGTTACAGAACATTCAAGTCTGAAGTCTTATTTTTATCGGCTGGTATTTGTTTCGGAAGATATACAATGGATTTTTTTTACTTTCTCGTTTTTGTTGGTAGGAATTTGACTGCTTTGGGATTATCCCTGAAACCGCTTCTGAGAAAATCTATAATGCAGAACTGCATCCCTTCCAAAATTGTGATGTGTGAAAGTGGGACAGTGATGTACGTCTGTTCCGTGCTTGCATCATCAGTGATGTGGAGGGTGTGTGGTCACAGCCCCTGCTCTCGTGAGGAATGTGATGGGTGACACTTTTCTCACCAAGTCACCCCATAAGGACCACTGACGTACATAGTACGTATGTCCAGGGGAAATTCCCCTTAAGGACCAAGGACGTACTATGTACGTCATGGTCCTTTAACCCCCCCTCCCTCCCTATACTCAACTCTCTGGACGGGGTCCCACATCAGTCTGGCTAACTTGAATGGAATTTTTTTTCGAACTTTAATACCCAAAATCTACAACCGCCAAATAAGACCCCACCTAAATAGTTTTGAAATGTTGTCCTCTGTTTAGACCAGTGTCAGACGAGCACACTAGGTCTGCCCATACTGATGTGGCTTCCGGCGTCTGTTGCAATGGTGCTGGCCAGACGCTGTTGCGTGCAACAGTGGCCGTGCTGCGTCCGTGCAGCAGGCCTCTATGTCAAAGTGCTAGGACGCTCGTTGACGGAGTTGCGATGCGAGATTCTCCATAGGAGGATTGAGCCTTGCAGCGCTGGGCGCACTAACTGCGCTCAGCGAGGTGGCCAGACGGGCATCGGATGGAAGGAACGTCCACTCTCATGGATGTTCCTTCCACTCTCCAATAAAGAAATTCCTTTGCATTGCACCTGTGGAAGAACATATAGACTGTACTCTATATTGGGGCACTAGATGGTTGCTTGCAGATCAAGTGTAGTCGATCTTGGTAGTGAAGGGGTTAACTAGAATCTTCTCCTAGTCATTCTATAATTGGAATACCAATGAAAGAACGCCAACGTGTGGGGACAGGGAGTGAAACTGTAGCCGTGGAAAAGTGTGGATGTAGCTAAAGGAACAGCTTTGGCTATTATAGAACATTAAAACTTGTGGTTTGCCAAGTTAAAGAATGCTAAAGAGTCATGGCAGTTGTAGCTCAACAACAGTTGGAGACATTGGCCCCTGTTGGGTCTCTGGTGAATTGTTGCTGCAGACCCCAACCTTTTTTTTTTCTTTTTTCTTTCTCCTGGCATTCCAGGTAGCTACTGGCCAGTGAGAGGTGGTGAGTGTGTCCCCTATGTGCAAACCTCTCAATGCTTGTCTACTGCCAAATGCACTCCTTCCTCTTTTGTGGTTGGTGGCTGAGAAAGACCAGTTGTTTGCTTTGTGCGCTAGCAAGCCTACCACCTGACTCACTAATACACCTCACTGCCCCAACCAGTCCATCATCCCACCTTGCAGTCCTCTCCTCCTGTTTCCACCTCCAACCCTTCTAGATTGTGAATACCCATGGGAATAGGGCCTTTGTTTCCTCCTGTACTGGTTTGCCAAAATGTTGTTCAATCTCAATGTATTGTAATCCTGTCTATATTGTGCCCATTGTTCAGCGCTGCAGAATATGCCGGCGCTATAAAAATAAAGACGAAGAATGATAATAATGATATATTGGTCAACCAGAAAAAGGAAATCCCTATGAAATTCAAAACTTACATAGGGATTTATTTTCCTTTTTGGAGGGGTTTCCTCAGGCGCTGCCTGGTTGGAGCTGGTCATCATCTCCAGACCAGTTGTAAAACAACATGGACCAAAAGGGCCTCATTGAATATGGAACAGATGGGTGTTGTAATCCCACAAGTCACAGGGCCGATGTAGCACGGTCCTCTAGGACAAATATGGCACACACAGTCTCTTTAACGGGTGATATCTTCCTCACTTGCAGCAACAGCCTCAACATAACACAGAAACTAAATTCTTGTTCACCTGAACAGTAACAAACTCCCTTAACGTCCCTCTCTCTCTAGCAGGGACCCTACACCGATTTTACACCAACCTTAGGTTTAATAAAACCTGCACCCACTGCAGACTCTTCCACCTCAGGAGTAGCACCATCCTGGGTTTCTCTCAAGCGCTCTTCTGTGTCTCATTATTCCCTTCCACCTCTCACAAGCAGGAGCCATTTATTCCCATAATTTTTATTTTACGATACCTCTGTTCAGCTCTGTGCGTGACAAATTCACTTTAATCCTCGTATGATTTTATAAGAGGGTCATAGTGCCTTTTTATATACCATTAATCTTGACATTTCTGCTATGAGCAATTGGTGACAGGAGTTTAGTTACTTTCCGTGCATTGTACTTGTCCTGTTGCTTGTGGGACGCTTTGTCATCTTCACAAATGATATTGAAATTAAATTTCACTAATTGTGCATATTTTCTATAATTTATTAGAAAAAGGTGCATGGAAAATGATGTGCGCCTTATAAACCGTCATTCAGCAGCCACTGCCTGCAGAAAGTGCTGCAATTATGGATGATTTTGTGATTTCTACATAGGCTGAAAAATGACGTGCGTCCATCGGGTTCAGCCTTTCACACATCACCTACTGCTGTTGATCCAAAAGAAGGCAAAAAACCCAGTCTGAAATGCTCGCCAATATGCAACATACTGGGAAAAAATTCCTTCTTGACCCCAGAATGGCAGTCAGATTTCTCCTTGGATCAAGAAGCTTTTACCCACATATTAAATATTATAACCCTTAATATTCTGTGTCTGCAGGAAGTCATCCAGTCGCTTTTTAAAAGTCTGTACAATCTCTCTGACCCAACCACCTCAACAGGCAGAGAATTCCAAGGTGGGCTTTTCTTTTTTTCCAGTCAAATGAAATCATTAATGCGGATACGGACTTCTTAAAAAAAAAAAACAGGACTCCTTTAAGGGAAATAATGTGTTGGGCTTTGTTAGATTAGCTTTGAAATCCTACATTATTATCGACGGAAATTGTGCTTCCATCGGCCCATTAAATAAGACGTACATTTATGTACAATAGACTATCATATAATAAAGCAAGACTTTAATCATCTCCAGTTTGGAGCGTTCAGAAAATCAATCGTGTGCCTAAAACAATGCACATTCCTTTCATTCTTTTATGTTTGGTGTTTAAAATTGTCATGGTGTTTGTTCTAGTTCAAGAATTTGGCCTTTATATAATTATACATTGTAAATGTGATATAAATTAACAGTCTTATGTGCACTGATAAATGGATTTTCAGGCAGGAAATGACCAAAATCAATTTTTTTTTTACCTCAGATTTTTCTAATAGTCGTGTTTAAAGGCATAAATCTGTATGATGCTGGCTGAAATAAGCATTTTCGGGTATTACCGGCCAACTTTTTTGGATCTCTGGCATTTTTCGAAAATGGATTTCAAATTTTTTTTTTCCAACTGAAGCAATCGATTTATATTTTAATTTATTTATTTTCAGGACGCCTAAAGAATTAAATTAAGGACAAAGTTTGCGATAATAAAAATTTAGCTTTCTTCCAGAATACATCCTGATCAAATTAACGCTGTCTTGGGCACCTGACTGTGTTTTCAAAGGTCAAGTTAACTCGGGGTTAATGCATGATGATTATTGTGATGTGCCTCACTGAACATGGGGGTACAAGGTCCTGGAGGTGCAGGCTGGATGTTCTATGTTTTTTCCCTGCCATCTCCCATGTTGAAGCCACCCTCTGCCTGTAGGTGCAGGCTGTTTGTGCCATCGTTGTTATGTATCAATAATGTTATTGTAATTATCGTTGTGTATGTTTATCTGATTACTGTGTGAGTCATTGTGGCCTTTCCCCATTTCCCCTATCTGGAATGTGTTTGCGTCTATTCTATGCTTGAGTGGTCTTTGTCGGTCTGTTGTGTCTTTGCAGACACTGCCCCATTATCTGATGCTGCATAATCTGAATCCTGTTTACCATCACAGTCTACCATTGTTCTGTCTTAATTGGCTATGGCTGGGGGCATTGGCTCCAGAATAGGCTATGGCTGGGGGCAGCGGCACCTAGCACCAGGATGTCTGGGAAGGGCATGATGTGCAGGCAGGGATTGCGGGCTCCTCTGATTCTTTGTTCTACTAAAGGCTGTACAGCTCTTTATTCTTTTCACCCTACACTGTGTCTCGACAAGTGACTGTGTGGGCTAGGATCGAATCCACACTTCTCCTTAGCGTCTCCAGAGCAAGGAAGATTCCAGCGATAGTTCTACTCAATCGGAGTAGCGGGATCCGTCACAATTAAGTCTAAATTTACAGACCACATATAATGAGTACGTATAAAAGTATCCCTTTCTGCATAATCTAAAAATCACATTCTAATAAAAAAATATATATAGCAAGCAGTCCGGGACAAAATAACTGGAGTACATTCCAATGTGGAGCTGTCACTTATTATTGGCTACGTGAGCTTTGTAAATCCCCAATTTAAGTGATTATTTTCTCATTTGTCAAGTATAATGAATATGAAACGTGGCCCGCGCAACCAGAATACCATGGCGCACCTTCAGTACATGATTTATTGCCTTTTGGCAGCTGATCTAGAAAAAATGGCCTCTGAAATTGATGATAACCATTGGAAGATCTTGCCTTCTGTAATGTGCTTTTTCCATCTTTTTAGAATTTATTTTCTGCATGTCTGAATCATTTCGTCTTTTGGAAACGAGTACATTTAGGACAGAGAAAGAAAAATAGGGCAGACCTTACCTTTTACATTTCAACCTCTAAACCTGTGATTGAATTACGACCAAATTACGAAATGGTTTTGTATCTTCCGTTACAATTTATCTTTTGGGTTCCGCACTTTAAAATTCCTTTCAGAGGTTGAATTCAGGTTTTTTTTTTTTTTTTTGAGTTTGTTCTTTTCTCTAACAAGGAAAGCCTTGGCAGAAAGTCATGGGCTGAAAAGTCAGCAGATACCGGATCCATATCAACAGTGGCAATCCATTTAAATTGTCCTCGGGCATTCAGGCGATCGAGGAACATGAAGTAACGCTCATCTTGTGCAATGTGACACGAGAATTGGCATATAAATAATTGTACAACAAGCGCCAGTGAGTAGATGCTTTCACCTCCTGTTTTTGTTGGGGTTTTTTTCTTCATCTTTTGCTTTAATTTTTAAGTTTGAAGTGTGATTGCTTTTACAGGTCTCTGTCCTTTTTACTCTTTTACATTTTTTTTATCATACATATCACTGTGAGGCATTTCCATATGTGCCTTCGTTTTACTCTATTGTTTCAGTAGCTTTTGTTTCTTGTACCCCTTAGTGACTGGGTGGTTTTAGAAAAGTCCATCCTTTAGTGCCCGCTGCTGTTTTTACGTTTCTGCGCTGTTACGGTTTAGGTCAAACCAGGGGCGGACTGACCCATTGGGCACTCGGGCGCTGCCCGAGGGCCTGTGGGTCTGTAGGGGCCAGGCACAGTGGGCCCCGCTGGTTTCCTTCAGGCAGCCCGCAGCCATGTTTTCTGTGTCCCGGCGGCGCACTGTCTTACCGCTGCGGCCGCGCTACAGTGTGCCTGCCCTGCTTCCCACATTTGGAGCAGGGACGTGACATTGGCACCGGCCCCTCACGTGATCACGGGAGGGGGCGGCGCCAATGCAACGTGCCTGCTCCGAATGTGGGAAGCAGGGCAGGCACGCTGTAGCGCGGCCGCGGCGGTTAGACAGTGCGCCGCTGGGACACAGAAAACATGGCTGCGGACTGCCTGATGGAAACCGGCGGTATACCTAGCTATGTGTTGGCTAACAGGGCTAGAAGGTAGGGAACAACATAAAAAGTCTATGTCCAGCCACCTCCTGGGGATAAGGGGGAGGGGGGGTTTGCATAGCCCCCTCTTTTAAAATAAGCTCTTTAGTTCCAGTTCTTTTCTATGCAGTATATTATTGCTAAGGATGCTGAGGGCTCTGCATGCACTTATTTTTGTTTCCTTTCCTTATGTCAATACAGCAGTGCAAATCCCCCTTATTTTTGACTTGCAGGCTTGCTTTTCTAACTAATGATCCTCATCCTTTACTATTGTGTTTGAAGTACTAATTGTTAATCTATGCAGCTTCTGGTTATTGAACATTTAATATATTTATACTCCTTTTCTAAAAAATTTATTTGCTCGTTTATGCAATCTAGAATCTTATGTATAGATGAATGTCGATTATTTCTTTGTGCCATCTGCTATTTTGTTGCAATTTTTGGATGGCTGCAAGTCAATTTAAGTTTATTCTACTATTTTTTAGGAGTTGGGGATTAGTAATTGGTGGGGGAGGCATGAGCTATATTGTTTACCAAATTGCTTTGTCAATAGTTGCCTCTTTATACCGACCTCTAATTTTATTGGCTTAATATAACTCTTGGCCAGTCTTTCACTAGTTCTTTATGATTGTATACAACCAGATTCCCTGTAAGCAATTCACTGCTGCTTTTTTGCTAAATATTGAACCTTATTGACCCCATTGTGCGTTTTTTGAGATCTACGTTTATATGTTCTTTTATACAGTCAGGTCCAGAAATATTGGGACATCGACACAATTCTAACATCTTTGGCTCTATACACCACCACAATGGAGTTGGAATGAAACAAACACAATGTGCTTTAGCTGCAGACTGTCAGCTTTAATTTGAGGGTATGTACATCCAACTCAGGTGAACGGTGTAGGACTTACAGCAGTTTGCAGATGTGCCTCCCACTTGTTAAGGGACCAAAAGTAATGGGACAATTGGCTTCTCAGCTGTTCCATGGCCAGGTGTGTGATATTCCCTCATTACCCCAATTACAATGTGCAGATAAAAGGCCCAGAGTTCATTTCAAGCGTGCTATTTGCATTTGGAATCTGTTGCTGTCAACTCTCAAGATGAGAACCAAAGCGCCTTCACTATCAGTGAAGCAAGCCATCATTAGGCTGAAGAAACAAAACAAACCCATCAGAGAGATAGCAAGAACATTAGGCGTGGCCAAAACAACTGTTTGGAACATTCTCAAAGAGAAGGAACGCACCAGTGAGCTCAGCAACACCAAAAGACCCGGGAGACCACGGAAAACAACTGTGATGGATGAATGAAGAATTCTTTCCCTGGTGAAGAAAACACCCTTCACAACAGTTGGCCAGATCAAGAACACTCTCCAGGAGGTAGGTGTATGTGTGTCAAAGTCAACGATCAAGAGAAGACTTCACCAGAGTGAATACAGAGGGTTCACCACAAGATGTAAACCATTGGTGAGCCTCAAAACAGGAAGGCCAGATTAGAGTTTGCCAAACAACACCTAACAAAGCCTTCGCAGTTCTGGAACAAGATCCTATGGACAGATGAGACCAAGATCAACTTGTACCAGAGTGATGGGAAGAGAAGAGTATGGAGAAGGAAAGGAACTGCTCATGATCCTAAGCATACCACCTCATCAGTGAAGCATGGTGGTGGTAGTGTCATGGCGTGGGCATGTGTGGCTGCCAATGGAACTGGTTCTCTTGTATTTATTGATGATGTGACTGCTGACAAAAGCAGCAGGATGAATTCTGAAGTGTTTCGGGCAATATTATCTGCTGACATTCAGCCAAATGCTGCAGAACTCATTGGACGGCGCTTCACAGTGCAGATGGACAATGACTCAAAGCATCCAGGGCAAGCCTCATTCACAGTGTCCTCCTAGCTCCCACCGGACACGTCTATCCAAGGCTCCTGCAAGCATATTCAACTCCATACAGCTTCCAGGGCAAGCCTCATTCACAGTGTCCTCCTAGCTCCCACCTGGACACGTCTATCCAAGGCTCCTGCAAGCATATTCAACTCCATACAGCTTCCAGGGCAAGCCTCATTCACAGTGTCCTCCTAGCTCCCACCTGGACACGTCTATCCAAGGCTCCTGCAAGGTGATTTGAATCTACGCTTCGCAGCGCCTAATACCTTAACTATCAATGTTTAGTATGTTGCTTTCATAGCACTGTCCGTGTTAATTTGTATGTTTATGTTAAAGTAAAATCCCATATAGCGTAACTGTTAAGCTATTTTAACTAGACCTGTTTGCACTCCAAAATTGCCATATCTTTACCAGTCCTGTTTGCACTCCAAAATTGCCATCTTTTACCAGTTATATTTATTTCCTCTCCGCCATGGGCCTGGTATTCTGTGCCCCCCCCCCCGGTCATGATTCACTGCATTAGAGAATTTATTGCCCCAACATCCCCCAAAGATGCAATGTAATCCTGGATTTCTGTTTTTTCAGCATATTCAACTCCATACAGCTTCCAGGGCAAGCCTCATTCACCGTGTCCTCCTAGCTCCCACCTGGACTTAGTTCCCACCGTCTGCAAAGCTTCAACTGTACACATGTATGCAGACGACACTGTAATCTATACCAGCAAACAAAATCTCCCACAGCTGGAGGCAGTGCTGCAAGAACAATTCACAGGGGTAGAAAAGTGGATCGCAAATAACAAACTTTTTCTAAATACTGACAAAACTGTTACAATGCTCTTTGGAACCGCACCTAAACTACACAAATTGCAAACACCCCATCTATGTGTTGGGACAAAATCAAATGACACACTGACTACAGTCACTTCTCTCAAATACCTAGGTATGTGGTTAGACCCAAATCTATCTTTTGGCCCCCACATTGAAAAACTCATCTAAACTCTACCCCAAACTAGGTGCCCTGTACAGAAACAAATCCTGCCTGAGCCCCGCGGTAAGAAAGCAGATTGTACAACAAATGCTTATGCCAGCCATTGAATACGGAGATGTAGTGTATGCAGCCGCCCCGCAAACACACCTTCAGAAACTTACTACATTGTATAACTCATTCTGTCGCTTTGTGCTACAATGTAACTACATGACACACCATTGTGACATGTTAAAAGAACTAAACTGGCCATCACTGGACTCTAGACGCACCCTTCATCTTGCCAACCTGGTGTTTAACCCCTTAGTGACCGGGCAGTTTTACACAAATCCGTCTTTTATTGACCGCTGCTGTTTTTACGTTTCTGCGCTGTTAGTGTTTAGGTCAAATTTTCCTCTTACTCGTTTATTCAACCCACACATATTATACACCCTTTTTCCCGCCATTAAATGGACTTTCTAGAAATACCATTATTTCCATCATATCGAATAATTTAGCATAAAAAAAAATGAAATATGAGGAAAAAAAATGGTAAAAACACACTTTTTTGTAATTTAATCCCCAAAATCTACAACCACCCAAAACGACCCCGGCTAAATAGGTTCAAAATTTTGTCCCGAGACTAGAAATACCCAATTTTTACATGCGTTTGCTTTTTAACCCCTTCACTGCTGAGACAGTTCACCTATGTGCGCTGTGCTCATTCTGACCATTTTGTGCTAATTATTTTTAGATGACAGCCTAGGTCCTATTTAATTAAACCCCCCCCAGACAAAAAAAACTTTAAAAAAAAAAACATTTTTATTTTATTTAATTTTTTTATTATTTTTTTTTTATTTAATTTTAATTTTATTTTTTTTAAAAACCAAACCTGGTCATGTTTGGTATCATTTGAAAGGCCATAATCATCTAGCTGCCATGGATCGGGAGATAAAGGGATCCTTAGGATCCCCTTATCTCTACATGGCAGCTAGAGGGTTAACTGGCCCACTGACATCCTCACACATATGGTGAGGTTGTCAGTGGGTGGGGGGGGGACCTGGAGGCTTGGCTGACATCCAAGATGTCAGCCCCCTCCAGGTTTGAATCGCGTTTTGGCGCCAATTGGCGCGCAACGTGATCCGGCGGCGAAACGGTTAATGCCATACACCGCTGGAAAGGGGAGGCTCTCCAGCGGTGCAAACGGCATCTCCCTAGCTTCAATGGTTGGGGAGATAGAGGGCTCCGAAGGAGCCCCCCCTCCCCTCCATTGAAATGCATGGGGACGCCTGCTGATGACGTCACCACGCAGCGTGGCGACGTCATCAGCCTCGCCTGCCCATGTAAATCACATGGGCAGGCTTCCTCCCTGCCAGATCGCCGTGGGATCCAGCGAGGGAGGTGAGTATCGGGCGGGAGGGGGATTAGGCGCCGCTGACGTACCCTGTACGTCCGCGGGTCTAAGGGAGACCCGAGGACAAGACGTACAGGGTACGTCAGCGGCCCTTAAGGGGTTAAGAGCTTTTCTGGGAAGCTACCACCCTACCTGAATATGCTGCTTCCCCCGGCAGTTCCCTCATCCTATAACCTCAGATCCAGGACCAGCACCTTACTTGCAATACTGCAATACAAAAAGAAAATGGCTCGATCCTCATTTTCCTACAGAGCACCGCAAATATGGAATAACCTCCCAGACACCGTCAAATCTTCCCCCAGTCTAAAGTCCCTTAAGAGCTCCCTATTAGCATACCTCAATACGAAATGCACCTGTAAACATGTAACATAATGACTTTATTTCCTCCATATTTATTTTTCAATTAATCTGTATATTTGGTCTTGTGTTAATTTCTTGCATTTTACTATTTTTATTTCTGTAACAACTCAATGTTCTCGAACCCAGGACATACTTGAAAACGAGAGAAATCTCAATGTATCCTTCCTGGTAAAATCCTTTTATAAATAAAATAAATAAAAAATACTGCAAAAGCAACCAAAGAGTTTTTGAAGGGACAGAAGTGGAATGTTATGCAATGGCCAAGTCAATCACCTGACCTGAATCCCATTGAGCATGCATTTCACTTGCTGAAGACAAAACTGAAGGGAAAATGCCCCAAGAATAAGCAGGAATTGAAGACAGCTGCAGTAGAGGCCTGGCAGAGCATCACCAGGGATGAAACCCATCGTCTGGTTATGTCTATGCGTTCCAGACTTCAGGCTGTGATTGACTACAAAGGATTTGCAACCGAGTATTAAGAAGGGAAAGTTTGATTTATGATTATTATTCTGTCCCATTACTTTTGGTCCCTTAACAAGTGGGAGGCACATCTGCAAACTGCTGTAAGTCCTACACCGTTCACCTGAGTTGGATGTACATACCCTCAAATTAAAGCTGACAGTCTGCAGTTAAAGCACATTGTGTTTGTTTCATTCCAACTCCATTGTGGTGGTGTATAGAGCCAAAGATGTTAGAATTGTGTCGATGTCCCAATATTTATGGACCTGACTGTATATACTGTCTTGCAAAAGTTTTTAAATAATAACTTTTTTTCATTCTATAATCTGAGGATGCTGAGCACTGATGTGCTGCTGCTTGGTATCATTGCTGAGGTGTGCAGAGTTTAGACGTGCTGCTTGCTGGGTTCTATTGCTGGACATGTAGAGCTCTGTCTGCTGGCGCAAGGTACATTGCTGGTGATGAGTCCTGCTCCTGGGTATGAGCACTGGTCCTGAAGAGTAGAGTACTGATGCTCTGCTGAGGATGGCATTGGCAAGTAATGTTAAGCTTCTGGGTGGCATTGCAGGGAATGAGTACTGGGTTGCTGCTGGGTATCCCTAGTATCAATAGTTTTATTGCTGTGGAGCTCTGTGATACACTCATACACACCGCACATTACTGTGAGTTGTATTGCTGTGGAGCTCTGTAATGTGCAGTGTGTCAGGATTGTACAGTATCTTTTAATGTGATAGGCCGTTTCCCACATTTTCCACAAGGACATTCTGTGCCGTGGCGCAGCCTTAGCTACAATGAGTGGGTGATGGCTGCTGCAGCAGTGCGGTGGCCATCTGTAAGTATGGAGGGGACGCAATGGATCCCCCAATTCACTGCTGGGTCCAAGTGGATTTTCTTCACACAATTTTAAAAAAGGTTATTTTAAGGAGTTAAGAAATAAATTCTTTAGCACAACAATGTACATGTGGGTGTTGTGTTGTAGGGCGTAGGACTTTTATGGGTGTGGCCTCCTGTGGGTACGGAACAAGGGGGCCCCATGACCACCTATTGCCCGGGGGCCCCATTAGTTGTCAGTCCGCCCCTGGGTCAAACTTTCCTCTTACTAGTTTATGGAACCCACGCATATTGTATAACATTCTTCCTGCCATTAAATGGACTTTCTAAAAATTCCGTTACTTCCATCATATCGTATAATTTACTATTAAAAAAAAAAATGAAATATGATGAAAAATGGAAAAAACACACTTTTTCAAAATTTAATCCCCAAGATCTACAACCGCCAAAAAAGACCCCAGCTAAATCGTTTTTGCTTTTTAACCCCTTTACTGCTGAGCCATTACACCTCTGTGCGCTGAGCTCATTCTGTATGTTTTATACTCATAATTTTTAGATGCCAGCTTAAGTCCTAATTAATTAAACCCCTCCAGACATTTTTTTTATTTTTTACACCAAACCTGGTCATGTTTGATATGATTGGAAAGGGGTTACTGCAAAGGGGAGGTTCCAAAGGAGTCCCCCTTCCCTTCCTCATTTTTACAGAAGGTGCCGGGTGGCACCTGCCGATGACGTCATCACGCACCGTGATGACCTCATCACACCAGCTGTTTCCCCTGAAAAGGAGAGGCTTGCTTCCAGCCCGCAAGTGTGCTGTGGGAGCCCAGCGAGGGAGGTGAGTATCTGGAGGGTGGGAGGTTAGGAGACCCTGAGGTACTATGTACGTCCACGGGTCTAAATGAGACTTCCCGATCGGACGTACGTGGTCCATGGGCCATGGAGATCTTAATCCAGCCCTGCGTGATCGGAGTGACCCAGTCTTTGTCCCAGACCAGCCCTCAGTGTGTACGTAAATGTCTGTCAATGTGTGTATGTTAGTGTCTATCACCTTTGTGTGTATGTCTGTCTCTGTTGGTATGTGTGCATGTTGCTGTGTTTGTGTGACTGTTTCCCATCAGAGTCTGTGTGCAAGTGTCTCTCTGTTAAAGTGTGTCTGTATGTGAGTGCCTTTGTTATTGTCTGTGTGCATGTTAGGGTCTTTCTCTGTCGGTGTCTGACTGTGTGTTTGTCTCTTTTTTAGGATTTGTATGTCATTATGCGACAGTGTATGAAATAAATAATCATGGTGGTGATAAAGCGTTGTGTTACAGACTCGATTATAAATGAGCCGTTTGAGTCGTACTAGTAGGGAAATGCACACATAGGCAGTAGCACCATTGCTGATATTGTCTTCTGGTGAGAAGTGTGACCCTGCGCAAAAGGTTAGGCTCACTTGCCATGGAAGAACACTGGGAACTACTTCTTTTTTTTTTTTTTGTAAAGTATTTTACCAGGAAAGATACATTGAGATTTCTCTCGTTTTCGAGTATGTCCTGGGTGGTGAGTATGTACCATTTAGATGATACGGCCTGATTCAGGGGGACCCTGTTTCCAAGGGAACTTACAATTTATGAGATGTACAAGTATTCTGTGAGGTAGGCGCATCCATATCGTTAGGTGTTTTGCCCAAGGACACTTGCTGGTGGCGTCTCCTGAGTGGGATCTAATTTTCTTTCCATGATTGTAGATCCGCGACCTGGTGGTTATGTTGAACCCGCTTCTCATAAAGTCGAGACTTGCTTTTCCACAGTTGTATTGGAGGGATGTGCTGAACAGGATTTTGACTTTCTTCTTCATGGTTGAAGGGTAGACATGTTACCACTGGACTCCACAGCCAATATTGTGTGGTAGGCAAATATGTACCGTTAGGTGTCTTGCCCAAGAACACTTACTGGAGAGGTGCTCTGGCCGCGATTCGAACCTGTGTCTCCACGGTAATAGAGCAGTGATGTTACCTCTACTCCATCCAGCTGGTACATGAATCGGAACCAACTTAAAGTGGAATTGTTAATATGTGGTGCTGTTCTACTTAATGTTTTTGTTGTAATAGGGCCTGTGATGTGCAGCTAATATTTTCTCAACTTGAACAAAAACAGATAATGCCCAAAATGGCTCTTGATTGTTGTCCTCCAATATATGGGACTGCAAAGGGTCTATTCACTAAGCAACAACAATGCAGTGCTTTTCAGTTCAGCATAGTTTGATGCACATCGGTGATTCCATTTCATCGACTGTATGGTGAATTCACTATTCACCGGATGGTCACCGTAGTGCTCAGAAGATGGAGTCGTTGAAGCCTCATGAAAAAGTTGGCGAATGTCCTTGGCGAAATCCACCGAACTGTAGACGAAAAAAAAGATTAAAAAAAGGAACTCTTCTATTTTAATACAAACCAATACAAATTTATTAAAATGTGTCTAAATAATTGTTCTGTTTCTCCACCAAAGCACTGAGAATGTGATCTCTTAACTTACTGTTGTGATGAGATGGCGATAACTCCCAGTCTTAGATGAATTACAGACAGTGACTCAATCCAGATGACACCTTGAAGATCTGTTGTGGATTTTCTACAGTTTTGGAATAAAACTTCAACAATATTCATCGGATAGGTCAAAAAATCATAGTGAATCTGAGTCCATAAGGCTTGCAAAGGATTACTGGGAAGAGAACAAGGGTGGAGCTACCTGGACACGAAATACTGCACCATGAGGAGGGGAGGAGAGAAACCCAGGGGTAGATAAGAGATGTGCAATTCTTAAAGGCATATCACAAGGCATGTATGTGAAACATGACAATAATAGAAAGGTCTTTTAAAAAATAATAAAAAGGTCTGTTCCAGAATAAAAAAACTCCTTTAAAAAAAAATGGGGAACAAAAAATTTCTTAAAAAATAAAATACAAGGTATTCTAATAAATAAAGTCTTTTTAAAGTGAAAATAATATCCGGGTTATTCAGAGAGAGGTGAAAAGCAGGAGACTGGAGAAGTGAAAAGTTTAGGTCAAAATAACCAAACCAGAAAAATGCTCCCATTTATCTCACTTTCCAAATCAGCTATTTGGTCTAGATTGTTCTCTTCTCCTGCCATTCTCCTGGCCTTCACCTCTCTCTGAATAACTATCAGGGTTATTCAGAGAGCGTGAAAAAAGCAGGAGAATGACTGGAGAATGAAAAATTCTAGGTCAAAATAGCCGATTTGGAAAGTGGCGATGAAAGAATTTTGACCTAGAATTTTTCAGTCATTCTCCAGTCATTCTCCTGCTTTTCACGCTCTCTGAATAACCCTGTATATATAGATATATATATATATTTTTTTTTTTCTAACTTTAAATATATTACGTTTTTACGTTGAAATCTATGGGATTCTCCTGCTAGACCTGTCAAACTGAAACATGGAAAATCAGGGCAATTCGGTGCAGTTCGGTGTTCTGTGAATAGATTAACCATTACTTCTGTATGGGACAATTTCGCCGCCGCCAAAGATTGGCCAACTGCACTGTATTCTGTCAATTCACCAGTATTTTGCGAATTGCCAACTTTCTGAATAGACAAACTGCCACCAAATTGCACCATACAGTGAAATTCACGGTTCGGTGCAATTCGGTGGCAAGTTCTGTGTTCTTTGAATAACCTCTCAAGTGTTAACTCCTCGATCAGCAAAGTTGGCCATGCTAGTTTCAGGAAACTCAAGCACACATAACAAAATAACGCTTCAAATTATCCCAGAATCTTCAATGCGAAGCGAATAACCTGAAATTACTCAATCTATACTTGGAACGTTCTTTGTTTAGCGTTGCTCAAGTTTAAAAAGTGCCGTGAAGCCGACTTCATACAAGTGGGACTTTTTTTTTATGTGCTTCTGACAAAACTGCAAAAGAACATCAGTGATCGAATCCGTATAAATAGCTGCGCAGAACACTGCAAGGATTAAATCATGCAAGTAATTAAATAATGTTTAACAGCTCGTTCTCAATTGTTTGAGAAGTATAACAATATGCAGAGCATGAAACAATGTGTTAACCATGACAGTGTGTGCTGTACAGTGGCGACTCTAGGAACAATATATAGGGGGGGAGCACATAAGATACCACAGTCAAAACTGGGGGGGGCATTAATAAATTTCACCACTAAATCATACCACTGAAAAACTTAAATAAGTATACAGTCGAGTCCAGAAATATTGGGACATCAACACAATTCTAACATCTTTGGCTCTATACACCACCACAACGGAGTTGGAATGAAACAAATACAATGTGCTTTAACTGCAGACTGTCAGCTTTAATTTGAGGGTACAGTTGTGTTCAAAATTATTCAACCCCCACTGAAATTGAGTGTTTTGGCCAGTTTGACATTGATTTTGATCATTCAGTCATCTTGCTTACAATTAAATCAAAGAGGCACGTGTAGGTCAGACAAATATAACATCTATACTATAAAAGGATAAGCTAAAAACTGTCCGTCGCCAAAAGCCGTCTGCGCATGCGCGACGGACATTTGAAAGCGGCCGTTAGAACACACAGGTAGCTGCGCGTGCCGGCCGCGTGAAAAAAAAACACGGCACGAGCCGCGCGCAGCTACCCGTGTGTTTACACGGCCAGATGCCCCGATCCTCCAGCGGTGACCGTCCTCCGGCTGCCGGCGGGCCTCCAGGCTCAGGCGAGCCCCCGGCTCGGTTTGGGCCTACAGGCCCAGCTGAGCCGGGGACTCGCCTAAGCCTAGAGGCCCGCCGAGCAGCCAGCGGCAGCCGGAGAAGGTCACCGCTGGAGGATCGGGGCCGAAGTTCCCAAACAAATACACCCCAAAATCGACCCTGAGCTCCAGCGGAGACCTCCTCCGGCTGCCGCTGGCTGCTCGGCGGCCCTCTAGGCTTAGGCGAGCCCCCGGCTCGGTTTGGGCCTACAGGCCCAGCCGAGCCGGGGACTCGCCTAAGCCTAGAGGCCCGCCGAGCAGCCAGCGGCAGCCGGAGAAGGTCACCGCTGGAGGATCGGGGCCGAAGTTCCCAAAAATACACCCCAAAATCGGCCCTGAGCTCCAGCGGTGACCGTCCTCCAGCTGCCGCTGGCTGCTCGGCGGGCCTCTAGGCTTAGGCGAGCCCCCGGCTTGGCTTGGGCCTACAGGCCCAGCCGAGCCGGGGACTCGCCTAAGCGTAGAGGCCGGCCGAGCAGCCTGCTCGGCCGGAGGAGGTCACCGCTGGAGCTCAGGGCCGATGTTGCCTAACACATACTCACCGACATCGGCCTTTAGCTCCTCCAGCGATGGCGGTCCCGCTTGCAGCATCCTCTCTCCGTTGCTCGCCGGAATGACGTCACGAAAGCCTTTGACCCCGGGGGGTCAAAGGCTTTCGTGACGTCATCCTGGCGAGCAACGGAGAGAGAGAGGATGCTGCAAGCGGGACCGCCATCGCTGGAGGAGCTAAGGGCCGATGTCGGTGAGTATGTGTGGAACCGGTGGAGGACTCGAGGCCGATGTAGGTGAGTATGTGCTCTACACACACACACCACACACACCCTGCTTGCTCGGCCGGTATCCAAGCTTAGGCGAGCCCCCGGCTTGGCTTGGGCCTAGAGGCCTGCCGAGCCGGGGACTCGCCTGAGCATGGAGCCGGTCGAGTTGCATGCTCGGGCGTCCTCCAGGCTCAGGCGAGTCCCCGGCTCGGCTGGGCCTCTAGGCCCACGCCAAGCCGGGGGCTCGCCTAAGCTTGGTCGGCATCCAGGCTCTGGCGAGCCCCCGGCTTGGCTTGGGCCTAAGGCCCAGCCGAGCCAGGGACTCACCTGAGCCTGGAGGACGGCCGAGCATGCAACTTGACCGGCCTCCATGCTCAGGCGAGTCCCCGGCTCTGCTGGGCCTCTAGGCCCAAGCCGGGGGCTCGCCTAAGCTTGGATACCGGCCGAGTAAGCAGGGTGGGTGTGGAGAGCACATACTCACCTACATTATCCCTGAGCTCAGCAGGTGACTGTCCTCCGGCTGTCGCAGGCTGCTCGGCCGCCTCCAGGCTCAGGCGAGCCCCCGGCTTGGCTTGGGCCTACAGGCCAGCCGAGCCGGGGGCTCGCCTAAGCCTGGAGGCCGCCGAGCAGCCTACGACAGCCACCGCTGAGGCTCCGGGCCAATGTAGGGGGATGTTGCCTAACACATACTCCCCTACATCGGCCCTTAGCTCCTCCAGCGATGGCGGCCCCGCTTCCAGCGTCCTCTCTCGCTCCGTTGTTCGCGCGGAATGACGTCACGAAAGCCTTTGACCCCGGGGGTCAAAGGCTTTCGTGACGTCATCCCGCGACCACGGAGCGAGAGAGGACGCTGGAAGCGGGACGCGGGACCGCCATCGCTGGAGGGCCGATGTAGGTGAGTATATCCACGAGCGGGGGGCCATATCCACGAGCGGAGGGGCCATATCCACGAGCGGGGGGGGCGATATCCACGTGCTGGGGCGATATCCACGAGCTGGGGCAGTATCCACGAGCTGGGGCAGTATCCACGAGCTGGGGCAGTATCCACGAGCTGGGGCAGTATCCACGTGCTGGGGCAGTATCCATCCACGTGCTGGGGCAGTATCCATCCACGTGCTGGGGCAGTATCCATCCACGTGCTGGGGCAGTATCCATCCACGTGCTGGGGCAGTATCCATCCACGTGCTGGGGCAGTATCCATCCACGTGCTGGGGCAGTATCCATCCACGTGCTGGGGCAGTATCCATCCACGTGCTGGGGCAGTATCCACGTGCTGGGGCAGTATCCACGTGCTGGGGCAGTATCAATCCACGTGCTGGGGCAATATCCACGTGCTGGGGCAGTATCCACGAGCTGGGGCAATATCCACGTGCTGGGGCAATATCCACGTGCTTGGGCAGTATCCACGTGCTTGGGCAGTATCCACGTGCTTGGGCAGTATCCACGAGCTTGGGCAGTATCCACGAGCTTGGGCAGTATCCACGAGCTGGGGCAGTATCCACGAGCTGGGGCAGTATCCACGTGCTGGGGCAGTATCCATCCACGTGCTGGGCAGTATCCATGTGCTGGGCAGTATCCACGTGCTGGGCAGTATCAATCCACGTGCAGGGGCAATATCCATGTGCTGGGCAGTATCCACGTGCTGGGGCAGTATCCACGAGCTGGGGCAATATCCACGTGGCTGGGCAGTATCCACGTGCTGGGGCAGTATCCACGTGCTGGGCAGTATCCACGTGCTGGGGCAATATCCACGTGCTGGGTCAATATCCACGTGCTGGGCAGTATCCACGTGCTGGGGCATATCCAGGAGCTGGGGCAGTATCCACGAGCTGGGGCAATATCCACGTGCTGGGGCAGTATCCATCCACGTGCTGGGGCAATATCCACGTGCTAGGGCAGTATCCACGAGCTGGGGCAGTATCCACGAGCTGGGGCAATATCCACGTGCTGGGGCAATATCCACGTGCTGGGCAGTATCACGAGCTGGGGCAGTATCCACGTGCTGCGGCAATATCCACGTGCTGGGGCAATATCCACGTGCTGGGGCAGTATCCACGTGCTGGGGCAGTATCCACGTTCTGGGGCAGTATCCACGTGCTGGGGCAGTATCCACGTGCTGGGGCAATATCCACGAGCTGGGGCAATATCCACGTGCTGGGGCAATATCCACGTGCTGGGGCAGTATCCACGTGCTGGGGCAGTATCCACGAGCTGGGGCAATATCCACGTGCTGGGGCAATATCCACGTGCTGGGGCAGTATCCACGTGCTGGGGCAATATCCACGAGCTGGGGCAGTATCCACGAGCTGGGGCAGTATCCACGAGCTGGGGCAGTATACATGAGCAGGGGCAGTATATCCACAATAGACTGCCCTCTGGGCAGGCTTTACAACTAGTAACATTTATAATGAAATAACCACAAATGTTTTCTGTGGCTCACATATATCAGTTTTATTCAACCCCAAGTGACATTCAATCTTCGTACTTAGTACAACATCCTTTTACAGTTATAACAGCTTTTAAACGTGAAGCATAGCTTGACACAAGTGTCTTGCAGCGATCTACGGGTATCTTCGCCCATTCGTCATGGGCAAAAGCCTCCAGTTCAGTCACATTCTTAGGCTTGCGCACTGCAACTGCTTTCTGTAAGTCCCACCAGAGGTTCTCAATCGGATTTAAGTCAGGAGACTGCAATGGCCACTCCAAAATGTTCCAGCCTTTAATCTGCAACCATGCTCTAGTGGACTTGGAGGTATGCTTGGGATAATTGTCCTGTTGAAAGGTCCAACGTCTCCCAAGCCTCAGGTTTGTGACGGACTGCATCACATTGTCATCCAATATCTCCTGGTACTGAAGAGAATTCACGGTACCTTGCACACGCTGAAGCTTCCCTGTACCTGCAGAAGCAAAACAGCCCCAAAGCATGATTGACCCCCCGCCATGCTTCACAGTAGGCAAGGTGTTCTTTTCTTCATAGGCCTTGTTCTTCCTCCTCCAAACATAGCATTGATCCATGGGCCCAAACAGTTCTAATTTTGTTTCATCAGTCCACAGAACACTATCCCAAAACTTCTGTGGTTTGTCCACATGACTTTTGGCATACTGCAGTCGACTCTTCTTACTCTTTGGAGACCGCAAGGGGGTGCGCCTGGGAGTTCTGGCATGGAGGCCTTCATTACGCAGTGTGCGCCGTATTGTCTGAGCTGAAACTTCAGTACCCACATCTGACAAATCTTTTTCTCAGTTCCTGAGCAGTCACACGGGGACTTTTCTCCACTCTACGCTTCAGGTAGCGCACAGCAGTCGAAGTCAGCATCTTCTTTCTGCCACGACCAGGTAGTGTTTCAACAGTGCCCTTTGCCTTGAATTTGCGAATGATGCTTCCTATGGTCTCTCTTGGTATGTTTAACATCTTTGCAATCTTCTTATAGCCATTGCCCTTCCTGTGAAGAGTAATCACCTCTTCTCTTGTCTTCCTGGACCATTCTCTTGACTTCACCATGTTTGTAACCACACCAGTAAATGTCTAGAAGGAGCTGAGTATCACAGTCATTTTAAAGCTGCCTAATTGGTGCTTATTATGCTTTTATTGCTGCTCCGTGACATCCACGGGTGTTTTCAATACCTGATTGAAAACACTTGAATGAACCTCTCTTCTTCAGAGTGGTAGTCTTTAAGGGGTTGAATAATTGTGTCAATGAAGAATTCACAAAAGAAACATTTACTACTGTATTACAAAACCAATTGATGTAATTTTAGTTGCATATGGTTCTTTAAAAAGTCCTTGTAGGATTTCATTCTGAATACAATTACAAATGTACACTAAATTCCCTAAAACTAGGGATGCACCGATACCGATACTAGTATCGGTATCGGGGCCGATATTGCTGTTTGCACGAGTACTTGTTACTCGTGCAAACGGCCCGATACATCCCGCCGATACCGGAAGCCGGCGCTGGGCCGGCTTGCCGGTATCCGCGGGGCTGGGGAAGCTGGCCGCGTGCATGAAAAGCACGCGGCCGGCGTTCCCCTCCGGCGCGCCAAATACTCACCCTTCCTGAAGGTCTGGTCGCTGGGCAGTGATGCGTTCCCGCGGCCACTAGGCGCTCCTGTGACGCTGCCTCTCGGCTGGAGGCAGCGTCACAGATGCGCCCGGCGGCCACGTGACCGCATCACTGCCCAGAGACCGGAACTTCAGGAAGGGTGAGTATTTGGTGCGCCGGAGGGGAACGCTGGCCGCGTGCTTTACATGCACACGGCCAGCTTCCCCAGCGTTCGAGCTGCGGGCAAATCCATGAGAGCTGGGGGCCAATCCATGAGAGCTGGGGGCCAATCCATGAGAGCTGGGGGCCAATCCATGAGAGCTGGGGGCCAATCCATGAGACCTGGGGGCCAATCCATGAGACCTGGGGGCCAATCCATGAGACCTGGGGGACATATCCATCAGAGCTGGGGCAAATCCATGTGAGCTTGGGGCAAATCCATGAGACCTGGGGGCAAATCCATGAGACCTGGGGGACATCCATGTGAGCTGGGGCAAACTCTTGTGAACTGGGGGCAAACCCATGTGAGCTGGGGGCAAACCCATGTGAGCTGGGGGCAAATCCATGAGACCTGGGGGCAAATCCATGTGAGCTGCGGTCAATCTCATATAAATTTTTATATGAGGTCTGTTCCCATTGGAAAGCGTCACATGACATTAAATAAAAGTATCGGTACTCGGTATCGGTGAGTACTTTTAAAATGTATCGGTACTCGTACTCGGTCTTAAAAAAGTGGTATCGGTGCATCCCTACCTAAAACCCTTTACAGCATTGGGGTTGAATAATTTTGAACACAACTGTATGTACATCCAACTCAGGTGAAAGGTGTAGGACTTACAGCAGTTTGCAGAGGTGTCTCTCACTTGTTAAGGGACCAAAAGTAATGGGACAATTGGCTTCTCAGCTGTTCCATGGCCAGGTGTGTGATATTCCCTCATTACCCCAATTACAATGTGCAGATAAAAGGCCCAGAGTTCATTTCAAGCGTGCTATTTGCATTTGAAATCTGTTGCTGTCAACTCTCAAGATGAGATCCAAACAGCTGTCACTATCAGTGAAGCAAGCCATCATTAGGCTGAAGAAACAAAACAAACCCATCAGAGAGCTAGCAAAAACATTAGGCATGGTCAAAACAACTGTTTGGTCCATTCTCAAAAAGAAGGAAGGCACCGGTGAGCTCAGCAACACCAAAAGACCCGGTTGACCACGGAAAACAACTGTGGTGGATGACCGAAGAATTCTTTCCCTGGTGAAGAAAACAACCTTCACAACAGTTGGCCAGATCAAAAACACTCTCCAGGAGGTATGTATATGTGTGTAAAAGTCAACAATCAAGAGAAGACTTCACCAGAGTGAATACAGAGGGTTCACCACAAGATGTAATCCATTGGTGAGCCTCAAAAACAGGACGGCCAGATTAGAGTTTGCCAAACAACACCTAACAAAACCTTCACAGTTCTGGAACAAGATCCTATGGACAGATGAGACCAAGATCAACTTGTACCAGAGTGATGGGAAGAGAAGAGAAGAGTATGGAGAAGGAAAGGAACTGCTCATGATCCTAAGCATACCACCTCATCAGTGAAGCATGGTGGTGGTAGTGTCATAGCGTGGGCATGTATGGCTGCCAATGGAACTGGTTCTCTTGTATTTATTGATGATGTGACTGCTGACAAAAGCAGCAGCATGAATTCTGAAGTGTTTCGGGCAATATTATCTGCTAACATTCAGCCAAATGCTGCAGAACTCATTGGATGGCGCTTCACAGTGCAGATGGACAATAACTCCAAGCATACTGCAAAAGCAACCAAAGAGTTTTTGAAGGGACAGAAGTAGAATGTTATGCAATGGCCAAGTCAATCACCTGACCTGAATCCCATTGAGCATGCATTTCACTTGCTGAAGACAAAACTGAAGGGAAAATGCCCCAAGAACAAGCAGGAACTGAAGACCGTTGCAGTAGAGGCCTGGCAGAGCATCACCAGGGATGAAACCCAGCGTCTGCTGATGTCTATGTGTTCCAGACTTCAGGCTGTGATTGACTGCAAAGGATTTGCAACCAGGTATTTAGAAGGGAAAGATTGATTTATGATTATTATTCTGTCCCATTACCTTTGGTCCCTTAACAAGTGGGAGGCACATCTGCAAACTGCTGTAAGTCCTACACCGTTCACCTGAGTTAGATGTACATACCCTCAAATTAAAGCTGACAGTCTGCAGTTAAAGCACATTGTGTTTGTTTCATTCCAACTCTATTGTGGTGGTGTATAGAGCCAAAGATGTTAGAATTGTGTCGATGTCCCAATATTTCTGGACCTGACTGTATATAAATAAGATTCCTACATTCCAGAGTAATGTGATGCAATGATTCCTTTTTGTTGTACTAACCTGATACATAAATTCAGTATTTTATTTGCCGCAAATTTGGCGGTTTTCACCGTTCCATAACTGCTTCAGCGACTCCAATTTTCGCACATTACGGTGACCAGTCACTAAGTATGGAATGCACCATTTTTTGGTCGAAATTCCACAAAATGTGGCGAAAAGCAAAGGATCTAAAGATGAATAGACCCTTTAGATTCTTATTTCCATAATAACCCCTAAAATGGCATAAACCCTAGGCGATACAAGAAAAATAATAGTGTGGCATGTAGCCTACCCATTAACCCCTAAAATGCCAATAATCAAGGAAGAAATAAAATGTATACTGTGCTGGATGAATTCTGCCCCTTAACCCCTAATATACAACTAAACCAAGGGAAAAACGAAAGTAATACACAATTTGATATATAGTCTGACCAGTAACCCCTGCACTGCTGAGCTATTTCAACCGTGTGGAAAAAGTTACGTTTTTATTTTATTATTTATGATTTACTTTTACGTTTATGGAACATGGTCATGTTGGATATCATTTGAAAGGCCACATTTTGCCCATTCCAATGACCCCTCGACCATGTACAATGCACTGGGAAGGAGATGTATTGGTCCAAAGGAAGTGGGGGATTTAGCCGGTATTCTCTATATTAACCCCATCACTGCGGAAGACGTGGGAAACGTCATGGAGATTCCCCACTATATGCAGAGTAGGTTCTCTACACATCAACCACTTAGCTGGGTATCACTCCCTATACTCACCTCTCTCTCCAGGGTCCTGCAGTGGTCTGACTTCCTAGAAGTCAGACGCTGCTTTTAAACCCCCTCCCGGCACGATGATGTCATTGCAATGTTGTTATTTGCAGGCGGTCCCCCGACAAAGACTGAAGAGCGCCTGAAAGGAGGGGGGGTCGGGAGATCAGAGACTGCTCTTTCAAGCAATGCCTGTCTTTAACCCCTGAGGAAAGGTGCCGGATTGCGGACCTCTCGCAGAGGTGGCTAACATCTTGGATGTCGGCCAAGTCTCCAGGGCCTCTCCCCACCCACTGAAGTCATTGTACATGTGTAATAATTAACCCCTAGCTGCCTAAGGGTTTCCCTATGGAAACTGTTGAGGAATATTTTTAATGTCTGTAGATTTTAATTGAATATCAAACTAGTTTTTGATATTCAATCTTAGAAATCTCTAAGCTAGACATAATATCATGGCCTGTTTCAGTTTGTGAAGGCTCATCAATCATTCGGCTCTCAGTCAGTGGGGCCGGTGATATGAGAAGTCTCTTAAAAGGACAAAACCACAAGTGACCTTCTGACCCAAAGATTCTAAAGTTACATGGTAAAAGCTTTCTTTGCTGTAAGACCTGATCATTGATAAGCGTAAACAGATGTGGGGTGATAGCAATACGTCGTTTGAATAGACTAACGGTATTTTTGAACTAAGATCTTTTGTTTGTGAAACATTTGGAAAATGCGCCTAAAGCTTGGCCAATCGTATTAGGAGGCTGTGGTTTAGCTCTGACGTGTTTTTCTGTATTTAGCTTTGTGAAATTTCTGACTCTGACAGATTTTAAATGAAGTAAACCATGTTCTACATCACCATGATTCTGCTTTATTAATTTCTCATATATTTACATGTATAATTGAATATGGTTTCTACAACTCTGATTAAGAAAAGGCCCGGCCGGGTAAAAGGAATAAAGAAGTATATGAGAGCTAATGGCTGAGATAAATCCAGACAGCAGAAGAAATAGGATTTTTACATCCTAACAGAAACCCTATGGTGGAGATAGAGGGGTCCTTTGGACCTCTGTATCCCCTGATCCGTGGCAGCTGGAGCTTAATGTTTGGTATCATTGGAATGGCCGGAGCATGGCCTTACTAATGACTCCAAACATGACCATGTTAAAAAAAAAAACATTTTTTTATTTTTTATAAATTAAATAATGCAGCACTATTGTTCACATTTCAATTATGTGAACAATGATGCTGCACTAATGATTTTTTTGAGGGGGGTTTAGCTAAAATCATGTAATTTCTCAGAAAAATAATGTGTAAAAATTACTTACACAGTGTAGATCAGACCTCAAAAAGGGGAGCTGCTTGAAATAAAAGGGGGAGTGCTGTCTACATGAACGTATCACAGAACACCACAGCAACAAACCTCACAGTAATGTGCGGCATGCCTGAACGTATCACAGAGCACCACAGCCTTTTCTACACCCACGCCCATCCCATTTCTTCATTACACCCCTCCATTCTTTTTACACAGCTTCCCTCCTTGTTTTCACACAACTCCTCTTGTTTTCTCACAGCTCCCCCTTCGTTTACACAGCTCCCCCTTTGTTTACACCGCTCCCCCTTTCTTTTGACAGCCTCTCCTTTCCCCTAAGCTCCCCCTTTCTTTTGACAACCCCACCATTTTCACACAGCTCCCACTTTGTTTTGACAGCCCCTTGTTTTCACACAACCACCGCCCCCCCAATAGTCACTCACCAGTGTGTGTCTCCGGTGGCAAATGGGACCTCGCCTGCTCCTCCTTCCACGGTCTGGGCCAGGCTGCCTCCGCATGCTTGCCTCCTCTTCTGTGTGCCGTCTGCGACACATCACGTGGGTGGGGGTCAAGTGACCCACCAACATGAATCTCACAGGTCGTGCGGGAGGGGGCGGTGCCAATGTAGTGTGCCGTTCCCATACTCGTGTTACGAGTGTGGGAGGCACACTGCATGGCCGATCAGACAGCTCCGGATACGGACTCAGAGTCAGAATCCGGAGCTGAGGATTACGAAGGCAGCGTTGGCGGCCCACTGAACAGGGCTCCTATTGACCCATAAGCCCGACGGGTCAGTTCGCCCCACATTTTGAGGTCTGATAATGGTATATTCTGAATCTGCTGAAAAAAGGATATATCCAGGGGCGTACTTAGTGGGGGCGTGGGGGGGGGGAGTGTCCGCCCCAGGTACGGTGACAGTGATGGGGGTGCCACGGGGCGTCTGCATTCTGGAAGTGCAGACCCCGCAAGCAGCCGCTAGCCGGCCTCCCTGCCACTCACACACTCAGTGTAAGGCCGAGGCAGGCGCCGGATCTGGACAAGGCAACCGCCAGATCCGGCCCGCCCGCCTGGCCTTCGAATGTGTGTGAGGCTGGTCATGCGTGCGGTGGCTTTTGCGTAGTGGCGGCTCACAGCAGGTGGTTACGTCAGGTCACGTGCCCTACCTGCACGTGCTGGGTCCCGTGATGAAAGTACACTGCTGACTGCGCAGGCGTGCGGTTGAATCCACTCAGTCTCCCCTGCACTCCATTGCCTGCCCGGCTGCCCTGCCCAGTAAACCACCCGCGGCCCCACCACTGCGCCACAACAAAGAAGCCGCAGGGGTGCCAGAGAGACCAACGCGACCACCACAACAAGGAGCCAGCAGCAGCCGCAGCAGGGGTGCCACCAACCAACCGCAAATTCGGGTCACCGCCTGCAGCTGGTAAATAAATATGCATGACATGAGGTCTAATGTTTGTTTGTGGGGTATATATATATATATATATATTAGTCCCACACTGCTGGTCTTTATATATATCAATATGCATGAGGTCTGCTGGTCTTTAATGGGGTATATATATATCAATATGCATGAGGTCTGCTGGTCTGTAATGTTTATGAGAGTTTTTATATATAATTAGATATCAATATGCATGAGGTCTGCTGGTCTTTAATGGGGAATATATATCAATATGTATGAGGTCTGCTGGTCTGTAATATTTATGGGGGTATATAAATATGCATGCGGTCTGCTGGTCTTTAATGGGGTATATATCTCAATATGCATGAGGTCTGCTGGTCTTTAATGGGGGTATATAGGGCTGCGCATCTTCACTGGTCTCACGATTCGATTACGATTAGCAGGTCAACGATTAGAGATGGCTGGAACATTCTCAAAAAGAAGGAACGCACCGGTGAGCTCAGCAACACCAAAAGACCCGGGAGACCACAGAAAACAACTGTGGTGGATGATCGAAGAATTCTTTCCCTGGTGAAGAAAACACCCTTCACAACAGTTGGCCAGATCAAGACCACTCTCCAGGAGGTAGGTGTATGTGTGTCAAAGTCAACAATCAAGAGAAGACTTCACCAGAGTGAATACAGAGGGTTCACCACAAGATGTAAACCATTGGTGAGCCTCAAAAACAGGAAGGCCAGATTAAAGTTTGCCAAACAACACCTAACAAAGCCTTCACAGTTCTGGAACAAGATCCTATGGACAGATGAGACCAAGATCAACTTGTACCAGAGTAATGGGAAGAGAATAGTATGGAGAAGGAAAGGAACTGCTCATGATCCTAAGCATACCACCTCATCAGTGAAGCATGGTGGTGGTAGTGTCATGGTGTGGGCATGTCTGGCTGCCAATGGAACTGGTTCTCTTGTATTTATTGATGATGTGACTGCTGACAAAAGCAGCCGGATGAATTCTGAAGTGTTTCGGGCAATATTATCTGCTCACATTCAGCCAAATGCTGCAGAACTCATTGGACGGCGCTTCACAGTGCAGATGGACAATGACTCAAAGCATACTGCAAAAGCAACCAAAGAGTTTTTGAAGGGACAGAAGTGGAAT
This sequence comes from Leptobrachium leishanense, assembly GCA_009667805.1. NCBI lineage: Eukaryota > Metazoa > Chordata > Amphibia > Anura > Megophryidae > Leptobrachium > Leptobrachium leishanense. The sequence continues at coordinate 428,529,048 of CM019064.1, read as the reverse complement.
GTTATGCACTGGCCAAGTCAATCACCTGACCTGAATCCCATTGAGCATGCATTTCACTTGCTGAAGACAAACCTGAAGGGAAAATGCCCCAAGAACAAGCAGGAACTGAAGACAGTTGCAGTAGAGGCCTGGCAGAGCATCACCAGGGATGAAACCCAGCATCTGGTGATGTCTATGCGTTCCAGACTTCAGGCTGTGATTGACTGCAAAGGATTTGCAACCAAGTATTAAGAAGGGAACGTTTGATTTATGATTATTATTCTGTCCCATTACCTTTGGTCCCTTAACAAGTGGGAGGCACATCTGCAAACTGCTGTAAGTCCTACACCGTTCACCTGAGTTGGCTGTACATACCCTCAAATTAAAGCTGACAGTCTGCAGTTAAAGCACATTGTGTTTGTTTCATCCCAACTCCATTGTGGTGGTGTATAGAGCCAAAGATGTTAGAATTGTGTCGATGTCCCAATATTTCTGGACCTGACTGTATCAACATGCATGAGGTCTGATCGTCTTTCTGCTGGTATTTATAAATTATTTATTTTTCATGGTTCTAGTTTTTTCAAGTTGACATACAATTTATGCAATAAATATTTTTGAAAACATTCTAAAGTGTGGGTGATTTTTTTTTTACATTTTAAAGTCCGGGGGGGGTGCCAAATATAGGATCCGCCCCGGGTGCCAAATGTTCTAGGTACGCCCCTGGATATATCATTTATCTGGGTTGTATAATAAAACGTGACTGCAAATCGCGTTTACACATGATGCGCAAAAATGGTAAAAATTAGCTCAGCACACAGAGGTGAAATGGCTCAGCAGTGAAGGGGTTAATCTCATCCTTGTATTTTGTCCACAAACAGCAATATCTAATGCATCGTTTTGTGTAGCTATTGGAAAATCTCAATACAGGAAATAAACATGTTATTGAAATAATTCTATTATTCAAAGCCTTTAAATGTAATCCTCCTTTTAGCATTCTGTGCTGCGTCCTGAATTTCAGTTTTTCTGAATTACAATCATGTTCGTATTGATTCGTAGATGCCGTCCTATAATTACAGACTGGCAGGTAGACATATTTTGTGCTATTTTCCTCAACTTGTACTTTAGATCCACCGATTGCCTTCTCAAAATGCTTTTCAAATATTAAGCACGGAACATCTCACTTGGGGAGAAAAATGGAAAGAATTGTAACCAATAAAGTATAATTGGTCTCGGTGAAACTTGAGGTTCTCTTTCTTCTATTCCGTATTACTTGCTTGAACGCAATTCTTGCTGGAAGCAGAAACGCCATTCTATGGGGAAAAAATTAAAAATGCAACTTAAAAAAATCTCCTAAAATGCAAGATTCATATTTTTAAGTCATCGAAGGAACGCTCTACTTATCCTGGCCAATTTATTATTTTAAAGTGGTCAGGAAGTGAGGAATGCCCCCCAGCCCCCTCGATATGGTGAAATCACGGGCTGAAGTGGAGGAGTTTCCTCCACCCCACCCCCTGTATCAACAGCAGCCTGGGTTTTTGAATTTCCCAGCCGCCGGTCGCCAGATCGGTCACCGGTGACGTCAGCATGCAGAGAGCGTGCTGACGTTACCCTCTGCGCAAGTGTCTTCGCTGTGCGCAATTTACAGTTTCTATGCAACGCAATTTACATAGGAGCACAAACTGCGCAGAAAAAACTTCAGGGATATCCGAGTTCAGGAATCCCAGAGCTGAAGTGGAGGAGCTGCACGCACCGAGGGACAAACGGCGAGTACAATCGCCCAAGAAGCAAATACAGTTGTGTTCAAAATTATTCAACCCCCACTGAAATTGAGTGTTTTGGCCAGTTTGACATTGATTTTGATCATTCAGTCATCTTGCTTACAATTAAATCAAAGCGGCACGTGTAGGTCAGACAAATATAACATAACATTTATAATGAAATAACCACAAATGTCTTTTCTGTGCTCACATCATTATCAGTTTTATTCAACCCCCAAGTGACATTGAATCTTAGTACTTAGTACAACATCCTTTTACAGTTATAACAGCTTTTAAACGTGAAGCATAGCTTGACACAAGTGTCTTGCAGTGATCTACGGGTATCTTCGCCCATTCGTCATGGGCAAAAGCCTCCAGTTCAGTCACATTCTTAGGCTTGCGCACGGCAACTGCTTTCTTTAAGTCCCACCAGAGGTTCTCAATCGGATTTAAGTCAGGTGACTGCGATGGCCACTCCAAAATGTTCCAGCCTTTAATCTGCAACCATGCTCTAGTGGACTTGGAGGTATGCTTGGGATCATTGTCCTGTTGAAAGGTCCAACGTCTCCCAAGCCTCAGGTTTGTGACGGACTGCATCACATTGTCATCCAATATCTCCTGGTACTGAAGAGAATTCATGGTACCTTGCACACGCTGAAGCTTCCCTGTACCTGCAGAAGCAAAACAGCCCCAAAGCATGATTGACCCCCCCGCCATGCTTCACAGTAGGCAAGGTGTTCTTTTCTTCATAGGCCTTGTTCTTCCTCCTCCAAACATAGCGTTGATCCATGGGCCCAAACAGTTCTAATTTTGTTTCATCAGTCCACAGAACACTATCCCAAAACTTCTGTGGTTTGTCCACATGACTTTTGGCATACTGCAGTCGACTCTTGTTATTCTTTGGAGACAGCAAGGGGGTGCGCCTGGGAGTTCTGGCATGGAGGCCTTCATTACGCAGTGTGCGCCGTATTGTCTGAGCTGAAACTTTAGTACTCACATCTGACAAATCTTTTCTCAGTTCCTCAGCAGTCACACGGGGACTTTTCTCCACTCTACGCTTCAGGTAGCGCACAGCAGTCGAAGTCAGCATCTTCTTTCTGCCACGACCAGGTAGCGTTTCAGCAGTGCCCTTTGCCTTGAATTTGCTAATGATGCTTCCTATGGTCTCTCTTGGTATGTTTAACATCTTTGCAACCTTCTTATAGCCATTGCCCTTCCTGTGAAGAGCAATCACCTCTTCTTTTGTCTTCCTGGACCATTCTCTTGACTTCACCATGTTTGTAACCACACCAGTAAATGTCTAGAAGGAGCTGAGTATCAGTCATTTTAAAGCTGCCTAATTGGTGCTTATTATGCTTTATTGCTGCTCCGTGACATCCACAGGTGTTTTCAATACCTGATTGAAAACACTTGAATGAACCTCTGTTCTTCAGAGTGGTAGTCTTTAAGGGTTGAATAATTGTGTCAATGAAGAATTCACAAAAGAAACATTTACTACTGTATTACAAAACCAATTGATGTCATTTTAGTTGCATATGGTTCTTTAAAAAGTCCTTGTAGGATTTCATTCTGAATACAATTACAAATGTACACTAAATTCCCTAAAACCCTTTACAGCATTGGGGGTTGAATAATTTTGAACACAACTGTACATTTTTTTAAAAACAAAAAAATTGGGCACAGGCACGTGTCCAATTATTTTATTTTAGAATAAAGGGAAGTCTATTTTTAATAGGTTATCCCTTAAAGTCAACTTTTAACCACATTTATTTTTATTCTGTTTGTAATGAAGAGTAAGGCTGGGGTCAGACGAACGCAGTGCGAACGTTCGTTTAGCCGCACTTTATTACGGCCGTGGTAGAAGCAAATGACGTCCAACGCAGGCCCACACACGAAGTTCGGCCGCACAACGCAAGCGGCAAACGAACGCATTTTCGCAAGAACGTCGAACCGCTTTTTAAAATTTTCTTTCATGTTTAAAAAAAAATAAAAATACCTTCTCCTCATATGAGCCTTTTTGCTTAATTTCAGTGGAATCTTTAACCCACCAGTAACAAGATATTGTAGATCCAAAGTAAGGTAATATTGCTCTTGTGTTGATAAGTTGGGGACTATTGTCCCTGGAAGAGAAGAGCTACACAGAGTAAAAACTTTACGCCAAAGAGGAACTAGGATTGGATAAAATGTGGTAATGGAGATTGTCACCCCTCTGTCGATTTTTCACCGTAGAGTTAGGCCGGTGTCAGACGAACGCAGTGATCACGTCCGTGTTGCCGCACAGTTTAACGTCCGTCGTAGCATAGAATCATGAGCAATAGAGACCCACACACGAAGTACGTGCGCACCGAACTGCGCATGCACAATGCACGTGGCAAACGGACGCAAGTTAGGCAAGAACGTAAAACCGCTACCACGGACGCGCAGCGTGCGCCACATCCACGTAGCGTTCTGTGTGAGAGATGTCAGATGCAGCGCATTTACGACGTCCAGCACCTTGACGCACAAAATGGCTTTTCATATCCTTTTTAAATTTTTATCATTTTTCATATTAATTTTGTTTCCCATAATTCCACCGGCTGGGTGGAGTAGAGGTAACATCACTGCTCTGTGTGGAGTCATGAGTTCAATTCCAGCCAATGCACCTCTCCAGTAAGTGTCCTTGGGCAAGACACCTAACGGTACATACTCGCCACCCAGGACGTACTTGAAAACGAGAGAAATCTCAATGTATCCTTCCTGGTAAAATACTTTCTTATAAAAAAAAAAATCCCTTTTTTTTCTACGTCCGTCAACAAAAACGGATCGTGTGGTGTCTACAGTATCTTCTGTCAGTACGTCCGTCCGTTATGCACGCGCTCAGACTGCGTTCGTCTGACATCAGCCTAATTCAAAAAGTGCCAATAGTAAACATTGTCAACTATGGTCAGGGCCGGATTTGCACCTTCGGATCCTGTAGGCACAGATATGTGGAGCGCTCCTACCTCCCCCCCCCCCAAAAAAAAGGAACATGCAAAAATGAAGATTTAAAATTTCACTGTGAGGTAAAAAAAAAAAAAAAAAAAAGTTGAAAACCAGTTTTTCTCTGCGTTCAGATCAAAAGGCACAATCTGTTGCCTTAGTTGAGTTAGTTATACAGGGTTATTCAGAGAGAGGTGAAAACCTTGAGAATTGGCAGGAGAATGAACAGTCTAGACCAAATAGCCAATTTGGAAAGTGAGATGAATGGGAGAATTTTTCTGGTTTGACTATTTTGACCTAAAATTTTCAATTCTACAGTCATTCTCAAGATTTTCACCTCTTTTTGATTAGTCCTGATAGTTACAAGTATTTATAATATTTTGACCTAGAATTTTCACTTCTCCAATCATTCTCTTGAATTTCACCTTTCTTTGAATAGTCCTGATAGTAGAAGAGGGGGCAGGGAGGAGTGGGGGAGTCAGTGGGGTAGAATGGTTAAAGGAGGAGGGCAGTGAATGCAGCGGAATTGTTTATTTTATATGTAAAAGTATATTTTGCCTCTTCGGTAGAACAGAGAAAAATAATTTTGCATTTATTTTTTTAAATTTTTATTTTCATGCGTTACATGGTCATGTTTGGTATCGGTGTAAAGACCAGACTGACCTTTCCAATGACACCTCACTTAACCTTTTTAGGTGTCCAATTAGACCAGCAGAGTTACAAGGTCCCCTGTGTCTGCTCACTGCAGTGCCACGGTCTAGGTTGTGAATGAAACCAGGCGTTACATCACCAGATACACACTTGCTGGCAGTGTGAAAAATAAGGTTATTTAGCACAGCATCACCGTGCACTTTATAATTGTAAACTGAATAAAAGTGCTGTTAGAAAAAAAAAAGAGAAATATTTTAATATTTTATTTTTACATAAATCTAACCTGGTTATATTTCGTATCACTGGAAAGGCTGTAAGCTGGCCTTTCCAATGATACCTCATGTCCCTCTAGCCCTTAGGGCTCCAGAGATACAGTGGTCTAAATTATTGCAAACTACTAAAAAAAAAAAAAAAAAAAGATTACACACAGAGCAAGGCACATGCCTACTCTGCCTAGTTCTAAATCCAGCCCTGACTATGGTGAAGTTCCGCAATCCACAGAAAGAAAGTCTTAACAATATCAAGCAAAGTTTCAACAAGTGACAGTGAACATTGTAGTCACCATTATCTGTAAACTGAAGCTATTCTCATTGTACCACTTTTCATTTATTTGCAAAATAAAGTGGCTATATAGGTGAATTTAAAATGGCATAGGACTCCATTATTTATTTATAAAGGATTTTACCAGGAAGGATACATTGAGATTTCTCTCATTTTCAAGTATGTCCTGGGTTCAAGAACATTGAGCTGTTACAGAAATACAAAGTAGTAAAATGCAAGATATTAACACAAAACAAATATACAGATTAACAGAAAATAAATTTGTAGGAAATATATTCACTATGTTAATAGAGATCTCTTAAGGGACTTTAGACTGGGGGAAGATTTGATGGTGTCTGGGAGGTTATTCCATAATTGCGGTGCTGTGTAGGAAAATGAGGATCGAGCCACTTTTTTTTTGTATTTTGGTAGTGCAAGTAAGGTGCTGGTCCTGGATCGGAGGTTATAGGATAAGGGAGCTGCTGGGGGAAGCAGCCTATTCAGTTAGGGTGGTAGCTCCCCAGAAAAGCTCTTAAACACCAGGTTGGAAAGGTGATGGGTGCGTCTAGATTCCAGCGACGGCCAGTTTAGCTCTTTTAACATGTCACAATGATGGGTCATGTAGTTACATTGTAGCACATAGCAGCAGAATGAGTTATACAGTGTAGTAAGTTTCTGGAGGTGTGTTTGCGGGGCAGCTGCATACACTACATCTCCGTATTCAATAGCCGGTATAAGCATTTGTTGTACAATCTGCTTTCTTACCGCGGGGCTCAGGCAGGATTTGTTTCTGTACAGGGCACCTAGTTTGGGGTAAAGTTTAGATGAGTTTTTTGATGTGGGGGTCAAAGGATAGATTTGGGTCTAACCACATACCTAGATATTTGAGAGAAGTGACTGTGGTCAGCGTGCCATTTGATCTTGTCCTGACACATAGATGGGGTGTTTGCAATTTGTGTAGTTTAGGTGCTGTTCCAAAGAGCATTGTAACAGTTTTGTCAGTATTTAGAAAAAGTTTATCTGCAATCCACTTTTCTACCTCCTGTGACTTGTTCTTGCAGCACGGCCTCCAGCTGCGGGAGAATTGGTTTACTGGTATAGATTACAATGTTGTGCAGTTGAGGCTTTGCAGACATTGGGCAGATCATTTATGAATATCGCGAATAGCAGGGGGCCGAGTATTGAGCCTTGGGGTACACCGCATGTGACTGGGAGAAGGAGGGAGGAGCTGTCAGAAATGGACACATATTGCGACGATCAGATACATATGATTGAAACCAGGTTAGCGTGTGATCACCAATACCGGAGTTTTTAAGTTTTTGTAATAGGATGCCATAGTCTACTGTATCAAAGGCCTTAGCAAAATCAAGGAAGTTAGGTATCCTTGTTTCATGCCAGCTTGGATATCATTAAAAACTTTTAGGCTAGGGTCAGACGAGCGCATTCTGTTCGGACTGTGTGCCCGTGCACAATGGACGTACTTTCTGACTGACGACAAGGTAGTGGCCACACAGTCCGTTTTTGTGACTGACTTTTTTTTTTTTGACCGATGTAGATGGGAAATAAAATTAATCTGAAAAATCATTTTGTCTGTCAAAAATGCTGGGCGTCAAAAATGCAGTCCGTCTGACTACGTTCCATCACTCACACACAAAGCTATGCGGACGTGGCCCACTCCGCACGTCCGTATTAGCAGTTTTACGTTCTTGCCTAACTTACGTCCGTTTGCCGCGTCCGTTGTGTGTCCGCAATTTTGTGCGGACGTACTTCGTGTGTGGGTCTCTATTGATCATAATTGTATGCTACCACAGAATTTAAAGTGTGCGGCAACATGGACATGAACACTGCACTCGTCTGACCCGAGCCTTAGAAGGGCAGTTGTAGTTGAATGATTTGGACGAAAGCCTGATTGATCTAGGGTTAAATAGTTCCAATATACTGATGATAATCACGTAATTGAGCATAGACACATTTTTCCAGAATTTTTTACATTACAGGGAGCAATGATATCGGACGGTAGCTGGATACCAAAGTATTGTCTCCACGTTTATGGATAGGTACCACTCTTACAGTCTTCCAGAGTTTGGGTATGTATCCAGTCACCCGTGATTCATTGATTAGGGTTGCGACAGGTTTTGCAATTGCTGGCCCACTGATTTTCAGCAGCATTGCTGGGATTTGATCAGGTCCAGACTGGTATTTAATTTTTTGGTTACGGAGAAGTTTAGTAACGACAATGACAGGCACTGGTCTAAAATTGAATTTCTCTACGTTACAGGGTCTTTGCACAGTTGGTGGGGCCTGACCTGTGTGCGGCCTTTCTGATTGCGTGTCATTTCCTAGTTTAGCTAGTTTAGCAATCAGGGTGGTGGTGCATCCAACAAAATAATTATTAAAGGCATTTGCTACATCTAGGGTGTACTTTGACAGCAGCCGGCTGGGAGTGGACCGGGGGGGGGGGTGATTGTATGTTACTTATGTTTTTCCAAAAATTTCTAGAGTTTGATATGTTATTGTTTAAATTTTTATTGAAGTATTGGCTTTAGCCATTTTTGTTTGTTTTGTTGCTTGCATATCCCCATTTTCGGTATTCACAGTGGTCGTTCATGGAACCAGTACTCTTGAAATTTGACCAAAGTGAGTCTCTCTAAACTGGTACATTTGCGTGAGCTCAGCTGTAACCCAGGGGAGCTGGGCCCCTTTTACTCGCACTTTACGTAGCGGTGCATGGGAATTCCAGAGTTGCAGGAGCTCCGACTGAAAGTATTCAATTGCATAGTCCAGGTCCGGGATTAGGTTTAGTCTGTACCATGGGAGGAGTTTGAGATCATTTAGGAAGGATTCAAGATTAAATTTCTTGAAAGACCTACAGTCTATCTACAATGAAAACAGTTCTGGACACCTTCAACTGAAGCACTGGTGAAATCTAGGTTAACTACTACAGCAGAGCCTACGGCGGAAACCCAATTGAAAATGATGATGAAGACGTTCATCAGAAACTACAAGGTGGGGGGCAGGAACCAATGACAAGTACAGCCAACACTTTGGAAGATCACCAAAAAAGGGAACTAGTTTGGTTGTGTGTGTTCCTTCAAACTTTTCTGAAGTTAAGGACCAGTTCTTCCAATGAAAGAACAGTCGTTGGCCAATAACTCATTGGATGTTCTGCCCCAGTCGTCGTCTTCTCCAGTCATGGGCAAGTCTCCAGCCAGGACTTATTTGGAACATCTGGAGGAATGTATGAGGGGTAAAAACTTTTTATTTTTGGGATCTATAGCAAATTTAGGTGGAGTCTGTCTTCTGTTCTGAATTCTTCAGGGACCATGGTAATAATACTAAAAACAAAGTGTACGGGCTATGATAAACCCTCTAATCCAGAAAGTCCACAATAAATGGGGAGTCATTGTACTGGAATGACCGCATATATTTTCTAATAATTAATGTAGGGCTTTTTTTAACCATACCTTCATTTTTAGATTTGTCTACACATAGCATTTGTTTACTGAATATAGGGGACATTGGTAGTCTTGTATAACTCTTACAAATAGTTAAGGTATTCTTCGAACCTGAAGACGTTCGGCTGCGGTAATTTGTGATGGTCATTGTATACATGGAGGATTGCTGATCTCCTATCTGATTAACCGATGCATGGATTGAAGGTTGTGTTTGGTGTATGCCTTAACCTGTGTAGGATGAAAGTCATTGAAAAACAATTCTGGTGTTCCAAGTTGCTTTTAGTATGTATGATGGAGCTGTAATTAAGTTGACTGACGTACAGAAGCCGTTGTTGTGTTTCATGTTGTCTCCAGCAAGGACAAATTGCCTGTGGGACGTCATCAAGTTATCTGCTGAATTGGTTTGGATACGTCTTCGTAAATGCCCAAGGTGATTATTGTTGCGTTAAATATCCTTCCTGGTAAAATCCTTTCTCAAAAAAAATAAATAAAAAAAAATATATTACTATATAACATATGTATACTCAATCTAGAAAGCAATGAAAGCTATGTGAATGTAACATATATATTACATCTTATATTACATCTTGTGGGACGTGGATTACTCTACGGAATGACTTACACTGCCATTCTTACATTATAACGGTCTGAACAGAATCCTGAATTCATTAAATATAGTAATACTTTCTAGGATTCCTGATTGGCAGATCAGACTTCTGCTTTAACTCTTCACTGCCATGATCGAGTATACTCGATCTTCAAAAGCTCCTGCTGGTGACATGAGGTCGTTTATACTCAATCTGGTCTAATTATGGAGCAATGCAAAGAAATTTTGTTTATTGAAGAAAAAAATCATTTTCAAATGAGCTCCAGAATGTGGTCCTAAAGTTTCAACAACGGAGACATGACAAGCGATGTGTTGAAATGGTTTGAAAAGATTTGAGATCTGTTTTCCTTCAAGGAAACATGGAGCCCAAGCTGTAATGTACATATAGTAGCAGTTTTTGGCCAACAGAGGCAGCTCTCCGCATGTCAAATCTGGGTTACCGACAGTGAATACATACAGCAGAGACTCTTCTGGATATTATTACTGTGTAGGTAATAGAAAGCGATTTTCCATAAAACCACTGGGTCCTAGCAGTGGTTTTGTCGAAAATTGCTTAGTAGCAAAGGGGTTAATATTCCTAAAATGTGTTTTTTTTTTTTGTTTTTTTTGCTGGGTTAAAACTGTCATAGTGGTGTCTGCAGTGGAGTTGGGAATGGGGACAAGATTTTGGGTTGCGAAGTACAGAGTGGGTGGGTCATGGCCAAAGTTTAGGTAGGCCATGGTTGTAGTTTGGTGGACAGACTGTGGCTTAATGAATCAGAGCTCTGATTAATGCAGCCTTGGCCATTTTTAACTAACATTGCATCATTAGGGATATCTCTCAAACATCCTGCCAGCTATTAGAAAAACGAGTGTTTCACAGACTGACTGGGAGAATTGGTTGGTCTCTGGGCTGGCTCATAACCCATTGAGCACTTGCCGGATGTGCCCATTGACCAATTACTAACTGCTCCAGTTGTTTATCCCCGTTGCCTCCCCCATGTTGTGTTTTTAGCCTAGAAGGCTCTTTTAAATTGCATCCCTCACAGGGTTATTCAGAGAGCGGTGAAAAGCAGGAGAATGGGAGATTCTAGGTCAAAATAGCCAAACCAGAAAAATTCTCCCATTCATCTCACTTTCCAAATTGGCTATTTTGACCTAGAATTTTCTATTCTCCAGCCATTCTCCTGCTTTTCACGCTCTCTGAATAACCGACATTTTCAGACATTTTCCATTTTTCCTTGAAAAATTATTGAAGCCATGTAAACCAGTGTAAAAATGATTTCCCATGTTATGCTGGTAATTTTCAGCATATCATTTCATAATTAAGCATAATAAAGTGATGCTGTGAATATGTTTATTACAAGAAGCGCAGGCTCCCTTAACTATTTATTTATCCTTGGAATTCCTTGTATTTTCTAGACTTTGAGAATGCATCTCAATAAATTATGTGGTGGAAAAGTTCATTTATTTCATTAATTCAATTCACATTGTGAAACTTGTGTATTAAATAAGTATTAAATAAATTCCACGCACACAGGCTGAAGTAGTTTAAGTCTTTGGTTCTTTTAATTGTGATGATTTGGCTCACATTTAACAAAACCACCAATTCACCATCTCATCAAATTAGAATATGTTGACCTGTCAGTCAATTAATCAACTCAAAACACCTGCAAAGGTTTCCTGAGCCTTCAAAATGGTCTCTCAGTTTGGTTCACTAGGCTACACAATCATGGGGAAGACGGCTGATCTGACAATTGTCCAGAAGACAATCATTGACACCCTGGACAAGGAGGGTAAGCCACAAACATTCATTTCCCAGGAAGCTGGCTGTTCAGAGTGCTGTATCCAAGCATGTTATAAGTAGACATGTGCACAGCACAAAATTTCGTTTTGAACTAATGGATTAGACCTAAAATGCAATTTATTTAGTTGCTAAAGAAATTCGTTTTCCGTTCTTTAGTTTGAAAACTAATTTCATTCATCCGAAAACCAGTGGATACAATTACTATTGTAGTGGCTCCTCCGAGGGCCGAGATCGCTGCTTTTTACAGTATCACTCACTCTCAGCACAATGTGCCAGGCAAAGCTGTTACCGTAACTGACTGCTGCTCATCACAGTGCTCAGAGTTTCAGTAAAACTAGTAAATAATATTTTTATATATAAGAGGCTAGAACAATATTATTTCCTTGTTTTACTGAAACTCTAAGTGCTGTTACAGTCAGTTACTGTAACAGCTGAGCCTGATACATTATACTGAGAGATAATATAACAAGCAGCCGATCTTAGCGCTCACAGCCACTGGATTTAAAGGGCTAAAAAAAAAAAAAAAAAGGCTCCTCTCTGTATAATGTATAGAACATCCTCCTGCATTAATTAATACCCCTCTCTGTATAATGTATAGAACATCCACCTGCATTCATTAATGCCCCTCTCTGTATAGAACATTCTACTGCATTGGCATGTGGAGGGTGCAGAACTTCGGAATGCAATGCTTATCCAGCACAGGAGAGGGAACTTTTACTTAAACTTTGTATCTATGTGGGGGAGACACAGGAATATAAAAGCAGGGGAGAAGGTAAATATTAACGTAAATCGGTCTGAAAGCTCAGAGAAGAGATGACTGGTGCAAATTGATTTTTATAATAAAATAAAGCACTTTAAATCTAGGAAAAACATTCAAATAAATCACACTGAAGGCTCATAATGACAGAGTAACTGAGAGCTGGATACTAAATGTATCAGACGTAAAAAAAAACTTTATAACAAGCAGCACTGGGATGGGAGAGGAGAGGGACTTTATATAAAACATGTATTATAGATTTCTATGTTTCTATCAAAGGTTTAAAAGTAACATCAGGAAGCATTATTTTACTGAGCGGGTGGTGGATACATGGAACAGCCTTCCAGTTGAAGTGGTAGAGGCCAAAACAGTAATTGAAGTTATGCAAGCATGGGATAGGCATAAGGCTATCCTAAACAAAAGATAAATCCAGGTAAAGTATCCATGTAATTGGGCAGACTAGATGGGCCGAAAGGTTCTTATCAGCTGACATTTTTCTATGTTTCTATGTTTCTAGATGAGGAAAGGGGGATAGTGCTCCTGGATAATATAAAATGTATCAGACCTAAGCCCCTATTATGCAGAGCGGGAGGGGACATAACACACGTTTTATAAAGCCCCTCTCTTCTCCCAACGCTGCTTGTTATAAAGGGGTTTTTACTATCCAGCCCTCCTCTGTCATTAGCTTTCAGTGTGATTTATTTGAATGTTTTCCTTCTCCAGCTGCTTTTATCATCTTGTCTGCCTTATAGACATGCAAGGGTTAAGTAAAGGTTTCCTCTCCTGTGCTGGCTGTCTGTGCTGCGAGTGAGTATTCTGGAGCTCTTTCACTGTCAGATTTTCGGGTAGGGGTCGGGAAGGATTACGCATTCAAACCTTTTCTGTAGCTTTGCGATGTTGCGCTTCATTGCTGGTCTCCTTCACTCAATGTAATATCACAAAAAGGACTGAAACTAAAACGTAGTGCATTTTATTTTAGTTTCTTTCGTTTTTTGTACTGAGCAGTTTCGTATCTCTTGAGTCATACTAAAACTAAATTATCCCAAAATTCGGACTAAATCGTTTTAGTACTAAAACGAATGCACATGTCTAGTTATAACAGATAGTCAAGTGGAAGGAAAAAGTGTGGAAGAAAAAGATGCACAACCATCTGAGAGAACCGCAGCCTTGAGACTTGTCAAGCAAAATCCATTCAAGAATTTGGGTGAACTTTACAAGGAATGGACTAAGGCTGGGGTCAAGGCATCAAGAGCCACCACACACAGACGTGTCAAAGAATTTGGCTACAGTTGTCGTATTCCTCTTGTTAAGCCACTCCTGAACCACAGACAACGTCGGAGGCGTCTTACCTGGGCTAAGGAGAAGAAGAACTGGACTGTTGCCCAGTGGTCCAAAGTCCTCTTTTCAGATGTGTCACGTGGCGTGTGCGGTTCGGATGGGAGCCCAACAGGCGGCGACACAGAGGGGAGGCCAGACAGGATATCAAGCAAATGATACAGTTTTAATGAACACAAATGGGAATAGGCAGCAGGCACCGGAATGAACAGAAGTCAATACTGTTTAACTCAGGCAAAGTCAATAGCAAAGGTTTTGGGCAATGTAGTCCAGACAGCACACAAGGTCCACCAAGAATGAATCAGGACAGCAGGCAGTGGTACCTTGATAGCAGGTCAGGGCTGGTGTAGAAAGCAGTCTAAGCCACAGGTAGGTATCCAGGCTGAGGATAGTGGGCTACGCAGTTGAAAACCCACTTGTGCAGCGACCAGGAAGTCTTGACCATGGACTGAACTGTGATGGATACAGGACAAACTTGTGGACTCAGGATACACACGTAGGCACTGGAGATACTTGGATCGCTGGAGATACTTGGATCAGGTTAGCAGGTACGCACACCGCCTAGTTACCTAGGACAGGGAACAACTGGGTAGAGAGATGGGTACTGGATACGCTGGAAACCCAGTACAGAAACAGGATTAACTGGATCAGGTAGAGTAGGCATGCACACAGCCAAGTGACCTCAGACAGGGAGCACAATGCAAAACCACTGCTAGCTGGGTCTCTCTGCTATTTAAGGAGGCTTGATAGCAGATGGGCCTCAGCTGGAACTCCAGGGCTGGAAAGCAAGACCCAGGCTGGATCTCCAGGAGCCTGGTCATGGTACTGAGCTGGGGTAAAACCCGGAATGGAACCCAAGGAAAAGCGATCAGAGCAAGAGCTGTTGGTGCCAGGCTGTGTAATACATGCCAAACAGCAGACTCCCAGGAGCGGACCCTGACAAGATGAGAGCAAGTTTTGTATTTCATTTGGAAACCAAGGTCCTAGAGTCTGGAGAAAGGGTGGAGAAGCTCGTAGCCCAAGTTGCTTGAAGTCCAGTGTTATGTTTCCACAGTCTGTGATGATTTGGGGCGCAATGACATCTGCTGGTGTTGGTCCACTGTGTTTTTTGGAAACCAAAGTCACTTCACCCGTTTACCAAGAAATGTTAGAGCACTTCATGCTTCCTTCTGCTGACCAGCTTTTTAAACCTGCTGATTTCATTTTCCAGCAGGATTTGGCACCTGCCCACACTGCCAAAAGCACCAAAAGGCTGGTTAAATGGCCAAGGTGTTAGTGTGCTTGACTGGCCAGCAAAATCACCAGACCTGAACCCCAAAGAGAATCTATAGGGTATTGTCAAGAGGAAGATGAGAAACAAGAGACCAAAAAATGCAGATTAGCTGAAGGCCACTGTCAAAGTAACCTGGGC
Organism: Leptobrachium leishanense; assembly: GCA_009667805.1. Lineage (NCBI taxonomy): Eukaryota > Metazoa > Chordata > Amphibia > Anura > Megophryidae > Leptobrachium > Leptobrachium leishanense. The sequence goes on along the minus strand of CM019064.1, from coordinate 428,513,812 downwards.
TTCCACAGCACCTCAGCAGTGCCACAGACTGATTTCCCCCCCCCCATGCCACGCCGAACTGAGGCAGTAATTAAAGCAAAAGGAGCCCCTACCAAGTATTGAGTACATTTATAGTAAATGAACATACGTTCCATAACGCCAACCATTCACTAAAAATGATTTTTTTTATTGGTCTTATGAAGTATTCTAATTTGATGAGATGGTGAATTGGTGGTTTTTGTTAAATGTGAGCCAAGTCATCACAATTAAAAGAACCAAAGACTTAAAACTACTTCAGTGTGTGTGCATTGAATTATTTAATACACAAGTTTCACAATTTGAGTTGAATTAATGAAATAAATGAACCTTTCCACAATATTCTAATTTATTGAGATGCACCTGTAACGAGTTTAGCTTATCTCTTGTTCTTGTTATATATTAACGACGCAGACAAGTTGTTTGCGTGACGCAATTCCTGGCCCCAAATTTAAACATTCCTGTGTTATAGAAATTTCATATCTAAAAAGGTCTGACACTGTATATTGTTCTTCAATTAATGGTAATTCTGCTAATTGTATTGATTTAAATGTCTGCAATGGGAAATAACCAACATCAGCTGTTAATGGGGCTTGGAATCTATTGAGGCTTCCTTCCTCGTCTGCATTTCTCATGTCTTCACATTCTGCCATCAAGCACCGTGGAGAGGAAGAAAAAATGGAATGGAATATTCGATAAATGCTGATTATAGTCTGCTCCGGAAGGCATGAGCTTCTCCAATCTAACAATCTAGAAATGTGCATTTATAAAGCCGTGATTATATTTCAGAATGGCTCGCCTTTATTCCACATCAATATTTGTATGCAAAGAAAACACAATCATACACCCAAAACGGTATAAACATGGATACGCGTTGTAAACCATTTATTAGAGGACATGTCTGGTTCAACCGGTCACTTACGGGCGGCACTGCGCGCAAACTCTGGTGTCAGATTAAGAATCCTATATGGGATTCTCCAGATGTTAACGTTCATCCCAGGACATACTTGAAAACGAGAGAGATCTCAATGTATCCTTCCTGGTAAAATGCTTTATAAATAAAGAAATAGTTTTAAGGAGGGACAAAACAAAAAACCCAAACCTTTTACTTTAAATGAATGAAAATGAAAAGCAAAAATCGAAATGTATAACTTTTCAAATGCTGCATCGTAACGCCTCTTTTAAATGCAGTGCAACTTCTCGTAAATCAAAGCTCTAAATAAATTAACCCCTTCACTACCATGATCGAGTTTACATGATTGGCAGCAGACACCGCAGCACGAGATTGTTTTATCAAGATTGCAAATTAAATAAATTTTTCTTAGAGTGTCAGAAATCCTTGCACCAGCCCTGGTTGGATTTACTTCCTCAGGACCCACTGACAAGCCAGGTTTGCAGGACATCTGAAGCGCAGCGCAGGTGATATGATTTGCTGCTCGGTGATTTTAAGGATTCAGTCGGCATTTCCCCAAGGTGGTCCTTAAAACCTGGCCTGTTAGGCGACTTGAGGACCAGGGATGGGAACCACTGCTCTAGATTGTAAGCTCCTATGAGCAGAACCAGCTTCACCACTTGTGTCCATCCTATGTGTGTTTATTTTTGTCTTCTTCCCTTTGGTTATTGTAAAGCGCTGCGAAAACTGTTGGCGCTATATAAATGATGATAATAATGTGCAGAGGGCGCCCACAGTCAGAGAGCTCTCATGCTACCCGCTGTGCTGAGCTAATGGAAAGAGGAGGCTGCTGCAGACTCTGCGGCAGTGCTAAACAGACAGACCTTCCCTTTCGCCATAGTGTCCATCGTTCTATTAGCCCAGAGTGGCGCCCCCTTGCTAGTGGCGCCCTAGGCAACTGCCTAAGTGGCCTAATGGATGCACCGACCCTGTGGCTAACAGAAGTCGATATTGTGACGAAACAGCCACGGCAATGTGCGTTTGATTTTCTTAAATTTATATTCCCTGACGTCTGTGTATTATTCCCCTGTATTTAGGTGCTTCGTGTAACAGTTGCAGTTCCAAGTTTTTATAAAGCGATAACAAGTTCCATGGCGCTGTACACTGGGTAAGCCAGAGTAGCCATGTGCATGCAAGTTGGACACAAAGAACAGTAGGAGAGGACCCTGCTCAAGAGTTTACAATCTAACCATTTGTCTGCTCCCCCCTGCTCACCACCAGAAACTGGTTTGAACTGATATCACAGCCACATTCGTCAGCCTTTCCATTGTCTGGGGTCCAGGGCATTGATGGGGGAGCGTTTTGCAGCTGGGAAACGCTGGGGAGTGTTTTTTTACTTTTGAGTGGCTGAAGCTGAAAACCTCTGAATAAAGGCATTCTGAGTTTGGTGTTCACTCAGCAAGCATCACAGTCTGTGTGTCGTCACGTCTGTGGGGGTACGATCACCTCCTAGTTCAGCGAAAAGGGGCGCCTGGGGTACTAGGATTCATAACATATATCTTATAATTACAATAATTTGCATCTCTGGGGCTTATTGGGTATGACTGAGACCCCAAATACGCAATTACCTCTTATTCCTTTCCCGTATGTACTGCCCTCTCACCCCATATGATAACACAACCCCGTACACTTTATTTTTCCATGACCTCATTCTGCATAAACATGCATGTAATTACACAGGATATAGGTCACACGACCGTGAGTATTCTAACATTATTCCTAATATAAGTAGATTTTCTGTGCATTATTTTTTGCTTGTTTTCTTCCTTTTTAGTACAAGGACAATAATGTCTTCATGTGAATGTCTCTTTCATAAAGAATGACCCAGCGAGAGACGTTTGAATGTGTTTTGGGCCAACTAGGCTTATTAAATTTAATAGAAATAACAAGCAAGCTCATTAACTAAAATACAAACTTTTGCACACGTTTGAAACTCTATGAATCATCTATTATTTAGTATCTACTTATGTTTATGTATTAGTATCAGGGGAAAAAATTCCAAGAGAAAAGAACGAAACTGCAGTCAAATTGCAGCCATGCACTTATTTTCTGTTACTCTCTGACCTACTTGCTGTAAAATAAAAAAAAAAACTGCTCGTCTGACTGGTGTGTACCTGCAGATTATAAGTAAATACACCGAACTGTGAGGGAGAAACTCATTAGGGAAGAACAAAGTTATTTTGTTTTTGAACAGTTCCTTTTAAGAGAATGACTGAGACGTCTCAGCACCGGTGTTTAATGGATAATTGATTGGATGACATTAATTTTGGAAGATAATTAGATTTTCAGTTGAGAGAAACATTTAATTTAAAAATTAGTTCTATATTTATATTTTTTGAGACCTTTCGACCAGAAAAGGAAAATCTATAAACTCTTAGAAACATAAAAAGCGTGTAACACAAAGTCCCATTTTATACTTGACTTTAGGAATTGGGCCCTATTCTACATTTATCATTAACTTCTGGGGACGTTATGTGTAACAGATCCAGAGATTATCTTGACATCGGGAGCCGCTATACCACGCTTGCGGCTCAGGCGTCGAGCGTCATTAGGCTGCCTGTCCACTGGGTCCGTATTTGTGAGATCATCCGCTATCGCCTGTCGTCATCCGATCAATCCCACAACATAGAGGTGAATCAGCTCTCTTTCACTGCCTCAGACTTCCATCGGATGACTTCAGACGATTTATGCGACCGCAACAGACTAGAGATCTTTACCATTTCAATGGGATTCGTAGGATGACACAGGGACGATCTGGTACAATTTACATGAAAAAAGATGACTTGTATAGTTAAACCGGCGTTCAGCAGCAGGGAAATCGTCCTATAGAGAAGTGATTCAGTTCGACAAGCGAAATCCCATAGGATTCAATGTAAAAAAATCTATTTTTTTTATGCAACAGTTAATTTTTTTCATCCGCAGCAAAAAGCTGTTTCATGTATTGATTTTTTTTTTCGAGGTTTGTTTCGTATGTTTTAGGTGAAATTTTTGATTCCCAGTTTAAAAAAAAAACAAACAAAAGACTAGGCTTTTTTCCCTTGCAGAACGCGGCATGGTTTTTTTTTCCTTCAGTCTTGCTGCATTCGGCAGTGTTGTATTTCAGGAGAGTTTCCCCCCCCCCCTGCATCAGGTTTTTTTTCTTTGTTCAGTGTCCTGTCCGTTGGCCGACCTGGGTCATCCAGACGTTTCCAGTGGACGACCCTGGTCTTGCGATGGTGTTGTCCTTGGTCTGGTTGCTTTTGAAGATGGCGTAGAGTAGACATGTACTATTTCGGTTCAGACGTATTCGGAAATGGTCCGAAAGATCTGCAATTCAGATCGATCCAAATTCGAATTCCCAATGTGCAAACTGAATTTTTTCTGAAGTTTTAAAAAAAATTTAAATATGATTTATTATAATCCGCCAGGTCCAAATCTAATTAGAAAAATTCAGATTTAATTAGAATAGTAAAAAAATATATATTGACAAACGTAACCATAACCCTAGCCCTATCCTTACCCTACACCTAACCCTAGCGCTAATCATATGATACCCAGAAACTATAACCCTAAACCCACTCCTAACCTAACTCTAGCCCTAAGCTAACTGTAGCCCTGACCCTAATCATGAAACACAGAAACTGTCACCCCAAGCCTAACCCTGGCACTATCCTAGGCTTGACTAGCCCCCACTAACCATTTTTTTAATACTCATTATACATAAAGGTTCCGTATAAATCGGAAGCGGACAGAATTATTGGACATTTACGATATTCCGAATTGTTCCGTTACTGAAATATTGGAAGCTTCTGATTGATTCAGATTAATCCTGAATACGATATATTCAGATTCTGAAAAAATCCAAACCGTGTAGAATTTTTCAGCCCTGCACATGTCTAGCGTGTACTCGATCATGGTTGTGAAGGCGTTAAAGCTGACTATATATTTTTAATAAAACCTTATTATTACAGCATCATATTCCCCCCGTGCTGAATTGTCAGAAAACTCTTTTGCTGTTGATTATATCATGAGTGGAAGTAATAATTTAATTTAATCAATATGACGGTCTTTCCCTTCTATGTCGGTTACCTCTTCATATCTGCTCTAATCCCTGTGGTTCAAGAGATTCAATCAGTGGATCGACAAAGACCTTTTGTCTAAAATGTTCTTTTTCGCTGTCATTAGAGTACTACATCGCAGAAACTCCAGCATTACACCACGAATCTGGCTACTTTCAACTCAATTTACTTTTCTATTGATTTTACACTAATACAACATCATACTATTGTTGCCTGAGCGTAGAACAATTGCTTTCAGTTTCTCTTATTGAAGCTAAAAATGACACTTAGATTTAAATCTTTCATATATTTTTATTCAAACTGATTTTGCCAAACAGCACTTGGTGATTATTTTGTTCTGGCAATGGCTTTTGGGAACATTCATTAATTTCAAGAAAAAAAGCAATGCGGCCAGACATTTCATGGAGACCATTTGTCACAAATGGGCATCATTTTCTTCAAGCAGTGTGTAAGATTTTAAACGCAGAATTGGTGTTTTTATTTTTCTCTTGTCTTTGCAACGGAGTTTGCAAACCAAGGCCACTGGTACTAACGATCTTATCTGATCTGCTCTCTTGGGTGGAGGGCTGAATGGAAACATGATCCGAGGAGGGTGAGGGGCAAGCTGCTATTTAGAATGGTCATCCAAAAACTCAGGGTATTTCTCCAAGTGTCATGCCCCAGCCCTGGGAGCCTGCCAAGCCAGACTCCAGCCGCTTCTGTGCCTAGCCAGACTCCAGCCGCTTCTGTGCCTAGCCAGACTCCAGCCGCTTCTGTGCCTAGCCAGACTCCAGCCGCTTCTGTGCCTAGCCAGACTCCAGCCGCTTCTGTGCCTAGCCAGACTCCAGCCGCTTCTGTGCCTAGCCAGACTCCAGCCGCTTCTGTGCCTAGCCAGACTCCAGCCGCTTCTGTGCCTAGCCAGACTCCAGCCGCTTCTGTGCCTAGCCAGACTCCAGCCGCTTCTGTGCCTAGCCAGGTTCCAGCCGCTTCTGTGCCTAGCCAGACTCCAGCCGCTTCTGTGCCTAGCCAGACTCCAGCCGCTTCTGTGCCTAGCCAGACTCCAGCCGCTTCTGTGCCTAGCCAGACTCCAGCCGCTTCTGTGCCTAGCCAGACTCCAGCCGCTTCTGTGCCTAGCCAGACTCCAGCCGCTTCTGTGCCTAGCCAGACTCCAGCCGCTTCTGTGCCTAGCCAGACTCCAGCCGCTTCTGTGCCTAGCCAGGTTCCAGCCGCTTCTGTGCCTAGCCAGACTCCAGCCGCTTCTGTGCCTAGCCAGACTCCAGCCGCTTCTGTGCCTAGCCAGACTCCAGCCGCTTCTGTGCCTAGCCAGACTCCAGCCGCTTCTGTGCCTAGCCAGACTCCAGCCGCTTCTGTGCCTAGCCAGACTCCAGCCGCTTCTGTGCCTAGCCAGACTCCAGCCGCTTCTGTGCCTAGCCAGGTTCCAGCCGCTTCTGTGCCTAGCCAGACTCCAGCCGCTTCTGTGCCTAGCCAGACTCCAGCCGCTTCTGTGCCTAGCCAGACTCCAGCCGCTTCTGTGCCTAGCCAGACTCCAGCCGCTTCTGTGCCTAGCCAGACTCCAGCCGCTTCTGTGCCTAGCCAGACTCCAGCCGCTTCTGTGCCTAGCCAGACTCCAGCCGCTTCTGTGCCTAGCCAGACTCCAGCCGCTTCTGTGCCTAGCCAGGTTCCAGCCGCTTCTGTGCCTAGCCAGACTCCAGCCGCTTCTGTGCCTAGCCAGACTCCAGCCGCTTCTGTGCCTAGCCAGACTCCAGCCGCTTCTGTGCCTAGCCAGACTCCAGCCGCTTCTGTGCCTAGCCAGACTCCAGCCGCTTCTGTGCCTAGCCAGACTCCAGCCGCTTCTGTGCCTAGCCAGACTCCAGCCGCTTCTGTGCCTAGCCAGACTCCAGCCGCTTCTGTGCCTAGCCAGACTCCAGCCGCTTCTGTGCCTAGCCAGACTCCAGCCGCTTCTGTGCCTAGCCAGACTCCAGCCGCTTCTGTGCCTAGCCAGACTCCAGCCGCTGCCAGGCCTAGCCAGACTCCAGCTGCTGCCAGGCCTCGCCAGACTCCAGCCGCTGCCAGGCCTCGCCAGACTCCAGCCGCTGCCAGGCCTCGCCGGTCCCCTGTATTCGAGGATGTCTCCTCTGAGGAGGACTCCATTGTAGAGGACATGGAGGTAATGCCCCTGAACCCTCTGTGCCCTTGGAGACCCTGCCTACTGGAGCAGAACCCATGGGTGTGGAGCCCGCCTTACCCACGGACTATGAACCACTGGAACCCTTGGAGGTGACTCCTATCCTGGTGGGCCCTACTATGACCCTCCAGACTGCCAAGCATCCCGATGGTGGTCCTGGGCGACAAATTGGGGCCCTGCTCAAGAGACCTGCTGTCATTCTGAGGTTATACGGCCGTGACACCCTACCTTCTAAGACTCCACTAAGCCCACCAGACCAAGTCCAGACTCTCTCCATAGCCTCTGATGGCTTCATCCTGCCAGATTCTGAACTTGCTGTGTATGAACAACGCCTAGCAGAGAAAGAGCACGTGTCTCCACCCATTGTTGCTGGTATCGTCACCTGTACTCCTCTTACGCCCGTTCCACCTGTGGACAACCCTACCTCCTGAGGGTTGTGTTTGGGCATCTAATGGGAGGTTGGTCCGCAAAGAGGACCGTGAAATCTTTGAAAAGGCCCTGCTTGCCCATGGGGACATTTATGATGAGGCCGACTCTGATGGGTGGTGGTGACCTCCTTGCTGCTCCTGATTTAGGCTACACCCTAGGTGCCCAGAGTGCACCTTGTAAGGAGGGAGGTACTGTCATGCCCCAGCCCTGGGAGCCTTCTGTGGCCAGTCTGGATTGCCATGTATTTCCTGTCTGCATTCACTCAAGGGTTAATGCCTGCTCTTGATCCTGGGTGCTGCATAAATACCAGGCCACACCCGTCTCTCATCGCTCTTCCATTTTGTTTGTTCCCTTACCCAGTTGTCAGAGGTCCTGAGAGTTCCCTCTTGTTTGTGTAGTTTCTTTAGTTATCTGCTCTGCTGTGCTTACCAGTGCTTTTCATCTCACTGTGTTTGCCTTACCTGTTCAAGTCTTCCTGGTTCTTGCTTGCTGGACTATTAACTACGTGGCCCACTATCCAGTGGGTCCAGAGAGACTTTCAGTTGGCTACCAACCCTCAAGCTCTCTCCTGAGAAGTTGACCTTCTATCAAGGTACTGTTGCCATAGGCTCCTGCTTCTCCTCAAGAGGATCCAGAGAGACTACGTGGTCCACCATCCACCCGCCATTTACGCTGCCTGTGTGTTTTGTGTTGCTACCTGTACTTTGCCAAGACTGTTTGCCTTATCATATATCTGCAATACAAAGCTTTATTGTGCCAATACAGCTTCCAGTGTCTGTCTGCCTGCTCACCCCCAGCGCTTGGGATTATATATTGCTACTCAGAGGCCCTGCCATGGCTCCATCCTGGCTCGAGCCTGACAAAGGCTGGGTTGGGTGAACATCTAGGAACCTTCTGGGACATTTGAAGTCTGGAAATACCCATGGAAGCGGCCTAATGCAAATTAGGTTTTCTATGCAAGTCCCATGTTTTCGTATATTTTGTATGTCTTGATTTTATGTGATACTGGCACTGTGTAAAGTTTGTATTTTTATCATTTTCCATTAAAACTTTAAAACCAGTACTGTCTTGATCTAGATAATTCATGCTTCGCGAATAGAATCGCTTGGGTATTGTAACCGTAGTATTTAACATTTGATGTGTGTATATATATGTATATATATATATATATTAGCTGTATATGGTTGGGCTCCTGGATTGGGGGGTGGTATACAGCTAGTGGGGTTTTTGAAAGTGCCCTAATTACGTTCGTGGTGGCAGCATATACTCGTAAGGGGGTGTACGGTTTATGGGGGTTAGGTTGGCATAACTTGAGGCCCTGAGAGTGGGTAGAGTTAGTGAGTCCAGAGGCTTGGAGCTGTAATCCCTTGTACGCTTTCCTTTCGCACGTCACGACAGGGTAGGTAGCTTAGGTAGCATTTTTCTTTCCACCTTTCACTGCTCTGATGCTGTAATGGCAACACTAAATAAAAATAAATAATAGTTATGACTATGGCATCCCGATCTGATCCTTGGGATTGGGTACCAATCGTGACAATATTAGGGGATCGGTTATTGGCTTTGTCAAGCTGACCCAATCCCCAAGCCTTCGATCTACTGGGCAGTGAGACTCCTAGCTGCTCAGCTGTAGCCCTGCAGCCGCGTCAGTGGTTGACCTCCTTGGCTGCTCGCGCGTAATGGAGGCAGGGAATCTCTTGGCAGGAGCCCGAGTGCCTCTGCCCTCACTTTTCAGCCTTTTCCCTGCCTTCTCCGTGACCCACAAACAGCCCGGTGAGACCGAATCCTGAGAATGAGGAATTCAGTTTAGCGATATAGTCCAAGTTTGGCCACGATTCATGCAGTATCGAATCTGGACTCCATAACCGCTGATCCCAAACAACGCACAACCCACATTGGATCAGTGGCTCAAAAAACATGATTGGGACATCTTTAGTTATGACATGTAAACATATACTTTACTCAGCGTCAGGCAGCTGCTATCAACTTTTAAATTGTCTGCCTTGGGTTGAAGATTTAATTCAGTCCGTGGGATTTAAGCTACCAAGCATTCACCCTCATCTGATACATGGTAGATAGTTAATAAGAATATATACCCTAAATAAAGGAGAGCCTGGCAAACCACTCCAATCTTCCACACAAAGGGTTTGATCACCACTGACCTGTTAAGCTATCGTTTGGAACCATTAGAAATAATGGCTCCTGTCGATATTTCAACAGAGCTACAAGCTCTGCTTTTGGTTGGGATGTTGTGGCAGGTTACTGTAAATTAACCGCTCCTATACTTTGAATATTAGCCATTAATTTGGTGCTAGTTGAGAATGATCTCTTCCAATGTAGCTCATTCTTTTCCTTTAGTGTCTGTTTTGAAAATGTTATACCAGCTCTCAAAATCTGGTGTCTAAGCGCGATTCAAATATCACTTACCTGAGATCCCAAGGTACAGACGGTGGTGTGATTCACAGTTTCCTCTGGCGACGAGCAGCTAGAGACTGGGAACAAATAGTTCCCAGTGCTCTTCCACAGTTCCTTCCTCATTTCCTATGTGACCTTGCTCAAGTGAGCTCAAGCAGGGTCGCACTGAGCTCTGTGGAGTTCAATGTACACCTGTAGTCGATATCCGCATCGGTGCACAGCACCAATGCTGGAGTCCATCAGAATCTGAAAAATATTTAGACTTAAGCTGTTGATGCAGTGGTTTGGCCGGAGTAGAGCTCATGCAACTTTTCCCTATTTGCGGCCTCCCATTAAAAAGTCAGTGGTGGTCTGGGCCGTGCTGTTCTTTAGAGCAGTGGTTCCCAACCGTGGTCCTCAAGTACCCCGAACAGGTCAGGTTTGCAGATATCTGAAGCACAGAACAGGTGATATAATTTGCTGCTCAGTGATTGCAGGATTCAGTCTGCTTTTATCAAAGGTAATCCTTAAAATCTGGCCTGTTAGGGGACTTGAGGACCGCGGTTGGGGAACCACTGCTTTAGAAGGTTAATGATTGACCTGATGGCTATAGGTATTGAAGTGTAAACAAATGGAGTGCATGTTTGCTTCAATTTACGTAATGGGATTTGACCAAATGACCTTGGGCAGACTATATGGGCCGAAAGGTTCTTATCTGCCGACCTATTCTATAAGGGTTATTCAGAGACTGGTAAAAACCAGGAGAATTGGCAGGAGACCAGAACAATCTAGACCAATTTAGAAAGTGAGATAAATGGGAGAATTTTTCTGGTTTTGGCTATTTTGACCTAGAATTTTCACTTCTCCAGTCATTCTCCTGAGTTTCACCTTTCTTTGAATAGACCTGTATGTTTCTATGACCTGCATTGACATGTGACATCAAACCTTTTTTTTTGCTTGTTGATCGATACAGCATAAAGTTGTCCTTGTGGATATAGGCAATTTTGTGCTGTGAGATGTCACTCTTTAGACCCATTTGCTAGGGTTTAGCTTGTTTCGATGGAAGAGTTCTTGAAGGAAACCATAACACTTAAGCAGATCTCTACCCAGCGTTTGGAAGCTTTGTATATCTCCCCTGTCTGTCATGTGATTGTTTCTGCCAGGTAAGTTCAATCAACTTTTCATGTATGAAAATGATTTTATGGGGACTTTTGATCGTATAATTTGAAAGTGAAATACTTTGATAAGAAATCCATTTGTGAATGTTTGCTACTGGAATATTGCCTTACGTGAGGCGGGAATAGTCAGGTTCATTCTGCCCTCGGTGATCTGTAGACTATCAAGTTCATTATCTTGTTGATAACAGAAACGAGATAAATGGAAACGCTTAGAGGTAAATAAACCTGGAATGTTGAGTTCTTCACACATGTTTTATCAGATTTATAACCGGCAAGTAATGTTAATCTTGACGTGCGTCTTTTCCCCCGATTTACTTAATCCTATCCTGGATCTGAGCTTAAGTCATTTTGGTTTGACTATAGAATCTGTTTACAAGGAACCATGACCTTTGTTAACAGTGATAATTAGAAACTAATTGGCTGTTGAATTTCAGAATTACATTTATGCCAATTTTCCTTCTGTACGTGCTCTATATAGAATCCAGCGTTGTGGAGTTTTCAACATGTCTGACCTCCCGTTGGTTGGACTGTTAAATTAAGTTGCACAACACAACAGGTCAAGACATGTTACTCTATTTTTGGTACAGTGAACCAACAACTTAATTGCTGGATGATAATGTGATTTGGTCCACATATTTAAGTGTATTTGCAGTTTAAAGTTTTTGTAGAACTCATCATGGTCACCTTGAATGATATTGAAATACAGTAAAACCTTGGATTGAGAGTAATTTGGTTTGAGAGCGTTTTGCAAGAAGAGCAGCTATTTTTTTTTATAAATTTTGACTTGATATACAAGCGATGTCTAGATATACAAGCGATGTCAAAGTACGTACGCTTTGTCTGCCGAGCGTCACGTCACAACTGAGTGTCACATGGTCACCTTTCCTCCCTGCGTCTGTTGCAGCATTCTGGCGGCTTGACGGGGAGGGCCAAATGGTGTAATATGCGTAATAGTATCATGCATTACACCAGATGGGCTGAAACCCTCCCAACAGATAGTGATCCCATTGGTGATAAACGTCCTGCACAATAACCCTTCTCGCTCTCACTCTCACTCTCTCCCCGCTCTCACTCTCTCCCCGCTCTCTCTCTCTCCCCGCTCTCTCTCTCTCCCCGCTCTCTCCCCTCGCTCTCCCTCTCTCTCCCCCTCTCTCTCTCCCCTCTCTCTCTCCCCCTCCCTCTCCCCCCTCTCTCTCCCCCTCTCTCTCTCCACCCTCTCTCTCTCTCTCCCCCTCTCTCCCCCTCTCTCCCCTCTCTCCCCCTCTCTCCCCCTCTCTCTCCCCCTCTCTCCCCTCTCTCTCTCCCCCTCTATCTCTCCCCTTTTCTCTCCCCCTCTCTCTCTCTCTCCCCTCTCTCTCTCTCCCATCTCTCTCTCTCCTCTTCTTCTCTCTCTCTCTCTCTCTCTCCCTCTCTCTCTCCCTCCCCTCTCCCTCCCCTCTCCCTCCCTCTCTCTCTCCTCTCCCCTCTCTCTCTCTCCTCCCCTCTCTCTCTCCCTCCCTCTCTCTCCCCTCTCTCTCTCTTCCAGAACCAATTATGCTCGGAATCCAAGGTATTATTAAGAATTTAATTGAAGTCAAATGTATCCTTTTTATAAAATAAAAGGCTGTGACATAACCCTAAATGACGATAATCCCATTTAATCCAAACTAGACTTCTACTAGAACAGTGGTTCCCAACCCTGTTCCTTAGGTTCTCTGAACAGGCCAGGTTTGCAGGATATGTGAAGCACAGCACAGGTGATTATTTGCTGCTCAGTGATTGCAGGATTCCGTCTGCATTTCCCCAAGGCATTCCTTAAAATCTGACCTGCTAGGCGGTCACTGAGGACCAGGGTTGGGAACCACTGTACGATAATAAAAACTCATGGCAATTGTGCTCAGAGTCCTGGGATACTCTAAAGGGGTGCTCCACGTTGGCTCTCCAGATGTTTTGGAACTATATCTTCCATGATACAGCCACGCATTTAGTTAACCGTCCTGCGGGAAATGTAATTCTAAAACATCTGGGGCCCAATGGTGAGCAACTGTGCCTTCGAAGATAAAGGTTGGGCACCCACTATTAGGAATCCCAAAGTCCAGAAGACCCCGAAAACAAAATTTTTGGCTTCCGGACCAAACTTTGAATTACGTCCCTGACGCTCCAGACGGGTCCTCCGCACCCTGGTGCTCCTTCGAAGACTGTAGCTCCGTGAGGAACACAATGGTTGTGTAGCTGTGGTTTTGCAAGTAGTGTACAAAAAATACCCCAAACAAGCTTGGAAAGTCACAAAACTATCTGCTTTCCAATATCGTTTATGGTGGAACGTGGCATGACAAAAATCATGTCCTTTTCTTTTAAAAAAAGAAATGCATTAAACTGATATATAAAATAAGGACTTCTTCAATTTATACTTTAACATGGATTTGGTATACCGTAGATACTAGAGTATAGTGCGACCTGAATATAACGCGATGGATAGAGATTTATTCTGGAAATGAGAGAATACTCAAGACTCGCATATAACGCGAGGAACAAACTTTTACTGTACCGGTAAACAATTAAAATCCTTCTAGGCTCTCTTAACACAGTCAGGCTCCCCCTCAGGACAGGGTGCTCTGCTCTAGAATGATTGCAGTTGTTACTAAGTATGAAGCCACGGGCCACCCGTCTTCTTTACTAGCGATTAGATGGCCGGCGGAGGCAAGCGAAGTTAATGATTGGCCTAAACCGAGCGTGCAATCTGGCAGTGATGGATCCCACCTCTCCCGAATCCAGGAGCTTCTGAAGTGTTTGCAAGCATCAGGGAGCCTGCATTCACTTCAGCGAGACTACCAGACCTTCGGGGAGACTTGGGATCCAGGGCAAGTTTATTTATTTATTACACGCGATGCAGATGTCTCGAATATAACGCAACTCCTCAAATTTTAAGGTAAATTTTTGTCACCAAAATCTAGCGGTATACTCGTATCTACAGTACTCTATAATGAGGTATTAAATTGCTGCGTCCTGTATTGCCTCCACTTTCCCCTCTTTTTAAATGCCATTTCTTTCGAAAATTGGATGTTTTATCGGAAGGATCATAGAAATGACAAAAATGGATTAAGTTCTAATGCTAGAACACATTCTACCCTGATCTGTGCTCGTTGACATTGTATTTTGTTTAATTTTTGTCTGCTTTTCAAAGTCTGTGTGTTCTAATCTGGAATGTGCTACCGATTCTCACAGTGCCCTGTATTCTGTTGTCTCACTTGGAATGATGGAACCAAACCTTGCAACGAACGAAAAATTGATTCTCTAGATCGGCCGTTTGAAATATTTCAGGTTTATCTTAAAAGGTTCTGATGGGGGTTTAATTTGGTTCATGGCGATCTTTGAAATGCATAATCATGCCTTAAACTTGGAATACCTGCTTACACCGGGGTCAGACGAGCATTTTTTCCGAGAGGAAGGAAACTATTAGTGCCTACCTTCCTTCTGCAAGCAGTGAATGGTGGCCGCAGACCACACCATGCTAGGGGCGGTGTCACACGAGCACACTTGAGAGTGGAAGGAACGTCCGTCTGGCCACTTCGATGAGTGCAGTTAGTGCGCTCAGTGTTGCAAGGCTCGATTCTCCTATGGAGGATCGCGCTTTGCAGCTCCCGTCGAACGCGGGTCGTCGTAGCGCTTCGACGGGAAGGCTTTCAGCACAGTCGCTGTTGCGCATGCAATTCATGCTCGCGCTACAGAGTGTGGCCTGCCCCGTCAAAGCATCACAGCGCTGCGACGGACGCCGGGAGGCACATCAGTACTGGCACACATAGCGCACTCGTCTGATCCCAGCCTTACATGAGAATGTGATGCTTGCAGCCTGTCAGAACTCAAGATAAGTTCCAAACTGAATGCCTGAAGTTTTAACAAAAACCCTACTTTGTTATAAAAATCTTTATCTATTTAATTAACCCCACAAAGATGCAGGCAATGGTGATCGAAACAAAACCTAGAATCTGAGCTGTATGTCTGTTCAACCATAATTTACCTTTTTCATAATTAAAATATAGTTCCCTTTTTTGCCCTTAATAATTGGGCCGATGCTGCAGAAAATCTCTACACAATTGTTATTTATTAAAACTTATTTTTGGGTTAATTTACTCACCTTTTTGTCTCTTGCCGCACGCAGCTCCTCCTCTTCGGCTCAGGGACTCCAGAGCGTAGAAGACCCTGAAGCTCTTCTGTGCGATTTGCACTCTTACGGAACTGCAAATTGCACAGCGCTACAGGACTTGCGTGCTTTACGTAGACCAGGTCCATAGTGCATGCGCAAAACGATGGGTCAGAGGCTGCGCGCATGCACAGATCCCATCCATCGGCAGCCTCCCGGAGACTCATCGCTACTAGGAATGGGCTCAGAGAGAGTGTCGTTTTGCATGCGTCACTAGTGATCAATCTCGTGGCAGGTAGCTGGGAAATTCGAAAATCCTGGCTGCTGGTAATGCTTGGTGAGGTGGAAGAAACTCCCCCACTTCACCCAGCTTTTCTGCCAGATCGGGGGAGCTGGGGGCGTGAGAAGCAGGGGCACTCCTCGCATCTTGATCACTTTATAAATGTAAAGTGGTCAGGACAGTGTCCCTTTAAGTGCACCCACACTTTATTATTACTATTATTAATCTTAATTTGTAAAGCGCCTGCGCTGTACAAAGGACACAGTATAGACAGGGTTACATTACATTGAACAACATTTTGACAAACCAGTACAGGAGGAAACGAAGGCCCTATTCCCGTGGGAACTTACACTCTAGAAGGGTTGGGGATGGAAACAGGAGGAGAGGACTGCATGGTGACAGTGATGGACTATTTGGGGCAGTGATGTAGGTGTATCAGTGAGTCGAGTGGTAGGCTTCCCTGAATAGGAATGTCTTAAGGGAGCATTTGAAGGAATGGAAACTATGGGAAAGTCTGACCGTACGAGGGAGAGCGTTCCAGAAGATGGGGGTTGCGTGGGAGAAATCCTGCAGTCTATCATGGGAAGAGGTGATGGGGAAGATGCTAGATACAGGTCACGGTTTGATCTTAGGGAGCGGGCTGGGGTGTATTTGGTGATTAGTGAGGGCAGGTAGTGGGGAGTTTAGTGAGAGCTTTGTGGTCAGGATAAGGATTTTGAATTTAGTTCTGCAGTGGATGAGGAGCCAGTGAATGGACTCGCAGAGAGGAGCGACAGACAGAGCGGCGGGTGAGGTGGAGGAGCCTGGCAGAGGCATTCAGAATGGATTGTAGGGGGGAGAGGCGGGGGAGAGGGAGGCCAACTAAAAGATTATTACAATAGTCAATAATAATGCAATAACATACACATATTTGTGTTTAGGGATGTCTCACGAGTACAAAGGTACCCCCTGTACAGGTTTTATGGGGTTTTGGAAAGTTACAGGATCCAATATAGGGTTTTCCCCTTTTCAACACAGATACCATACAGCACAGTGAACGGGCAGCATCGGATGGATTAAATAGAAGTAAAAACTGACAAAAAGGATAAAAAAAAAAAATTCTTTGGAAACATCCAAAATATATAGGGCTCTATTACATTCTCCACGCACAATGTTAAGTATGGGATGCGCGCAGGAACTTTCGCTCGCAAGGTAACTCGAGTTAGACGTTAACGCGCATCCTATGAGCGAATGTCGTAATTTGACGGTCAGCGCAAAGGGTTTTTCCCCTCGCGTTAATGTGTTTTTGTGCACAAGCACATTTTTGCACGAAGAATGTAATAGAGCCCATAATGTAGTAAGGTACGGATCACCCAGATCAGGTTTATCACAGGATTAATAATGCTGATCTGCACTGAAAGAATGAATTTTTCTCCCACCTCAGAGAAAAGTGAGGAGAGGAATTGAAACAATGTCTTGAGGCATTGACAGTAATCCGGTTGACAGGCTGCCACTGCTATCACATGACTCACATCGCTATCATTGGCTGCATGGGCGTTGCCTGAGTTGCCAGGCAGACTCCCAGCCGACAACCGAACCATTGGGGAGGCAGGCCGGAGGAGGGCCAGAAAGCCCGCTTGCCGCTGGATGGCATTGCACGCCCATCTGCAGCGGGCAGTTAAGCTACATCTACATGTTATTAGGAGATGGGCAAGGTTCTATGCATAATTTTTTTTATATAGAGATTAATCGGTGTCATAATTCTATGGGGCCACAAGTGATCGTGGTCCCCGTACCCACACCCCAAACTCCCACCTTCAGGACGTCTCCCGAGCTGCCTCCTTTTTATGGATCTCCAGTAACATCAGACTCTTCCAGTCTCTGCAGTCCTTCAAGGAGTCTCTGAAAACACATTAGAGAAGCCTGCCGGCTTACTCCTTGATCTCCCATTGTGCCTTTTTTGCTCCATCTTCCTGCAAAGCCCCCCATGCACCCCATTACCTCTCATGATGAGCTATTTACCCTCACCTAGTGTGTCACCCCTCTCCTCTTAGATGTAAGCTCTCGAGCAGTGTCCTCTTTCATACTGTTCTGTGTTTTTAACGTGTATGTATATTTAGTCCCACCCATTACACAGCGCTACAGAACTTGTCGGCCCTTTATAAATACTTGTAACTTACTGAATCCTAGCTGCCTGCAATATGAAATGGTTTTATATTGCGCAGATCAGGGGTCTCAACCTCAAGTTACCTGAGGGCCACTGGCCAATTTTTTGTATCCCATGGGGTCCGCACGCAAAAATTTCAAACTCGTTTGAAAATAATTATATCTAACTTATTATTTATTAAACTAAAGTTATACCAAAATGCAGTATTTTAGTAAAATATATTTATTTAAAATAATTCTAATACAAAAAATATAAAAATATATTATTAGGAAAATCATATATTAAATTTAAATATCTTAAAATATTTATGAAAAAATTGATGTAGCTGCATTGGTAGTTTTATAAGGGACAAAAAATAACACTGCTCCTGTTTTTAGAACTGGAAAAAAAGGGATATATTTTTAACTGTATTTAATTTTATTATTTTTATTATCTTTTTGTTTTTACACATTACATAGTGACGGTGTATAATTGGAAAGGTTCTGGCCTTTCCAATGCCACTGCAACTGTCGCTGTTGCTCTTACGGATCCGGAGATAGAGGGGTTTAAAGGACCCCAGCATCTCCTGTACTACTGAGCAGGGGGAATCCCAAAAGGTGACGTCATCGCGCCATCCCATGGCAAGGGCTGATGTCAGCCCGCAGTGGCTGAAGTCCCTGCTCGGTGCCAGATCGGCAGCAAGCAAGGGCCCAACAGGAAAGGCGTGGAGCGTCCTGCGTGCTCGAGAGGGAATCCTCATGATGCTCCACACACGTCCTGGACTGCAGGGGCAAGCAAGGCCAATCCGGCCCTCCCCATCCGGGTCCTCGGGCCGTGACCGAGTGCCCGATGGGTCAGTCCGCCCCTGTCTGTGGGCCATTCGTAACCGGTCCACGGGCCACAAGTGGCCCGCGGGCCGGTAGTTTGAGACCCCTGGCGTAGATCAAAGTTGGGAGAGACGTTATCGTGATTTACGGGGAAACTTTAGCAATTTAATAAAGTATAGGGTAACTCGCATGTCAAAAATTACAAAATTTCCTTAAATGAATGCGCGGTATTCAAGTTTTCTCCTTTCCATCTAGGCAGATGACCTTTTGTTCAACGATCACATATTGAATAAGTTTCCAGAATGTTCCGCAGCCAGAAGCCAGCTTTACATTACTGTTAAATTCCCATCAGGCCCCTTTGCGCTGGCAAATTGACACATTTTTTGTCTGTTTGACAGCTGATAAATGGAATTAATATGCACAGAAAGCTTTGCAATCTTATCAGCGCTGACCTAGTTGCAAGGTGAACATCATTAAAGTTAATCATTTAAACATTCGGAAGTCATCGCAAAACAGGATGTTAAAAAACATTCGGGAAACTAAAGTTGCTTGTTAATAGTTTTATTTTTTTAAAGCTGTGTGAGATTGGTTGATGCTCGCGTCCTCCATTTGATTTTCTTGACACTTTAATGCTTTTTATGTTATACAGGTAAAGGAGAAATTGTTTTAAAAAAAAAATTATTTTAATGGTTTGCATGATCTTTGCAGAAATGTAAGAGGAAAGAAAAATACACACAAAACATTTTATCAAATATAAAAAAAGAGTAATACAACAATAAAAAGAATAACCAGGGCTGTAAACTATTTCTAGAAGGCCGGAGGGGCTCTAGAATTCTATACAGGGTGTCCATAACGTCTATTTACAGTTTAAAAAAAATATTCCAAAGGCAAATGAAAAGACAGATATGTGAAAATGATTACAAAATGAGACGTATATATTGAAGGTTTTTTGCCTCATTTAATACACCTCGATATGGGCACCATTAGTTGCACGAAGCACATCAAGACGGTACTGGATTTCTTGCCATGTTGACTGTAGCATATCCTCATCAATGGTGGCAATGGCGTCAGTGATCCTCTGCTTTAGATGAGTGTGTAGTGTTGTAACCGGAATCCACTTGGTTCACTCGGGACTAGGCCGGACCGGACACGAGCAAGGATTGTCTGAACACGAGTCTCTTCAGGAAAGGCAAACTTTTATTGTGACGTCACAGAATGCTCAGACAGGATTGAATCGCAAAGACTGAGCATCAATTATACAGTGTCCTGAGGTTTTATACATAATTAGGTACATCCCAATTAGTCCACCTCCCGGTGACACTATCCCACCCCACGTGGGTTAGTACCTCCCT
Organism: Leptobrachium leishanense; assembly: GCA_009667805.1. NCBI lineage: Eukaryota > Metazoa > Chordata > Amphibia > Anura > Megophryidae > Leptobrachium > Leptobrachium leishanense. The sequence goes on along the minus strand of CM019064.1, from coordinate 428,493,921 downwards.
TAGTCTAATACATCTAATGTAGTCTAATATATCTGGCATCTCCTCCTGGATGGTCTCCCACCACCTAAAGATCAACATGTCGAAGACTGAACTCCTACTTATTCCTCCCTCCAATGCCTCCCCACCTCCTGACTTCTCTATCACGGTGGAGGGTATCACCATTTCCCCATCAAACCAAGTTCGCTGTCTTGGAGTTACACTTGACTCTGCTCTTTCCTTCATCCCCCACATCAAGTCTCTTTCCTCCTCCTGCCGATACCAACTGCGTAATATTTCCAGAATTCGGCCATTTCTTACCGCTGTCGCCACAAAACAACTCATACACGCCCTGGTAATCTCCCGACTCGACTATTGCAATAATCTCTTATCTGGCCTCCCTCTGTCCCGCCTCTCCCCCTACAATCCATCCTGAACGCCTCCGCCAGACTAATTCACCTCACCCGCCGCTCTGTCTCTGCCGCTCCCCTCTGCGAGTCCCTTCACTGGCTCCCCATCCACTGCAGAATTAAGTTCAAAATCCTTATCCTTACCTACAAAACCATCACTAACTCAGCTCCCCACTACCTGTCCTCACTAATCACCAAATACACCCCAGCCCGCTCCCTAAGGTCAAACAGTGACCTGCGCCTAGCTTCTCACCGCATCACCTCTTCCCATGATAGACTGCAGGATTTCTCACGCGCAGCCCCCACTCTCTGGAACGCTCTCCCTCGTACTGTCAGACATTCCCCTAACTTCTCTTCCTTCAAACGCTCCCTTAAAACGTTCCTATTTAGGGAAGCCTACCACCCAACTCACTGACGCAATCACTCTAACCTTACAGTCCTCTCCTCCTGTTTCCAACCCCAACCCTCCCAGATTGTGAGTTCCTACGGGAATAGGGCCCTCATCTCCTCCTGTACGGTTTGTCAAATGTTGTTCAATGTATTGTAACCCTGTCTATACTGTGCTTATTGTACAGCGCTGCGGAATATGCTGGCGCTTTATAAATAAAGAATAATAATAATAATAATAATACAAAAGACATTTCATTAATTGGCCGTAAATTGGCAAACTTTGTGTTAGTAACAATAAATCATGATTAGTCACTCCTACTGTTCCGGGCTGGGCCTGGTTCCCTAGCGCCTTCAATTATTTGTTACAAATGGCACCTGGTCTGATCTCTATACTCCTTTGTATTTCTGCGGGCCCCAACGACCTTGATGTATCTTTCTCTGTGCCTGGAACAGCAGAGATCTTTCTCTCAGCGCTTTAATTGTCTTTCTGCTAATCTCAGCACATTCCTAAATTTCTACGTATACCTCATTCTAGTTTCAGCTAAAACCTGCCTAGTTATATTTAAGTGAACCAATATTCTGAACAAGATGGTCGCCTGGTTTATAATGGCGGCCATCTTCCAGTCTATTTCCACTACATTCCCCCCTTGGCTCAAGCCTCAGGCTCTTCTCCTGAGACTTGTAGCCATTACACCTCACTGCTTCTATTCTCAAGTTCCTCATATTTGGGGGATCCTGTTTTTGTCGGGAACATACCTTGTGGGATAATCAGTGGTATATTTTGTGTCTGTGTGGGTGTCAGTGTCTTCTTGCATAGCGGCCATAGACAAAGCCCTACACGATACAGTAGTGCCCCTACAACCAAGACCATCACTACCATCAGAATCATAGATCCAATCTGTGAAATAAATCTCAGAATGGATCCAAACCAATCTCCGATTGCTCCGAACCCATGAAGTGGATTCCAGCCTTCAGCAGCGATCCTCCGTGCTGTGTCCTGCAACTGTGCTACCTTTTCTTGGTGATCTTGAATTACCTGATAATAATCAGGGACATCCTGTGTAGCATTCTTGATGAATGTGCAACATTCATAGTGCATCGTCATCTCACACAATCCATTCAGAGCTGCACTAATCTGTTCCAGTGCCATGTTGTGTATCATTTGCACCTTTCGTATCTCTCGTACCTCCAGATTCAGCAACTGAATATCCCAACTAGTTTTATTCAAAATCTCATCCATCAAACTGGCATAACTGTTCATTCTTGCCATCAACTCTCTTCCCCATCCAGTCCAGGCCGGAAGCCAAGCCCATACTCGATCCGCTTTCTTAAACAACTCTCTCTTCTGTCTCTCAAACACCAGTGGGTACCTAGGGTGAAGTATTGTATCTGGATTAGTGTCCTCCCCCCCCCCTTACCTTCTGTATCGGGATCAGTTTAGCCAAATAACACATTCCCGTCACTGTATGTGGTACCCATGTGTAGCACACTCCTTTACAGCACACCTGATATCCTCCTTTCACTATAAATGGTGATGAATATAGTGATCCCTTTGTTATCGCTATTGCAAACTGTCTCAACCGTCTCATCATATCCCCTATATCCTGCCTTCCACTGGTTGCTTTTGCAATCTCTTCCTCTTGTTCTCTAGTGAACTGCCTACATCGTATGTATATATAATGTGCCTTCAGTCCTGATCTGAATATATAAATGTACGATGTCCAATTGAACTGACTTGAGTTGCACGCCCCACCCTCGTTACTTATCTCTCTATCTGGGCCTAGTTGAAAACACCACTCTGGTTGGTACACTGGTCCTATTATAGGATGCCCAGGACTGAATGGTTCTGGTTTCTCTCTTGACATATCAACTGTCTGTACTGTAACATTTTCTGATGCAAACATACTCAAATTCATTGGGACAGATGCGAATGGTATATGAATTGTCTCTGGGTGCAATCTACTACACACCCAACATGTGGTCTGTCCAGACTTTTTCGCATAATCATATTTAAATTGCACAAGTAAGTGTCCTTTTAGCTTAGTTCCAGATGACGCCTCTCGCTTTTGTCTCCACATGGTATGGTTCTCCATCACCGGGTGCGTACCATTCCGATTTTTAGTGGTGCTTGGACACTTGTGACACGCTTCACGTGATAGTCCATAAATCAGATGTGCAAGAAACAAAATCAGTACCAGAATTGCCCCCACTGTCAAAAACCCTTGGGCAACTCTCTTCGCAGTCACATAAACCCAATCCCTCCCCGCCGGAATTTCAAAAACAAAAGACATTTCCGGTTGATCACGGGTCGGGCCGGGCCCCTAAATATAACCCTCTCAGCATTTTCCGTCAGTGGATAATTAGATCTCGCTGTATCCATCAGAACACCCAAGGGTTGAGTATCTTGGATGCTTTCAATCGACTCTCTCAGGGGCTCATGACTGTGGCCTTTGATAGCTTTAGCCTCAGTGGATTGGTCTCGTTGGGGACGACCTTCCATACTGGTTCAGGATTGGCTGCAGCTACCTTCAATCTGGAGTGATGTATCCACAGGACCACCTCGGCAACCTTTACTGCTGTAGGGGTTGATAGCAGGACAAAGTAAGGACCTCTCCATTTTGGGCCTAATGGATCATTTTTCCACTCTTTTACCCATACTGAATCACCTGGACAATATTTATGCAGTGGAGGGTACAAAAAGTGAGGTATATTATCTCCCACCCAGGTATTCAATTTCTGCATTGCTTTACCCAACAGTACAACCTGATCATTCAATTTAATTTCCTCTAATGCCCGAAGGTCCCCCCTTAGTCCATTGATCAGAGGGGTAGGCCGCCCGAACATAAGTTCGTACGGACTTAGCTTCAATTGGGGGGTGGACCTGCACCTAATGTGTAATAAGACTATCGGGAGCATATCCAACCAGCCTAGTGACGTTTCTTGGCACAATTTGGACATCAGAGTCTTTAGGATGCGGTTCGTTCTTTCGACTATTCCTGAACTTTGGGGCCTGTAGGCAGTATGTAGCTTCCAGGTGATACCCAATAGACGGGCAAGTTGCTGTAAACAGTTCTGTATAAATGCAGGGCCATTGTCCGACCCTATCTCAAGAGGCAGTCCGTAGCGCATTATTTCTTTCATCAGACTTTTCACCACCTCCGCTGTCTTTTCTGTTCTTGTTGGGAAAGCTTCCACCCATCCTGTTAGGGTGCACACCATTACCAGTAGATATTTGTATCCTTTGCAGGTGGCAACACTGTGAAATCTATCTGTAATGGCGCCATTGGGGATAGCCCGATTGGCTGTTTCCCTGGAGGTTGAGACGGACCCGCCCTTGGATTATTCTTGGCGCATGTCACGCACTGCTGGGCTATTGCTTTGCAGATTACTGACAGTCCTGGTACATAGAAATGTGGCTCCAACTGCTGTTCCATCATTTCTCTTCCTCCATGGGTACTTGCGTGGAGCATTCTTACAATCTCAGGTGCCAGTGTTGCTGGTAGAACTATCTGTCCATTCTTTAACTGGAACCATCCGTCTTCTCCGTATTCGCCTTGTTCTTCTGACAGACATTTCTTCTCTTTCTCGGAGTATACAGGTGTCCATTCACTCAGTGGCGCCGGTAAGAGTGCAGCCACCACTGGTTTTACTTTGTATCGTGCCAATTCTCCACGGTTTCCCCAGACAAATTCTTCTTTTGGGAAATAGTATCACCATGCGAAGAACAGCAGATCTTGTCTGTCTTGTGAATCTCGCACTGCTGGTATGAAAAAGTTCATTGCACTTTTCTTCATTCTTGGCAGCTTATTCCTGATAAGGATCTCCTTGAGGAAGAACCTTACCAACGGGGCTTGGTATTCTTCTGCTCCCAATTCTCCCAGACTTAGCAATATTCGTGTGATTCTTAGATTATTGTGAGGGTTGGTTGTTATATTTTCAAAACGTTCAACTTCAATTACTTCTGTATCTTCTTCTCCATACTCCCCCATTAATTTTACGCCGAAGAATTTCAGCACCATTTTGTATGCTCTGCGTAGTCTTTGCTGAACTTCTGAGGTGTTAACCATTAGACGTGTCTCTTGAGGATTCAGAGGAGTAGAGTAAAAATTTCGACCTTGAAACTGGGTTGGAAAAAGCCATTGGATATAGTCATGATTTAGTTCTAACAGTTCATACTCATCTTGCCATTTGTGCAGTATAATTTCAATGAACTCGCCTTTGGGTTCAAATTTTCTCCAATTCATAATTTGGCATGAGAGATTGAGGCTCTTGCTTGCAGAGCAGAACTTTGGCTTGATCAATTGTCAACAATGGTTTTGCAGCGGCCTTTGCGGCCTGGTCAGCACACCTGTTGCCTTTTGGGATTTCATCATGACCTTTCTGGTGGCCACGACCGTGCATAATACTGACAGCACTTGGTTTCCATACAGCCTCTAGAAGGGCTGCGATTTCAGCCGCATACTTGATTTGTTGTCCTGAAGAAGTAAGTAGGCCTCTTTCTTTGTAGAGTGCATCATGTGCATGGACTGTCATAAAAGGCCTGCTGAGCCTCCGTAGACCATTGAAATCGCACGTCCTTCTTGGTTAGCGATGTAATAGGTGCGCTAAGGTGTGAGAAGGATCGGATGAAGCGTCGGTAGAAGTTGGCAAATCCCATGAACTGTTGGACCCCCTTTTTGTCTTTGGGTGTTGGCCAATCGAGGATGGCCTTGACTTTGGTTTTATCCATTTTGACGTGCCCCGGTGACAGGATGTATCCCAGAAACTCGATGGAGGGAGCCTCGAAGGTGCTTTTTTCGATCTTTCCATATAATTTGTGTTGACGGAGGCGAGACAGGACGAGTCGGACGTGCTTCTCGTGCTCTTGGAGAGCGCGGGAGAATATCATTAGATCATCCAAATAAATCACCAGGAAGGTATCCAGGATGTCACGAAAGATATCATTGAGGAAATGTTGAAAGGCGGCTGGGGCGTTGCACAAGCCGAACGGCATGACGCGATACTCAAAGTGACCGTATCGAGAACGGAAAGCGGTCTTCCACTCGTCCCCCCGTCTCATGCGCACCAAATTGTATGCTCCTCGAAGATCAATTTTAGTGAAAATACAAGCATCCTTCACTCGATCCAGCAGTTCGGGGATCAGTGGCAACGGATAACGGTTACGTACCGTGATTGCGTTCAATGCCCGGTAGTCGACGCATGGTCGGAGTCCACCATCTCTTTTCCCGACAAAGAAGATACCGGCCCCGGCAGGTGAAGTGGAGTGACGTATGAATCCTTTTTGGAGCCCCTCCTCAATATACTCCTTCAAGGATTGAGATTCAGGAACGGACAAGTTGTAAATGCGTCCATGGGGTATGGGTGCTCCTGGAAGGAGGTCAATGGGGCAATCGTATTCTCTGTGCGGAGGTAGTGTGTCCGCCCCTTTTTTCTCAAATACGTCCTGAAAGTCAGAATATTTGGCCGGTAATTCAGAAGCTGGATAGGTAGAAAAACCGATCTTTTCGGTGGTATACCTGTTCATACAGAAGTGTTGACAATGATGAGAGGGGAAAGAGACGGTATTGGAGGACCAGTCGATGGAAGGGTTATTGGTACGGAGCCAAGGAAGCCCTAAAACCAGAGGGAACAAAGGGGAAGGTACAATGTCCCACTGAAGGTGTTCTTGGTGCTTGGTTCCGATGAGCAGCAACAGAGGAGTGGTTTCATGGGTGATGGGACCAGTACGTAGAGTACTTCCGTCGACCATTTGTAAAGGCGTGGGAGTCGTCTTTGGTCATGTAGGAACCGCTAGGGAGGTGGCGAGGGTGAGATCGAAGAAGTTGTTACTAGCTCCGGAGTCTATGATGGCGGACACGTTCACACTTCTATCTCCCCACTGCAGGATGACAGGAATGGTCAGATGAGCGGAGGTGGAACCAAATACACATTGAAGTGAAATCAAGGAAGGATGGTTCTTACCTCCGTCGGAAGGAAGCGGTGGTCGTATAGGGCAGCTACGTAGGAGGTGACCAGGCTGACCGCAGTACAGGCAGAGGTTTTGAGTGCGTCGTCTGCTTCGTTCGGCAGAGGACAGGGGGCCTCGTGCTAGACCAATCTCCATAGATTCGGGGAGCGAAGGATTGGAGTTGGGAGGTTTGGCAGAGGTCATAGAAGGAGTTTCAGACCGCCGGGCAGGTAGGGAAGGAGCGGCGGCCATTCTCTCCTGACGTCTTTCTCTGAAGCGTTGGTCCAGGGTTAGTGATTGCAGGATCATGGCGTCCAGTGTTGTCGGTACTCCTATTCGAGCCAGTTCATCTTTTAGCTGATCAGAGAGGCCATAACGAAAATGATCTCTAAGGCCTACGTCGTTCAGGCCTGTGTCTGCAGCCACGGCTCGAAATTCGGAGATGTAGTCCTCCACTGGTCGTCGTCCTTGTCGCAGATGTCGAATGGTGGATAATGCGGTTGATGAACGCAGAGGATCATCATATATAGGGTTCATGGCTTGGACAAAGGAATTCCAGGAGGATAGAAGAGGACTCCCTTCACGTGGGAGTTGGAAGGCCCAGTCCTGTGGAGCTCCGGACATCAACGAGATGGCTGAACGCACCTTTACGGAATCGGATCCATAAGTACGGGGACAAAGAGAAAACATAAGTTCACAGGCGGTAATAAAGGTGCTGTACCTGGTACGATCGCCGGAAAACCGGTCAGGTGCGTTGGCTCTGGGTTCTGGAGTGTGGAGTTCAGCTTGTTGGATGATGGAGCCGGAGGGTGAAGGAGGCAGTGCCGTGGCTTCGGCGCGACTCCTCTCTCTGTGGAGTAAGGTCTCCTGGCTGGTCTGTAGGCTCTGTACCATCTTAGCCAGGGCGGCCATCTGCTCGGTGAGAATAGCAAGGACTTGAGCCGTGCTTGCGGGTTCCATGATGAACCAGGTTCTTCTGTAATGCAGGCTTTGAGTCCCCTGTGAAGTGGGAGTATGGAACCCAATGGCAAGCGATGGGTAAGGAAATCAGGAGACGATGGAAAGTAAGCAATCTTTAGTGAATCATAAATAGTAACTGAAGTCCAGAAAACAATACAGTCAAAAGGTTGGAATGAAATTCGTAGGCAAGTCCCAGAAAGAATAACGGAAGTAACTAAGATGATGGCGTAGTCGATGGCACAATCCGGGTCGAAGGGTGGAAGAAGGCAGTGTAGTCGGTGGCACAATCCGGGTCGAAGGAGGCAGCGTAGTCGGTGGCGCAATCCGGGTTGACGAAGGCAGCGTAGTTGGTGGCACAAACCGGGTCGAAGGGTTGAAGAAGGCAGCATAGTCGGTGGCACAAACCGGGTCGAAGGGTTGAAGAAGGCAGCGTAGTCGGTGGCACAAACCGGGTCGAAAGGTTGAAGATAATGTGGTCAAGGATACAAGGAGCACTAGGAAACTGAGGCGGAAGGCACAGTAGAACCTGGTTAATGTGCTGGGAAGGAAGGCGGAATTAAATAGGGTTCATGGGATCATGGAAATACCTTTCACCTGGGTATTGTAGGTGGAGTTAAGGTACCTGGAATTTTGGTAGGTTAATGGGAGGCATTCGAGGATCTCCAGAGCAGGTGTCATGCAGTACCCCTAATCGGCCAGCCGAGGGCGCCAGAGTACCCGGTTTTAGACTACTTAGGCAAGTTTGTTCTCGCGCGTGCGCACTTTCCTCTTCAGGACTCGGATTCAGTCGGCGGCGTGGGGCGTCTCCTGGTTCTCCCTCTCCATTCTGCGGACCAGGAACTTGGAGCGACGCGCCACGAGGGATCTTGGGTGAGTAGCACACCTCTCCCAGCATGGCGGTCTGGACCGGGAGTGGGCCGCGGAGCGGGGCATGACAGGCAATCCCAATGCAGGGGCTTCCATTAACAGAGTCTTTAATTTCAGAAAGGCTGCTGTTTGTTCTTCTTCCCAGAGAAAGGGGTCATGCTCTCCCCCCTTGGTGGCTTGATGGAGGGGTTTGGCAATGTCTGCGAAGTTGGGGATCCACAGGCGGCAGAAGCCCGCAGCTCCCAGGAATTCACGAACTTGTCTCCTTGTCTTTGGTTGGAGTATTCGGCATACTGCTTCCTTTCTCTCAGCCCCCAGTGCACGCTTGGTACCTGTTAATTGAAAACCGAGATACTTCAGTCTGTTTACATATTTGTGCTTTTCTTTTGGACACTCTGTAACCTGTAAGGCATAGCAGATGTAACAGGGCTTTAGTGGCAGAGAGACAGTCTTTTTCTGTGGGAGAGGCCAGTAATAAATCATCGACATACTGCAACAAAACAACTTTGTCTGGCTGAGCGTTGAAGGACAGGAGGTTCTGGCTGAGCGCGCACCCAAAAATCGTGGGCGAGTTCTTGAAACCTTGGGGGTGGCGTGTCCAGGTCATTTGATGATGCGCTCCCGTGGTGGAATCCTCCCATTGAAACGCAAAAAAAGGGGCTGGCTTGCTGGAGCCAGGCGGATGCAAAAGAAAGCGTCTTTTAAATCTAGCACCGTATAATATTTTGTATCTCCAGGAATCAATGCCAGCAGATTGTATGGATTAGGGACTACAGGGTGTAGAGTTACTGTGGCCTCGTTAACCGCTCGTAAATCTCGGACCGGGCGGTACTCTTGTGTGCCCTCTTTCAGTACTGGCAACAGAGGTGTGTTCCACGGAGACACGCAGAATTTCAATATGCTGTGATCTTTAAGTCTCTGCAAATGCGTTTGGATATTCTGCTTGGCTTTTTGTGGGATGTGATATTGTCTTAGAGCCACAGGCACTGCCCCTGGTTTTAAATCAACGTATACCGGAGGGATATTTACAGCTAGCCCGGGCGGGTTTTCCTCGGCCCACACACCAGGGATTCCCAGGAGTAGTGTGTACGGGTCCGGGTCGCCCAGCGGCGTTGGTGCTGTACGCCATTCTTCTTCTCTTGGCATAATTACTGCAATTTTTGCGGGTTGGATGCACTGGCTGGCTGGGCTGTGCTGCCGTGCAGAGCTGCCACTCTCAGGCAGGTCTAATCTAGCGTGACCCCCGGGAAAAAACGTAATTTGGGCTTGCAATTTGCAAAGGATATCCCGCCCCAGGAGCTGGATGGGACATTCGGGCATATACAAAAATTCATGTTCAACATTATCTCCACCCACACTACATTTTCGTGAAGCAAGAAAGGGGTACTTTGCGGATACCCCCATTGCTCCCACGATTTCAACCTCAGTTCCCACCGGGGGAGCAATTTGCTGTGTTACAACAGAATATTCGGCACCGGTGTCAACCATAAAAATTTCATCTTTATTCCCCACTCTCATAGTGACCGTGGGCTCGTGATTACCGAGCGGGATGGGCCCAGGTCCGTGTCAATATGTACCTTGCCCTTCAAATGACGTCCCCGCCAACCCAACAAATCCTGCACCGGCACCATCATTTCTCTCATATCTGCCGTTTGTTACTTGACCATTAGGGGCCTGACTTCCCGATTCCCCAGCTTCCCCCGGCACACCAAATTTAGCCAAAAATGCCGGGCAATCATTTTTCCAGTGACCTTCGCCCCGGCACCAGGCGCACTGATTGGGCCCCAGGGGTCCCTCTACCCCCACGTCCCCTTGCTCTCCCTCTGTCTGGGGCACCTCTCCCTCCATTTCCCATATATCCGACCACCCCTGTATGTCCTCTTTGCTTCCTCACCTCCTCCCGTTTTTCTTCTAAATCCCGGTTTTAATACACTTTATTAGCAATTTCTACCAATTCGCTAATACCTTTACCCAAAAACCCATCTTGTCTCTGTATTTTATTCCGTATATCTCTCTGTGACTGACCCACAAAGGAAGAATTAATTAACCTGTGATTCTCCGCTGCTTCAGGGTCAATAGGACTATACATCCTGTATGCATCTAATAACCTTTCTAGAAATGCACTTGGGGATTCTTTAAAATCTTGCACAATATCCGCTATTTTCCCCATATTTGTGGGTTTCTTCCCTCCCGCTTTAACACCCATTATTAACGCTGTGCGGTACGTCTGCAAGTGGGCAATGCCTGCAGCGGTATTGTTCCGGCCACTTGGGATCTGTTTTGGGGTAGTGCTCCTCTGCCCATGCTTCTGGCTGGGCTCTGACATCTTCTACAGCTTGGGCAAGTAAAATTTTTCGCGCGCTACTATTTATTCAGGCTCTTTCCTCAGTAATGAACATTGTCAGCATTAATTGCTGACAATCTGCCCATGTGGGGTTATGTGTAAGCATAATTGACTCTATTATACTGGCCACTGCCGCGGGATTAGTGGAATACAGTGGTGTATGTGTTTTCCAATTGAACAAATCTGTTGTTGTAAATGGAACATATGTGTAATGCACCAGCCCAGGTGCTCCGTTTTCCAATAGGGGACCTGACACTTCCCGTAGCGGCAGCTGCATTCCACTCTTACCGGGGTTGTGTTGATATAGATCTCGGCGTTTATATACATTATTCGCTGTGCGAGTGGTAGCACTTTGCTTTACACCTTCACTCTTATCATCACCATCACTGTCCTCTTGGTCTACCAATTTATACATACTCCCATCGGGCATTTCGATCTTTCCTGGTGGGACCTCTCTATCTCCTCCACCCACTGCCCCCTCTTCCTCTTCCGCAATTCCGCCCGCTGGAGAGGAGGGAGCCGGCGGAGCAGTACCCGCCTCCCCTTCCGCCCGCGCAGCCGCGGCACGCAAAGCTTCTCTAGCTGCCCCATAATGTGATGAATAGGGCGGGGACAGGGGATCAATCTCTTCCGGCTGTTCTACCAACACCGGTCTTTTCTTTTTATTATTTTCTTTATTGGAGGGTACCTGCTTCTTGTTACATCCCGCCATCATTATAAAATGACTTTTATCCCTTACACAATACTTCCATATATCTATATACGGGTACTGCTCAGGCTGTCCGCATTTCCCGGTGACCTGGGAATGCACTTTCTGTATTAGCTCCGGGTCCATTGACCCCTGCTCTGGCCACTCTGGAACCAGCAATGGCCACACCATTGTACATATTCCCGTTAACTTGTCTTTAGTTAATTTTCCACCATAATCATGTGTTGTATATAGTGCTTCAAAATTCCGCACCATATACCCTAGGGGCGTCTCACCCTTCTTTACCTTTCTTGGCTTGGATGATCCGCTACCCATTGTTACTTTTAAAAGCAACAACCTTTTTACAATACAAATATTATTCTTTAGCAAAAACACTTAGAATTTTACTGTCTGGCACTTCAGTCAACAATTCATATGTGTCTGACTCGCTTCCTCCGTTAGTAGCCGGACTGCAGTCGCCTGAGCCGGAAACGTACCTTGGGAGTCCACTCTCAAGTTTGCTTTCTCGCAATGCGAGTAGGCGCTCATTCACTCACAGCAGTCTCAGCAATCAATCACAACCCATACCGTACCAGATACTTTACACACAAAACAATACATAAACAATTCAACTCTTTCTACTAGCCGAGGGTACTCGGTCCCTCCTTTTGGCTCCTTATACCCAAAAATTGAGCTCTAACTCTTGACTGCTTGTGACTATGTGCACCCCGTTCTATAACTACACTCCCGTCTGCAATTCCAATTTGCCTACGAGTAATCTACCCACTCGGCACCACTATCTCTGCAGCTACCGCTGGCCCCAATGAGCCCTCTTCACGACACGACGTACACACTAGCACTGACACAGGGCTCTAAGCCCGGTCACAGAAATCTCTCCGCCTTTCCTATTGTCCATGTGGTGAAGCTTTATTTACAAACACTGACTTTGACCTGTGCAACTCCACGCGGCTCCCTTCTCCCTCACATACAGACTCTACCCCTTGGTTAACATCCGATCCCCCGGGTCCAGACATGCGCTTGCCACTCTGGCCCCTTTTCTTGACCGTGCTTTTGGTGGCGGGTTCGGTATGCTAACGAGACCGTGGCCGTGGGTCTCCTTATCCAACTTCGGTCGGACGTTTCCCTTTATACCGGTATTTCCATTTCCATTAGACATACAAACATAGAAGACACTTTACCTATCGCCGCGCTGTTCGCTGTTTCCTCGGACTCATGGGTGTCCCAGCTTCCCGGGCCGGGGGTCCGTTTGGGACGAGACTAGGTCCACTGTACAGGAAATCCTGCTTGGCGCCTGCAGATGTCAGCTCACCTTCAACGGATGCCCAACCAGTGGGATCACTCGCACCTGCAGTCAACCGCTACAGTGTCCAGCAATCGTTACCGTGCCGGTAAGGGCCCGTATCCCGGCTATCGAGCCCCCAGAAATGTAACCGGAATCCACTTGGTTCACTCAGGACGAGGCCGGACCGGACATGAGCAAGGATTGTCTGAACACGAGTCTCTTCAGGAAAGGCAAACTTTTATTGTGACGTCACAGAATGCTCAGACAGGATTGAATCGCAAAGACTGAGCATCAATTATACAGTGTCCTGAGGTTTTATACCTCAAATACATAATTAGGTACATCCCAATTAGTCCACCTCCCGGTGACACTATCCCACCCCACGTGGGTTAGTACCTCCCTTAGTCTAATACAAAAGACATTTCATTAATTGGCCGTAAATTGGCAAACTTTGTATTAGTAACAATAAATCATGATTAGTCACTCCTACTGTTCCGGGCTGTGCCTGGTTCCCTAGCGCCTTCAATTATTTGTTACAAATGGCACCTGGTCTGATCTCTATACTCCTTTGTATTTCTGCGGGCCCCAACGACCTTGATGTATCTTTCTCTGTGTCTGGAACAGCAGAGATCTTTCTCTCAGCGCTTTAATTGTCTTTCTGCTAATCTCAGCACATTCCTAAATTTCTACGTATACCTCATTTTAGTTTCAGCTAAAACCTGCCTAGTTATATTTAAGTGAACCAATATTCTGAACAAGATGGTCGCCTGGTTTATAATGGCGGCCATCTTCCAGTCTATTTCCACTACATTGTGGGGATTTTGTTCAATCGAATCAATGGTACGTTTTTCTACGGCGAGACATCAATTACTGCAAATGTTTACCTTGACCTTTTGGCTGAATACGTGGCACCACAACTACATGACCTTCACCCAACCATCATTTTCCAGCAAGATGCTGCACCACCACATTGGGGACTGCATGTTCGTGGCATTCTAAATGAAACATTTCCAGAGCGGTGGATTGGAAGGGGTGGCCCAATTCCCTGACCACCTCGTTCACCAGATATCACTCCCCTCCACTTCTTTCTATGGGGTTATGTTAAAGATATGGTGTATGGAACAAAGGTACGGGACATCACTTTTCTACAGCAGAGGATCACTGATGCCATTGCCACCATTGATGAGGGTATGCTACAGCCAACATGGCAAGAAACTGAGTACCGTCTTGATGTGCTTCGTGCAACTAATGGTGCCCATATAGAGGTGTATTAAATGAGGCAAAAAACCTTAAATATATACGTCTCATTTTGTAATAATTTTCACTCCTCTGTCTTTTCATTTGCCTTTTGGAATAAATTTTTGAAATTGTTAAGAGACTTTATGGACACCTTTTGTATATAAAAACTCATTTCAACCCATTCAACTACCAAACGATTCCCCCCTCCCCCAAAAAAGTGCTTTTCAAAATATTTTTTAAATTAATTATACGGTAAGAAATATTTGTGAATATTCCCAATGTATCCCTTACTGTAACAACCTATTTGGCAGGTAGATGTCGACATCTGCTGGCCAAATAGAGTTACTGCAGTTCTGGTCTCTGCAGGATCAGCTGGGGAGATGTCATGCAGACACATTCCCAGCTGGGTTTAAAAAGTGTTGACACCTTGGGCTAAAGCTTTAGGGGCATTTTCTGGGGGTCAAAATACAAATGAGATTTTTTGCAACAAAACTAATTTAATTTGTGATGATACAGCATAGCACACACAATCTCCGGGTGCTGTGTCTGCTACTGCTGATCGTGTATGTAAGATCACTGTGGTGAAGGAGTTAAAGAAAAAGTAACTGGTTTGGCCAATACACAAAATATAACGTAATATAATTAAAAAATACAGTTGAAATCCATAAAAAAAGGATATTTGTACGAAAAAGGGCTAAATTACAATCTTCACGCAAACGTTTGCGCCCTGCGCAAAAAAGATTAACACTAGGGGTAAAGCCAGTTGCGCCTAATCCCGTATTACATAGTCAGTGAACAACTGCGCGCAATCGTCTACCGCGGGTGAACCTGCGCGAACCCTGTGTGAGCTTACTGTACTGCGCGCGTCCTATACTTAACATTGTGAGCGCAAATGCGAATGTGCGCTGGTACGAGGACTGTATTACAATCTATTCGCGGTAATTACCGCATAGCCTTTGCGCGCATAATTTTATCAACTCCTAAAAGCTGGTGGTAACAGCAAATCTGAACGTCCTGGCTATCCCCAAAAAAATAAAAGGAATGCAGCAACAATATAATGCATGATGGCAGGTGTGTGTGTGTGTATTATTACTGTAGCATATGTGCTCATTTTGCATCATAGACGCAGAACCCGTCTCCAATGCCTCTGCCAGGCGCAATTTAGTTGCGTTTGATAGGTGTGTTTCTTCATTTTGATTGGCTGAATGGGTGCAAAAAGCTGCGCGCAAAGAATTTTGTGCGAGACTGCACTGAGCCTGCATTTGCGCGCGTCCTCTTTGCGCGCGCAATTGATTGGCGGAAGAAAAAAGCCGCGAGGATTGTAATTCTAGTGGTGATTTGCGCGCCATAAAGTTTAACTCTTGGCGCAAAAAGTTTCGCTTTGCGCGAGGCTTTTTGCGTGACGATTGTAATATAGCCCAAAGTGTATAATGTAAGTGTAAAAAATAACATAACTTCTAGGACGTGCAAATGCGACTACACAACAAATACAGCTTGTCTGATGCAGAAATAATTTTATTGTAATGTATAAATGTATAACATGCCCTGAATGTTTCCCCCATCTGAAATATAAAGCTGTTGATGTGGATTTTATGCAAACTGAATATGTATAATTTAGGGGGAAAAACCAGTCCCATATTGGGATTTATTTCTTCTTCTTGGTTGATGCGCAGTGAAAAATAGGTCACATTCCAATCTATCTACAAATTGGAAATTTAGCACCACAGAATAGATTTTCTACACTGCCTGCTACGCTGCTTTTCAGATGTTCTTTATCCAGATTAATATATATGTAAACAGGAATTAAATAATTGTAACGCGAAACAAGTGGTGTCAGACGTTCGAAAGTAAGCCATAAATCACAGGTCTGAATCGGTGAGGAACTTCAATAAATCTGACGGAAGGAATTGCACGGGCCGTTAACAGCACCAGGGATTTACCACCATGAAATTTGAAGACCATGCAACCCAAGGTTCTTTGGGCCCTAAGATGTTCCTTGAAGCCCAGAGTGATGGATATGGCCCCTTAGCTGGACTCTTCCTCCTGAGCTGTAGACCACCTGTTTGGCTATAAACCCAAAAGCAATTTTCCAGGGGCAGAGATTTATCGTCTATGCCCAGATTCTAGGAAAGACAATGCAGCCCAAGGTACTTTAGACCCTGTGATGTTCCTTGAAGCCTACATTGATGAATATGAACATGGGCTGGACCCTTCTTCTTGGGCTGGAGACCACTTTTTTGGCCATAACCCCTGAAGCTATGTTCCATGGGCAGAGATGTATTTTCTACATCTAGATCAAAGGAAAGGTGGATAATTTATTAGAAACCTAAGCTTACCTGGAGTTTAAATCAGAAAGAGGAACTTTTCGAAACCACTTACTTAAATACTCTGCCAAAAGACGTACTACCCAATGACGGACGTCCAAGTCTCTGGTTTCTGACCTGTCAGACAGAAAACTGTGATTTATATGATGCCAAGAAGAGGATCTTGGTGACCAGCGATCAGTTTGGTGCGATCTGTCCACAAGATCACATTTACGTGATTTTGTAGGGCCGATGAAAGGACATTCGAAAACTATTAGTGCCCATCTTCCTTCTGCAAGCAGTGAATGGTGGTAGCAGACCACACCATCCTAAGGCCGCGGTGACACGAGCGCACTTGAGAGCGGAAGGAGCGTCCGTGAGAGTGGACGTTCCTTCCACTCTGACGTCTGTGTGGCCACATCGCTGTGCTATAACGCTCGATCCTCCTAAATTAAAAAACTTTGTAGCCCCATCCTTTGTCAGTCTTAGTTTTTTGACGGGGAGGGTTTCAACACCTCTGGTGTAGTGCATGCACTCAGTGCGCTTGTGTGACCGCAGCCTTGGCGCCTTCAGAGCCAGTATTTTTTTGGATGGAGTAGAGGTAACATCACTGCTCTATAACCGTGGAGACCCAGGTTTGAATCCCGACCAGAGCACCTCTTCAGTAAGTGTCTTTGGGCAAGACACCTTCCACACAATATCGGCTGTGGAGTCCAGTGGTAACGTCTCTGCCCTTCGACCATGGAGAAGCAAGTCAAAATCCCATTCAGCACATCCCTCCAATACAAAGGTGGAGAAGTCTCGACTTTAGGAGAAGCGGGTTCAACCAAACCACCAGGTCGCTGCTCTACAATCATGGAAAGCCGACTCGATCTCACTCAGAAGACGCCACCAGCGAGTGTCCTTGGACAAGACACCTAACTATATGGATGCGCCTACCTCACAAAATACTTGTTAATCTCATAGATTGTAAATTCCCTTGGGAACAGGGTCCCCCTGAATAAGGTCGTATCATCCATGTGTGGTATTTCAATGTATCAACTCCTTGTACCCTGATCTTGTAAAGCGCTGCGCAATATGTGGCACTATATAAATAAAGGATAATAATAGGACACTTAAGATTACAGTAGCCCGGTGCCACAGCGAGTCACTTGCAAAGTTTTCAGCTGACTTGAAGGAAGAACAATTAGGATTTACAAGTGGGGTCATTATACTGAACGACTCCATTGTTAACTGTAACAGCTGGCATAGAATAGGGCCCAGTATACTCTGTGGTCAGTAGAAGAGGACGTTCTTCTCCACCAGTTGGCAGCGTTGAGAACATTTCAATGGACAGAGAAAGAGCAGAATGTTTTGCTCTATTCCAGGGGTTATTACAGGTTACAATGAGTTGATATTCGTTAATGAGTATTTTGTAATGTGCTAGAATGTCAAAATACATCAGGGAAGCATAGTTAGCCAACAATAATTCAAATTTTCATTTAAAATTCAAATGTAATCATTTTCCATTTGAACATGGATGTCTCAAAAATGAAAATATTATCATAGTGTCATTTGAAGTTATTAAATCTCATTTGCATAATAGTCTTTTTCTTCTCCAATAGGGTACTGGTCAACAAATTGAAAGACACAGGAATATATCATGCCTCAGCCAAGCATTTGTTGTACAATCTGCTTTCTTACCGCGGGGCTCAGGCAGGATTTGTTTTTGTACAGGGCACCTAGTTTGGGGTAAAGTTTAGATGAGAGTTTTTCGATGTGGGGGCCAAAGGATAGATTTGGGTCTAACCACATACCTAGATATTTGAGAGAAGTGACTGGTCAGCGTGCCATTTGATTTTGTCCCAACACATAGATGGGGTGTTTGTAATTTGTGTAGTTTAGGTTTTGTTCCAAAGCGCATCGTTACAGTTTTGTCAGTATTTAGAAAAAGTTTGTTGTGTTTGATCCACTTTTCTACCTCTGTGAATTGTTCTTGCAGCACAGCCTCCAGCTGCGGGAGATTTGGTTTGCTGGTTATAGATTAGTGTCGTCTGCGTACATGTGTACAGTTGAGGCTTTGCAGACGTTGGGCAGATCATTTATGGGGCTATTCTCCGTTTAGCAGGCAAATATTTAGCAGTCAGCCTGGGGAGCAATTACTAGCAAACCGCCTTTCTGCAACTCCAACGAAATGACATTAAAGCTCATCTCGCACCTTTTGTATCCATATTCCTGCTTTTCTCATAGAATTGTATATATTAGATTATGTTATCATATTACTGTCTTTTTTCCCCACAAACTTATATACTGCATTAACCTCCGTGGCTGTATTTTATATGTCCGAATCGGTACCATTAAGGCTGGGGTCAGACGAACGCAGTGTGTTGAGCTGCACTTTATTACGGCCGTAGTAGCAGCAAATGACGGCCAATATACAAAGTACGGCCGCACGAAAGTTTGGCCGTGCAACGCAAGCAGCAAACAAATGCATTTTTTAGAGAACGTCGAACCGCTAGTACTGACGCACAGAGTCGGCATAGCAGCGTGTGTGCGTGATTAGGAGACGTCAGATGCTGCACATGTCCGGCCAACATCATGTCCATTTGTTTTTCAGAGCTCCGTCAAAAAATACGGCCGAAATTGCGCATCGTATGACCGCTATCGCGTCTTACGTGAAAAAATGCGTTTGGACGCATCAATGCACTTTTTGACGGTAGACGTGAAAAATGCGTTCACCTGACCCTAGCCTTATTCGGCCCCATGGTGGTATTAAAGTGTGGCTCGGGGTTAAATTCCTATGCTGGAAGCGGTAACCCCGAGCCACACGTGGGCTGGATACTTACCTGTCCCTGCGTTTCCTCGCAGTCCCCTGCAGTCACCTCCGGCCGATTGCGGTGTCCTGCTTCCTGGTTCCCGGAGGAGAATGCGATTGCGGGAGGTCAGCAAGGAGACGCAGGTACAGGTATAGGTATGTATCCAGCCCGAGTGTGGCTCGGGGTTACCGCTATCAGCAGTGAAATTCAACCCCGAATCACACTCGGGAAAACCACCAGGGAGGTGAAAAAATACCCTTAAGAGTATTTAATTGGTACTACTATAATCCCTATAACTCCCCTTTTTGGGACTAAATTCGCCCCATGGCTGACTTTCTCCAGCAGTGCTGTGCCTGTAGACAATCCCAGTAGAGGGTTAGATGCAGTTCAGTCTGTGTATGCTTGATGCTTGGGTCAGGGCACCGAGGGTAAGATGCAGTTCAGTTTGTGTATGCTTGGTTCAGGGCACAGAGGGTAAGATGCAGATCAGTTTGTGTATGCTTGATGCTGGGGTCAGGGCACAGAGGGTAAAATGCAGATCAGTTTGTGTATGCTTGATGCTTGGTTCAGGGCACAGAGGGTAAGATGCAGTTCAGTCTGTGTATGCTTGGTTCAGGGCACAAAGGGTAAGATGCAGATCAGTTTGTGTATGCTTGATGCTGGGGTCAGGGCACAAAGAGTAAGATGCAGTTCAGTTTGTGTATGCTTGATGCTTGGTTCAGGGCACAAAGAGTAAGATGCAGTTCAGTCTGTGTATGCTTGATGCTTGGGTCAGGGCACAGAGGGTAAGATGCAGTTCAGTCTGTGTATGCGTGATGCTTGGGTTAGGGCACAGAGGGTAAGATGCAGTTCAGTTTGTGTATGCTTGATGCTTGGTTCAGGGCACAAAGGGTAAGATGCAGTTCAGTTTGTGTATGCTTGATGCTTGGTTCAGGGCACAAAGGGTAAGATGCAGTTCAGTCTGTGTATGGTTGATGCTTGGTTCAGGGCACCGAGGGTAAGATGCAGTTCAGTCTGTGTATGCGTGATGCTTGGTTCAGGGCACCGAGGGTAAGATGCAGTTCAGTCTGTGTATGCTTGATGCTTGGTTCAGGGCACAGAGGGTAAGATGCAGTTCAGTCTGTGTATGCGTGATGCTTGGGTCAGAGCACAAAGGGTAAGATGCAGTTCAGTTTGTGTATGCTTGATGCTTGGTTCAGGGCACAGAGGGTAAGATGCAGTTCAGTTTGTGTATGCTTGATGCTTGGTTCAGGGCACAAAGGGTAAGATGCAGTTCAGTTTGTGTATGCTTGATGCTTGGTTCAGGGCACAGAGGGTAAGATGCAGTTCAGTTTGTGTATGCTTCATGCTTGGGTCAGGGCACCGAGGGTAAGATGCAGTTCAGTTTGTGGATGCTTGATGCTTGGATCAGGGCACAGAAGGTAAGATGCAGTTCAGTCTGTGTATGCTTAATGCTTGGTTCAGGGCACAGAGGGTAAGATGCAGTTCAGTCTGTGGATGCTTGATGCTTGGTTCAGGGCACAGAGGGTAAGATGCAGTTCAGTCTGTGTATGCTTGATGCTTGGGTCAGGGCACAGAGGGTAAGATGCAGTTCAGTTTGTGTATGCTTGATGCTTGGTTCAGGGCACCGAGGGTAAGATGCAGTTCAGTCTGTGTATGCTTGATGCTTGGGTCAGGGCACAGAGGGTAAGATGCAGTTCAGTCTGTGTATGCTTGATGCTTGGTTCAGGGCACCAAGGTAAGATGCAGTTCAGTCTGTGTATGCTTGATGCTTGGGTCAGGGCACAGAGGGTAAGATGCAGTTCAGTCTGTGTATGCTTGATGCTTGGTTCAGGGCACCAAGGGTAAGGCTAGGGACAGATGAGCGCATTTTCTGCAGCCACCGTAAAATGTATGTCGATGCTTGCGCACGCATTTTTTCACGGAATACGCTTAAGTGGTCAGACGATGCGCAATTCTGACGTATTTCATGACGGTGGGGTAAAAAGAAGTCTAGGGAAATCCGGCTGTTTGAACGTTATGTTGGCCGCACACTAGCAGCGTCTGACATCTCCTAATCACGCACACACGCTGCTATGCGGCCGCAGCGCACTTTGTACGTCAGTAGCAGCGGTTTCACGTTCTGATAAAATGCGTTCATTTGCCGGTTGCGTGGTGTCGGCGCACTTTTGTACGCCCGTACTGCGTATATTGGCCGTCATTGGCCGTTATGTGCTGCTACTGCCGCCGTGATTTAGTGCGTCTGCACGCGCGTTCCGACTGCCCCACTCTGACCCTAGCCTAAGATGCAGTTCAGTCTGTGTATGCTTGATGCTTGGATCAGGGCACAGAGGGTAAGATGCAGTTCAGTCTGTGTATGCTTGATGCTTGGGTCAGGGCACAGAGGGTAAGATGCAGTTCAGTTTGTGTATGCTTGATGCTTGGTTCAGGGCACCGAGGGTAAGATGCAGTTCAGTCTGTGTATGCTTGATGCTTGGGTCAGGGCACAGAGGGTAAGATGCAGTTCAGTCTGTGTATGCTTGATGCTTGGTTCAGGGCACCAAGGGTAAGATGCAGTTCAGTCTGTGTATGCTTGATGCTTGGGTCAGGGCACAGAGGGTAAGATGCAGTTCAGTCTGTGTATGCTTGATGCTTGGTTCAGGGCACCAAGGGTAAGATGCAGTTCAGTCTGTGTATGCTTGATGCTTGGATCAGGGCACAGAAGGTAAGATGCAGTTCAGTCTGTGTATGCTTGATGCTTGGGTCAGGGCACAGAGGGTAAGATGCAGTTCAGTCTGTGTATGCTTAATGCTTGGTTCAGGGCACCGAGGGTAAGATGCAGTTCAGTCTGTGTATGCTTGATGCTTGGGTCAGGGCACAGAGGGTAAGATGCAGTTCAGTCTGTGTATGCTTGATGCTTGGTTCAGGGCACCAAGGGTAAGATGCAGTTCAGTCTGTGTATGCTTGATGCTTGGGTCAGGGCACAGAGGGTAAGATGCAGTTCAGTCTGTGTATGCTTGATGCTTGGTTCAGGGCACCAAGGGTAAGATGCAGTTCAGTCTGTGTATGCTTGATGCTTGGATCAGGGCACAGAAGGTAAGATGCAGTTCAGTCTGTGTATGCTTGATGCTTGGGTCAGGGCACAGAGGGTAAGATGCAGTTCAGTCTGTGTATGCTTGATGCTTGGTTCAGGGCACCAAGGGTAAGATGCAGTTCAGTCTGTGTATGCTTGATGCTTGGGTCAGGGCACAGAGGGTAAGATGCAGTTCAGTCTGTGTATGCTTGATGCTTGGTTCAGGGCACCAAGGGTAAGATGCAGTTCAGTCTGTGTATGCTTGATGCTTGGATCAGGGCACAGAGGGTAAGATGCAGTTCAGTCTGTGTATGCTTGATGCTTGGGTCAGGGCACAGAGGGTAAGATGCAGTTCAGTTTGTGTATGCTTGATGCTTGGTTCAGGGCACCGAGGGTAAGATGCAGTTCAGTCTGTGTATGCTTGATGCTTGGGTCAGGGCACAGAGGGTAAGATGCAGTTCAGTCTGTGTATGCTTGATGCTTGGTTCAGGGCACCAAGGGTAAGATGCAGTTCAGTCTGTGTATGCTTGATGCTTGGGTCAGGGCACAGAGGGTAAGATGCAGTTCAGTCTGTGTATGCTTGATGCTTGGTTCAGGGCACCAAGGGTAAGATGCAGTTCAGTCTGTGTATGCTTGATGCTTGGGTCAGGGCACCGAGGGTAAGATGCAGTTCAGTTTGTGTATGCTTAATGCTTGGTTCAGGGCACCGAGGGTAAGATGCAGTTCAGTCTGTGTATGCAGATTTTTTCAACCCGTTACCGATCGGGATCTGATCTGGGCGTCCCGCTATTACCTATTATTCAGTCTGTATTTCCCCAAAGTGATCTGTAAAATCTGGCCTGTAAGAGGGTCCTGTGGACAGGTTTGGGAAACACTGTGTCAGGTCCCACGGCAACACCGTAACAAGAAGGCCAAGTCCTGAATCCAACCCTGGTATCATGTCTATGTATTTGTCAATGTGCCTTGTTCCAACTCAGGCCTCCTGCATCAGGTGGATGTAATGAGCGCTTGCTGGGTTCCTTTAAAGAACCACTCTCACATCCGGCCAGCGCTCTGTCATTAATGTATGGCTCCCTGCAAAGGAAGGAAGTTCCTGAATTTGTCCTAGAGCTTGTGACCAGCTTGCTATACTTCTGCTTGATTCCTGTGTACCGGACACGTGGCTATTCCCCTGGACTCTCTCTTAATCATCCTTGCTGGTACTGGGTCTCGAGACCTCCTTCTGTTTTACCTGCCTCAAGACCTCAATCCACGATCCACCATTCCTCCTCACTTCATCTCCAGAGACGATTATCATCCGGGTTTCCTTTCCCAGTGTTCATTATTTCAAGTGACTGTGTTTCCCCATCATCTGCATTGCTTTTCAAGGACTATTATTATTTATACAGATTCCTGCCTTTTGTTTTGCATCCGTTTCTGCAATTTTCACACCAACCCTTTTGTTGTCGCATTCATTTATTCACTGCATCCTGGGTTCATATCCATATCACCGGTGTCACCGGGACCTGACACACTGGTTTAGCTAGATGCTCATTCGACCGTTGACCCCCCCCCCCCTCCCGGTGAGGTGACATGCTGTGGCTGTCATCATGTAACCCCTGGTGAAGCTTGGAGGGAAACCGGCACTGGATCCAGGCAAGTTTTTAACCTAAACTGAAGGTTTGAATGGGAGGCTGGGGTCAGTATGGCTTAATGTTTAACCCCTTCTGTTTCCCCCTCCTGTTTTAACACTATAATATCTTTTTGGTAAGAATATTTTGTAACTGTAGCTTTAAGCATAATTTCTCGTTGTACTGTTAGGTTTGCAGTACTGGATATGATGTTTGCTGTAAGCGGGGTCCCTAGAGAACGCGCAAACAGAAAAACACAGACTGTCCGTACGCTTTGAGTTTGGAATGATCAGATTTGGCTCGTGTGATGGTATTTCAATGACCATTATACATCAACCCATCGATTGATCGTCAGCACATTCACAAAACCACATTTCTATCTTCCAAACAATAAAATTGTCAGAAACCTTTTTTTTCCGTAGTCACCAGGTTCTGCCAAGCGTCGTCGTGCAGGAGACGCGTTTCCAACCCTGGCTATATGCAAATAATAAAGCAAAACGCGTTAATCCCAGCCTCTGTAATCCTGCCTGCCGCTGGCTTGTTTACCGATAATCTGTAACAAGCAGATGGATGTATTGCTATCCAGCACTTTAGACACATTTCCTAAAATCTTAGTCCTGGGAAAATAATTGAAGTTCCTCGACAGCGTTGACTGTGAATAACCCTTAAGGCTCTGCATTTTGTGATGTCTTTCAGGGGAACAGCAGATGTCCGACGGTGCGACCGATGGTTCTTCCAAATAAGAGACGAGTGTTTGACGTAAAAGCATAAAAATTTTTTTTTAATGTTTATTTAATACATACTTTGCTGGCAATCCTTTAATAGGGACTTTAGGGTCACGGCAGACGAGCGCACTATAGGCTCTATTACATTCTTTGCACAAAAACGCTCGCGCAGCGCTATTTTATTTATTTTTGCCTGCAGCGTTAAACGTTAACGCACGTAAATTAACGCTAGTATTACAATCCGAGCGCATTTTTCATCCATCAAAAAATACAGTGCGTAAAAAAGATGCACAAAAACGCACGCATTAACGCTGCACGCAGAAATCGGTGGGCGGACTGTTTTTTTCACGCGATTCAGCCAATCTGAATTAAGAACCACAATTGTCTCCCGTTCAGTTTTTGCGCCTGTCAAAATCAATCTGAGTATATATGCTGCAGCAATAATAAAAACATGCACAACTTCTCCATTTTATTGTTTGGGTATGTGTAGAATGTGTAACTATACTTTTGCTGTATTTGTTTTTCGTGCTGGTGTATTTCGTTTCAGCCAGAACGTTCAGATTTGCCTTTAACACCAGTTTTTCAAAGACGTTAAAATTATGCGCACAAACGTCGTACGTTAAATTTTGCGCTAAAATTGTAATACCTTGCACGCACCAGCACACAAATGCATTTGCGCTCACAATGTTAAGTATAGGACGCGCAAAGTACATTACGCTCGCAAAGGGTTCGCGCAGGTTCACCCATGTTAGACGTTAACGCACACTTTTTGCACGGACATTGTAATATGATGCTCTGCGCGAAGGGTTTTGCCCCTCGCGTTAATGCGTTTTCGCTCACGAGTTAAGAATGTAATAGTGCCCTATGTGCGCCCGTACTGAGGTGCCTCCCGGCGTCCGTTGCAGCATTGTGATGCTTCGACATGGCTGGACACACTCTGTAGCGCGCACATGAATTGCGCGGGCTACAGCAGGCGTGCTGCGTCCGTTCAGAAAGCCTCCCCGTCT
This sequence comes from Leptobrachium leishanense, assembly GCA_009667805.1. Lineage (NCBI taxonomy): Eukaryota > Metazoa > Chordata > Amphibia > Anura > Megophryidae > Leptobrachium > Leptobrachium leishanense. The sequence continues at coordinate 428,468,305 of CM019064.1, read as the reverse complement.
AAGCGCTACGATGCGTGTTCGACGGGGCTGCAAAGCGCGATCCTCCATAGGAGGATCGAGCCTTGCAGCGCTGAGCGCATTAACTGCGAGGTGGCCAGATGGATGTCACAATCCACTCTTACGAACTTTCTTCCGCTCTTAAAAACGCTTGTCTGACCCCAGCCATACCAGATGTAAATTACCCCTATGTTTTAATATCTTTAAGAGGCAATTCACTTGCTTGAACAAATGATCTTAAAATTCTGCAAAAGTATTGGCAAGTGCAGAGATTTGCAAAAATTAAGAAAAAAAAAGTCTCTCCTTATTGTCTGTCAATCAATTTATTTATATTGGTATAGAGGTCTTTGTGGACAACAGAGCTGCTGTGCTGAAGATCCATTGACAGGAGAAACTAGGACAGGGCTGTCAAACTCCGTCTCTCCGATTGTTTATGCCTACAATTCTCAGAATTCTTTCAATGCAATAGATGGCCAGGGAATCATGGGAGTTATAGTTTAGAAACATCTGGGGAGGAGGTGAGCCAGAGTTTAACAGCCCTGGACTTAGGGGGAAATAAACTTTTGGGTAGATCAGAGCATGAATATGGACTCAGCCCTTAACCCCTTCACTACCAAGTGATTTAAAAAAAAGTGGTTCCTGACCGTGCTTTTTTAAAATATTCTTAATCCATTTAATTATACAGTAAGAAATATTTGGGGATATTCCCAGTGTTTTCCTTACTGTGATAACCTATTTTCAGGCAGATGCCGCCGTCTACTGCCCAAAAGGAATTACTGCAGTTCAGAGCTCCGTGCATGATCAGCAGGTGAAAAGTCCAAATTCAGTTTCCCCTCCAGAATTAATGGAGGAACTGCATTCCAGCATGTTCCCACTCGACCCCTGAACTGCAACCCTTATTTGGATGAGCTAGGGAACATATTGAATCACCAATAGTGTTACGGATCCTGGTACCCCAGGCGCCCCTTTCCGCTGAACCCAGGAGGTATTCTCTCCCCCCCCCCCACAGAATAGCCGGCACATAGACTGTGAGAGGAGTCCTTGCAGATTGAACACCAACAGCAGAATGCTTTATTCAGAGGTTTTCAGTTGCAGACACTCAAACGTAAAAATCACGCCCCTGCGTTCTCTACCCAGATCCTCCTAAAACCTCCCCCTCGGCACACAAACACACAGACACACCCTGGTCTTTAACAAAGGACCATGATAAAGAGTTCTGGTTACAGCCAGACCTGGGGGAGGGGTGGAAACAGTGTAAAATGGTTACATATTTCACACAACACTAAATACAGAGCAATGAAATGTAAGGATAAATAAATGCAAATAAACATTGGGGTGGCCGTTCCGTCACAAATAGCTTGTGCGATCTCCTGTTTAAACCATTCGTTTTCTTAGATAAAAAAAGCCTAGGGTTTTAGATCCTGTCATACCACGTTTCAGTTGTGATAATCTAGTCATTACATTTGGTTATATCCACCACATCATACTGTGTAAAAGGAGGTTACCGCACAGGTGAGAATGTGAAATCTTTGAGGAAAACCTGCTTTATTCCTCAGTCTCGAAAGAACATGTGAAGATTATATTTTCTTTTTTCTGTGTGGACATCTTGACCTCCTTCATCTGCAATATGTCCGCAGAAGCTTGTAATTTGCAAACTTCGTGTTGCTCTTGCATCGCTGCCGGAAAGGTATTTTGCTTCATTAAATTGTCTTCAATTGACCTACAACGTGTCAAGTGGAGATTAAAGGGCATTTACACCTGCTTGAGCAAACATGAGGCTGTTGATTTAATAATAAAATCAGCAAGCTTAAATAAGTACACATTGCAATTCCTTGTACGTCCTGGATCCAGAAGCCCAATTTAATTACAATTTACAGCCAGTTTGCAATTTTCAAAAAAATAGAAATTGTCCTTGGCATGTTTTCCTTCGCTACTGAGAACTGCTAACCTAGTCAATATAGTAAACCCTCATAACTGTATATTAAATATTGTGACAGGTGTGTAAATGATAAAAAAAATCTACTTGTCCAACGGACTAAAGTGGTGTCTGATCTACTGTAGCCGGAGTCAGACAGGTTCACTTCATTAACGGCGCCGGACCAGACACAAGCAAGGATTGTCCAAACACGAGTCTCTTCAGGAAAGGCAAGAGTTTATTGTGTCGTCACACAAGTGCTCACACAGGATTGAATCGCTTAGAGTGAGCCCCGATTACACAGAGACATAAGGTTTTATGCCCCAAATACATAATTAGGTACATCCCCATTAGCCCACCTCCCTATGACACTCTATTCCACCCCACGTGGGTTAATACCTCCCATCATTAATTCGAACACAAAAAACATTCCACATATAACTATAAATTGATACACTTCTCGTTAGTTTGACAGTCTGTGATTTGTTTGTGCTGTCTTTCTCCGGGCAGTGCCTCCCTCCCTATCGGCTATGTTTATTCAGATGGCCTGGGGCCCGGTCTTCTATACTCCTTCGTCTTTCCGCGGGCCCCAACGACCTTGGAATATCTACTTCTTCGTGCCAGAAACAGCAAAGATCTTTCATAAGGCTTTAATTGCTTTTCTGCTAATCTAAACGCATTCCTAAATTTCTACGTATACCTCATTCTAGTTTCAGCTACAAACCTGTCTAGTTATATACAAGTGAACCAATATTCTGAACAAGATGGCCGCCTGTGTACAATGGCGGCCGTCTTCCAGCCTATTTCCACTTCATTCCCCCCTTGGCTCAAGTGTCAGGATCTTTTCCTGGCACTTGTAGCCATTACACTCCACTATTCTGAAACTACTGAAAAAAGGGGGGTTTCTTTCACTGGGAACATACCCTGTGGAATTATCAGTGGTATCTTCTGTGTTTGTGTAGATATCAGTATCCCTATGATCAAGATCACCACTATCATAAGTATCATGGATCCAATCTTTGAGATGAATCTAAGATAGAACCAAACCATTCTCCCATTGCTCCAAACCCACGGAGCGGATTCCAGCCTTCGGCAGCAATCCTTCTGGCTGTGCCCTGCAACTGTGCTACCTTCTCCTGATGATCTTGAATTACCTGGTAATAGTCTGGGACTTCGTGTGTAGTGTTTCTGATGAAGGTGCAACATTCATAGTGCATTGTCATTTCACACAATCCATTCAAGGCCGCACTGATCTGCTCAAGCGCCATTTCATGTATCATTTGCACCTTTCGTAACTCACGCATTTCCAGATTCAGCAGCTGGATATCCATACTGGTTCTATTCAGAATCTCATCCATCAGATTGACATAGCTATTCAATCTCCTCATCATCTCTCCTCCCCATCCAGTCCATGCTGGCAACCATGTCCATATTCGATCCATCTTCGCAAACAATTCTCTCTTCGGTCTTTCAAACACCAGTGGGTACCTAGGGTGTAGTTCTGTGTCTGTGTTTGTGTCTTCTCCCCTTAGTTTCTGGATTGGGACCAGCTTAGCCAAATAACACATTCCCGTTATTGTTGGTGGTACCCATGTGTAACACACCCTTTCACAGCACACCTGGTACCCTCCTGTCACTATAAATGGTGATGAATATAGTGTTCCCTTTGATATCTCTATCGCAAGGTGTCTCAGCCGTCTCATCATATCCACTGCACCCTGCCTCCCATTGGTCACATTCCCAATCACCGCCTCTTGTCTCTAGTGAGTTGCCTGCATCGTATATATAAATAATTCGCCTTTTGTCCTGTTTTGAATATATAAATGTATAATGTCCAGTTGAACTGACTTGAGTTACATAACCCACCCTCGTTATTTGTTTCTTTATCTGGTCCTAGTTGAAAACACCATTCTGGTGGATACACTGGTCCTATTATAGGGTACCCGGGACTGACTGATTCTGTCTTTTCCCTTGGTGCATCGACAGCATATATTGTGACATTCCCTGATACAAACATACTCAAATTCATTGGAACAGAGGCAAATGGTATATAAATTGTCTCTGGGTGCAGTCTACTACACACCCAGCATACAGTTTGCCCAGACTTTTTAGCATAGTCATATTTGAATTGCACAAGTAAGTGTCCTCTTGGGTTGGTTCCAGATAGCGCCTCTCGTTTTTGTCTCCACATGGTACGGTTCTCCATCACCGGGTGCGTACCATTCCAGATATGGGAAATATCCACTTTCCCCACATTGCCCGTACAATTAGAGCATACTCCACGCGAGAGTCCATAAATCAAATTAGCAAAATATAAAATCAGCACCACAAATGCCCCGAGTGTCAGAATTCCTTGGGCAATTCTTTTTACAGTCACATAAACCCAATCCCTCCCACCGGAATTTCAAAAATAAAGAACATTTCTGGATAATCAAGGGTGGGGGCCGGGCCCCTAAAAACACCCTGTGGGTATCCCCCGTTGGCGGGTGGTCAGGACCTGTGCCCATCAAAACACCCACTTGTTGATCCTCTGTATTATCTGGGTTAGAATCATTTAGGTGCTCATGGCTGTGGTCTTTGTCAGCTTCAGCCTCAGTGGGTTGGTCTCGTTGGTAACAACCTTCCATGTTGGTTCAGGACTGGCTGCGGCTGCTTTTACCCTGGAGTGATGTATCCACGGGACCACCTCGGCAACCTTTACTGCTATAGGGGTTGATAACAGGACAAAATAAAAACCTCTCCATTTTGGACCTAGTGGATCATTTTTCCACTCTTTTACCCATACTGAGTCACCCGGACAATACTTATACAGTGAAAAATACAGAGAATACAGTATATTATCCCCACCCAATATTTATTTTCTGCATTGTTTTACCCAGCATTACTACTTGTTCATTTAGTTTAATTTCTCCCAATGCCCGAAGGTCCCCCTTAGTCCATTAATCAGAGGGGTTGGCCGTCCAAACATAAGTTCGTACGGACTTAGCTTCAATTGGGGGTTGGTCTGCACCTAATGTGCAAAAGGACTATCGGCAGCAAGTCCAACCAGCCTAGTGACGTCTCTTGGCACAGTTTGGACATCAAAGTCTTTAGGGTACGGTTCATTCTTTCAACTTTTCCCGAACTTTGGGGCCTGTAGGCGGTCTATAGCTTCCAGGTGATGCCCAGTAGCCGGGCAAATTGTTGTAAACAGTTCTGGATAAATGCAGGGCCATTGTCCGACCCTATCTCGAGTGGAAGTCCGTAACGTGGTATTATTTCTTTCATTAGACTTTTTACCACTTCTGTCGTCTTTTCAGTTCTAGTTGGGAAGGCTTCTACCCATCCTGTCAAAGTGCACACCATCACTAGTAAATATTTGTATCCTTTGCAGGGTGGCAGCACTGTAAAATCTATTTGTAATAATACCATTGGGGATAGCCCGATGGGCCTGTTCTCAAAATAACAAATCTTGTCTGTCTTGTGAATCTCTTACTGCTGGTATAAAAAAATTCATTACACTTTTCTTCATTCTTGGCAGTCTGTTCTTGATAAGGATCTCCTTGAGGAAGAACCTCACCAGTGGGACTTGATATTCTTCTGCTCCCAATTCTCCCAGACTGTGCAGTATTCGTGTGATTCGTAGATTATTGTGAGAATTGATTGTCAAATTTTCAAAACGTGACGCGAAATTCTCTGCTCGTAATTCTCTGCTCGTTCAACTTCAATTGTTTCTTTGTCTTCCTCCTCTCCCACTATTTTTACGCCGAAGAATTTCAGCCTCATCTTGCAGACTCTGCGCAGTCTTTGCTGAACTTCTGAGGTGTTAACCATTAGGCATGTCTCTTGCGGATTTAGGGGAGTAGAGTAGAAATTTCGGCCTTGTGTTCGAGTTGGGAAAAACCATTGGATATAATCATGATTGAGTTCTAACAGTTCATAATCATCTTGCCATTTGTTCAATATTATTTCAATGAACTCGCCGTGGGGTTCAAACTTTATCAAATTCATATAGAACTCGTAATTTGGCATGGAAGATTGAGGCTCTTGCTTGCAGATCAGTACTTTAGCTTGAGCTTCTGCTTCTGTTGGTAGTGGCGGTTTTGCAGCTGCTTTTGCGGCCTGGTCCGCGCGTCTGTTACCTTTTGGAATTTCATCACGGCCTTTTTGATGGCCACGACAGTGCATGATGCTGACAGCACTTGGTTTCCACACTGCTTCCAGGAGGGCCGTGATTTCTGCAGCATATTTAATTTGTTGTCCTGAAGACGTGAGTAGGCCTCTTTCTTTGTAGAGTGCACCATGTGCATAGACTGTCATAAAGGCGTATTTGGAATCTATATAGATATTTACTCTTTTGCCTTCAGAAATTTCAAGGGCTCTGGTTAAGGCTGTTATTTCAGCTAGTTGTGCCGATGTATGGCCTGGCAGTGGCTTTGCTTCAATAATTTCTTCTGTTGAGACTACTGCATAGCCGGAGACTTTCTTCCCATCATCCATGTAGCTGCTACCATCAGTGAATAGCTGTAGATCGTATTTGTCTAGGGGTACGTCTTTCAAATCTGGCCTGCTACTGAACACTTCTTCCATGACTTGGAGGCATTCATGATTTGGATCCTCTTCACAGTCAGGCAGTAAAGTAGCAGGGTTTAAGGTAGCGATGAGGTCCAAATGAACCCGTGGATTTTCACACATCATGGCTTGGTACTTCGTCATCCGGCTGTTGCTAAACCAGTAACCTCCTTTGACATCCAGCAGAGCCTTGACAGCATGGGGCACCTTGACATGAAGAACTTGTCCAAGGGTCAGCTTGTCTGCTTCTGCTATCAGCATTGCGGTGGCAGCCACTGCTTTCAGGCATGGGGGTAGGCCGCAGGCCACAGGGTCGAGTTGCTTGGAGAGGTAGGCCACAGGCCTCAGCCACGAGCCAAAGGTCTGGACCAATACTCCTGTTGCTGTTTGGTTATGTTCATGTACGAACAGCTGGAAAGGCTTGCTATGATCTGGCAGACCCAGTGCAGGAGCTTCCATTAGCAGAGTCTTTAATTTCAGAAACGCTGCGGTTTGCTCTTCTTCCCAATGAAAGGGGTCTAATTCTTTCCTTGGTTGCTTGATGAAGCGGCTTGGCAATTTCTGCGAAATTGGGGATCCACAGGCGGCAGAAGCCTGCAGCTCCCAGGAACTCACGGACTTGTCTCCTGGTCTTTAGTTGGGGTATGCGGCACATTGCTTCTTTCCTTTCTGCCCCTAGTGCACGTTTGGTACCTGTTAACTGGAATCCCAGGTATTTTACACTCTGTTTACATATTTGTGCTTTCTTTTTAGACACTCTGTAACCTGCTTGGCTTTCTGTGGGATATAATATTGTCTTAGAGCCACCGGTTTTGCGCCGGGCTTTAATTCAACTAATCTGGGCGGGTTGTCCTCCGCCCCCCACCTCAGGAATTCCAAGGAGTAGTGCGTGCGGATCCAGCGTGGCAGACAGAGTAGGTGCCGTGCGCCATTCTTCCTCCTTTGACATAACTACTGCGATTTTCACAGATTGGGGGTTGTGCGGGCTGGCTGGATTATACTACCGAACAAAACTGCCACTCTCCGGCAGGTTTAATTGAGCGTGACCCCCGGAAAAAACGTAATTTGGGCTTGCAATTTGCAAAAAAAATATCCCGCCCCAGGAGCTGGATGGGACATTCGGGCATATACATATACACATTGTGTAAATAATATTCTCAGAAATATTTTCCCATAGCCCAAAACAGACTCTTAATACTACATCGAAAAAAAAACAATAAAAATAAATCATTCCATCAAAAATCAAACAAAAACATACCTTGTAAAAACAGTAAAGAAAAATTACTTTAATTATTTCTCGAATTAATTTTTTAACCGTTTCATATATTTCAATTTAATTTATTAATAAATTTTATATTTTAGTAGGCAATATTGTATACTATTACATACTTATTATTATTTATATGCAATAATATAAAAAACCAGGACTCCCTTTTCTTTTCTTTTCTATTTAATTCTAGCTCTGAACAAAACTTAAACTTTCGGAATAATATCAACACAAAATATAAACATATATCTTGCACTCAACAGACTTCAGACAAATATTCTATTGTAACACACACTAAAATTAGCTAAACATAGTACGCTGCACAAGTACACAAAGGGTTATTCTTTCCAGCTATCAGAGAGCAAAGAAAAACAAACTGCTCCCAATTCTCCCCCTCTCTCTTGCAAACAGTCTGTCAGAAAAAGGAGGGGGCCTATTACACCAGGGACGACGCTCAATCTCAACTTTTAATTGAACAGTTTAATAATCAATTAAAAACACAATCGGACAAAATCAGTCTGAACCATACACACAAACTATACAGCACTGCAACTATCTCACTCCATAAAATATTAATTAATTTATATATACTCCCATCGGGCATCTCAATCTTTTCTGGTGGAGCCTCTCTATCTCCTCTACCCGATGCACCCTGCTCTTCTTCCTCAGCCATACGGGACGGAGCAGAGGGAGCTGACCGAGACATAGCAGCTGCCTGCTCTCCCCTCTCCGCCCGCGCAATCGCGGCATTCAGAGCTTCCCTAGCTGCCCCATAACATAATGGGTAGGACGGGGGCAGATTATCACTCTCTTCCGGTTGATCTAACACCGGTCTCCCTCTCTCTCTCCATTATTCTGGGGTCCTGCTTCTTATTTCTCCCCGCTATCATTATAAAATAACTCTTTTTTAATACAATATCTCCATACTTCTATATACGGATACTGTTCAGGATGCCCATACTGCTCTGTGACTTGGGAGTGTACCTTCTGTACCAACTCCGGGTCCATTGACCCCTGCTCTGGCCATCCTGGGACTAATAACGGCCACACAACTGTACACATTACTTTTAATTTCTCTTTTGTCAATTCTACACCATAGTCATGAGTTTTATATAATGCATCGAAATTTCGCACCATATACTCTAGGGGCGTCTCCCCCTCCTTTACCCTCTTGGGCTTTGATGACCCGTTACCCATTGTCACTCCTGAAAACAATACTTTTTGCGATACAAATATCTTATTTCAACAACAGTTAAAATCTACAGTCTGATACTTCAGTCAACAATTTATCCGCATCCACATACGCTTCCCCCTTCAGTAGCCGACTGCAGTCGCCTGAGCCGAAACCGTACGTCCAGGGTCAAATCTCGTATTTGCTTCCTCGTGGAGCGAGTAGGCGCACGTTCACTCACAGCACTCGAGTCAATTCATTCACAACACATTCCGTATCAGATACTTTCATCACAGAACAAAAACATAGGCACTTCTACTCTTTCTACTAGCCAAGGGTACTTATCCCCTTCTTTGTGGCTCCTTATACCCCGTAATTTGAACTCTAACTCTTGACTGCTTGTGGCTATGTGCACCCCGTTCCTTGTCTATACTTCCGCCTGCAATTCCAATCTGCCTTATGGATAATCTACCCACTCAGCACCACTATCTCTGCAGCTATCGCTGGCTTTACTATAAGCCCTTTTCACTATACGGCGTACACACTAGGCACTGACTCAGGCTCTTAGCCCAGTCACAGAAAAATCCCTCCTCCTTTCCCTTTTACCCACGTGGCGAAGCTCTATTTACAAACACTGAACTATGCAACTCCACGCAGCTACCTTCTCCCTCTCTTACAGAACTACCCTTTGATTGGCATTCAATTCCCCCGAATCCAGACACCCGCTAGCCACTCTGGCTCCTCAGCAATATCAGCGCTATCAGCGGCGGGCTAGATATGCCAATAGGATGGTGGCCATCGCATCCTCTTATCCGTCTATCTCAGTCGGACGTTTCCCTTATATACCGGTATTTCCTTTAGACATACAAAACATAGAAGACACGTTACCTATCGACGGCGCTGCTCGCTGTTTCCTCGGACTCAGGTGTGTCCCAGCTTCCCGGGCCGGGGGGGTCTGTTTGGGACGAGATGAGGTCCACTGTACAGGAAATCCTGCTTGGCGCCTGCAGATGTCAGCTCACCTTCAACGGACGCCCCCAACCATCGGGATTCTGGCACTGCTGCAGTCAAGCGCCGCACTGTGTTCAGCAGCCGTTGCCTGTGTCTTGGCAAAAGGCCCGTTATCCCGGACGAGCCCCCAGAAATGTAGCCGGAGTCAGACAGGTTCACTTCATTAACGGCGCCGGACCAGACACAAGCAAGGATTGTCCAAACACGAGTCTCTTCAGGAAAGGCAAGAGTTTATTGTGTCGTCACACAAGTGCTCACACAGGATTGAATCGCTTAGAGTGAGCCCCGATTACACAGAGACATAAGGTTTTATGCCCCAAATACATAATTAGGTACATCCCCATTAGCCCACCTCCCTATGACACTCTATTCCACCCCACGTGGGTTAATACCTCCCATCATTAATTCGAACACAAAAACATTCCACATATAACTATAAATTGATACACTTCTCGTTAGTTTGACAGTCTGTGATTTGTTTGTGCTGTCTATCGGCTATGTTTATTCAGATGGCCTGGGGCCCGGTCTTCTATACTCCTTCGTCTTTCCGCGGGCCCCAACGACCTTGGAATATCTACTTCTCCGTGCCAGAAACAGCAAAGATCTTTCATAAGGCTTTAATTGCTTTTCTGCTAATCTAAACGCATTCCTAAATTTCTACGTATACCTCATTCTAGTTTCAGCTACAAACCTGTCTAGTTATATACAAGTGAACCAATATTCTGAACAAGATGGCGGCCGTCTTCCAGCCTATTTCCACTTCACTACTTGTCCCTCAAGATCTACATGTCCTGCTTTAAGAACAATCTCTTTACTCTATTACCATTTCTGATTTTAGGGTTACTGCTTGTATTTTTATTGTACTGCGCTGCAGAATATGTTGGTGCTTTAATAAATATATGTAATTTTATTTTCCCTACAGCTTCTGCTTGTGTTTGTATTGTATTGAGCTACAGAATAAGTTGGCATGGTGTTTTAACAATGCCAAAATATTCTACAGTGCTGTACAATAAAAATACAGGCAGAAGCTTAATTTCCCCATCCCCTATTCTATAATATGTAGTTGCCCTCTTCTGCATCCCCCCCCCCTCATACCCGGGAATGTTATTATGCACGATTAACAGGGTTTTTTTCTTGCCGGGCTGTGTAACTCCCAGTGACAGGCAAAGCCGTTTTAAAATTTTTCGCTTGACCAGCAGAGGGAGCTTTTGTGCCTGTGCAGAGCACACCGGCCGATGTTCAGTGGCTCACACAGTGACCAATCCGAAGCCAGGGGGCGCGGACAAGCAGCTCCTGCTTGGAACTGTGCTGAGGTCTGTGAATTCTTAGTGAGCTGCGCCAGCTGTCAGCCCAGCGGGCTAGAAGCTCATCGTTGCGGCAATCAGAGCTGGTATACGTTACTACCGGCTCAGATCACCGCAGCCGTCAGCATCTAGCCCGCCAAGCTGACAGCTGGTCACAGCACACTTGCCCGGCACCAGGAACCGGGCAATTCCTAGAGATCGCCCATCCCTACTGTCATAGAGTGTCTCTTCCTTGTTGTATACTGTGCATATATCAAATGGAGAGTAAGCATATAGGGGCAGGGCCCCGTATTTTTAATTCTACAGAGGTCAGGTCCTACATTATTTTAAAAGCTTAAGCTTTGATTAGAGGGAGCTGGTATTCAGTGGTGATCATGTATGTACATGTTAGTATCCTCGCAGAGACTCAATTCTTCTCATTTATCTTTGGGGTTTTCGTATATTAATCTATCATGGGGATGATTGTGACCAAATACTTTGACCGTCACCATGCAGTTTATAATCTTTTATCAGCTACTCAATATGTTTAGATGTCAGAGAGCACGTGTCCTCATGGATTGCCTCTCCTTGACCAACCTTCGATGTGGAAGCAGTTCCATCTTGCAGTTCCAGGAACAGTGCTGCTTTCCGTCTTCATGTCCCCAGTAACGTGATATCATTGTGACCACGTTGTCGCTATAATTATGTCCTATATTTTGAGGCAGAATTCTCTGCTGTAAGTCGTTTTTATAGAGCTCCAGCCAGTAACAAAATGGACTTCTACCACTGTGCGTAATTCCATATGTGCAAATCCTGGAATGCAGTACTGACTCCAAATTATAGCAGCACTTCGTCCTTAATCTAACCCTGTTCCGACATGTCTACCTTGCCCTGTTTTGGATCCTGTTCCTGACCCAATAGTGTATTCCCTATTGATCTGTGATTCCTGGTTACCGACTCTGCTTTTCTCTTTAGTATTCTGCCTTTCTGAGCCAGCTCTTTATCATCGTTCCCGTGACCGCTCACACCCCTGACTTCTGCTAATGTATTTTGATCATTCTTTTCTTCCAAAGTTCTCATCTGTCAGCCCGGCCATTCTAAGGACCGGTATTATGGTTTGTCCTACATTATCATTTTGCGTGTATAGAGGATGCTACCTGTTGTGGCAGTATGTCACATTGCCAGTGTCCGTATGACTTGGCTCTCCTTGCGCAACCTCCGATGTGGTAGCGTTTCCATATTGGCTTTCCAGGAGAGGTGCTGCCTTTCCTCTGCATATCCATATTGATGCGATTTTTGTGACAATGGTGCTACATCCTGAACTTTGACGTAGATTGCTCTGCTGTGCGTAATTTTTATAGTACTCTGGCCAGTCAAAAAATGGACAGCAACCTCCGTTCATCATTCGCTATGCACACATCCTGGCATGCACGGATGATGCCAAATTATAGTAGCACTTTGTGCTCTAGCTAAACCTACTTTCGGCACATTTACATTGCCGTGTCTTTGTTCCTGACCCTATAGTGCATTCCCTACTGTTCTGTGTTTTCTGGTTACCAACACGACTTTTCCCTTAGCTATTCTGGCTTTCTTATTTCCCTGACCTTGCTCTGAATTATCATTCCCTTGACTTTTGGACTCCCTGACCTTGGATACTGTATCTTAACCATTCTTTTCTCATCTGTCAACTCGATCATTCTAAGGAACGCTATTACAATTCTCCTACATTAACATTCTGTATGAACAGGGTGCAACCCATTGTGGCAGTATGCGTGTCTGACTAGAATGTGATTGCTTTGAAGTTGAAAAACTTATCAGTAGCTGAAAAACTACTGGTATGCTATACTGCAGTGGTTCCCAACCGCGGTCCTCAAGTACCCCCAACAGGTCAGGTTTTCCAGATATCTGAAGCACAGCACAGGTGATATGATTTGCTGCTCAGTGATTGCAGGACTCAGTCTGCATTTCCCCAAGGTAATTTTTAAAACCTGGCCTGTTGGGGGTGCTTGAGGACCACGGTTAGGGAACCACTGCTCTACTGGATGAATTTGATTCGAGCCCCATGTGTTATATCCCATACAATACTTGTAGATTTTTAGAAAGGGGATGTGATGGAGTGACTGTACCCTAACTTGGTACCTCTGCCCGCGGGCTCTCTTCCATGTAACAGTCCCCGGAGCAATCTTTCTAACAGCTCCCCAAAACTTTAACCGCAGCTTAAAGAATGAGGCTCTAGCGTTGGAAATCAAACAGCAGAATGCTAGTTTATTCACACAGACACACCTACCCAGGCAAAGAACAACCCCCTTCATGAATCCACCCAAACAGATAATATCACAGATCATGTAGGACCTTCAAACAATGGGACTTCCTAGGAGGAGAAGGGGGAGGGAGAAAGCGGGTAAAACAAAAGGAATTTCTTAGAGAACGTACACAATAGAGAGAGCAGGTACTAATACAGAGATCTACGCTATACAGAGAGGGGTTAAATAATTGAGGGAATGTACACAATATACACAACGAGAGACTCTATAATAACTAAATAAGGGAATAACACATAGACATCAGTACTCTTTAGTTAGCTGGGGAATGTTTAAAACCCGTGAAAAACCAAATATATTTAGAAGGTCCACCAGTTCCCCATTAGTCTCTTTCACGGGCCATAGTCTCTGGTCAGGAGGCTAGCCCACAGCCCCCTCCAGATGCCCCAATGACGGTAGGTTCCGTCACAAGGGATATCTTTCCCTTCATTATGTCTTACATTCCCCTTTCCTATGATTCCTTATGCATCCAAACACTATAAAGGGGTTAAAAGTGTAGGGTTCTGAATTTTTCATTATAAAAATTTCACAGTTGTTAGACAGAGAAAAAAGAAATACATGGCAATAGCAAAAATCGCAAGTGCTGTGTCATCTCATAGCGGAAAGAAAAGCCATTGTTTGTAACCTTAGGCGAATCTCGGACAATGTTCAGCCGAATAGAAGGTTCTTGAATTAATGATGGCTCCATACGCATTGTGATCAGTGCCTTGATCAACGCAATGCATATTGACTTCAAATCGTACAGTCGCTTTAATTGGTAGTTTTGTATCTCGCAAAATTGGTTATGCCTTAGGTAACCGGTTTCAATTTCCCGTTGAATGCCTGGGGTCACATAATTCTGTTCTCTTCAACATTACAGCTTTCTGTATTGTGATGAACTGTAATAAATCACATTATCTTCACTTTTTTATTTTTTTTATGCCTGTTTGATGATGTGAGATAAAGCGAGTCTTACTGTCTTTGTATATCCATTTGTGCAGAGTTTTTTTTTTCTGGCCTATTCTGTAATCCCTGTGCTCCATAATTCTAATATATCAATTTTTAACTTTTTATTTTTGCTTTGATGGCAAGAAATAATTGCATTTTTCGTCTTTATTATATGGATTTAAAGATAAAAAAAAAGCAAAAGTGATGGTGGTCCATTATATGGTATAAATATATATCGAAAAGGTGACCGTCCAAGGTTGAAATCCAAGCGATAAATGATATTGTGCGGCATATAATTATTTAGAAAAGGGAAATAAAAAGAAAGGAAGACCAGAAGTACTCCTCCATTTTTAAAACTCTGCAGAAAACGTATCTTTTTATACATGTGAATAAAATTTATTGAAAAAAAATCATACATTAGTTGAAAGTCGAGACTAATTTTTAAGATTATTTTTCATGATTTTATTTGCTTGTGGTATAAGTCCAAACTCTTTAGACGCTTCATGTAAACACACACGTATAGGGTTGCCACATCGGCCGTGGTTTCCAGGACATGCTGGCCCCTATTACATTCTTCGCGCAGAGTGTTTTGCATGCGCAAATGCGCATTTGCGCGAGGGGCAAAACCCTTTGCGCTGAACGTTGTATTACAATGTTCGCGCAAATGATGCACGTTAACGTTTA
Organism: Leptobrachium leishanense; assembly: GCA_009667805.1. Lineage (NCBI taxonomy): Eukaryota > Metazoa > Chordata > Amphibia > Anura > Megophryidae > Leptobrachium > Leptobrachium leishanense. The sequence continues at coordinate 428,453,178 of CM019064.1, read as the reverse complement.
ACGCGAGTGACCCTGCGCGAACGAAATTTTGTGCGCGCATCCCATACTTAACCCTTTCGCTGCTGAGGCTTTTCCCGCCTCTGTGCTGAGGTCATTTTTACCGGTTTTGCTCATCATGTTTAAACGTGTTTTGAAGGCTTATTTTAGTATATGACCCAGACATATTATATATCGTTCTTTCCGTCAGACTCGACAGATTAATAATATGTCATTATTATATGTATACGTCATGACCTGTCTGTATATTATAACAAAAAATGCAATAAAATATGAATTTTCAATAATTTACAACGTGTAAAGTGTATTTTTTCACATTTTAATATGCGAGCAATTGCGATTATATTTTGTATGGGGTGCGCTTGTTAAAAAAATTAGAAATGGGGTCTCGTTACATTTTTTTTGGGGGAAATTACACGATTTTTAACAAACGCACCGCATACAAAAATCGTTAGTGCAGCATCATTGTTCACATTATAATTGAAATGGAAACAATATTGCTGCATTAACAAACCAAAAAAAAAAAACTTGTTTATTTTTTTTTTTTTTAAAATATTTTTTTTTTTTTAAAACTTTTTTCACAGTCGTGTTTATCGTTGGAACGGCCATGCTCTGGCTTATCCAACAGTACCAAACTTTAACCCCTAGCTGCCACGGATCGGGAGATAGGGGGTTCATTGGAACCCCCTATCTCCACCGTTGGTGGCAGCTAGGCATTAACTCCAGGACTGGCGTCATCGTGCTATGCACGATGACGCCAGTCCTCAGGGGGAGTTCCCGGAGGCTTGGCCGACATCCAAGATGTCGGCCAGCTCCGGGAAAGGATCACGAACCGGCGCTTTTCAGCGCCGATTCGTGATCTGGCTCCCCAGGGGTTAATGACAGCCACCGTTTGGAAGGGCAGGCTGTGCCCTTCCAAGCGGTGCCTGTATTAACCCCCTGCTCCCCGGCGATCGGGAGGGAGAGAGGTCCCCGCCGGGCTCCCGAGTGCTGGGCTGACATCCAAGATGTCAGCCTGCACCGGGGGGGCGCAGCAATCCGCCGGAATCCTGAGGCTTTAATGTCACTTTAACCACTTGGCTGCTACGGACGCGCAGAGCGCGTCCGTAGCACAGGAGAACCACTTGGCTGGACGCGCTGAGCGCGTCCATAGCAGCCAAGTGGTTAAAGTGACATTAAAGCCTCAGATTTTTTTAACATAAACCAGTACTATAATGTAAGCCTTACTGTAATCCAGTGTAGTTTTCGTTCTCTTTGCTGCTGTTCCATTTAAATCTTTATCTCTTGTCATACTGGGGACAACTTCCTGTTTTCAGGTGACTCCCTGTTCTCTGAAAGTTCTATGGAGTCATCGTGCACGTCACCGTGCATGTTCACAGCTCAGTGAGAACTACAGGATGAGTCATCCAGACATCCCCGCCCACTTGTGATTGGCCACAGCTGCTTTGTTTTTTTTTCTCTTCTGCCCTGTCATTCTCCTAATCAGAGCTAGGTATTTTTTTTTTAAACAAACTTTATTGGTTATGTTTTTTCATAAACAACCTATTCATTGCATTGTGATCTATGTGATGGCAGTCCTTTTTTTATTTTTAACAATTATCTCCTATGTGTTGATATATATTTAGATAATCTATGTAATATTTATATTGCTGCAATTTTAAAAACCAAGTTTTGATTATTCTTTATTGATTTAAATGTATGAGCAATGTAATCCTAAAAGCTAGTTCACACCACAAATACTGAGTTCCAGCCAAATTAGGTATCGGAACGCACATGATCGCATTGCGTTTAGGGGCGGGAGGAGGCACGGCGGTGCATTGAAGTCAATGGCACCACAGCCAAAACCCCCCACCCACAGTGCGATCGCCCGCACCTAGAACACATGGCACATCAATGCCTGCGTTCTGATCTGTTGTGGTCGGAAAAAAAATTTGCATGCACTATATTTTTCTGGCCGCACCAGACCAGAATGCAGGCATTGATGTGCCACGCATTCCGTTGTTGGCAATCGCACTGCGGCCAGGGGTGGTGGCTGCGTTGCCATTGACTTCAGTGCACCGCTATGCCCCCTCCCACCCCTAAACGCAGGGAGCCGGCCAGGACGCGAAACTGTGCGTTCCGGCATCAAATTAGGCTGGAACGCACTGTTTGTGGTGTGAACTAGCTCTAACATCTCTCAAGTATGTATATATAATATATATATGATAGTGGTATTAACACCTTGCGGTGTTAAGAGTGTTTGGCGCTGTAATATATTGGTCTCACAACAATTAGTAAATGTGATTTATATAAGCATGCAGCTCACCACAGGTGTGTCCCTCACCCACAGAAAATACAAAAAAATACAAACTCCGTTTGTAAGGGAGCGCAAAGAATAGATACAGCTGATATCTGTTCCCAGATGGTATCACAATTCTCTTTGATGGTCAATATATATATGCAGTCACTAAAAGGCAAACAAAACACATCTATTTGCGCAATATTGTTACACACATTTACAAAGCAATCGATGTGTACTCAGTATAGAAGGGCCACTCACAAGTAGGGAGCCTAAAGGCTCTTGATATTCGCAATTAAGCCTCTATGGGGGGCTCCTCCCATCAATCGAAATATTGCTAGATGTGTTCAAGATTTCTGCTGGCAATTTGAACCTCAATTAGATGAAGCAAAAAGACCAACACATGGCACAGTAACCAAATAAAGGCAAGTGGCAGTATATTGGGTGTATCCGTCTACTCACATATTCATGAGCCTCCCAATGAGTGGCTCAGTATTGTGGCTTTGGACCACTTTAAGGAGGGTCCCACCTCTTCCACGAATCCCCTGTTGGACTAGGATTGAAGAACTACCAGGGCAGTGGATACCCGCTGGATATACACAACAAACGGTCAAAAAAACTTGTAAAAATTAGGGGGATTTATTGCATATAAAACAAAAAGTTACAAAACAAATGGTGGGCTAAACCGATCTAAAGCACAGATATTTATGTGGTCAAACAGGGGTCATTTACATTCACAAAATCACAACCTCTTCTAGGGGACCTAATCAGACTGAAACATCATTGAACAAACATTGACGTTCTTGGAATGAGAAATCTAATTACATTAAGTAGACCGTAACAGTAAATACTACTTAACCTTTCTTAATGAATTAAGACAATGGGTGATAGTGATTGACCAATAGATTAAAGACAGCAGATTACAACCTATCCAAATATAAACCGATAACAGATACACACACTGTCAGGAACCATGTCTGCTGCTGGATCAACTCAAGGAAAGGTGCTGCCCTTATGGTCAGCACTAACTTCCAGCACTGATAGGGGTTAATAAGTCTGCACCAAGCACGCACAACACACACCTCTGACTATAAAGAGCCCCTCCCCATTCAGGAACTCACCTCAGTATTGAGATCCCTCCCAACCTGTTCACTTGTATGCCTGTTCTCTATTGCTATCCCTGATAAATTTGGATTTAAAGCAAACAAAACAAACTCCCTATAATAATTACCATTTATGAAATTTCAATAAACCTTTTTCAAGTTTCTTCTCATATATCAAAGTTGAAAACAGGGCGCGGCGCTTCACCATGGCGAGAGACAACAAAATCAGCCACAAAGCAATGTAGCGTCAGTACTGTCTGAAATATCCTTCCTTAGACAGGTCTTTTATTAGATTTCAAAGAACTTATAGCCAATCAGCATACAGATACATTTCTACGTCAGAGTTTAACCAACAGTGAGCCAAAAATTACTATATTGATTCAGAGATGGCTTTTTCTAGCATACACTTTTCACACACCCCTTCCTGCACACAAAGGAAATGGCTAAATTCCACAGGCTAACATCCTATGCAAGTAAAAGACTTGCAGGGTTTGACACTTATAATGGGGGGGGGTGGATTCACACTACCTATCATATTAAAATACCTTTCAATCGTCTCATTGATCACATATACAATCGTGATCACAAAAAGGGATGAAACAAACTAGACAATTAAACTAATTATACCTGGGGCCATAGTATCCTCGCCTAATACCTGTATGATATACGAAAAGGATTCCCCAAGGATGCCCTTTATGAGCATAAAATACACTTATCTATCTAGATTCACTCTTCCAGCGAACCACATTTGGAGCGTAGGCAAAAATACCTAATCTACACATTAAATAACTATTTATTCCCATTTCCCAAAATATAATTCACCGAACAAGAAAAGTATAATAACTTGAATGTAAAAGTTCATTTATCTAATAAATCAACATGAGTCAGATCTATATCTGTGTGTTTTCCTATGTTCAGCTTCACTCCACAAAACGCATATACACCTGCATTCATACACACATTCAAGAAATACATTCTCATTTTCACAAATTAAATCCTTTCTCACACTTATCTAGGGGATTAAATAAATAAAAAAAATAATATTCCATAATCTAATACCATAGTCCACAGTGCGAGATCAGGGTGTGGTCTTTTTTTCAACATCCCAGCTTGAGACGCATAATCATTGAATGTCATCAGAGCTCCCACCATAGGGACTCCTGAACAAGCTGTCTCTTTGCGCTGGTTGCTTATTACCTGTGACCTTTGACCTTGACACAAAATGTCCATGATTCGTTCCATATGCAGTCATTGTGACTGTCAGGTTTCTTGATGATGTGATATGGTTTTAGCAACAATAAAGAAAAGAAAAAAGAAAATATGGTATACCCCGCTAATCATATACATCCATTCATTCATTGTCACTCTCAAATGCACGAAAACAATAAAAATGTTAATTTACACAAGAAGAGACGCAGATAATAAATTTCAAAATGTCCCCGCGAAGCCTGTCGGCCTCACGCAATAAAAAATTATACTACTTCTGACTCATTGTTAGAGAAAAATATATATACGCAACTTTGGCTCAAAAGGGAAATAGCCGAAGTGCATATTCCACCCTTTTATTATATAATTTTTTTTTTTTTTTTAATTACTATCCTATTCAGTCTTGTTCGGTGTTGTGAAACAAACCTGGCGTTTATAAAACACACCAATCCTCAAATGAAATAAAAAAAATAAAAACAGCATTAATTTTATCGAATTAAAACTTTCCATTTACCACTATATATGTCATGAAACGTATTTATGCAAATGCATTAAATTATAGTTCCTAAATACATTAATGAACTCTAATTTTAATTGGATGTGATCTTCAATAATCCTAAATGTGTCAGGGAATTTTGAACAATATTGATTGTAACTAAACAACAAAAATAACAAATATAAAATAATAAAAGACACAAAATAATTATCACTTAGACGACATCAGAATATAAAAATACATTATCTTCTTTCTTTGTCTTCTGTCTTATTGGTTGAAAATAACAGTTTTGTAAAACTGACATGTCTGAAGTTGTATTTCCAAATCAATGATCTTCTATAAATAGCATGATTTATTGATGAGTTGTCGATAATTAGATTGTTTTATTGCCTGGTGTCTGATAATTCCTTATTATCTGGTTGATGTAACATTGCAATGTGAAATGATAATGTGTTTGAGTAAATTTCCTTCAATTCCAACATCTTTATCAATATTGGTATCGCATAATCTTCCATCTAGCTTGAGCAAAGTTGGCATGCATGGGTAATTTTCACCTAAAGTAAAAACTTGGGAAAAAAATGTATTATTAACCTGTCAAAAACTTTAAAATTCATATGGTTAAAATACTGTTAAAATGGAGAAAAAAATGCAACACATTTTTTTTTGGACACAAAGAAAAGGAGTGGTCATGAGTGCGACAACACGGAGGAGAGGAGGGGTCATGAGTGAGACAACACGGAGGAGAGGAGGGGTCATGAGTGAGACAAAATGGGGGGACTAGGAAAAGAATGTGAACTTCAATTCAATAAAAAAAACACAACAAAAATATCATGAACTGGGAAAGAAAGTATAGAAGTGCATGTTTAAAACTTGACGCGTTAATTAGCACAAAGTTCTCAGAGGAAACTCAGAGAAAAAGATTCTTAATAAACATCAATAATCTTTATTAAGGATATTGGTTAAAAACAAACATTCAAACGTGAGGTGTTTGTGCAGCTATTTTACAACCTGTTTTATTCCCTCCAAGAATATTCAATGGAGGCAAAGTTATACGCTATTGCACTTCACACCAAAAGACAAAAACATCAGACAGCAAAAAAAAATACTAGACATCTGGCTACCACTGCAGAAAAAGAAAACAAATCAAACAATACTCAGATACCAAACTACAACCTTCCATCTCCCTTAGTCAACTAAAATAAAACCAAAAACCTCACTCTCATTTGAAATCTGCCTAAATTCCTTTGTACAGCGCTACTAACCTGTAGGCGCTTTCCTTTAAACTTTCACTCAAATCCTTCAGCTTTATATCACTTCATCCTCTTAGATTCCAAACAACTAAACATGAACCTACATATATATATATTCCATTATACAAGTTACAAAACTGTAAATGATCTCAGTCAGCCATTTTGGCAAAACATATAACCTATATTAAGGTGCGTCAATCCCTTAGTGCTGGACTCAAACAAAGACCAGAGGAAAATAACCGACCACGCCTTTCTTGGGAAAATGTACAACTTTGAAGCCATCCTTGATATACTACTTTTTTATATATATATCATACATCAATTTATAATCCATTTACAGTAAATGCAGCTCCCATAATTACTTTCTTCTGTTCCACTACTGTACGCACGCCGAAGCACTCAAACCGCGCCCAATTCCACAACAGTTACAGTTTTATAAAGCACTAACAGCTCCAGAATTCAACTGCTACTACAGTCTTTCAAGGCATTAGACACATGTCATTTGTATATCCTGTTTAATTATCCCAAATAGATACTCACAGAACAACAAAAATAACTACATATTCCATTATCCAACTTGCACTGCTAAAAGACTACTAGCCTTCAAAGAAAAAAAATCCTTATACAAACACATAATAACATTATACATTACAAATAAAGAGTTTCTTTTAATTAAATAAAAAAAAGAACAAAGAGAGAAAAAATGAATGTATGAGAAAGAGAAAAAAAGTTAGCAGGCGCTTTTGAAAGTCACTGTAAAAGTAAAGCCCTATTGTCTCCATTTCCTGCTTTTTTTTTTTTTTTTTTTTACACGAGGCAAGGCAGTAATGACACAGAAACAAAGAAACCTGGTTTACGAAAAGCAGTCCCTATACATAAATTACATATAAAAAACATAATATCAAAACTACGAAATACAAAACATCAAAGATAAACACATATATTAATAGTTAGTAAAGACAAACATTTAAATAAACAGACGCAATCAATGGCCAGAAACAAAATTAAAAATAAAACAAAAACAAACATGCAATCTGAAAGAAAAAACAGTTAGCAAATCCTTTAGAATCAGCGCGCAAACACATGCAGCAAAAAAAATAAAGAAAAAAATGGCAGCAGCGCGCGAGAATAAAAATAAAAAAAATTAAGAGGAAAAAAAACTGTCTCTCAATGGGAGATTAAATCAGTTGATATACAAGAAGAAAATCTAATCAGTTAAAATAAAATTCTCACAATCACAAGATATGGACGACCCAGAAACACCAGAATTGAAGTACAAGATAGACACAGAACGGAGACAAAACAACTAGAAACATCTCGTTTCTTTTTTTATGAGTTCAATTTCCAGCAAATACAAATACTCAGCACACCACGGGTGAGTTCAAACACACGTGAGGTCCTCAAACGATTTTCCTTTACTACAATACATAAAATGACAAAAAAATCAAAGACAAAACCTTGCACCAAAAAAAAATTAAAAAAAAAAAATCAACAAGCTCTGAACCATAGCTTTAACTTCAAGGAAACCAAGCCTGGAGGCAAGTTCGCAAAATCTGAACAAGCAAATGTAAGAATACATTCAAATGTAAAGATACACTTAAATATAAAAATACATCTGAATGGCAAATCCCACTTCAGACACACAACTGATAAATTTGGATTTAAAGCAAACAAAACAAACTCCATATAATAATTACCATTTATGAAATTTCAATAAACCTTTTTCAAGTTTCTTCTCATATATCAAAGTTGAAAACAGGGCGCGGCGCTTCACCATGGCGAGAGACAACAAAATCAGCCACAAAGCAATGTAGCGTCAGTCCTGTCTGAAATATCCTTCCTTAGACAGGTCTTTTATTAGATTTCAAAGAACTTATAGCCAATCAGCATACAGATACATTTCTACGTCAGAGTTTAACCAACAGTGAGCCAAAAATTACTATATTGATTCAGAGATGGCTTTTTCTAGCATACACTTTTCACACACCCCTTCCTGCACACAAAGGAAATGGCTAAATTCCACAGGCTAACATCCTATGCAAGTAAAAGACTTGCAGGGTTTGACACTTATAATGGGGGGGGGTGGATTCACACTACCTATCATATTAAAATACCTTTCAATCCCAGTGTACCAGACCCCGCTGCTTATCTACTGACCATCCGCTTGCCTGATCCTTTTGAACCACGCACCGATACAATCAGAAGATACCTACTCCAGGTACTCATTCTTGTGTACCCTGCATACTGGGCTCAGTACCCCTGAACTGGGGTCCCACCATGGCCTGCGCCAGGTGCCTTCCTGACACAGAGACAATAGACAGCGAGGCAATATTCTTGCATAATCCAGATTACACAAACCTAATTACATTATTCTGGTTCGCCACAGAAATAAGCTTTAAACAAATTACAAAAAGTATGGCAATGCCCAAATGCACTATGAACATTCTCTGCCATAATTATCCGTACTCTGCGGACACGAAGCTGGCATCCGCTCCTCTCCAAGGGGCACACAGTCTGTATGTAGTGTGGGCAATCCTGTGCCAGTCCCATACACCTGGAACACAAATCACTGAAAAGGTAGCGGAGGCCTCCGTCACAAATAGTAAATAGTTTCAGTTGCTAAAATGCTTCTTTTACCAGTCAAGATTTAATAAGGCTTACATTAAAAGTCACTAGAATGACCCATTGAAAAGTAGTTGGTGTAACGGAAATGTAAAATAACTCTGGCTCGTGAATTTCATTCCCTGGCGATATGTGAACTGTGCAGCACTATGTATCTGTAGCGTTTTGTGTCCGTTGATGTCCTGAAGGAATCTTTCTTCTGTCAGATTTTCTTCGTGGATAAATCTTAGCTGCGAATGCATGCAGAGGTAAAACCCGAGCAGAAATTCTGAATATAATAAGAGTTTGTTTTCCCGAAGTAATTACCATCATTTCTTATCCAGCTACTTTATAATCTGTGGAATAGCCGCGATATTTGCATCATTTTATTAACTCGGCAGGCTCTGTCAAGAGGACTTTGTGTTTGCATAGCAGCGCGCAGAGACGACAGGCTTTCAGAATATTGAAATAGAAAATGATTACCTTTTTGTTCGTGTTAGTAGACACGCGGTATAGCTACGCGGTAAACTCAAACACTACGTTCACTTCATTAAATTCACTGACCTGCCTCTCCACACAGAGGTGCTTCTCCACATAACGATCCTGGTCACGCGTGCCTTATTGGTTTTCTTTTTTTTTTGGTTTTTAAAAGGTGCGAGCTCCGGGTGCCGCTATAAAGTACAGCGAGAGGAAGACCATGCTCAGGCTTAAACATTCAAGTGTCCTAGATTTGGTGGGATGATCCTAATACGTTTCTTTTTTCTGGTCTCCTGCTTCTGGGGGAACGCTTTAGAAAATAAACAAGAAAATAAATCCAATTACAGGTTGAGCGTTCCTTATCCAGAATGATCCAGACCCTGAGCATTCCAGATCCTTACAGATTTCAGAATCTGGGAGAGTCCAAAGGGGAACACTGCAGGAAAGTCGCAATTCCCATACCGCTGCAGTGCAGGGATATGTTGAGCAGCCTTTCCTGAAGGACATGCTGCACAGAACCAGCGTGTCTCTGTGCAGCATTTCCCACGCTGGAGCCGTTCACCTCCCAGCGCATTCCTTGTGATGCTGCAGCTGTTGGATGAGCGTTGACACGCTGTAGAACGCGTCAGGGAGGTGAGACAATCTGAAATTCAGAAGGTTAAAAAAAAACTCCAGATTTCAGAGTCTTCCCGGTTTCAGAGCTCCAGGTAAAAGGGTTTCTAACCAATTATGTTAAAAAGAAGGGGATTTACCCATGTGACAGCCAATCGACTGCATGCATCGTATGCGTCTTGTGTTACTGTAAAAAATATTGACATGGTAATGTCTGTTGAAACAAGGCATAGGTGGAAACACTTGGGCATATCATAGGGTAACGTATCAATTTCAACTGAGCCTTATTAAAGGACCACTACCACCAAAAAAATGAAAAATCCTTATTGTGTGTATTTGATGTTGCTGATATCTTACATGTGCATGGTTTTTCTCTTGTGTGTTTAGTGAAGACAGTTTTGTTTACTGTTTTATGTGTCACAGAAATCTATAAAACCAACTTATTGAATTGCGCTGTGTGGAAAGTATGTAAATAAAATCACCAGGGGGTTTTGTGTTGTTCCATGGAGTGTTGTTGGCCCACTATAATTTCTTATTCAGCGGACGACTCTTCTCAGTAGCAGAGAGAAAACAATAGATCCCCTCCAGCCTTGTCTAACCATTCCCTCCTCCCATCCCATTGCCTCTTTACAGCTCTGGTATAGGATAAAACCGTAGTGAAGTAAAACTTTCCATAAGATTTTGATAAATGTTGCATCATGGGAAAATCCTCAAAAAACTAATTTTATTTTTCCTTTTTACATGCAATTACTTCAAACAGGGAAAAAAACGCAACATGCACAAATAATCTTATATTAGTAGTGGCGTGCCTTTTTATATCTTCATTGGTTATACAGTATGAGGGTTATTCAGAGAGATCCCAAAAGTCACCGCATGTTCGTTCCCCGCACTTCAAAGCAATTCCTAATTTGCCGACCCTGTGGTGTATTCAGCAGGGACCACAGGGTCCCGTAGTGAAGGGAATACTCGCCGAACACTCGCCGAACACCCACAGAAAACCCACAGACACCGCCGGAAAAACCCAGCCGAACTCGCCGGAAAAACCCGACGAGCCGCCGATCACAGCGCAGAGCAGCCTCCAGATAAATCCGACAAGCAGATGAACGTGGTAAAAATACGCTTGAACGTTTCAAAATTGAAATGCTGTTTGTAAAAAAAAAAAAAACTACTGAACGAAAATGCCTGGAATTTACATATAAGATCTTATGAATGATAATAAAAAGGTCTGTTACAGAAAAAAAACAAAAACAATTTAAAAGAAAACGGAAAAAAATTTGGCCGAAAAATGCCTAAAAGATCCTAAAAAATCTATAAAGAGACTTTTTACAGCAGAATAAAATAATAAACGGTTTATTAGATATGGGATTAAAACGGGAATATTTTTAACATTGAAGCCTATGGGATTCGCCTGAATAAGCCTGCCGAATGAGACCACCGAACAGCAGGGAATTTCACTGACATTTCACTGCTGTTCGGTGTTCTGTGAATAGATTAACCATTGCTTCTCTATGGGGGATTTCACTGCCTTCGAACAGGCACCATATGTGCAGGCAATTCGCCAGGATTTGGCGATCTGCCTGCTGTCTAAATAGCCGAATGTCCCTGAAATGTCCCGTTCGCTGAAATTCAATTTCCGGTTACATTTCGGCTGCATTTCGGACTCTCTGAATAACCCTTTATGTGTATTAGATATCTATCTATCTAGCTCAACATTTCAGCCAAGATGACATCCTTTTTTTTTTAAATATCACTTTTAGTTTTAAAGCTCACCCTTTCTCTAGCTGTACTAACTCAGGTCCATTTCTGCCCCAGGGTTTACAGAATGCAGAAGTCCCTGGGGTCACCTTCGATGCTCTTATGTGGCCTGTTGTGCATGCGCAGCACCAATCCATGGCAGCGGTCACCACCAGCTCCTGCAAAGACATGGCTGTTGTCGGCACGCAAAGCGTTGGGCATTGGGGGTGCACTCCACACAGTCTGACCACTTAAGTAAGCAAAAGTGGCCGTGGTGCGCAGCGTGTCCCTTTTAGTAGTCTTTGGCTTCACCCGGTTAATCAATCTGTTTTGGTTTCTACTACTTCTATGAAATCCAAAACATCTCAGCCTTGTGGTTTCTAATGACGGATTGTACGGTGACATGTCAAGAAATTCTTTTAGTGTTTTACGTGCACTTTACGGGAGAAATTCTATGAGCCGCCACGTCTCGATTCGTTATTTTTGTTTGCTGTCCGACAACCTATTCATGGATATGTAAAGGAAAATCTATCGACTGATGCATTAAGGTGTTCTTTGTCTTTTTAGGTGCCTTGGCCGTTTCCATCCCTCGTCTTGACATCGTCATATCCTTCGTCGGAGCTGTGAGCAGCAGCACTTTAGCGCTCATCCTTCCACCCCTGGTTGAAATAATCACTTTTTATAAAGAAGACCTCAGTCTGTGGACCATTGTTAAGGACATTGTCATAGCAATCATCGGCTTCATCGGATTTATAATGGGGACTTACGTAACGATCGAAGAGATGATTTACCCGACTGCCACCCTGCCGCTGAATGGCACGGAAAGTATTTTTAATGGGGTTAATAGCAGTGACTTAGGCGTTCACTAGTAATTGATTTGCGTTTTTGTAGGGGTTTTTTCTTTTTGTTTTTGTGTGTTTTGTACAAGCCCGAAGGTGAAGGCATAAAATGTTATGAAATATCTCCAGCACTGGATTTTGTTTCCTCGTGTCGCTGTAATGCGTTTTTTATTTTTATTTTTACTGCGATACGCACCAGAGACCTTGAAGTCACAGAGATATAATTTCATAATAGAATCCAAGATTTATTTTGTATTCCAATTTTTATAGTCTGCAACGCGGAACTGGAGAGGCAAATTGCAGGCTGGGAATAGTTTTCACGCTCAGAAACATGAAAGCTTTTCTATTTTTTCCACTTTGAGTAGGATTCAACTCGATGTGACAACTAATTATTGTCGCTGTGTACTTACAATAAAAAACGTCCCCTTTTAAAATTACAGGTCTATTTTATGTGACAAAATATATCTGTACATTTCTTTTTTCCCCCTAGTAAATGTGTATGTATATATATATATTTTTTAAAAGGAATCTGCAGTCAATTTTTTGGTGTCCTGAAAGGCATTAAGCCCAGGTGGTTAAATCCAAAAAAAACGGTTATATCCAAATGACTCTGTGGATGCCCTCTGGGTGTTGGATAAAGCAATAAATCTTTATTGAAGCTACATAAAAGACAAACGTTTCCTCTCCCACAGAGGCTTTATCAAGGTGATGTACAAATTGCAAATGGTAAAACAATTTATAGAAAAAACTCACCACGAGGTACCCCTTCAGATTTTGGAACAGTGAACTCTGCAAAGGCGTGCAGCATGACTGATGAGTTTTTTCTCTCGTAATCCATAAATTGTTTTATTTGCCATTTGTACAGTACCGCTGTCTCGGAGTTACACTTGACTCTGCTCTTTCCTTCATCCCTCACATCCAGTCGTTTTCCTCCTCCTGCCGCTACCAACTACGTAATATTTCCAGAATTCAGCCATTTCGTACCGCTGACACCACAAAACAACTAATCCATGCCCTTGTAATCTCCTGACTTGACTATTGTGGCATCTTCTAGCTGGCTTCCCTCTCTCCCACCTCTTACCCCTACTGTCCATTCTGTATGCCTCTGCCAGGCTCATCCACCTCACCTGCCGCTCGGTCTCTGCTGCTCCTCTCTGTGAGTCCCTTCACTGGCTCCCCATCCACTGCAGAATTAAATTCAAAATCCTTACCCTGACCTACAAAACCCTCACGAACTCCGCTACCCACTACCTGTCCTCACTAATCACCAAATACACCCCAGCCCGCTCCCTAAGATCAAACAGACCTGCGCCTAGCTTCTACCCCATCACCTCTTCCCATGATAGACTGCAGGATTTCTCACGCACAGCCCCCATCCTCTGGAACACTCTCCTCATACTGTTAGACTTTCCCTTAGTTTCCCTTCCTTCAAACGTTCCATTAAGACTTTCCTATTCTGACGAGCCTACCGCCTGACTCACTAGTACACCTCACTGCCCCAACCAGTCCATCACTCTCACCTTGCAGTCCTCTCCTCCTGTTTCCACCCCCAACACTTCTAGAATGTAAGTTCCCACGTAATAGGGCCCTCCTTTCCTCCTGTACTGTTTGTCAAAATGTTGTTCAGTCTCACTGTATTGTAACTAATAATGCACCGATACTAGTATTGGTGCCGATACCGCCATTTGCACGACTACCTTGTACTCCTGCAAATACCCTGATTCCGCCCACGATACCCGGTAGCCAGGTCTGAGCCAGCTTGACGGTATCCAAGGGGCTTGGGCAGCTGTGTGAATGCATTACAAGCAGACGGCCAGTGTAACTCTCCGGCCCGGCTGTGTTACCGAGCGGCCATTGGGCTGTTGAGGCTGTGACGCAGGCCAGTGGCGTAGCGTGGGTTGTCAGTGCCCGGAGCTAGCCAAGAATTGTGCGCCCCCCCCAACCTTTGGACACGTTGGCATGCCCCGATTTCCTTCCACCATTAGGGCATTGAACCCCTTAACTGTGATACAATGTAATGTGCAGAATGTAGGAGTGTATCACAGAGCTCCACAGCAATAAAACCCACAGTAATGTGCAGCTCACACATGGATATATATTACCCCCAGCAGCTCAAACATGGATATATATTGCCCCCAGCAGCTCAAACATGAATATATTTGCCCCCTGTGGCACAAACATGAATATATTTGCCCCCAGTAGCTCAAACATGAATATATTTGCCTCCAGTAGCTCAAACACGTATTTGCCCCCAGTAGCTCAAACATGAATATATTTGCCCCCAGTGGCACAAACATGAATATATTTGCCCCCAGTAGTTCAAACACAAATATATTTGCCCCGTAGCTCAAATGTGAATGTTTGCCCCCAGTAGCTCAAACGTGAATATATTTGCCCCCAGTAGCTCAAACATGAATATATTTGCCCCCAGCAGCTCAAACATGAATATATTTGCCCCCAGTGGCACAAACATGAATATATTTTCCCCCAGTGGCACAAACATGAATATATTTGCCCCCAGTAGTTCAAACACAAATATATTTGCCCCGTAGCTCAAATGTGAATGTTTGCCCCCAGTAGCTCAAACGTGAATATATTTGCCCCAGTAGCTCAAACATGGATATATATTGCTCCAGCAGCTCAAACATGAATATATTTGCCCCCAGTAGCTCAAACATGAATATATTTGCCCCAGTAGCTCATACATGGATATATATATTGCCCCCCAGTAGCTCCAGCATGAATATATATTGCCCCAGCAGCTCAAACATGGATATATATTGCCCCAGCAGCTCAAACATGAATATATATTTCCCCCAGTAGCTCAAACATGGATATATTTGCCCCAGTAGCTCACACATGAATATATTTGCCCCCAGTAGCTCAAACATGAATATATTTGCCCCCAGCACCTCAAACATGGATATATATTGCTCCCCTCCCCCCCTTGCTCACCGGCTCTGAGGGATGACCTGTGATGGTCATCAGTGCTCTTAACAGGCAGCCAGCGGCACACTATGTAAATGCCGCGGTGGTGCCTGCAGCGTGCTTGCATCCCAGTCTAAAACTAGAGCAGGCACATTGCACTGGCGCTGCTCCTCACGTGACATGTCACGTGAGGGGGCGGCGCAGGCGCCACCGCGGCGTTACCAGAGTGCGCCGCTGGCTGCCTGTGTGCATTGATGACCATTATAGGGCAGGGAAACCGGTGGGGGCCCACTATGGCACCCTTAAAAAAAACTGTGCCCGGTGCCACCGCCCCCCACGCTACGCCACTGGACGTGGCCTCCAGCCGTGATCTTGCGGGAGTCGGCTTGTGGCTGCTCAGGAACGTGGCCAGCTGAAGGGGAATGGTGGCCAAATGCTTTTAATGCATTCGGACAGCTGCCCCGGCATCTGTCTGAGGTCTGCGGGTATGTCTAGTCTGAGGTCTGTAAGTATACATATATCTGACCTTGATAATGGCTCCAGCGAGAGCCGAAACGTCGGTCTTCATTTTTTAATATGCTCCAGTAAACTTTATTATTTTATTTTTCGAGTGCAACCATTCTCTCTTCATATGTATCTGACTGGATATATATATATATATATAGTATATATATATTATATAAGGTCTGATTCCGCAAAATCCTAAATTATTTCTCAAAAAGTGGTCACATGACCGTAAATAAAAGTATCGGTACTTGTACAGTACTCGGTCTTAAAGTGGTATCGGTGCAACCCTTACTGTAACCCTGTCTATATGGTGCCCATTGTTCAGCGATACAAAATATGCTGGCGCTAAATAAATAAATAATACCTTGATAAAGCCTCTGCGTGAGCCAAGACATTGGTTATTTTAATGTAGCTTAAATAAAGATTTACCGTTTCATCGAAGACCCTGAGTACATCCACAGAGCCATTTGTGTGTGTGTGTGTGTGTGTGTATATATATATATATATATATTTTTATGTTTAAGTATACATGTAGCAAATACTGTTATAAGTGCTCGTCCTAGTGATAAAAAAAATTAAACGTTCTGAAAATTAAGGTTTTCAAGGTGAAGTGTGCCAAAATACTATACTGAAATCGGAATTGTAATTTACACTAATTTGCCAGTTTTTGTTGCGGTATTCTGACATGGCATGATGTATACACATAGTTATGATATATTTTTCTCCTGAGTCAGCTTAAAAACTGATAAATAATTTGTGTGGCTCCTACACTCAAACATGATCTCAAATCACATCTAAACATGACGAGAACAAAATCGTGGACAATGAGTTTGGCACACAGGGGTGAAATGGCTCAGCAGTGAAGAGGTTAATGTGTTGTGTTGTAAAAGCGACTCAAACCATTACACCATATGACTCCAGCCATTTACTTAACAGCTAGACCCATTATCTTAACAACATGGTCAGTTTGTTTGTTATTTCTCTAAGATACCAAGTTCTCATCCATCCCCCTGTTAGGACAACCTTCTGTGAGCTACAGTTGTGTTCAAAATTATTCAACCCCCACTGAAATTGAGGGTTTTTGGCCAGTTTGACATTGATTTTGATCATTCAGTCATCTTGCTTACAATTAAATCAAAGAGGCACGTGTAGGTCAGACAAATATAACATAACATTTATAATGAAATAACCACAAATGTCTTTTCTGTGCTCACATCATTATCAGTTTTATTCAACCCCCAAGTGACATTCAATCTTAGTACTTAGTACAACATCCTTTTACAGTTATAACAGCTTTTAAACGTGAAGCATAGCTTGACACAAGTGTCTTGCAGCGATCTACGGGTATCTTCGCCCATTCGTCATGGGCAAAAGCCTCCAGTTCAGTCACATTCTTAGGCTTGCGCACTGCAACTGCTTTATTTGAGTCCCACCAGAGGTTCTCAATCGGATTTAAGTCAGGTGACTGCGATGGCCACTCCAAAACGTTCCAGCCTTAAATCTGCAACCATGCTCTAGTGGACTTGGAGGTATGCTTGGGATCATTGTCCTGTTGAAAGGTCCAACGTCTCCCAAGCCTCAGGTTTGTGACGGACTGCATCACATTGTCATCCAATATCTCCTGGTACTGAAGAGAATTCATGGTACCTTGCACACGCTGAAGCTTCCCTGTACCTGCAGAAGCAAAACAGCCCTAAAGCATGATTGACCCCCCGCCATGCTTCACAGTAGGCAAGGTGTTCTTTTCTTCATAGGCCTTGTTCTTCCTCCTCCAAACATAGCGTTGATCCATGGGCCCAAACCGTTCTAATTTTGTTTCATCAGTCCACAGAACACTATCCCAAACTTCTGTGGTTTGTCCACATGACTTTTGGCATACTGCAGTCGACTCTTCTTATTCTTTGGAGACAGCAAGGGGGTGCGCCTGGGAGTTCTGGCATGGAGGCCTTCATTACGCAGTGTGCGCCGTATTGTCTGAGCTGAAACTTCAGTACCCACATCTGACCTATCTTTTCTCAGTTCCTCAGCAGTCACACGGGGACTTTTCTCCACTCTACGCTTCAGGTAGCGCACAGCAGTCGAAGTCAGCATCTTCTTTCTGCCACGACCAGGTAGCGTTTCAACAGTGCCCTTTGCCTTGAATTTGCGAATGATGCTTCCTATGGTCTCTCTTGGTATGTTTAACATCTTTGCAATCTTCTTATAGCCATTGCCCTTCCTGTGAAGAGTAATCACCTCTTCTCTTGTCTTCCTGGACCATTCTCTTGACTTCACCATGTTTGTAACCACACCAGTAAATGTCTAGAAGGAGCTGAGTATCACAGTCATTTTAAAGCTGCCTAATTGGTGCTTATTATGCTTTATTGCTGCTCCGTGACATCCACAGGTGTTTTCAATACCTGATTGAAAACACTTGAATGAACCTCTGTTCTTCAGAGTGGTAGTCTTTAAGGGGTTGAATAATTGTGTCATTGAAGAATTCCCAAAAGAAACATTTACTACTGTATTACAAAACCAATTGATGTCATTTTAGTTGCATATGGTTCTTTAAAAAGTCCTTGTAGGATTTCATTCTGAATACAATTACAAATGTACACTAAATTCCCTAAAACCCTTTACAGCATTGGGGGTTGAATAATTTTGAACACAACTGTAAGAAGAGCCTATTCATGGCTCTATTACATGTGAGTATCCAAACAGCAGCACTCCTGTGCATTTTTCTATATGGATTACTTTATTGTTTTATATGTAGCCTGTGTATACTATATATGTATTATGATTTATTAAGGTGATTTTTTTTTTAATATTATTCAGGAGTTTGCTTTTTCACAAAACGTTAAGATTCTTATGGTTGTATTGTTTTGGTCTCGTGTTGTATAGTCTTTGGGATATACGGTTTTATCTTCTGCTCATGGCCAGAGTGCTGGATTGCATCTGCAAATCTGTCTCTGTATACTACACATGTATTATGATATATTAAGGTAAAAAACATATATATTTTATTCACAGGTTAATTTTGTCTCTTGCAGTTAAGATTCTTTTAGTTGTATGTTTTGACTCGTGCTTATAGCCTTTGTATATATTATTGTATGGTACAAGCATTCCTGGATTTGATTTCACGCCAATGCCAATTTTCCGATATCCTTCAATTTTGTACATTTTTACATTGAAAATATATAATTTTTAGTTCCTTACGGCATTCTAATTTGCTGAGGACATTTTTAACTCCCTTCCTACTGCAGCTATAGCAAACATACTAATTAGAGGTGACCCCCCTCCCCTCCACTGTCTTGGCCCAATTCCCAGCGAGTGAAATATACAAATGTTCAGTTATAGCTAATTGTATATTTGGATTATTTATTATTTAACACCTTTTTTTTAATGTGTAGCTTTGTAACAAAACTCCTGCTTGCTGGGTTTTAGATGTTCCTGTATACCAAATCAGTGGAATGGGTAGGCACCCCACATAAAACTGACTTTATTCAATGGTGCTTTAAGAGACAGGCTCCTTAAATTGTGAGAATCCATTTGTTAAAATACCATGACTGAGCCGACAGCACATTTGTCACCTATTTTTAAAGTATATCTTCCATTATTAAAGGGCCACTACCACCAAAAAATGAAATGTCCTTATGCAAGATATCAGCAACATCAAATAAACACAATGTGTTTTGTTTAACGCCGCAGGACGTACATTAGGCGGGCTTTGACGCCGCAGGATTTAATTGTACGTCCTCGGCGTTTACAGCCCCCCTCCGTTAATACTCACCTCCTCCGGTCGCTCCCACGCTGCTCTGACTCCCGCGGAGTCAGATCAGTGTGAATCCCTCCTCCGGCGCACTAACGTCATTGCGCCGGTGGCGTGATGACGTCAGTTTCAGGCGTCCCGTCCCCCCCCCCGCCGGAGCAGGGGAAGCGCCTGAAGTGGAGGGGGGATCCTTTGGATCCCTCTATCTCCCCATCGCCGGGGACCAGGCGGCTGTGGCCAGCATCGCTGGAAGGGTCACAGCCTGACCTTTCCAGCGATGTATGGGGGGTTAACCCCTTAGTTGCCAGGTCGCGACTGGGCACTAATTTGTGCCCGATCGCGGCCTATTTCCGGTGGGGGCCGCCATCTTGGATGGCAGCCCCCACCTCTGGGTCCCCCCGGTCAACTGACTCATCGCGCCATGCGTGATGATGTCAGTTAACCGGGGAACCCCCTAGCTGCATAGGGATTTCCTATGGAAATCCCTTAGAGGAGATAGGGGGTTTTTTTGAACCCCTTTATCTCCTGATCGGCAGCTAGGGGGTCATGTATGATATTGCTGGAAAGGCCAGAGCATGGCCTTTCCAATGATATCAAACATGACCATGTTATAAGTAAAATAAAAGTTTAAAAAAAGTAAAAATAAAACTAATAAAAAAATAATTAAATAATAAAAAAATACGTGTTTTTTTTTTTTAATGCAGCACTATTGTTCAAATTTCAATTATAATGTGAACAATGAGGCTTCACTAATGATTTTTTTTGGGGGGGTTTAGCTAAAATCACGCAATTTCTCCCCAAAAAAAAAATGGGTTCCCTGTTCTAATTTGTTTAACAAATCTACCCCATAGCATATGACCGCAGAGTCTCGGATAATAAAATTAAAAAAAAAAAAACACTTTACACACTTTGGAAGATTGAAATTTTATTGAAAATTCAAATTTAACTTTTTTTTACATTTTTTGTTATAGCATTTTGGCAGGGCATGACATATACATATAATAATGATATATTATTAATCTGCCGAGTCTGCCGGAAAGAACTATACATAATTTGTCTGGGTGGTATAATAATACGTGACTTTAAAACGGTCAAAATGAGCTCAGCAAACTTCTACTTCCGAAACAGCGCCGAAGTTGTAAAATTACTCCCGTCCTTAAGGGGTTAAGGAAATATTTTCCTCTATATGTGTCACTGGATGCATCCATTGTGTGATATTCTCCTCTATATGTGTCACTGGAGGCATCCATTGTGTGATATTCTCCTCTATATGTGTCACTGGATGCATCCATTGTGTGATATTCTCCTCTATATGTGTCACTGGATGCATCCATTGTGTGATATTCTCCTCTATATGTGTCACTGGATGCATCCATTGTGTGATATTCTCCTCTATATGTGTCACTGGATGCATCCATTGTGTGATATTCTCCTCTATATGTGTCACTGGATGCATCCATTGTGTGATATTCTCCTCTATATGTGTCACTGGGTGCATCCATTGTGTGATATTTTCCTCTGTGTGTCACTGGGCGCATCCATTGTGTGATATTTTCCTCTGTGTCACTGGGTGCATCCATTGTGTGGTATTTTGTGTTTTAAACTGCCCCCCCGCCCCACTGTATCTTTCTATCACTTGCTCTTCACTGTGTGGCTTTGGCCATAGAATGGAGTCTATTGATCGATCACGGACTCACATCATTGTATTGTGTGGGATGTATTCAAAGGACATCACCAGCGTGTAGATTAGAAGTATTTTAAGCTCCCTGTTTTATCTCATTCAGCTGCCAGCTCTTAGGTAGCCTGGAGAACAATACACTCTTGCTGTCTTATGTAAACATTCACTCCTCCACCTCATTAACTGTTAAATACTGTAGATTTAGTAAACACCAGCCACAAAGTAAAGCTTTTGCACAGATTTTGTTAAATGCTGCATCATGGGAAAAATCCAGAAAATGGAAACGGGAGATAAAAAAACAATCAAATTTTATTTTTACTTTACAAAAGCAATTACTTCAAGGAAAAAAACAGCAGTATGAGTTTTATAATGTGGTTTTATTTGTAATGCTCAAGTAAACTAGTCACAGTTTATGTAAGTGGTAGTGTCTCTTTAACCTCCCTGGCGGTATTCCCGAGTGTGACTCGGGGTTAAATTTTGCTACCGCGAACGGTAACCCCGAGCCACACTTGGGCTGCATATTCACCTCATCCTGCTCTCCCTCACTGTCCCCCGCAGTGTGATCGCGGCAACTTGCTTCCTGGTAACGCTCCCTGCGAGTCACACGATGCAGGGGGTGGGACCAGGCAGCAAATTAGCAAGCTGTAAAAAAAAAATGATCCAATAGCATGACTTGCTCATGAACGGCCACTAGGTGGCACTAACAGAACAGAAACAGACCATATACATTCTTATATGTACTGTATATATGGTTTGAAGATCTCTTATTTGCACGGATTTCAGTGAGCTATTCCTAATTATTACAGGCTTACTATATAAAACAACACGTTTCCTTTAAAAAAAATTTTAGATGCTTTTAGACACAAAATTTTTCAAAAAATTAGACCGTCAGGGAGGTTAATGCTGGCCTGGAACCTACATGTACTTTTTTCACATTTTCGTTATCATTTCTAATTTCGTGTTCCAACACATTGAATTAAGAAGGATGTGAAAACATTCAGTTTATTTTTATATGTATATCTACATGATACCCCATTGCTGATTGTTACAAGGTTTGCATTGTGTAGTAAAATATCAAAATTTCTATATTGAATTTACACTCTGTGAATATTGTATATAGGAGTGGAAAACCTGTCTTTTAAAAAGAAAATGTTTTTACATGTATTTTATACACTGTTTTGAAGCATAGTAAAATTTTAAAAAATGTCTATTTGCAAAATATGCTAATATATTGAAATATATTCTTATGAAAAATTAAGAACACTGTCGTTATTCTTTCTATTATCTGTATTGTACAAAGATATGGTAAAAGACACTTATGCACAGGAATTGTTATTCTAAGGTTGTTAAAAGCTTAAAATAATATATAAATTTATTATAAATTTTTCATAAATTTGTTTACCACATACAGAATTATTGCTGGGATTAAAGGTTTTAGGCTGGTGTCAGATGAACGCAGTGATCACGTCCGTGTCGCCGCACATTTTAATGTCCGTCGTAGCATAAAATTATGATCAATAGAGACCCACACAAGAAGTACGTCTGCATAGAAGTGCGGACGCACAACGCACGTGGCACCGGACGCAATTTAGGCAAGAACATCAAAGTGCTAGGACGGACGCACAGAGTGTGCAACGTCCGTGTAGCTTTGTGTGTGAGTGATGGAATGTAGTCAGACAGACTGCATTTTTGACGTCCAGCATTTTTGACGGACAAAAGGTTTTTTCATATCATGGATCAATTTTTTTCATTTTACATATTTTATTTCCCATCTACATCAGTCAAAAAAAACGTCAGTCAAAAAAAAACGGACCATGTGATGTCTACAGTATCATCAGTCAGAAAGTACGTCAGTTGTGCACGGATGCACAGTGTGCTCAGAATGCGTTCGTCTGACATTAGCCTTAAACTCCAAATGGTTTCCTTTATTTTGCACATTTTCACAAGGGGTCTGTGTTATTAGCATACAGGCAGAAATGGACTTAGTGTCAAATACAGTGAATTTATTACTATGCTAGATAAAAAAAAATGTTCAGATGAATTTTATTGGCATACAGGCAGAAATGTCCTTTGTGTCAGACACACAAAATGTGATAAAGATAATTAAATGTTCTGATCTCCTGCTTATGGGGGTTTGTAGTGATGAAAATGAGATCATTAGCAATGCAGCTTCCAAATAATACCAATATCGGTATGTGCTGCATAATGCCTGTGTATGGAAATTACAGTAACATCTTGTATCTGTATTTGCTACATAATGCCTGTGTATGGGAATTACAGTAACACCTTGTATCTGTATGTGCTGCATAATGCCTGTGTATGGAAATTACAGTAACACCTTGTATCTGTATGTGCTGCATAATGCCTGTGTATGGGAATTACAGTAACACCTTGTATCTGTATGTGCTGCATAATGCCTGTGTATGGAAATTACAGTAACACCTTGTATCTGTATGTGCTGCATAATGCCTGTGTATTAGGGCTGTGCAATTAATTGCAATCGCAATCGAATCTCGATTTCTGACCCTGCAAATTCTAAAATCGCATAAGGCTGCAATTTTCGGCTCCCTGTTAACTTCCGGCGGCATGGTGCTTTGGGCGCTCGCAGGGGGACCACGTGACGAGCCGCGTTCTCGCGGGCGGCTCGTCACATGTTCCCCCAGGCGAGCGCTCAAGCTCCATGCCACCGGAAGTTAACAGGGAGCCGGACACACGTGGTGCACAGAGGTGAGGCTGGGGCAGTATCCATGTGCTGGGGTAGTATTTCCATGTGCTGGGGCAGTAATTTCCATATGCTGCGGCAGTATTTATTTATTTCCATGTGCTGGGGAGGAATTTATTTCCATGTGCTGGGGCAGAATTTATTTCATGTGCTGGGGCAGAATTTATTTCATGTGCTGGGGCAGTATTTATTTCCATGTGCTGGGGCAGTATTTATTTCCATGTGCTGGGGCAGTATTTTCATGTGCTGGGCAGTATATCCATGTGCTGGGGCAGTATATCCATGTGCTGGGCGCAGTATATCCATGTGCTGGGGCAGTAATATTATCCATGTGCTGGGCAGTATATCCATGTGCTGGGGCAGTATATTCCATGTGCTGGGTTAGTATTTTCCATGTGCTGTGGGCAGTATTTCCATGTGCTGGGGCAGTATCCATGTGCTGAATACTGAATACATTTAGAATGTATGTAGCATGTTTGAAAAGGCAAAAACAATTGGCTAAATCGCAAATAAAATGAATCGCAATATTCATTCAAGAATCGCATATGATTATTTTGTCAATATTGCAGCAGCCTACTGTGTATGGGAATTACAGTAACATCTTGTATCTGTATGTGCAGGCATAATGCCTGTGTAATGGGATTACAGTAACACCTTGTATCTGTATGTGCTGCATAATGCCTGTGTATGGAAATTACAGTAACACCTTGTATCTGTATGTGCTGCATAATGCCTGTGTATGGGAATTACAGTAACACCTTGTATCTGTATGTGCTGCATAATGCCTGTGTATGGGAATTACAGTAACACCTTGTATCTGTATGTGCTGCATAATGCCTGTGTATGGGAATTACAGTAACACCTTGTATCTGTATGTGCTGCATAATGCCTGTGCCATAATGCCCCTGACGTACCATGTAGGTCCACAGGTCTAAGGTAGACCCGTGGCCATGACGTACATAGTACGTCTGCGGTCCCTATGGGGTTAAAGGCCTGATTATGGCCTTTCCAATGATACCAAACATGACTAGGTTTGGGGTATATAAAAATAACAATTAAAAATTTTTTTTTTTTTTAAATGTCTGAGGGGTATAATAAAATAGGGCTTCCATTGACGTTTAAACATCATGAGCATAAAACAGTCAAAATGAGCTCAGAGCAAAAAGAATGGGTATTTCTAATCTCAGGACAAAATTTCCTTTTTTTTTTCTCATCATATTTCATATTTTTTTTATAGTAAATTATATGATTTGATGGAAATAATGGTATCTTTAGAAAGTCAGTTGAATCATGGCCATGTTTAGGAATATCAATGTGACTATCTAAGCGTAAAACAAAATAACCACATAACGGCAGCCACACTGTAACTTATACAGACGGAAGCAACACCAGCCTCAGTTTAAATGGAATTGGGTTTTGTTTGATCCTCAAATCTGATTCCAGAGAAACAGACTAACTCATTCTTTGGGACAGTGGAATATATGGCACTGGAGATCGTGCTAGGCTCACCATACAGCCACGCGGTTAACTGGTGGAGCCTTGGGGTCCTGCTCTATATCATGCTGGTTGGAGAGGTAAGAATTGTCCCTTACTGGGATTCTGCGATCCTGGAAAATGATGGGTTAATACAGAGCTGCATGTTCCTTTCCTCTCTATAATCCCAAAAAATTATAAACTGAACACTGTGAATCTGATTATTTTTATTCATTTCTCTTCTTTTAGTATCCCTTCTTGGGGTCCAATACTGAGAAGATGGCTGAGAAAATCACCAGCTCTTCTATCAAGTTTCCGCGTTCCATCTGTCCGAGGGCCCACGACATCAAAAAAAGTGTCAGTTGCGAGCACGCGTTCTTAAGTCTTATATGGGTTATACACCATTAGATCTTGTGCCATGAGTGAGCTGTGTTCATCAGAATGAGAGGAAGCATGGACCTGTGTTCTATCTCCTACTGTACTGGACACCATTGAGGAGCACCCACCAGTGACTATCCATAGTAAATCCATGTAGGGGGGTCTCCACAGAATAATAATAATAAGTTGCTTTTTCTCTTCATTATTTTCCAATTGGTGAAGGAAAGCCCAGACAGATGCCTCGGTGTGAGTAGGAAGGGAGCTGAGGATGTGAAAGAGCATTTCTTCTTCAATGTATGTCACATTGCTATTATTCCAGAAATGGCTTAGCAGAGACAGATCATAGAACACACGGGTATTCTGTATAACACACTGACACAGGGCGGATCCTCTATATAACATACTGAGGCAGGCTGATTCACAAAATAACACGCTGACACTCGGCGGATACCCTATATAACATGAGGATCTTCTATATAACTCACTGAAACTTCACAGATTCTTTATAACAAATCTTGGCTCTACCATGTTGTAAAAATGGTCCAGTCAAAATAAAGAATTTAATGAACTTCTAATAAATTCTTCACAGAATTTGGATTTTTTTTATGGCAGATTTTCTGGTTTCTGCAATTTAATATTTGTATTTTGTTGATTTATTCGTTGCTGCTTATTCCTTGTATTTTCTCACTTTCCCTTTTAACTCTTTCAAACAGAACATTGATTGGAATGAATTGCTCCTCCGGAATGTGACTCCTCCATTTGTGCTGTCCATCCCGGAGTTGAGGACACCAGCAACTTTGAGGCAGAGTTTAAATCCGAGGCGCCTGTACTGTGACCCCCCCAGCACCAAAGTCTGAAAGAGACAGGAGGAGGCTTTCCAGAGCTTCGATTGGATCGCTGAGTGGGAAGATTAAATGACTGTCCAAAAGATCAGGACACATAACACGGGCTCAGGAAGGAATTTTGTTTTCTTGGACAACCTTCTGATAAAGTGTCCAAGTTTTTTCCGCCTTCCTCCAGACCAGCTGATAATAAGCAAAGCATCTTTGGGCACGATTATATATTAACCTGGCGTTTTATTTATTTCCACTCTTCATGTCCCAAACCGCTCTATTTTTTTTTTTTTGTTATGCCCCCCCCCAGGTGTATCCCGAGTGTAGCTCGGGGTTAAATTCCTATGTTGGAAGCGGTAACCCCGAGAAACACTCGGGATGCCGCTGGATACATCACCTCTCCCTGCGCTCCCTCGATGTCCCCAGCTGTCTCCTCTGGTGACCTCGACCTCATTACTTCCTGGTTCCCTCCTCGCGAGAAGGAATCCAGGAAGTAAAACACTGCGATCGCCGGAGGAGACTGCAGAGATCAGCGAGGGAGCGCAGGGAGAGGCGATGTATCCGGCCCAAGTGTGGCCCGGGGTTACCGCTTTCAGCGGTGAAATTTAACCCCGAGACACACTCGGGATAACAGTCAGGAGGGTTAAATCAATGTATCAATAAACGTTGCTTGTGCAGCCCCATCCTCAATCGGCATGTCTGATCCATTATTTCCTTGATTTACACAAAATATTTCCATTGTCTTAATGTTGTCTAAGGGTAAGTAGTCAATGTAATAGAGCAGCAGGAAATGCTGGCAGAATGCTTGGTTGTGTAGGGAGAGGTATTAGCAGTAGGAAAAGGGAAGTGCTCATGCCACTGTACAGAGCACTGGTGAGACCTCACTTGGAGTACTGTGTGCAGTACTGGAGACCGTATCTCCAGAAGGATATAGACATCTTAGAGAGAGTTCAGAGAAGGGCTACTAAAATGGTGTACGGCTTGAAGCAGTGGCGTAACTAGAAACCTGAGGGCCCCGGTGCAAGAATCTTTGAAGGGCCCCCCCAAAAAAAAGATCTATGTATTTTTACTTATTTTTCACTGCAAAATAAAACAAAGATAGTATTGCCCCCAGCTCACATGGATATATATTGCCCCCCAGCTCACATGGATATATATAGGGCCCCCCAGCTCTCATGGATATATATTGGCCTCCAGATCACATGGATATATATAGGGCCCCCCAGCTCTCATGGGTATATATAGGGCCCCCCAGCTCTCATGGATATATATAGGGCCCCCCAGCTCTCATGGGTATATAGGCCCCCAGCTCTTGGGTATATATAGGGCCCCAGCTCATGGGTATTTGGGTCCCCCAGCTCATGGGTATTTGGGTCCCCCAGCTCATGGGTATATATTGGCCCCCAGCTCATGGGTATATATTGGCCCCCAGCTCATGGGTATATATAGGGCCCCCCAGCTCATGGGTATATATAGGGCCCCCCAGCTCATGGGTATATATTGGCCCCCAGCTCATGGGTATATAGGGCCCCCAGCTCATAGGTATATATAGGGCCCCCAGCTCATGGATATATATAGGGCCCCAGCTCATGGGTATATACGGCCCCCAGCTCATGGGTATATACGGCCCCCAGCTCATGGGTATTTGGGTCCCCCAGCTCTCATGGGTATTTGGGTCCCCCAGCTCTTACCTTTGCTGGCCCCAGGGCAGGCTCCGCCGGCGTTCTGCTCTTCTCCGAGGCGAGCGGCCGCTGGAAGCATGCGTCTTGGCCGCTCGCCGGAAACCACCTGATCAACGCAGAGGTCTCGCGAGAGGATCTCGTGCGCTGGTCAGGTGGTTCCTATCCCATGTGAGCGGCCAAGCTGCATGTCAGCGGCCGCTCGCAGGGAGAGGGACGGCCAGCGCGCGGCTCCCAGATTCCGGCGCTGTTTGCCGGAATCTGGCGGCGGCGCCGGGCCCCCCTCCAGTGGCGGAATGCTAGGGCCCGGTCGCAACTGCGACCGCTGCGACCCTGGTACTTCCGCCACTGGCTTGAAGGAGAAACGTTACCAGGAAAGGCTTAATGATCTTAACATGTACAGCTTGGAAAAAAGACGAGACAGAGGAGATATGATAGAAACATTTAAATACGTAAAGGGAATCCACAAGGTAGAGGAAGGGAGTATATTTAAAAGGAAACAAAGTAGCAAAACAAGAGGACATAGTCTTAGATTAGAGGGGCAAAGGTTTAAAAGTAACATCAGGGAGCATTATTTTACTGAGAGGGTGGTGGATACATGGAACAGTCTTCCAGTTGAAGTGGTAGAGGCCAAAACAGTAATTGAATTTAAGCAAGCATGGGATAGGCATAAGGCTATCCTAAACAAAAGATAAATCCAGGTAAAGTATCCATGTAATTGGGCAGACTAGATGGGCCGAAAGGTTCTTATCTGCCAACATTTTTCTATGTTACTTTTGAGTTTTATGTTACATTTTCTCCCACATCCAGATAGTAACCAAATCCTGTTATTATCACCTGTCTTAGAATTAGGGTTAGGAATTGGAGTTAAAATTTAAGGTTAATGGCTATGGGTTAGAAATTAGGGTTGAATTTGGGTTAGATATAGTAATAGGGGTTAGAAATTAGGGTTAGGAGCTAGTCTTCACAGCTACGGGTTAGGCTGGGGTCAGATGAGCGCACTGATTGCGCACAGTAACGGATGCACTCTGCAACGGATGAGACTGGTTACAATGTATCAGTTAGTTTTGACTGATCGCACAAAAGAAACATGGTAAGCGCCCTCTGTAAACCGCCACCAGAATCCCCAGGCTTGGCCAGATGGTTAGTGGTTTCCCCTAAACCAAAAAAAACTAAGAATATATACGTATCTGGTCTGTGCGAACAAAACCGCTTCGGGGTTCAGATGGCTCCCATAATAACATCATATGGATACATATAAGAAGCAAGACAAAATGTAACATATTGGTGTAGTATGTCACTCAGTATAAAGAATCTAATTGCGTATAGTAGATCCACTCACAAAATTAGAGCCCTATCACTGGCTCTGAGTGGACCAACACACATCTGGGTAGGTTTTATCTTCTCCGGTAACCCACACCTTATTAACATGGATCTCTTGCCGCGGCGGTATATATAAGGAAGGTGAGAAACAGAAGATCTCTTTGCTCAGATCCAATATTACAAAATTTTAAATTGTGACGATTTTCAACTCAGTTTTGTTGGAGCTTTTCCAAGCTCAAGGTGAAGCGCATATGGATTTTTTAGTTGGTCAAATCCCAAAAAAACATCATGCATGCAGGGACTTTCTCTTAAAAAGAAAATTTTAAAGAATTGTAAAATCAAATAAAAAACTAGACCGGTGTCCAGGACGCGTTTCATCGCAACAAGCGGCTTAATCAGCTGGCTTAGAGGCTAGTGCCCTTCTGCATTCATTTATAATATAATTAAGAAGTAAATGTCCCCACATGTCCTTAATTTATGTTCGGCGTGCGCTCCGCGCCTCCACTTGAAATCCGCAAGATGGCGGCCCCCCGCACTACACATGAAGATTTCAAATGGAGGTGCGGAACGCACGCTGAACAGAAATTAAGGACATGTGGGGACATTTACTTTTTAATTATATTATTATAAATTAATGCAGAAGGGCACTAGCCTGTAAGCCAGCTGATGATACCGCTTGTTGCGGCAAAACGTGTCCTGGACACCGGTCTAGCTTTTTATTTGTTTTACAATTCTTTTAACAAATTTTCTTTTTTTTTTTTAATTCTTTAAAGTTTTTTCATGACACAATAAATGCACAACAAATGAAAGGCCATTCAAGGCCAGTGTACGAAACAGTAAACCTAAAGGGGTGACATATCGCTCTGCAAGGAAATAAAGTAGTAAAAATAACTCCGAGAGAAAATAACAGAAGGGAAAGAAATGTGTTGAGATCTCAGAAGAGTTGGCTAAAGCAAAGACCGAAATAAGAGGATGGCAAAGAGACAAACAAAACAAATTTAAAAAAATAAATTGAAATCAGCCATACACTGTAACATCTGTTAGGTATGAACCTAAGAAGCAAGGGAAATTGACCTAGCAGACAGATCTACTATCCCGGGTCCACCGAAGCAAGGGGAGACCCTCCATGATCTGAGCGGGGTGTCGTCTAGAGAGGGGAGAGGCCCACTGATCGCAACAAATGCCATGCTGCCTCCGGAGTGGACACCAAATGTGACATATTATCATAACTGATATGCATTGAACCTGCCACCCCCCAACGATAACGAACCCCCTTGCTCCTCAAAAAAGCGGATACCTCCCGGAATTGCCTCCGGGCAACGAGCGTCAAAAAGGAAGGTCATTAAAGAGTGTAAAGGAGAGGTCCTCAAAAAGTAATCGGGGCTCGAGCTACCGGGTTAGACATCAGCCGACGTTTATCTGTCTCCTCTGTGGCGATCGCAAGCACGTCGCGTGGGGACTCCACCAGGGCTGTGGCTGCCTTCCGTAAGCGAGCGGCGTGTCGGAAAATAGTAGTAGATCCTGTCGGTGACCCCATGATATGCATCGCAAATTTATTAACAAAGTCCAACACGGCATCAGCAGCTATGGACTCCGGGATCCCTCTAATCCGGACACTCTTCCTGTGGTGCCAGACCTCAGTCGCCTCCACCGCGCCAGTAAGCAGTGACACCTGGTTCTTTAGGGCCTCCAACTGTGGCTTGAGCAGGGCCTGAGTCTTCAGTCTCCTCAGTGCGTGTCTCGACAACAGAGAGCCGACCTTTAACAGACCTCAATTCCGTCTGCATGGTTTTAAAATCGGTGCGCCACATAGCTCTCATCTCTGCCATCGTTTCTCCCAGTAAGCGCTTGATGTCACCCTCCATAATGGGCAGAAGTTCGCGAGCGACCCGGGGCACCTCCACATCTTCCCGAGCTTCCCCTGATTCCGCTGCCACCTTACGTGTCATCGTCGGTTTCAAAGCACCAGGGCTATCCTTCGGCCACCTCACCTGCGCCGGGCCTCGTGGTGAGCTCCTGGCAGCCACAGAAGCCTCCGACCAGTACGGATCCTCGCCGTCAGATGAGCTCATCGTGGGGGATAGGTAAGTTTGAGGAGCTTCCTGTCCTTTCCGCCGGCTTTCTCCCATAACATTGCGAATCTCCCTCCGCCGGGGACTCTTCGGTCGCTGGGGCTTCTTTCCGGATTTTCTCCCCATGGACGCAGGTGTAGTTTCGGGCAGTGTAACAGGACAGGTCGCCCAGAGAAACGCTTCAAAGATGGCTGCTGGCTGAAGGCCGCAGTCTCCAAAAACACCCCAAAACGGCGGAGCAAGGCTCACAATCAACAGTCCTGGGCAGGTATGATGGGTTAACCAGGTTCTGCCAGCCAAAGGTATAGTTTGGTCAGGGGGGGAGTCGTTAAGGTCCTCAAATAAATAAAATTTTAGCTGGAGAGCTCTCCACAATGCGACTGCACCCACCGGAAGTCAGCTCCGCCCCCATAAATTTTCTTTTTTAAGAGAAAGTCCCTGCATGCATGGTGTTTTTTTTGGATTTGACCAATTAAAAAATCCATATGCGCTTCACTTCAAGCTTGGATAAGCTCCAACAAAAGGGAGTTGAAAATCGCCACATGACCAATTTTAAATTGTGTAATATTGGATCTGCACATGGAGATCTTCTGTTTTTCACTATATATATATATATATATATATAATATATATTGCCGCGGGCGAGAGATCCATGTTAATAAGGTGTGGGTTACCTGAGAAGATTCCTGAAAACATACCCAGATGCGTTGGTCCACTCAGAGCCAGTGATGGGGATCTAATTTTTTGAGTGGATCTACCATATGCAATTAGATTCTATATACTGTATGTGACATAATACACCAAGACATGTTCTATTTTGTCTTGCTTCTTATATGTATCCATATGGAAGATGTTGTTATGTGAGCCATCTGAACCCCGAAGCTTTTTTGTTCGCGCTGACCAGATACGTATATATTCTCAGTTTTGACTGATCTTGGGAAAAGGAAAAAAAAAGCTGTATGCATGGGTTTTTCTACGTCTGTGTAGCTTTTTCACGTCAATGCCATTTTGGCGTCCGTTGCAACATGCGTTGCCCACATGTGAAAAAGTGCGCACGTGCTGCGTGTGTTGTTCTCTATTGACTCCTTTGGAAAGCTATAACGGACAGCAAACAGTGCGGTCAGACAGATGTGACAGATGCGCTCGTCTGACCCCAGCCTTAGGAATTACAGTTAGAAAGTAGGGTTAGGAAGAATTGTTAGGAATTATGGGTCTCGAATTAGGATTAAAAATTAGGGTTCAGGTTAAAAACTAGTGTTAGGAGTTAGGGTTAGGAATTATGGTTAGATGATTATGGTTAGGCATTAGAGTTAGAAGCTAGGGCTAGGAATTAGGGTTAGGAATTAGGATTAGAAGATCGGGTTAGATAATGGTTAGAAATTCGATTGACATTCATTTGCATTCCTCCAGAACATGCTCAGATTGAGTTAACTGGATCTCGGACACCTGATCTTCTGTAAACTTCATTCTATTGAAATAAAGCTAGTGCTTTTCAAGACTGAGTAAACTCAAAGTGAAGGGGTTAAAACTATTTCCTCCCCCCCAGAATTTTGTATCCCGTTCTGAACGGTTCAGAAATGCCTCAACCAATCAGGAAGTAGAGTTTCTTTTCAATGGGAAATCAGAAAACCTCAGAAATCCAGGCCTAAGAATCTCAAAAGATCCCCCCCCCCCTGTTAAATTGCATATCCTCATTCCTTCTTCAATTTGCTAAAAATGTGTGGTATGTATTAATAACAGTCCGGCCCATTAGCCTCACAGATGAAGAATAGGGATGAGCTGTTCGGTTCGATCTGTTCGGAGTTCGCATCGAACATTGGCCGTTCGACAGTTCGCGAACTTCAAACTTTTTGGGACGTTCGCCAAAAGTTCTAATTTTTTTTAAAAAAAAAAGTATAAAAAAATGCTTAAAAAAATACAAATAAATCTAGAAATAAAGAGACTCTTTACTGCAGAATGTTATAAGCAACGGTTTATTAGATATTGAATTAAAACATGAATATTTTTAACATTGAAGCCTATGGGATAAAACATTCTTGTTACTAAAACATCAGGCAGACACGGCCCTCTAATCGGGCACTGTAGAGGGCAGCCTGCAGGGGCCTCCCAAGCATCCCCTTGAGGAGCATGCGGCCGCCGGATGACAGAGCTGTGACTGTGCGGGCTAGCCGCCCAGGTGCATGTGGCAGAGACAGGCAGGGAGGGAGCCACTGCACCTGCGGCCACAGCAGACCCCCCCCCCACAACCATGATCCAGGGAGCCCCCACTGACCACCAGGCTAAGGTAAGGCGACAGATTTCTAAAAAAATTAAATCCGAGGACATTTTTAAATGTCCCTGGGAACATAAAATAAAACTTTTTTTTTCTTTCTCTACCTGTCTGAATGTATTTAATTATATATATTAGATACATTCAGCCAGGTAGAGGGGGGTGGCATGTGGGCTGCGCGAGGTCTCAGGCAGTGGTTTGTTTTGTTTGTGTGGATATTTTTAGCAAATTTATAGGGGAAGGTAAGGGCAGGTATGATATATATAGATATATATCTATATTCTTATAAATATATATATATCCAGACTTGTATTACACACATTTTGGCTACTAATTGCCCCCCCCCCCCTTTGGCTGATCCCTCCAGAAGAAATGTTGAACCCGATAGAGCAGAGAATAATATATATATTCTCTGCACTGTCGGGTTCAACATTTCTTCTGGAGGGATCAGCCAAATGGGGGGGGCATTTAGTTGAGATTGTCCACATGCCACCCCCCATGAGCATATGTTTATATATGGTCTGAGGTCTGTGGGTGTAATATATATATATATATATATATATGCGTGTTGATATATACGTTTATATAGGTCTGCGTGTTGATATATACGTATATGTCTGTGTGTGGCATCAATGCATCCCTACTCTATACACAGCGCTCAGTGTCCCTATAATATATATGATCAGGGGTTACCTTTTATTTATATCTTTATACTATTCATATTAAATTAACAGTGATTTTTGATGTATTTTATTCAGTAGAAACTTTTTTGCCTATACAACATGTGCTTTGTGAAAATAAAACGGTTTTGTGTGTACATTTTAATTTAGTTAGTGGATTCCTGTCCAGTGCGGTGAGAAGCAAACGTAATGTAGTGTAGACACGCTGCGAGGCGGAGTGGAGTGAAGTCAAGCCTGCAAAATGTTTGCTTCGCTACGCTGTGCGTCGCTACACGCTCAGTGTGTCTCAGCCTTTATTCCCGCATCGCTAACTTACCGAATCAGTTTGTATACTTGTTACTGACCCTGCTTGTTCTGAGGACCCGATCTGTTGCCGACTTTGCCTGCCATTTGACTATTCTCTCTGTGTATTCCCTGCCTGTTCTGTTTGCTTCCTGTTGCTACTGGTGTGTGCCGATTCTCACCAGTAGCGCAGTACAAGTGCCTAAACATTGCTGACACGGTTTTGTTATAGCTGCTGATGTAACAATAGATCGGGGATCTCTTCTGCATTACCAAAACCTCCACCACTGCACTCTTCCACAGAGGGGTTACTTACGGCACTTGCTGCCACCAAAGGCAAAATATTTGGGTGCACTGCCACTGACGCCTATACCAGATTGATATAATTTTAATATTTGACCGCAGGGTCCAACCCTGCACTCTTCCACAATACCACAGAGGGGTTACGGTGTGACGGCACTGTTGCCGACACTAAAGTCCCAATTTTAAAGCACCTATTGTTACTTTCATCCAAAGCCTGCATAAGTTTAACCATAATTTAGGCAAGAAAATCACTAAACTTGTTCTGCGTGTCCTAAAACTTCTCCTCTTTTCATACAGTCGCCGCCCCAAGCAGTTGTTTATGAATAGATTAAAGGAAAACCATTTACCGTTATTTGAAATGTCATTTTTTTGTTTTTAAATGTTTCTATACATCCTACAAATCCGCCACTTCACGTGCAGGTTATGGGGACCTCCTAGGCATGATGAATTTTTCGTTTTTATTCTTAACCTTTATTTCATGGAAAACTCACTGTTTCTTTAAAAAATTTTTTTTTTTTTACTTTTTGTCCTTGTTTCTGTCCCCCAGGGCACTACCCAGACCCCCATACACCTTTTATGGCAAATATCTTGCATATATGCCCTCTTGGAGGGCACTCTAAAATTCGAACTTTCTAGTCCCATTGACTTGCATTGAGTTCGGTTCGTGTTCGAACTCGAACTTTTGAAATTGTTTGAGTTTGAATGTGAACCGAACACGGGGGTGTTCGGCTCATCACTAATGAAGAACTGAAAAGCGTCAGAAATCCTGTAGATAGGGCGGATAACCTCAACAACCCCATATTGTCAATATGAACTGTGTGCTGTTCGGCTGCCGTGAGTATCCGTTTAACAACTATGTCCTGAAATGTGCAGAGACATTTGGATCTATTCGCAAAGAACTGAAATTGGATGAATTTTGCCAAAACTGGAGTCGCCAAAGCAGTTATAGGACGTCGGCAAAAACAACCGAATTGCGCTGAATTAGCCTCAGTAAATCCCATGAAATAATTAAACATTTGTAAGAAGTCTCCTACACTCCTAATGAATAGGGATGAGCTGTTCCGTTCCATTATTTCGGAGTTCGATTCGAACATCGGCAGTTCGAAAGTTCGCGAACTTCGAACTTTTTGGCGTGTTCGGCTAGAGTTCGAAAAAATAATAATTTGAGAAAAGTATAAAAAATGCTTAAAAAATACTAAAAAAATCTAGAAATAAAGAGACTCTTTAGGGGGGCGGAGCCAACTGCCGAGGAAGATGGAGGCTGTGTGAGAGAGCTCCGGCACCATTCAGCTTTAACGAGGGCAATTCGGACAGGAAGAGGGTGATATGACCCATAAAAAAAGAACCCAATCGGTCCAGAGGCTGAAGGACCCGCCACCTGTCCCAAAAACCGACGGAATCGCGCAATATTTTGCGGAACAAACCGCGACAGGCACCACACCACGCGGACCCAAAATGGCGCCGACGGCGCGAACATCCCGCGCAGCCTCGCCAGTAAACAGCGTGGACCTGCAGGACGATACCGAAGAGTCGGTAAGAGATATCCTCCGTTCCTTACCTACAAAGGGTGACATGGAAAGCATGATGGGAAGGCTGGAGACTACTTTTTCGGCCCGACTGGAGGCTATGGACGCAGATGTCCGCCAGGTGGGAGCTCGAGTAACGCAATTGGAGGAGGACAGAGATGCAGTGGAAGATCGACTAGCATACCTGGAAGCAGGTCTGATTTCTAACAACACCTACCTACAAAGCATACATAGAGCCCTAGATGACCAAGACAATAGGGGACGGCGCAACAACCTCCGTATCAGAGGTCTCCCGGAAGCGCAGGATGGTAAGGAACAACTTATGGATGTATTGAGATATATCTTTAATAAACTGCTCCGAAAACCCCCAGACACTCCTATGCACTTTGATAGAGCACACCGCTCTCTAAAACCGAAAGGAGCACCGAACACGGCACCCAGAGATGTCATCTGCCGCTTACACTATTATAGACAAAAAGAGGACATTTTACAAGCCGCTCGTAGACAAGATCTTAAAGATCCACGTGGCAACACTATACAACTGTACCCAGATTTGTCCTGGAGCACATTGCAAGCTCGTCGATTGTTAAAACCCCTAACGGATGCTTTACGAGAACGCCAGGTGAAATACCGATGGGGGTACCCGTTTGCACTGTCGACGACCCTGGAGGGCCATCAATATGTTATTACCTGTGCAGCAGACCTGCCCCCACTTTTAACCGCTCTGGCGCTGGAGGAAATACACATACCGGAATGGTATGGGGGTACATCGCTGGACCCGACACCACCTCCTCAATCTCAACGCCAGAGATGGCAGACACCGTCTACAAATGGTCGAGGTGCGACTAAAGCACTCAGACCCATGTCCCCCGCTCGCACTCAGGAATAGAGTCGCATTTCTTACTCCTCTATGCTCCGGACACGTTCACGAATAACTATGTAAGAAGGTAGGAGTCAACTTTAGAAGGCCTACAGAACAAGGTCTTTCAATCACCCCTTCACTACTGACACCCCTTTATTTGCAGTTATTGGAAGTTATTGATCGGGGTTTCGATCCATGTATAGAAGTTCTAACCGAAGGATTGCCCGCCGAATTTAACAAAATTTTGTCTTACCAGTTTGGTGCCCTCACCACCCAACGCACTCACATTCGCCTTTTCACCCCCTCCCCCAAGTTGCGGTGACTTTTAGCTTTCCCTAACGTGACAGTTGGGAAGCTATACTTAAAACCTGGACGATTAGATAAGGTATCGCAGGTTTTACACCGACGTCTTTTGCGTATTTTTCGTACTGTTTTCTTTTTGTGTGTTCGTTTTTAACTTGACACATTGCATACTATTTCGTGTAGATAGGTTACGAATACCTACGGCTGACTTTCTTTTGGTATCACGTGAAATCAACAGGTGTGCTCTCTAGACATACCGACCACTCGACAAGAGGGGCACGATTAGTGTTTGTAGTATGACCCAGCTGAAGTTCTTGTCGCTTAATGTGCGGGGCCTGAATTCTCCCCAGAAGAGACGAATAGCACTCACAGACCTACACAGACAGGGTGGTGATATTGTCTTTTTGCAGGAGACGCATTTTAGGGAGGACGCGGCTCCCTCGTTACAATCCCGTTATTACTCCCAATGCTTTTGTAGTAACTATGTTGTATCTAAATCTCGTGGGGTAGCTATACTGCTTGCCCGCCATATTTCCTTCACTAACGTGCACCAACAACTTGATCCTAATGGCAGGTTTTTATTTGTTAAGGGTACACTGGGAAGCCAGTTAGTTACTTTCGCTAATATTTATCTGCCTAACAAGGGTCAATGTGCAGCAATGCGATCTATTCTGTCCAAACTGGACAAATTTAGGGAGGGATTACTGATTTGTGGCGGAGATTTCAATATATCTCTCGACTCCTCCAGAGAGGGGGTCCATCCGACCCCTTCTGTGGATGACTCATTACGAGGCAGATTCCTGACCCTGCTCCATCACCACCAATTAGTAGACGGTTGGAGGGCCCTAAATCCCACGGTGAAAGACTATACTTTCTATTCAGCAGCAGCCCACTCGTACTCTCGGCTGGATACATTCTTAATTCCCCACCACCAATTACACTACCTGACAAAACTTAAAATAGCCTCCATTACATGGTCAGACCATGCACCGGTGATGATGTGGGTGGACTTTCAAGCCACTCCACCTCCGCATCGCACATGGCGTATAAATGAATCACTACTTAGGGATGTTGTGATCCGCCAAAACCTTCATGACTCGATCAATCAATATTTTGAAGAAAATTCCACCCCAGAGATCTCCTTGCCAACTCTGTGGGAAGCACATAAGTGTGTCCTCAGAGGTAATCTTATTCAGATAGGAGCACAACGTAAAAGGGAACATAGGGCGAACCTGGATGATATTCTTCAACGCATACACGATTTGGAGACTGCCCATAAAGCATGTCAATCCCTAGATACATTTAAAGATCTCACAGAACAGAGAGCAAAGCTAAACTCCCTATTGTCTCAGCAGGCCTTTAAATCGTTATTGCTCACGAAACACACCTATTACACACAAGGCAACAAATGCGGTCGTCTCTTGGCGCATACTTTGAAACAACGTCGCCAAGCTACGTACATCCCCAAAATAAGAGAGACAGATGGCAGAGAACTACATCTCACCAAAGACATAACTGCGGCTTTTCATAAATATTTTTCATCTCTTTACCAGCTACGAGATTCTCCACCATTAGAGAGCGATATCTGCTCTTATTTAAGAGACTCTCTTCAATCTGTCCTAGCCCCTGAATCGGCGTCGGCACTAGACACCCCGTTTACATTGGACGAATTTTCCATAGCACTTAAATCTATGAAAGCAGGAAAAAGCCCCGGTCCTGATGGATTTACTGTAGCGTATTACAAGACATTTCGTACATTATTAGGCCCTAAATTTGTTGCCCTGCTAAACGCCTTAGATGGCTCTACCTCCCTAGACCATGCCACTCTGCGCGCACACATAGCTTTAATTCCCAAACCAGATAGGGATCACACATTGGTATCCAATTACAGACCCATTTCTCTTTTAAACGTAGATATTAAAATAATGACTAAAATGCTGGCAACCAGACTAAACGCCTTCATCCCGGATCTAGTCCATCCAGATCAAACAGGATTTGTTCCCACTCGCGAGGCAAGAGACAACACGTTAAGGGCAATCAATCTTATACATCTCGCCAATGTCACACACACGCCGACAGTCTTTCTCTCCATCGACGCCGAAAAGGCTTTTGATAGAGTGGACTGGACATTTCTCTATGAGACCCTGAAGCTTCTAGGATTTGGGCCAAAGTGGTTAACCTGGATCCAGAATCTCTACAGTGTGCCGAGGGCCTCGTTGAGGGTCAATGGCACGTACTCTCCTGATATAGACATAAGAAATGGTACCCGACAAGGATGCCCGCTGTCGCCCCTTTTATTCATCCTCACATTAGAACCACTCCTCCAGAGGATTAGAGATAATACCTCCATCCACGGCCATCCTCTCCCCTTTCACCAATACAAGGTCGCGGCATTTGCCGATGATATTCTTCTATCCCTTACAAACCCCTTGGTATCCCTGAAACATCTAATGGCAGAATTGGACACATATGGGGCGCTCTCTAATTTTCAGATAAACCTATCCAAATGTGAGGTGTTGGGGGTGAGAATCACTGAGCGGATGAAAAAAGCCATAGTCACTTCTTATCCCTTTAAGTGGGCACATAGATCGATACGGTACTTGGGAGTAGCACTTCCTAGCGATTTGTCACAACTATACATCACTAACTATGAACCATTACTACAGACCATATCCCAA
This sequence comes from Leptobrachium leishanense, assembly GCA_009667805.1. NCBI lineage: Eukaryota > Metazoa > Chordata > Amphibia > Anura > Megophryidae > Leptobrachium > Leptobrachium leishanense. Next base: position 428,412,341 of record CM019064.1, on the reverse strand, counting down.
GATCTACGAAGGTGGAAAATTCCGCATGTCTCATGGATGGGTAGAATAAATATACTAAAAATGAATATCCTGCCTAGATTTCTGTACATTTTTCAAACAGTACCAATTGGAGTTCCTCCTAAATTTTTTGCTCTCTTACGGACAAACCTCCTTAAGTTTATTTGGAATGACACTCATCCCCGGGTTTCATATGCAGATATGACGCGTCACCGTAACAGAGGAGGATTGGGCTTACCACACTTAGAGCTATATCATACGGCTGCGCTTTTCCTTAAAATAAGCGACTGGTCTATGTCCCCACCGACTAAACTCTGGGTTCCATTAGAACAGAAATGTCTAAAAATCCCTATCACCACGCTCCCCTGGCAGACCGCACCGCTCACTAAACTTATATCTTCTCCTAACCCACTGATAACTCCTACACTTCGCCGGTGGCGGATATTGAAAATGTCTCTGTCCCTCTCCACACATCCCTCTCCACTCACCCCACTGACATTCAACCCGCTGTTCCCTGATGGGATGTCTCATCACTTCCTCCCTTTAGAACTGGACGGCCCCTATCTTACCTTAGCAACATGCATGGCCAATGCAGCACCACGCCCCATATCAGACATGTTAAGACAGGACAAGATCACTCCTTTAACCCATTTCCGTTACCAACAACTCACGCATTTTATACAATCACTAGGACCCCCACAGACGGTACGGACTGACGAATCACCCTTTGAAACCCTGTGCACAAGAGATCCGCGCCCTCCACATCTGCTATCCACTATCTATGGATCTCTTTTAGATGCCTCCACACCAGGTCTACCCGCGTACGCGGGAAGATGGAACAGAGACATAGGTACCGACATTTCAGATGAAGACTGGGGTTTAATATTTCAAACCGCAGCACATGCCTCTAGGAGTCTGCATATCCAACAGACACACTATAAGTTTCTTATGCGCTGGTACCTGACACCTACACGCCTACATAAAATATACTCAACAACAGACAAGACATGCTGGCGATGCCGCGATTCGCCAGGAACGTTTGTACATATATGGTGGGAATGCTCGATGATACGATCATACTGGGACTCTGTATTTACAATAATCAATGAGATCACAGGTCTGGACTTAGACCCCTCCCCTCTGGTTGCACTCTTTCACCTAGTCCCTATCCCGACGCTCACATACAGGAACTCTTTGGCCATACAATTATTTAATGTAGCCAAATCTTTGATCCCCAGGAAGTGGCGCTTAGTCACACCACCTACAATATGGGAGTGGATACAGGCAGTGGAGGGAGTTCGAGAAATGGAAGAGATGTTCTTCTCCAGGAGCAGTAGATACGATAAATATCATGTCATATGGTACTGGTGGTTAGATTTCCGGACCCAGAGATCGCGAGATTATGCACCACAACTAGTCCCAGTGGTAGAATAAATATAGGAGGAGAAAAGGCCTCATACGCCGCACAAGTAGCTGACAGATCTGTGCCATCAATATGAAGGTCTATATGCAAATGCTTCATGGTTTCCGACATTCCTACACTAGTGCACCTCACGTATCGATACCTGAGAATCAGCTGATATAGTAATTTAGTTAAAAGGTTTGCAATGTGAAAATAATACTGTAACCCTTCCCCAGTTGAATGTTCCCTATTATTGACAGTTTCTGACGTTATGTACATTCTTATCTTATATACATGCAGATATTTTGGATCCTTATGTACAGTAATGTCATTGCTTTATTATGTACAAAAGCAGAGAAAACCAATAAAAACTTTATTGCAAAAAAAAAAAAAAAAGAGACTCTTTACTGCAGAATATTCTAAGCAACGGTTTATTAGATATTGAATTAAAAACTAATGTCTAGGTGCAAAGATTCTCACCTCTAAGGCTGGGGTCAGACCAGCGCACTTTAAACGTGCGTTCTGGCGCACATAATTACGGCCGCACTAGCAGCAGATGATGGGCAATGACGGGCAATATACGATGTACGGCCGCACAAAAGTCCGGCCGTGCAACGCAAGTGGAATTTGAACGCATTTTTCTGAGAACGCTGAACCGCTAGTACTGAGTACAGAGTGCGCAGCTGCGGCATAGCGGCGTGTTTGCGTGATTAGGAGATGTCAGACGCTGCTAATGTCCAGCCAACATAACGTCCAGACGCAAAAAGAGTTTTATTGACGATCCGTACAAAATCACGCCCGAAAATGCGCGTCGTCTGACCGGTTTTGCGCATTCCGTGAAAAAATACGTCAATTTGTTCGGACGCACTTTTTCACGTTCGCGGGGAAAAATGCTTTCGTCTGACCCTAGCCTTAATGACCTGTGCTTTCAAACGGCGTAAACAACAGGTGTTTAATTATTGTTTGGAAATAACATGTGCTTCTAATTAGTCCGTCTCATGAATTTGATACATTTTATGCAGACTGGGAGTGCTAGGTGTCGTGTGTGGGTCTGTGATGGCGATGTTTCCATACATCCTACAAATCCGCCACGTCACGGGCAGGTTATGGGGACCTCCTAGGCACGATATTTGAAGGAATTTTTCATTTTTATTTTTAACACTTATTTCATGCAAAACTCACTGTCCCTTTAAAAAAGTTTTTTCTTAAACTTTTTGTCCTTGTTTCCTGTCCCCCAGGGCACTACCCGGACCCCCATACACCTTTTATGGCAAATATCTAGCATATATGCCCTTTTGGAGGGCACTCTAAAAATCGAACTTTGAGTCCCATTGACTTGTATTGAGTTCGTGTTTGAGTTCGAATTCGAACTTTTGAAAAGTTCGAGTTCGAATGCGAACCAAACTCGGGGTGTTCGGCTCATCCCTACTAATGAGAGCTTAAACCAATAAAAGTATTAAAAATGTGTCTAAATAATAAAAAAGGTCCTTTAAAAATACTCCTAAAAAGATCTGTTCAAAAATAAGAAAACTGTCTTGAAAACAATAACAAAACAAAATGTCTTAAATACAAAAAAGGTCTTTTTAAAAGTTTAAAAATTAAAAAGTGTTTTTGCAAATAATAAAAATATAAATGTTTTTTTAAAAAAAAAGATATTCCATTTATTACATTGACTCCTATTGGATTCGCCTGTTGACTTGAAACACGGAAAATCAGGTCATATCACAGAAATTCCAGTGAAAAGACAGATTGATAGTTATCAATGGGACTATTTCAGTGCCTGTATTTGACAAATTGACAGCTTAGTGAATAGACGCATTAACCTGCAAATTCACCGTCCGGGGCAAATTGGTGGCAGTTTGGAAGGTTAGTGAATAACCTCGTGTGTCCTTGAAAAGCTTCTCATTTATAGTTAGTATAGTCTCATGGCAGATAAGACTGCTATTGTGGTAGATATTGAGTGACAGCCTGGTACAGGGATAATTGGCTGCTATATTTGTCGTAAAGTACATGTAACTGAGGCGGCGGTGAGACAGATTGATAGATAAAAAAACTCACCAAATTCAAAATAGATGTATTTTCATTTTTCCTCCAATTGAATTCAACTCTTAGAGTTTGATCTTCGATTTAATGCAATACCCAGTAAAGTGGAACATACCAAAATATTAACCCCTTAATGCCGTGTCCCGTCCTGCCTGCAGCCAGACTTACAGGGTAATTCAAAGAGATCCGAATTGCATGAGAAAGGTAACCGAACGCTGAAAATCAGCGTTCGGTTACCTTTCCTGGCCATTCGGCTATCCAGAGAGCAGGCAATTCGCCAAATCCTTGCGAATTGCCTGCACATACGGTGCCTGTTTGGTGCCTGTTCGAGGGCAGTGAAATCCCCATTAAAAAGCACTGCTTCGGCTATTCAGAGAACACAAACCAGCAGTGAAAGGTTCCCGAATTGTTAGTTTTCGTCGGGTTTGCGGCAGCCTTTCCCTGCAATTTGGGGGCCCTGTGGCGCTTGCTGAATACACCGCAGGGTCACCGAAATGGGATCGGCAAAACGAACCGAATTGAAGAGAACGAAAAGTCACCGAACGTGCGGTGACTTTTCGATTCTTTTTGAATTACCCTGTTAGACGCTGCAGGGTGGCATAGCACATCAGTGGCTGCATTTGTTGTCTAGACACGTCCCACAGATGCTCAATCAGAAAGATCAGGGAAATGTGGAGGCCAGGGCAACACCTTGAAATCTTTCTCATGTTCCTCAGTCCATTCCTGGCATAGGTGACACCTTTCTATCAGGCTAGAATTGGCTTTTGTCAGCATTTTGAGCAGCTGTGCCCATGACTCCGGCATCGTTTCACTGGCTGTCCTACCTTGCACCACTTTTGGCAGTTATTAACACTGCATACCTTGGACACACCACGAGACTTGCCATTTTGGAGACTATCTGAACCAGTCACCTCACTATCTGGCCCTTGTCACAGTCACTCAGATCTTTTCACCCATTTTTCCAGGTTCCATCCATCACCCCGTGTCAATATATCCCACGCCGTAACAATACACGGCACCCCATGACCACATATCCCACCCTGTAACATACCCCACCTCGTGTCAATATACTATAACCGTGACAATATACCAACCCCGTGACAATATACCATACCCTGTGACAATATATCCCACCTCGTGACAATATACCATATCCCGTGGCAATACACCGCACCTCGTGATAATATACCCCACCTTGTGACAATATACCCAGCGACAATATACCATACCCCGCAACTATACCCAGCGACAATATACCATACCCCGTGACAATATACCCTGCGACAATATACGCCACCTCGTGACAATATACCCTGCAACAATATATGCCACCCCGTGACAATAAATCCCACCCTGTGACGTTATACACCTCCTTGTGACGGGCGCCATTGTAACCATATATGTAATGTTATTCCCTTCACGGTTGATTGGTTTTAATGTTGTGGCTGATCGGTTTACGGGGGGGGGCCACAGAATCCAAAACTGAAACCAATCATCATCAAAAACAAATTTAAAAAAATTATCCCCATGCAATAGTAGTGAGGTTCATGTCCTGGCTACTACATGCACACATACCACCACTCAGCTACATGGAGTTCATCAGTCTCCCTTCTGTTACATATTTGTAGTGAGCAATTAATTCAGCCTCCTAACGAGCCAGCAGTCAGCAAAGTAATTAACAGAAATTATGCGGAAGCATACCTGGGGAGATAACATTCTGATATATTGTTCACCCGATCTCGTATTTATCGTTATAGAAGCAGAAGATATTTATCGGACTTGATCTATTGATAAAATTTTTTTTTTTTTTTTTTTTTGAGTTTAAAAGGTTTTATTATTCAAATAAAGTCAAGCATACAGAAAATAAAACTTTGAAATTACAATGTCCGTGTACATATTAATGAGCTCGGGTTGTTGGCGCATGGCCAGGCAATTGGGTATGACACAGGAAGACAAATCGACAAGAAAGTAATACGCCGCGATGGTGGCCTGAGTAAGGCCCAACCACCGGTACATTGTGCCGTTCCAATCATCAGGCTTGCCGATACATGTGCTGGACCATGTAAGTCCAGGTAGAATAATCGTTCCAAAGGGAGAAATAAATTGCTGACATAGGGAAAAGGAAGGTAGGAAAGGGGTTGAGGATAAGGGAGGAAGGGTAACTATGACAGTAAGAGGAAAGGAGAAAGGTTAAAGAAGAGGAGATGTGTGAAAGAGAAGTGAAGAGTCAGAGGGTCATTATAAAGTAAAATAAATTAAATGTAGGTATAAAGAGGATTGAATAAGGTTGTCCTCCCCAGCCCGGCGAGGTCGCACCCCGGGGGACGCACAGAGTGAAGCCATATAGGGCAGCACCCTAGTCCAGCGACTCCACATGGTCACTTACATCAGAGCTAAGAGGAGAGAGCCACGGCCGACCCAGACGCACGCCCCCCCCACTCAGCCACCCCAATAAAACCACGTCTGCGTGAATCGTTCCCTGGCATCTGCGCTCAGCACCATTGTTTCCTCGGCACCCCGCAGCCCACTCACTCGTGCCATGAGTTCAGCACGGGTTGGGATCGTCGCCGACCTCCAGTGTGCCGGTATTAGCAATCGTGCACACAGCAATATACGAAGCAGTAGTGATTTCTTCAGGGCTGCAGCCGGAAGGTCTATAACCAGTAACAAGAACGTTTTTGGTGTGAAAGGCAAGTCGAAGTCACATTTGTCCTTGATCATGTCTCTCACCATCCTCCAATACGGTGCCAAATGTGGGCAGGACCACCAGACGTGCAGGTATGTACCCGTCTGTAGGCACCCCCTCCAGCAACGCGCGGTATCCGAGGCGCCAATCCGGCAGAGGAGGTGGGGAGACCTGTACCAGAAGGTCAGAAGTTTAAATGAGGTCTCCACAATTGCCATGGCCTGAGACCCAGAGTGAACCAAGATAAGGATCTTGTTCCATTGTTCTTGTGTGATCTCTTCCCCCAGCTCCCTCTCCCATCGCCCCATATAGGAAGGTACCACCGGTCCCACACCCCGTATGAGGAGGTAGAAGGTAGAAACAGCATGCTCCACCCTCTGTCCCCGGCTGCAGAGTGTTTCGAAATGTGTGAGAGGGCGCGTCAGCTTCGTGTTTCCAGGGACCCGCCGTAGGTAATGCTGAATCTGTTGGAAATTAAATTGGTCCAAAAGCGTGGGCGGTGGGTCTCCAGGTGCACCCTCCAGATTAGAAAAAGTGCCATCGCGGAGAACCGAAAGGGCGCTCACTCTGGCACCCTGCGTCAACCGTTGTCTCAGGGTCTCCCTCACGCCCGGCGCGAATTCCGGGTTGTGTTCCAGAGGAAGCAAGGGAGAGGGCGCCGAGGAGAGAGTGAAACGTACTCGAATTTGGTGCCAAAGACGCAACGTTGCGTGTACTGTAGAGTCGCGGTCAATATTCAGGCCTCCCAAATCCGCAAGGAGCCAAGGCAGAGTCCATAGAGGACGCCCTGCCTCCTTCTCCTCCAGATCACGCCACTTCTGCTCTGACGCAAGTTGCATCCAGTCCAAGACACGTGCCATGTGGGTTGCGTAGTAATAGGAGCGAATGTCCGGGAGGGCTAGACCTCCCCCGTTCTTAGGGAGACTTAACGTGTCCAGCCGGACTCGAGGGCGAGAACGCGGCCATACAAAAGTCGTAAACATCGACCGCAGTGTGGCAAAGAAGCTCGATGGTAGGACCTTGGGTATAGCCTGCATGGTGTATAGTATTCTTGGCAAGATATTCATTTTGAGAACATTCACTCTGCCTAGCCATGAAATATATTTAGTTTGCCATTGGAGTAGATCAGACTTAATGGTTGTGAGTAGCGTCAGGAAGTTACAGTCATATAGTTTAGATGGGTTTGTGGTAAGCCAAATACCGAGGTATTTCATCCGTCCGTCACACCAGCGGAATTGGCAGGACCTGCTCACCCATGTCGCTTGTACCGGTGTCAGAGAGATGTCTAGCATCTCAGATTTGTGCTTATTAATCGTCAGTCCAGCCTGGGTTCCATAGACATTCAATTCCTGGAGTATGGCCACGAGAGACGTCTGGGGTTCAGTCACAAAAAAGAGTAGGTCATCGGCGTAGGCTGCGACTTTATGTGTCAGTGCTCTACCCTTTACCCCCGTGATGTGGGGATTGCTTCGAATTGATTGCAGTAGAGGCTCCAAGGAGAGTGCAAATAATAATGGGGAAAGCGGACATCCCTGGCGGGTCCCCCTCCGAATGCTAACCGGGTGCGACAGTGCCCCATTCACCCTAACACGAGCTGTCGGGTTGCGATATAAAGCCTGAAGCCAAGTCAGGAAGCCCCTACCCACCCCCATTTCCTCAAGTGTTCCGAACAAATATTGCCAATCCACCTTGTCGAACGCTTTCTCTGCGTCTGTTGATAAGAGAAGCAGAGGAGTGTCCGAATTGCGGGCCACTCTGATAGCGTCCAGGGCCCTGGTGGTGGCATCTCTGGCCATCCGGCCGGGGATAAAACCTACCTGATCCGAACCAACCAGGGATGGTAGATGTGTTTTGAGACGAGTCGCTAGGATTTTGGCCAGTAACTTAACGTCTGCATTTATCAGGGAGATGGGGCGATAGCTATCACACAACAGCGGGTCACGTCCTGACTTGGGAAGAACGGTGATATGTGCCATGAGGGCAGAATCCGGTAGCTCCGTCCCCTCTCTAATGGCATTAAACGTGGCCAGAAGATGGGGGTGGAGGTCAGGAGCAAACTTTTTAAAGTATTCTACCGGGAACCCATCCGGGCCCGGTGTCTTACCATTCTTAGAGGATTTGAGTGCCGCCGTGATTTCCCCCGCTATAATAGGCGACCCCAAGGCCTTCGCCTGCACCGCAGTCAGGCGGGCGCCGATCTTGGCCGCTAAATGGGTACGCAGGCATCCCTCAGGCATTAAGGACGAGCGATCCTCCTGAGGGCTGTACAGTGTCTGATAGAAGTTTCTAAAGGCCTGCAAAATCTCCGCAGGGTGCGACGTCGTCTTGGTCTGGGAGGTAGTAATCCGGGGAATATATGCAAGTTCTCTCCGCCGTCTGAGAATACGCGCCAAAAGACGCCCCGGCTTATTTTCCCTCAATGCAAAAAAGCTTTTTGCCCGAAGCGCCATGTGTCTCGCATCGTCGGTCAGCGTCTGTTGCAGCTCCCTCCGGAGGGTCAGTATTTGATCATACACGGCTGTCGAGCCAGTCGTAGCGTGTTCCAGTTCCAGTGGTCGAAGCCTAGTGAGTAGGTCGGAAATGTTGGTTTGTCTCGTTTTCTTGAGGGCCGTTGCCTTTGCGATGATTACTCCTCTCAGAACTGCTTTGTGGGCCTCCCATACTACCGTCCTGGACATCCCTGGGGTAACATTCTCTGCAAAGTAATTCTGAATTGCTATAGAAACATCCCGGCAGAATTGAGTGTCCAAGAGGAGTGAGCTGTTAAGCCGCCAGGACCCAGTGCGTGGGCGAAAAAGGGGGGATTGTATGGTCAGGGTCACTGGTGCGTGGTCCGACCATGTGCGAATCCCAATGTGCGTATCCACCACGTCCGAAAAACAATGATGTGAGACAAGAAGATAATCAAGCCTGGAATAAGTGCGATGCACTGTGGAGAAGTATGTGTACTCGCGGTCTAAGGGATTAAGACTTCTCCAGCTGTCTACCAGACGCAGTGAGTCCAGGGTCCGACGTATGTGACGAATGGTACTCTGCGGAACTCCAGAGACCCGGGTGGAGGTATCCACTCGTGGATCCAGGGGTACATTCAGGTCGCCCCCTATGTAAAGGCATCCCTTCTGGAAATCTCTCAGGGAGGTAAGTATGCGCTGCAGTGAACGGTGTTGCGCGGCATTAGGGAGATATATGGAAGCAAATGTATAGAACGTTCCCGCTATCCGTCCTTTCACGAAGATATATCTCCCACTCGGATCTGTCAACGTATCCTCTACCTCAAATGGGATAAGGCGAGAAATCAAAATCGCAACCCCCCTAGACTTGCCCTCCGAATAGCTACCAAAATATCCCAGGGGATAATCCGGGTGCTGCAGTGCCTGAGTCGACCCCAGACGGAAATGGGTCTCCTGCAGCAGGGCGACCGACGTCCGCATCGACCGCAGCTCCCTAAACAGTTTAGACCTTTTTTCTGGAGTATTTAAACCCCTCACGTTATATGACGTGAGGCGGATATCCCGGGGCGCGAACATCTCCCCGCCGGGCTAGGTCTTGAGAAGGACGGAGAATAAAGACCCCAACCAAACTGGTGAGGAAGCGGACAGGACAGGTGTACGCAGAAGGAAAGGTCAAAGCAAGAAGAGAGAAAAAAAAAAAAAAGAGAGAAAAAAAAAAAAAAGGGGGGGGGAGGAGATTAAAATGAGAGGGAGTGAAAAGGAAAGTAGGGAAAGGGCAGATGTGGAGGCTTTGGGAAACGTGGGTAGGAGTGGTACAGTAGGAAAGAAGGTAAGGAGAGGGGAAAATCTCTGGTGAGGCAACGCGCGTTCTGAGGCACGAGATACCAGACCCGCAATGGGGAACCAGCAACTCCCTCAGAAGACGAAATGCGCGGAACCTCGTTGGGGAAAATCAGGTCAAGCCACCTGTATCTGGTGTGAATTAACGAACTTGTGTAGTTTAAACAACAAATCTATCTAGCAAAACGCTCTAAAGAAAAAGGAAATAAAAAACACACAAGTCAGCCATAACAGCCGTTGCCATTGCACCATAAAGCTGATATGGCCGTAAAGACATAGGTATAGAGCATACAAACTTATATAAACAGCGATCTATAACATGAAATATATATAACACCCAAAGGGAAGTAAAAACTGCTCCCACCCTCCGCCCCCCCGTCAAGTAAGATATCTGCATGTTACTGCGCAATGACCCCCTTTGGTCGTGTGTTCACACGCGTCCGGCATGCATAAGGTGACAGAGTGAAAGGAAGAAGAAAAAACACAAAAAAAAAAAAAACACACAACCCCCCCCCAAGCATTACCAACAACCTCCCCATGCCCCACACATCTCGACCATCCCAGTGGAATACTTGCATGGGAAGTGTCCGGTGAGTCGGTGCGGCGGGAGAGCAATGTCCACTAGGTAAAAGAAGTAGTGAGGGCAGGATGGAGGTGGCGGCAGCAGGCGAAAATATAGTGCGATTGGTCATGTTCAGATTTACAGCCCCGCCGTTTGATCATCGAGAAAAAACAATTCCCACCCCACACCCTCCCCACCCAGCATATTCAAGAGTGGTAAAACAGGTAGTGGAAGGAAGGAGAAAAAAAAAAAAAAAAAACCCCCCCCTCAGAGTTCTCTCGTGAGTGTCACCTTTAGGTTCGTTGGCAGCCATCGCATGCTACATAATGATTCGTAGAAAAGGTATGACCTCCGTCCTTCCGTTATGGGCATTCACGATCTATCTCCTCCCTCTGGCCCGTTCAAACGTAGGAAGGTGGAAGGGAGATCCAGCGAATTGAAGTGGCGAAGTTCAAGGACGGCCAGAGTGTGGCCAAAAGGGGTAGGGGGAGCGGGGGCAAAAGAGTAGCAGTGATCACCAGCATCCTAGTAGTTGTTAGATCGTGAGTAGTGACATAACTCCTAATCCGCCCCATCCGACCCGGCAGCAGATGCCGGCCTCGAGGAGCAACGATCCGGCAAGACATCTCTTGATTTGCGAGCCGCGCGTGGTGGTCTTTGCGGCCGACCTCCTTCTAGTGGGGGCGACATATACGGTTGATCCACCTCCCAATTCTGTATCTCCGTCGGCGGGAACCGTAGGGCCTCCAGGAACCGTGGCACGTCGCTTGGGGAGAAAATACTGTGCAGGCGGTTATCGATTCGGACTTGTAGTGAGAATGGGTGTCCCCAGCGGTACGGCATGTTCGCCTCACGTAGTAGTGCGGTGACGGGGCGCAACGACCTCCGTGCTAATAGTGTGTACGGTGAGAGATCGTGGTACAGCTCGAGGTCGTCATCCTTAAAGCGCCAGACACGTCGGGTTCGGGCGTTGTCCATTATTGCCGCCTTAAGCTGGTAGTTAGGCAGATGACATATAACATCCCTAGGTGGAGCCGGTGGGTTTTGCGGTGCTCTCAGTGCCCTGTGCGCCCGGTCGATGTCAGCCGTCGATACCGCTTCTTCCCCCAAGAGCATATTAAAGATCGATACCAGTCTGGCTTTCACATTAATGACAGATTCTCTGATCCCTCTCACCCTAATATTGTGGCGTCTGGAGCGGTTTTCGAGGTCGTCAATTCGACGCCTCATGGTGGAGATGGAGTGTTCAGTGTTGTCCACGTGGGTGCAGGTATCTGTCCGCGCCTCCATTACAGTGAGTCGGGTCGCAAGGTCAGAGATTTCTCCCCTTACCTCCGTTAGGTCCGCCTTAAATGTGTCCTGAACCGTAGCGATCAGCCTGTGAATGTCCTCGCGGGTCGGGAGGGTATGTAGGAGAGCTTCCAGGCGCTGCAGGGTCCCTTCGTCCGGAGCAACAGGAGGCGACGATGAAGCAACGGCCGTCGCCGCCATTTTGGAGCAGGCCTGATCCCCGTCCGTCGGGTCCGGGGGGAGAAGGAACGCATCGCATCCAGCGTGCCACAGGATGGACCTGCGGGTGTCTTGGAAGCAGGGGTGTTAGGGGTCGTTTTTCTGCCCTTACCCATGTCCAGGCAGGCTTTGAGAAAGGCGTTGTATGGTACAGATGGCAGGAGCTCCGGCTTCAAGCGGCCATCTCAGTCGACGGCTTGACCACGCCCCTTTAGAAAGTATTTTAACAGGAAGGATTCATTGAGACTTCTCTCATTTTCGAGTATGTCCTCCTGGCTCCATGGGGTCTCTGCTGCTGCAGGGCAGGGGGCGATTAATCTCCTCACTGGTTCTGCTGTAAGAGGAGCAGCACGAGGAAGCACATGGCCCAGACTCTACAGCCTCTTCCTGTCTTGATAACATTTTTAATGAATATAAAAAGGTTATTTTAGCCGGATTGTACAATTCTTCTAGTAATGTATTGACTCTCGTGTAAAACAAAATAAAATACAATTCATAAATCACAAAACAGTAATTTGGATAAGCAGAGCCCAGTAACGTAACCATAATCCAGATTTGCTATGGACAAACGTGAAATAATCGCTTTTAACGGATAAGGAACGTAAGCTACTGCATAGCATTACGCTTTCCCATGATTTTGGCAGTAATGAGTTTTTCTGAATGTCATTAATGCCAACATTAACAAGAATAGAGTTTTGTTTGGCACTTTGTCAGATCAAAGCATAGCGAAAATGCCGTAACTAGAAGGTGTCACACCACGTCTCGACAAGACAATCTGAGTTTAGACTGAAAAGGAAAGAATTTCAACAATTAAAATACCTGGAGTATTGCTACTAAATAAAATATTTGGAACTTGTTTTAAATTTATTTTGAGCATTTTGTTTTGCGTATTTTCATATATTTGTTCATATATATTATATACTGTGCATCAGTGTTTCCCAAACCTGTCCTGATCCCCTTAACAGGTCAGGTTTGACAGATTTCTAAAGCACAGCACAGGGGATATGATTTGTTGCTATTCCCCTTCTGCGAATTCGAGCGGGGTCATGTCTGTCTCTGCGCTGTCCTATGGACCAACAGAGGTGGCGCTGCTGCCAACTGTGGGCTATATTACATACCAAACATTAACTGTAGAGTTCGGGTATGTAAGTGATAATGTCAGGATAAGTGACTTTAACGTGTGCTCCCCATATTACATCCTTAACGCTAAACATGGTAATTGAGCTCAAGACTAAGCCCGGTGTGGGGAAACGCGGCGAGCTATGCCATTACATTGTTTTTAACAGTTGTCCATGTCTCGTTGGGTCGTTGCCTTGGTTGGGGCTTATTGCGAGTATCGCTTGAATATTTTACATAGTAGCTATTAGGTGTGTAGGCGGCTAGAACCGCCGAGGTATTAGGATTTTATACCTTCTCTTTTATTCTTGATTCCTCTGCTATTCATGTGAATATTAATTAATTTGGATATGGTGCATTGTCACTGACTATCAATTCAAGGCTCAAGTATTCGATTATCTTGTATGTGTTTGTGTGTTTAATGTTACAATAAATTAATCCCTTCGCTGAGGATGACGTGTGGGACACGTCCTCATTTACTCCCGCTATATGCGGAGGACGTGCCCCACGCGCCTTCCACTTTGCGGGAGCCCCGGCGGAGATACTCACCTCTCTGTCTGGGTTCCTGCGGCGTCCTCAGACCCTGAAGTTAAGCCCCTCCTGACATAAATGACGGCATCGCGCCATGATGTCATTTCCAGGCGACCCCCCCCCCCGGCAATGCCAGAAGATCGCCTGGAAGGGAGGGGGGATCCGTTTGGATCCCTCTCCCTCCCGATCGGGAAGGAGCAGTGCCACAAGCTAGGCACTGCTTAAAAGGGGAGAGTCTCCCCTTTTAAGCGGTGCCTGACTTTAACCCCTCAGGCACCGGGTCGCACTTCAGCGCCTTGCGGTGCCGAAGTGCAGCCTAGCTTCGGTGGGGGCCACCATCTTTTGAACAATGATGCTGCACTAATGATTTTTTTCTATGGAGTGCGTTTGCTAAAAATCACGTAATTCCCCCCCAAAAAATGTAACAAGTCCCCATTTCAAGTTTTTGTATAAGCGCACCCTAAAGGAAACATAACCGCAAATGTTCATGTGATAAAATGTGAAAAAAAACACTTTACACGCTGCAGATGATTAAAAATTCTAATTTTATTGCATTTTTTGTTGTAATATACAGGCAGGACATGACGTATACATATAAAAATGATATATTATGAATCTGCCGAGTCTGCCGGAAAGAATGCTATATAATATGTCTGGGCCATATAATAAAATGTGGCTTCAAATCGTGTTTAAACATGATGAGCGAAAGCGGTAAAAAATGAGCTCAGCACACAGCGGTGAAATGCCTCAGCAGTGAAGGGGTTAATCTGCGCTATTTTGCACCCCTGTTGCACTTGTGTGCAAATTGTGTGCTTTGAATTTTTCGTTTGGGTTACGCCCAGTTGGGGTGTCCATATTGCCATGTTCTCTATTGTGCTTTCTACGTAAGGTATTACAAAGTGTTAACGCTATTTACCACACCGATGGGCTAAACAAAATGTTACCATCACCTAAAAGCCTGTACTAAACGATTCCGCTTTGCAGAATTTTTTAGAATCCCCCCCAATAAATCCAATACTCTCCTCTCATCCCTTGGCGCGATCGGTGGCCACTGGAAGCAGAGTGAGAATAGTGACACAATAGTCCCAACAGCCCCTTTGCAGTGCTGAGCGATCTGGCGAAAGTGCGCAGGGCTTGCGGCCCAGCAGTGCAACCCGCCATGAAGTCCTATGGACCCCAGGAGGTGATACTCGGAGGCTCAGAAGCGCTACCGCGATTATTACAGCTGGTAGCACTTGGTTCCAGGGCAAGGTGCTGAAGTAGCTCCTGCCCCGGAATCTCGCGCAAAAATGGTTTCACTGCAACAAAAGGTTCAACAAACTTTGCTGTTGCATTGCAGCAGCCAGGGAGACTACAGAATACAGGGAGAGCTCTGGGGTCACTCACTGTAGTACATCGATAATATTCAGGGGTTATAACGATTTAAAATCCTTGTAATTTCCATATACAGGCATTCTGACACATACTGATATTATTTTTTATTCTATTGGTATTTTTGGAAGCTTCTTTGGTAATAATCTCAATACAAATCACCATAAGCAGGAGAGCTGAAAATGTTCATTATTTATCTTTGTCACAGTTACTGTGTCTAACACAAAGGTCTTTTTCTACCTGTATGATAATAATGTAGACTCTGTTTGAAATTGTGTAAGAAAAAGGACACCATCTAGAGCTCAGAATCTTACATTTCAACAATATTTCTGAAATGGATAAACGAAAACATGAAAACTTAAAAATGAGTAAATTAACACTATTTACATTTTTGTGCAACAATTTCTGTACAAAACCTCAATTTTACCCAATATTTGTTGACTTCACATCCCAGGTTTCAAATAAACAGTTCTTTTTTTCTGGAAAAATAGGTGGAGGTACTCTCACGCCCAGGGAAAAACTGATTATTATGACAATTTTTCGTGTCCTCATGAATACTCCTTTATTCATATTCACATTGCCCCCAGCTCACACATGGATATATTGCCCTCAGCTCACATGGATATATTGCCCCAGGCCAGCTCACATGGATATATTGCCCCAGGCCAGCTCACATGGAATATTGCCCCAGGCCAGCTCACCTCTGCCAGGCCCATCTGAGTCATTGCCGGCCACCGCGTTCTTTCCTTCATCGAGTGGCCGCCTGCATAAATATCTGTCGCTCGCCTGGGATCCATCCAGTAGCCAGCCGCGAGATCGCGGAGTTCATGTGAACTCCGCGATCTCGATCGCGGCTATCTGGATGGATCCCAGGCGAGTGGCAGATATCCATGCAGGTGGCCGCTCGTAGAAGGAAAGAACGCGGCGGCCGCTGGATCCGCCCCTGCGCTTACCAGACAGCTCCGGATTCGGACTCCGAGAGTCCAATACCGGAGCGGTCAAAAATTAAAAAGCAAAGGACGGCTGGCGATGAGGTGCCAGTACGGTGTACCAGCGCATACCGCCTCAAAAAATGCCCTGCAAATAAATATGATTAACATTTTTTTCAACAAAAATCGCTTGATAGTGAAGGGGTTAAAGATGGCTGTGGGATGGTGTGCACAACACTGCCAGGCAAGAACAGACACTTAAATGTACACCTGGATCATACGAACCAACTTCAAAGAATTTTTGAAGTCATGCTCGTGCTTATCTATATTATAGCTGAAAGACTATTTTTCAGAGAAATAAACAGCTTGAATATATTTTCTTCTTGCCAACATTTAATAACTTGACTGGGAAAGGAAGACAAGGGAAAGCCTCCAGCGGTCTCACAGACGCGCATCCATTTGGTCAAATCAAACTGGTCGAATGGCAGAATTTGAAAGGAAAATGAATATTACAAGAGCTACATGTGTTATCATTCCTTCAGAGAGTTATAGCGGAAACATGTCCCATCTAATGTATGCACGGGTGGCGCTCATATGCATTCTGAAAATTCTGTCGTAAAAAATACAAAATATTCTGCACTTGGGAGAAAGCATTTGCTTTTTTTCTTAACCCAAAATAATTCAACCTATTGGGGTTATTCATTAACCACTGTCGTTTTGCTGTTATTGTATCACTGTTAAACTTTGGCATTTCCCAAAATTTAATTTGAAACAGCATTGGGAGAAGCTTCATTCACAAATCTGCCACTGTTTCAGTTTCCCTTCTTTCGATCACTGAGGTTCATCATCGTTGCACCAATGCCATACTACGGGCCCTATTCCAAGGTTGGTGTTAACTTAACCAGAGCTGTTGTAAGCTTCCCAGAACCATTATAGGGCTCTATTCCTTCCTTAACGCTAACAGCGAATATTTGCGCCGGCAGATTTTTCTGTAGCGTCCCCATTAGAGTTAGAGTGGTATTCCTGCGCAGGCACTACTTCAGCACCTCGCCCTGGAATGCAGTGCTAACCACAGTGATACCCATAGTAGTGCTTCCGCGCCGCCATGAGTATCACCTCCCTTGAGTCCATAGGACTCCATGGAGCCTTTGCGCTTCTGGGCCGAAAGTCCTGCGCGACCTTGCGCTCGCAAGATCGCTGTCACGGTCTGTCACGGGGAAGCTGCGATACCAGAACGGTGGGAACCCAGAAGGCGGAGTATACCAGATCGTAAGAGCCACTACACGAAGGGTGAGATGGAACTGCACAACCCTATTCGTGGCAGTGGCCGAGACGTCAGGTGTTGATGGGTGTAGAAGTATAGGCACGGGGGAACTGGAGACTTGACACGGCGAACAGTACGTAATATATGAAAACACAGGAGTGCAGTAATATGTCCATATAGGATCGTAGTACTCACGGTAGACGGGAGGTATGTCAAGGCATAGGAAGTACGTAGGATACTGCTGTATACTGTTGTAGAGGTAGGCTAGGAGATGGACAATACTGCGGCAGGTTGGAGGCCTGAGGCTGGCGAGAAGGCTGGAAAGGCTGAAGTGCTGGAGCAGATGAGGGCATTGGAAATACCGCGGCAGGCTGGAGGTCTGAGGCTCGACTGGAAAGGCTGAAGTGCTTAAGCAGATTAGGGTGCTGGAGATGCTGCAGCAGGCTGAAGGTCTGAGGCTCGGCGAGACGGCTGGAAAGGCTGAAGTGCTTAAGCAGATTAGGGTGCTGGAGATGCTGCAGCAGGCTGAAGGTCTGAGGCTCGGCGAGACGGCTGGAAAGGCTGAAGTGCTTAAGCAGATTAGGGTGCTGGAGATGCTGCAGCAGGCTGAAGGTCTGAGGCTCGGCGGGACGGCTGGAAAGGCTGAACTGCGGCCACTGTATGACTTGGAGTCAAATAATACACAGTCCATGTACTAGGAATCATACTTAATAATTGGGCATTTACTCACAGTTCTGTAGCCTCTTTTAAGCTGACTCCCGCCCCTCCGCCCTACCTGGCGTCTGACATCATCTCCCGGCGCCGAGGACACCTAATCCCTCGCCGGGGTCTTCACTGATATAGCGCGCATGCGCGCGCCGGCCGCTGCCTAGATGATGAGGTGCCGGAGGATGGAGCTGCGGCAAGCACAGTGGCCGATCGTGGCCCGCCGAATGACGGGACGGACGGTATCAGGGTCGGGTCCGGCGGGGACCAGGTGGTATCAGGGGGCGATCCTGACAGGGCCCCCCACCTAGGCGACCCCTCCGGGGGCGATCGGGATGATCAACGTGAAAGCGTCGGACAAGAGCAGGAGCACGGACCTCATCATACGACACCCAGGAGTCTTCCTCTGCGCCATAGCCTTTCCAACGGATTAAATATTCGAAGCGACGTCGCCGCTGTGGAATTTAATGGGGGGTTTTAGGGGGTGTTAAATGATTCTGAAATTGCAGAATCATTTAACACTAACGGTTAGGAGGTGCTAACTTTTGGCTCTCCTCGTCCCTGCGGTAATTGGCGCTAGCACTTTGTAAAACCTCACCTATCTAGACGCTGATTGCGCTCCCCAGTTTGCGCTCCCCCAGGAATAGAGTCCATAGTCTATAGAGATAAATTTACACCAACCTTGGAATAAGGCCCTACGTTGGTTAGCAGGGAACAAGTTGAGGGGAAAAGGCATGGGAATGTAGTTCCTCTGCTATTTTTTGCAGAGTGAACGGAGTTCCCATTGGTCCCACACACTATAAAGCTTGTATTCAGGTGTTTAAGAATATCTTTCCCTGTTAAGCCACAATAAATAAAGGGATTATCGTATATTTCTGCTAAAATCCACATATACATATAAATATATCAGATTTGAGTGTTTATGTTTAATGCCAAATCATATTTCCTAGTTGGGGGCTGAAATCTTGTTCTCAATTTTTTTTTTTATTTATTTTTTTTTTTTTTAGGACTTTAGCCCTGGTGGTTAGTGATTAACCCCCAATATTTAAAAATAAAATTGGGGTTCCTGGTCTCAGTTTGGACCTTTGAATGACGTTTATTACTTTATATCATATCACTTTCATCTGGAAAGGAAAGGGGAAATGAGGGGATATGATTTGAGCTATGATATGAGTGGAAGCACTGACAGGTTATATATCATTACGATTTAACCCCTTCACTACCAAGATCGACTACGCTATCTTCAAAAGCCCCTGCTGGTGACCCAATATCGATTTGGTCTAGTTCTGAAGGAGTTGCAAAGGAATTTTGTTTATTGCAAATGATATTCACTTTCAAATGGGCTCCAGAATGTGCCCCAAAGGTTGTAGCACCTCCGGCTTGAAAGCCAAGGTGCTAAGAATGTTTGACCTGCTGGGACTCCGTGTCTAAAATATGAATCCCCACCTGATTTTAATGTGTCATAAATGAAAAACACTAGTTCCTGGCAGTGGTTTTATGGAAAATCAATGGTAGTTAAAGGGTTCAAAACAGAATTTGGCACCAGATGACCCTTTACATAGAAAGTATTACAGTAAGTGCATTGTGCCTATGATTTCAGGAGAAACATCGTATGATACAAGTTTAAATCGGTGTCATCACATCAGCTCAATAATGGGATCATGATACATACTTAAAAAATAGAAAAATCCTAGCACAGAAAGCCTCTGAGACAACTTTTACATTAGGAGTTATCCTTGTGCTTGGGTGCCGGACAAAATCCCTACAGCCAGATTCCCTAATGCCAAGATCCCGACGGCCAACTTCCAGACAGAACAAGTGCCGGACATACCAACTTCCCTACATGGCCAACTTCCAGACAGCCATAATCCAAGCGGCTAACCCTAATACTAACACCCTAACCTAGGTTTAACCCTTTCAATGTGGAGGACGCGCTCAGCGCGTCCTCCGCATTCCCGCTGCTGTGCGGAGGACGCGCTGAGCGCGTCCTCCCATTGGGGTCAGCGTTCGGCGGGTTCCGGCCGATCGCTGGCCCTCCGGTGCGGGCTGACATCCTGGATGTCAGCCCGGCATCTGGAACAGCAGCCGCCGGAATTTGGTGTCATCGCGGCAGCGCGATGACACCAAATTCAGGCGCCCCCCCCCGCATGTGCGCAGGAGGCGCCTGAAAGGGAGGGGGGGAGGTCCTTCGGACCTCTCTCCCTCCCGATCGGCGGCTCTGCGGGGGTTAACCCAGGCATCATTTGGAAGGGCACAGCCTGCCCTTCCAAATGATGCCTGGCATTAACCCCTGGGGAGCTGGATCGCGAATCGGCGCTGAAAAGCGCCGGTTTGCGATCCTTTCCCGGAGCTGGCCGACATCTTGGATGTCGGCCAAGCCTCCGGGAACTCCCCCTGAGGACTGGCGTCATCGTGCGTAGCATGATGACGCCAGTCCTGGACTTAACCCTTAACTGCCACCAACTGTGGAGATAGGGAGTTCCAATGAACTCCCTATCTCCCGATCCGTGGCAGCTAGGGGTTAAATTTTGGTATGGTTGGATCGGCCAGAGCATGGCCGTTCCAACGATACCAAACATGAAAGTGAAAAATTGTGTAAAAAAAATAAAAAAATAGAAAAAAAAAATAAAAAAAAATTATAAAAAAAAAAATAAACACTTTTTTTCTTTTTTTTGGTTTGTTAATGCAGCAATATTGTTCCCATTTCAATTATAATGTGAACAATGATGCTGCACTAACGATTTTTGTATGCGGTGCGTTTGTTAAAAATAGTGTAATTTTCCCCCAAAAAAAATGTAACGAGACCCCATCTCTAATTTTTTTAACAAGCGCACCCCATACAAAATATAACCGCAATTGCTCGCATGTTAAAATGTGAAAAAAAACACTTTACACGTTGTAAATTATTGAAAATACATATTTTATTGCATTTTTTGTTATAATATACAGACATGACATAACGTATACATATAATAATGACATATTATGAATCTACCGAGTCTGACAGAAAGAACGATATATAATATGTCTGGGTCATATACTAAAATAAGCCTTCAAAACACGTTTAAACATGATGAGCAAAACCGGTAAAAATGACCTCAGCACAGGGGCGGGAAAAGCCTCAGCAGCGAAAGGGTTAAGGGGGTTAGGGCTAGGATTAGGGGGGTTAGGGTTATGGCTAGGTTTAGGGGTTTAGGGCTAGGTTTAGGGGGTATGGGCTAGATTTAGGGGGTTACGGTTAGGGTTAGGTTTCGGGGGGGTTACGGTTAGGGTTAGGTTTAGGGGGTTAGGGAGTAACGTTAGTGTTAGCGCTGGGATTTTGGATGTCAGGAAGTTGGCTGTCAGGGAGCTGTCTGTGTAGGGAAGTTGGTCATGTAGGGAAGTTGGCCATCGGGATTTTGGCATTAGGGAACCTGGTTGTAGGGATTTCGACCCAAACCCCCTTGTGCTTACCAGGTGTAGGGGTATTACAGTGCATGGGAGTCCCCTGGAAGAATAGTGCATGGTCTCAAATTCCATATGAAAACTACACAGTAGAGTTAAGGTGGCACATTTATCCCATGCAGGGTCAGACTAACCATTAGCTCAATAGGGCACTGACTGAGGGCCCTGGCTTCAGGGGGCTCTCACGGATTGGTCAGGCTTACCCTTTAAACGAAGCCCCATGCCAACGCAGACAAAATCATGGAAAGCTAATGCTGTCCACTGTTAAACAGTGAAGAGAGATGCAGAAAAGCGGTTATCCCACATGTGTGATGCTTGTGAATGCATAGGGGATGACAGGTCTGGGGGAGCCCTGGGGCACACCGCCCTTTCCAATTCACTGAAATGACTATAAGTGCTGGCTGCTGTTAGGGGGGGGGACCCACGCTTTCATTTTCAAAATAGTACTGAGTAGGGGGTCAAGTCTTAAAAAAACAAAAAAACTCACCAGGATTCCTGTCCCCCAGTTCGTAATTATCATCTTACACATAACACAAACACGTACTCAGATCTCATATATTTATTTATATTTGTGGATTGTAGCAAAAGTAGAGGATAAATCCTATTTTTTATTGTGACTTAACAGGGAAAGATATAATAGATCACCTGAAACTAAGGATTATAGAGCATGGGAACATTGGTGCAAAAGCCCTGGAGGAACTGTGTCCCCACTCGTTCCCCCTCGACTTGACCCCTGGTATTAAGAATTAAATTCTGTAATAACAATGTATATATTGGCTGTGCTTGTATGTTGTTGTGGCTTGCCTTTGGTCAGGCACAATGGGGGGGGGCCTGTGATGATCTATTGCCCGGAGGCCCCATTTAGTTTCAAGTCTGCCCCTGTTCCTATGTCTTTCATGGGTTTGCTGAGCTTTGTGGTCTAGTTTTCATTACAAGCCACACAACTCGAAAGATCTTAATTTAGGGTCTAGAAGTTAGTTAAAGATCAGCAACAAAGTGAATGTGAACAAAGCCCCAGGGCCGGATGGAACTCTCCCGCGAGTACTGAGGGAGCAATGTGTCAAAATCTGAAAACGTCTGTTTTTAATCTTTCAAGATTCTTTTCTTTCAGGAAGAGTACCAGAGGATTGGAGAAAAGCTGATGTGATCCCTATATTCAAGGCAGGTTCAAAATGTATGCCTGGGAATTATAGACCTCTGAGCTTAACATCTGTGACCAGGAAAGTATTTGAGGGGTTACTAAGGGATAATATTCAGGAATTTATTGGGAGGTATAATGTAATTAGCAAAAATCAGCATGGTTTGTTATGACACACAGATCATGTCAGACTAACCTACTTACTTGTTCATAGAATACAATTAGAAGTATAGATCAGGGGGTCGCAGTGGATGTGATTTTGTCAAAGCTTTCGACACAGTTCCACACGAGGTTACAATTTAAATTAAGAAAAATTGGTCTGGATGAAAATTCATATTCTTGGATAGAAAACTGGATAAAAGATAGGGTACAGAGAGTGGTCATAAATGGTAAGTTTTTAAGATGAACATCAGTGGTAAGCGGTGTCGCTCAGGGGTCTGTTATAGGACCAATACTATTCAATTTATTTATATTAGGCATCAAAAGCCAGGTGTCAGTGTTTTTGGATGACACAAAACTAGGAAAGTAACACAATGTGAACAGGATGTTACTTCGCTGCAGAGGGATTTAGATAGATGGAATTTAATGTAGATAAATGCAAAGTTATGCACTTTGGAGTAAAGAACATACAAGCAAGTTCTACCCTAAATGGTACGGAGTTAGTGAAATCAAAGCAGGAGAAGGATTTGGGAATATTTATAGACTTTGAACTGTAACACTGCGCAATGTCAAACAGCAGCCACCAAAGCCAGCAAGGTATTGGCATTAAAAGGGGAGTTCACTCTCGGATGAAAACATAATTTTGCCTCTTTATAAATCAATGGTAAGATGCACCTTGAATATGCAGTGTGATTTTGGGCACCTGTCGTAAGAAAGGATATTATGGTGCTAGAAAGAGTGCAGAGACGGGCGACTAAATTAATAAGGAATGGAAGATTTTAGTTATGAGGAAAGACTAACAAGCTTAAACCTGTTTGGTTTATAGAAACATTACATAAATATATACGGCACCTTAGAGGGGATCTGATAACTTTATATAGATGTATACGGGGCCTTAGAGGGGATCTGATAACTTTATATAAATATATATGGGGCCATTATAAACCATTGTCTGGAAACCTATTCATTAACAGGACTATACACAGGACACGAGGTCACCCATTTAGACTGGATGAAAGGAAATTCAGCCTAAAGCATAGGAAGCGTTATTTTACGATGAGTACAATAAATCTGTGGAATTCTCTGCCTGTTGAGGTGGTTGGGTCAGAAACAGTATAGACTTTTAAAAAACGACTGGATGACTTCCTGCAGACACAGAATATTAAGGGTTATAATATGTAATATGAGGGTAAAAGCTTCTTGATCCAAGGAGAAATCTGATGCCAATCTTATTGGCGACCATCAGACTGGATTTTTTGCCTTGTTTTGTATCAACAGCAGTAGGTAATGTGTGTAAGGCTGAACCCGATGGACTCATTACATAGTTATATAGGCTGAAAAAAATGACATATGTTTTATCTCATGTTAAAAAAAAACATTTTTTTACGAGAAATCAGCTAGGTGGCTTTGAGCGTTGTATGTGGTAATCATCTAAACAAGCTGGCGGGTGGCTAATTAATGAGAGCAAAACACGTGACATGAATTAGCATGGAATACAAATGCATCGCTGAGGAATACATGCCATCAGCACTCATTATCAGACCACCATATGGCAAGACACGTGGAAGTTGTAGCACATGGCAAATTCCCATCTGCTTTTTCCAACACATGCCACAAATTCTCAGGGAAGGTCCCACCGACGACGTTCTCCAAATTCCCTTTCCAACACACTGGCTTGCTGTACAAAAAAGAAATCAAGATTGGTTCATAAATACTGCATTTATTTTTCGTTCCTGTAATTGTCAGTTAATTGTTCGCTCCCCTGCTCTTTATTCGACAGGTGGCAAGTTCACCCAACCTATAGACACCTGAGCAAGGAACCGAGAAACCTTTCGAGTCCCGACAAGGACGAATAAAAAAAGTTGACGTTTGTCAGGACGAAGTGATGAATGCATTGTTTATGTTGCTGTTAGTGCTGTGCTTTTAGGCGACAGATGCTGAAAATGGAATCAATTTGCTGGCAACCTTTTGTACATGTACGGGGAGCTCGCTAACAAGGGTCTGACATATGTTATAATTATTCCGGATAAGATGGGCAGACAGAAGCAGGCCGATTAATCACGCCGAGTCTTCTTCGGAGCGATTGGGCCAACTGTGATGTCAGTTTGAGCTCCGTGTAAAACAATGAATATATTAAACTGAAACAAATAGGGACGCCAAAAGATTTATTTGTTCTTAGCCTTGAAGGCAGTAATTGAAAGAAATCAGGGGGTTTCACACAGGTTGCTTGCTCCAGGTGTTCATTCAAATGCAGACGCATGGGATCTCATTATCTGTCACAAAATCTAGGCCTCTAACGGTTCTAAGCATTTTGCATTTGGAGCTAAAATCCTTTAGACTTCCTTGTCTTTGTTTTCATTTTTTTGTGGAAAAGAAGATTTGCCAGTCACGTGCACGCTTTGTTATTGGTTTACGAGTAAATGCCTCTTGCCGTAGATTGTGGAACAAGTGTGATCATAGCACAGCTTTCATTGGGTTATCGATGGAATGGTTTATGGGGATATCCCAGCTTTTAGAAGTCAGGATGGTGGATCACAGTCCGAGGTCTTGCAATATCGCATTCCGACTGTTCCGTTATGAATAATGTGTGAGCAAATAAGTATACAAACCCCCAATCGTTAATCATTACGGCTCCCGTCCTATATCAGCTTAACCGCAAACATGCAGCCTGGTTGTTGCAGCTGCCTATTGTGATGGAAAGTGATAAGGTGAAGACAGCCAGAGAATAACGAATGGTTATTTGTTATTCTTTTTGCAGCCAGTAAAAAATTAGGCCATTGTCACACGAGCATGGAGGGACCATCTACGAGAACGAAGATTTTTTTTGCTCGGACTTCTGTGTGGCCACCTCACTGACGTGCTCAGCCCTACAAAGAACAAAGCTATAATGGAGGATTGCGCTTTGTAGGCCCGGCCAACGTCCATCATAATTCAATGGGGAGGGTTTTGGCACGCCCAATGTAACGTGTGATACTATTACGTATGTTACACTGTGTGGCTCTCCCAGTCGAGACGTTGGACGCAGGGGGAAGTGGTCACTACGGATGCGTCATGTGACCCTGACCATACTGTCTGGAAGTAACTGACACTGAATGATTTTTTCTTTATCAAAATTACTTAAAGCTCAAAAATTATGTCACTAAAAATATCTCCCATTACTCTGATCCTGTGGCGCACAGAACCTACCTTTTTTTTAAGTTTTACACCATGCTTTGTGTGGGTTGAATTTTCAGTGTTTTTCCTGCCCACTGGATACCTGAGTCAATATTAGTCCATCAAAATAAGGACATAGCTAGACTTTGATATGATGAGAATTCACACACCCTGCTATTTGTTTACCACAGGGCAGGACTGTGAAACTCACGGCCCCACAGGGGTTGATGCCTACAATTCCCTTAATTCCTTCAATGTAATAGATGGTCAGGGAATCATGGTACAGTAGTTGTATTTCAGAAACATCTGGGGGTCTGGGTTTAGTGGGTGAATACAGTGAAAGAAAGTAAAAAAGAAATACAAATCTGTAAGTTTGTGTTAAAACTCTTATACTTGGGGGGTTGATTCCAACCGAGTCGGTTACAGGGAGCTGGGGGAAAAAACAGGTGACTGGGGCAGATGTGTCTAATAGGCTTGGGCTGCTAACCTAATGACTAGGTTGGAATCAAGCCATCATACACATTGCGCATTACTGTGAGTTTTATTGCTGTGGTGCTCTGTGATATCCTCATTCACATTGCACATTACTGTGTGTCTTATTTCTATGGAGCACTGTGACACACTCAGACACTGCACATTACTGTGTGTCTTATTACTGTGGAGCTCTGTGACACCCTCATACACACTGCACATTACTGTGAGTTTTATTGCTGTGGAGCTGTGATACACTCAGACACCGTACTTTACTGAGTTTTATTGTTTTGAAATATTGTGGTACAATTATACCCATGCACATTACTGTGAGTTTTATTGCTTGCTATGGCCCTTGTTTTGTACTTTCTATAAAGTATCAACCCTTGCAGCACCACTCTTACATTACAACACATTCTTTTCAGAATTGTATCTTTTGTTAAATTCTTTTTGAGTATAATGTCTCCAGATGGAGCAGAGCTTTAGGCGAGTCTCATCCAGTGATCGTTGATAGAATCCCAGCCTCAGCTGAGTAAGAATTTCCACCGAGCAATACTTTCTAGGTCTTTACGCATAAAAAATGTATAAATGTATAAAATAATAGCAAACCGCAATATAGATAAACCATTTTCTGAAGTTAACAGTTTAAAAGCAATATCCACGTCAGCATCTGATATAAAACTCCGTAAATTGGGCTACGCCGAGCATTTATCTGTATTTTGCACCATGACACACAAGCTCGGAGAGGAAATCAATAAAATTAGCTATGCTTCTGCTTGGTGGAGAAAATAATAAGGGAAACAACCCTCGATAAGATTTCAAAATTATACATTTAACAGGAGCCACGGCTGCGGGTAAGCGTTGCTGACAAGCTGTACATTAGCAGAACCGCTGGGACGTAGAAACAAGTTATTATCCTTAGCTGATAAGATATGTTACTGTACAAATAGGTATTGACTTGATAAGAAATTCCGATTATGTTTTGTGTTTTTCTTGGTATTTCACTGTGGGTTAATATTATAAAACAGCGTGGTGTAAGATTATTAAACAATGGAATACCAAACAAGAGAGTGCCTCTATCAGGCATCTCTTTCCTTTGCCCACTGGGGTCCTCCAATTCGGTTTTTGTGATTTTCTAGTGGCTGGCCTGCTTTTTCTCTATAGTAATCGTTATAATATATTAAACAACAGATAAACACTGGGAAGTGGGCGAAGGAATAAAGCTGCTGCGAACCAAAAGCAATCAGCTGAATGCACACGGACACGTAATTGGAGGGTGAGGCCCACAACATAACTGTCAGTGAATAATATTTGCTGAGCCTTTGCATCCTGGATGTTTCAAAACAACACGACCTACGATGCTCAACCAGCCAAGCAGGGCTGCCTTCAGGGGTGTGACAGCCCATGATGCATTCAGGGGCCCAATGGCTTAAGGGGGCCCTGACCTTTGCCAGATCCTATGCAGCTTGTCAAATTCCCACAGATCTAAGGGTCCCTCCATACCATGCTGGACTGGCCCATCAAGATACCAACAAATATCCCAGTGGGCCGTGGCATTTGAGGCCGGTAACAGCACTCTGTCACATCACTCAGGGAACGATTCGTATGGTCTGCAGCGGGCAGAGGTGCAGATTGGACACTCTCCCACCAGGGAATACTTTTTAAGCCCTTGCTATATAGCACCAGTGTAAAATAAGGTCAGCAGAAGAGGAAAAATCGTTTTTTATTTAATTTAGTTTTGCAAAATGGGCATCTGACAGAAGTGATGCCCTGACCAGTGGTTCAGGAAGGTGCCCTGAGATTTCTGATGGCAGCCCTGCAACCAAGACCTACCCTTACGTTTACCCTTATGAATATGCGGAAAACGTAGGTCCGATTTTCCCATCCATACCATTGACGCTGGCCTTTACATAGGCCAACCTGATATTGCAGGATCGAATTTAGCACTTGTTAATGCAGCGTAGGTGTTGTCTGGGTAACACTAACAGCTCTACCATTGGTTATTTTAGAACATATGATGTAAGGACACTTAGAATCCAGAAACCTGGTTTGCAGTATACTCCTACTATTGAAGCTGGCCGTACTATTGGCCACTTTTGATCACATGACCGCAATTGGTACAATCGGATAAGCGTTTACGTTGCCCAGGCTAAACAGGTAAGCCTACTATTGGCTACTCTCGGGGCACGTGACACGATGACATTACGAAACTGAAAACTCTATCTGTAATACATTCCGGCATACCGAAGGAGCGATAATGTAATTAATGATGCACCAGCTGGATTTGAAGTAATTTGGAGCTCCAACTGTATAAACTCAGTCAGGGTTGGTAGCAGGCCCTTGCAGAGAGCAGCTCACTACCCTCATCCAGCTGGACTTTGTACAATGGGGCATCTTGCTTAGAGGCTTCATTCACTGAAGGTGATCTTACATTTCTGTGTCTCACATAGCCTAATGTATTTTCTTTTGATGTATATTATGTTTATATCTCAATAAACCACTTGGCAGCTCAAAAAAGAACCAACAAATGGCACTAGAGGAGTGGCTACAGAAAAATTTATCTTTATTGGAACGAATGTAGACACTCTCAGATGCAAGGAAAAATCTATTAAAAAACATAAATGACTGCAGACAAAGAAGGGTGTACTGGAATTGACGCCAGTGTATAATGGCTGTGCATAAAAAAGGTGTGGAGAGAGGGTTGCAATCGATGTATTAGGCACCATAATAGAATTCCATAATTGCACAAAGGGATTAGCATCAAAAAGCAAAACGCAAACCATAAATCACCTTCACAATCAGCACGCCAACACTGACCCTTAGCTAGTCGAGCTCATGCTCAAGATTTCTGTCCTCACCCTGCAAATGCTGCACACACAACAAATCACAGCTTAAAATCAAGGTTGATACATCAGCTCAACATATGTTTCGCCAACTGAACGTTGGCTTCATCTGGAGCAAAAAAATAGTTAGTAACTTTTTTTGCTCCAGATGAAGCCAACGTTCAGTTGGCGAAACATATGTTGAGCTGATGTATCAACCTTGATTTTAAGCTGTGATTTGTTGTGTGTGCAGCATTTGCAGGGTGAGGACAGAAATCTTGAGCATGAGCTCGACTAGCTAAGGGTCAGTGTTGGCGTGCTGATTGTGAAGGTGATTTATGGTTTGCGTTTTGCTTTTTGATGCTAATCCCTTTGTGCAATTATGGAATTCTATTATGGTGCCTAATACATCGATTGCAACCCTCTCTCCACACCTTTTTTATGCACAGCCATTATACACTGGCGTCAATTCCAGTACACCCTTCTTTGTCTTCAGTCATTTATGTTTTTTAATTGATTTTTCCTTGCATCTGAGAGTGTCTACATTCGTTCCAATAAAGATCAATTTTTCTGTAGCCACTCCTCTAGTGCCATTTGCCGGTTCTTTTTTGAGCTGCCAAGTGGTTTATTGAGATATATATATTTATTTAAGTCAGGTTTAATCCTGAGTAAGAGGTTGTGCTGCTCTCACTTATTTGGATGAGAGTCAGGTGATTGTCCTATTTTGAGAGTCCCTGTTGTGGGTCCCCCATCTCTCCTTTTTCTGTATATTATGTTTACTTTGTAATATCACTGTATATGTGTTTGTATGTGTGTGATACATATACGTGTGTGTGTGTATATATATATATATATATATAAATATATATAATATATATACACGTATATGTATGTATAGCACACAAGTGTATCTTTATATATATTTGAATTGTTGCAATGCTATCTGACTTCTGCATTCCACTCCCTTTTTCTACCCATTTGCTCTAAAGCTGCTATTCTGCCCTATGTCCTGTTCAACGAACCTTAACTTTTATTGCCCCCTACATACTCCCCCCTAAGTTCCTGGACAATGTCAACCCAATGTGATGCTATTTGCAATCTTGATTTCTCTTTCAGCACACACCCCAAACTCAGTCAGGGTTGGTAGCAGGCCCTTGCAGAGATCAGCTCACTACCCTCATCCAGCTGGACTTTGCTCCCGCCCACCCTCCCCATGGTTTTCATTTGATATATACCCAACTACTTGATCATGTGATACCGCAGCAACCTACACCATTTACTCTGGTACCTCTCTATTTCCTGTTAACTCACCTCCAACACCTTTCACTATAATGTTTATCCCACTATTGCTCCTCTTTTCTTTATCATCCCTTCTCTCTAAAACTACTCTCTCCTTCTATACACCTTTCCAATTACCCCAGGATGGAAAACCAGTGCCAATACACCACAGCCTGCTCAGTTCTTTTAACATATCAGCTGAGTGCTGGTGGAGAGTGTTAAAATCCAGCCCTCCTACCCCCACACAAAGATTTAAAACTCTGCAACCACATTACCAAAAGAAAACTCTGTCCAAATTCCTATTTATTCTGCTACTTTCCCTGGCAAACGATGTGGAAACTAACCCTGGTCCTATAGGTGACACAACCTTTAGTCTCCCACTAAAAAAGGCCTCTCATTTGTGCACTGTAACATCCGAAGTTTACTCCCTAAATTGGATGAGCTTCAGGCTTGGTGCTGCTATTACAAACCCAACTCATTGTGCTCACAGAGTCATGGTTAACCCCAAAAGTACCAGACTCTGCCATATCAATACAGGGGTATTCATGTTATAGAAAAGACAGAGCAAAGAGAGGAGGGGGAATTGTTATTTATGTTGAGGAGTCCATAAAGTTCACCCCCTTACAGACTTTTAGCTCTCCTGTCACCTTTGATTTCCTCTCTGGTATAATTGAGATCCCATTCAGTAAATCAATCATTGTTGCTGGGTTCTATCGTCCACCGAGCTCTCCAGTGCACTCCCTCTCTGACATATCAAATCCTTAACAACCTACTTGCCCAAAACCAAAAAAGTGAACTACTGGTCCTCGGCGATTTTAATACAGTTTGGCTAAATCCTAAAAACAATAAACACTGCTCACTGTTTAAAACTTTGCAGCTAACTCAATTAATCTCCTCCCCCACTCGCATTAATATGAAAAGCACTAACCATACCTTGCTGGACTGGATTCTCTCCTCATCTCCTGATAGCAAGAACGCCTGCCTCCTGTATTCTAATAGCTTTAGTGACCATTGTCTAGTGTACTGCGTGCGCAAAATAAAGGCCTTGAAATCTCCCCCAAAGGTAATAACAACCAGGTCTTTCAAGAAATTTATCCTTGAATCCTTCCTAAGTGATCTCACAGAGCTCCCCTGGTACAGGCTAAACCTAATCCCAGACCTAGACTGTGCAGTTGAATACTTTCAGTCTGAGCTCCTGCAAGTCTGGAATTCCCATGCACCGCTGCGTAAAGTGTGAGTAAAAGGGACCCATCTCCCCTGGGTTACAGCTGATCTTACACTAATGTACCAGCTTAGAGATTCACTATGGTCAAATTTCAAGAGTACTGATTCCATGAACGATCACTACGAATACCGAAAATGCCGGAATGAATGCACAAAACAAACAAAAATGGCCAAAGCTCATTACTTCAATGAAAATCTAAACAATAACATATCAAACCCTAGAAACATTTGGAGAACCATAAGTAACATACAAGCACCCCCAGTCCACTCCCAGCCGGCTGCTGTCAAAGTAAACAAACAAACCCTGCAACACCCCCTAGATGTAGCAAATGCCTTTTAATAATTATTTTGTTGGATGCGCCACCACTTTGATTGCCAAGCTAGGAAATGACATGCAATCAGAGAGGCCTCATGCAGGTCAGGCCCCTCCAACTGTGCAAAGTCCCTGTATCAGACAGGAATTCAGTTTTAGACCAGTGCCTGTCAGTGTCATTACTAAACTTCTCCGTAAGCAAAAAATGAAACACCAGTCTGGACCTGATCAAATACCAGCAATGCTGCTGAAAATCAGTGCGCCAGCAATTGCAAATCCTGTCGCAACCCTAATAAATGAATCACTGGCGACTAGACATGTGCACAGCACAAAATTTCGTTTTGAACTAATGAATTAGTCCTAAAATCCAATTTATTTAGTTGCTAAAGAATTTCGTTTTCAGTATTTTCGTTTTCAGTATTTTTCGTTTTTAGTATGAAAACTAATTTCATTCATCCAAAAAACAGTGGATACAATTACTATTGTAGTGGCTCCTCAGAGGGCTGAGATCGCTGCTTGTTACAGTATCTCTCACTCTCAGCACAATGTGTCAGTAATGTGTTACAGTAACTGACTGCTGCTCATCACAGCGCTCAGAGTTTCAGTAAAACTAGTAAATAATATTTTTATAGATAAGAGGTTAGAACAATATTATTTCCTTGTTTTACTGAAACTCTGACGCTGTTAGTCAGTTACTGTAACAGCTGAGCCTGATACATTGTCTGAGAGATAATATAACAAGCAGCCGATCGCTCACAGCCACTGGATTTAAAGGGCTATAAAAAAGAGGCTCCTCTCTGTATAATGTATAGAACATCCTCCTGCATTAATTAATACCCCTTCTCTATACTATATACAACATCCACCTGCATTATTTAATACCCCTCTCTGTATAATGTATAGAACATCCTCCTGAATTAATTAATGTCCCTCTCTATATAGAACATCCTCCTCAATTTATACCTTTCTCTGTATAATGTATATAACATCCTCCTGCATTAATACCCCTCTCTGTATAATGTATAGAACATCCTCCTGCATTAATTAATGCCCTCTCTGTATAGAACATCCTACTGCTTTGGCATGTGGAGGGTGCAGAACTTCGGCATGCAATGCTTATCCAGCACAGGAGAGGGAACTTTTTATCTCTGTGGGGGAGACACAGGATTATAAAAGCAGGGGAGAGGGAATATTAACGTAAATCGGTCTGAAAGCTCAGAGAAGAGATGACTGGTGCAAATTTATTTTTATAATAAAACAAAGCAGGGAAAACATTCAAATAAATCACACTGAAGGTTCATAATGACAGAGTAACTGTAAGAGCTGGATACTAAATGTATCAGATGTAAAAAAAAACTTTATAACAAGCAGCACTGGAAGAGGAGAGGGACTTTATATAAAATGTGTATTATAGATGAGGAAAGGGGGATAGTGCTCCTGGATAATATAAAATGTATCAGACCTAAGCCCCTATTATGCAGAGCGGGAGGGGATATAACACACATTTTATAAAGTCCCTCTCTTCTTCCAGCGCTGCTTGTTATATAGGGGTTTTTACTATCCAGCCCTCCTCTGTTATTAGCTTTCAGTGTGATTTATTTGAATGTTTTCCTTCTGCAGCTGCTTTTATCATCTTGTCTGCCTCATAGACATGCAAGGCTTAAGTAAAGGTGTCCTCTCCTGTGCTGGCTGTCTGTGCTGCGAGTGATTATTCTGGAGCTTTATCACTGTCAGATTTTTGGGTAGGGGTCAGGAAGGATTACACATACAAACCTTTTCTGTAGCTTTGCGATGTTGCGCTCTTCATTGCTGGTCTCCTTCACTCATCAATGTAATATCATAAAAAGGACTGAAACTAAAATGTAGTGCATTTTATTTTAGTTTCTTTCGTTTTCTGTACTGAGCAGTTTCATATCTCTTGAATCATACGAAAACTAAATTTTCCCAAAATTCGGACTAAATCGATTTAGTACTAAAACTAATGCACATGTCTACTGGCGACTGGATACATACCCAAGCTCTGGAAGACTGCAAGACCTATCCATTAAAGTGGTGACAGTACTTTGGTATCCAGCTACCGTCCGATATCGTTGCTCCCTATAATGTCAAAAGTCTTGGAAAAATGCGTCTACACACAATTACGTGATTATTATCAATATTGGAACTACTTAACCCCGGATCAGTCAGGCTTTCGTCCAAATCACTCAACTACAACCGCCCTTTTAAAAGTCTGCAATGATATCCAAGCTGGGATGGAACAAGGAAACCTAACTGGAGTCATCTTCCTTGATTTTGCCAAGGCCTTTGACACGGTAGACCATGGCATCTTGTTAGAAAAACTTAAAAACTCTGGCATTGGTGATCGCACGCTAACCTGGTTTCAATCATATGTATCCGACCGATCACAATATGTGTCCATTTCTGGAAGCTCCTCCCTCCCGCTCCCAGTCACTTGCGGTGTACCCCAAGGCTCAATACTAGGCCCCCTGCTATTCACAATATTCATAAATGATCTGCCCAACGTCTGCAAATCCTCAACTGTACATATGTACGCAGACGACACTGTAATCTATACCAGCAAACCAAATCTCCCGCAGCTGGAGGCCGTGCTGCAAGAACAATTCACAGAGGTAGAAAAGTGGATCAAACACAACAAACTTTTTAAATACTGACAAAACTGTAACGATGCTCTTTGGAACAGCACCTAAACTACACAAATTGCAAAATCCCCATCTATGTGTTGGGACAAAATCAAATGGCACACTGATCACAGTCACTTCTCTCAAATATCTAGGTATGTGGTTGGACCCTAATCTATCCTTTGGCCCCCACATCGAAAAACTCGCATCTAAACTTTACCCCAAACTAGGTGCCCTCTACAGAAACAAATCCTGCCTGAGCCCCGCGGTAAGAAAGCAGATTGTACAACAAATGCTTATGCCGGCTATTGATTACGGAGATGTAGTGTATGCAGCAGCCCCGCAAACACACCTTCAGAAACTTACTACATTGTATAACTCCTTCTGCCGCTTCGCATTACAATGTAACTACATGACCCACCATTGTGACATGTTAAAAGAGCTAAACTGGCTGTCACTGGAGTCTAAACGCACCCTTCACCTTTCCAGCCTGGTGTTTAAGAGCATTTCTGGGAAGCTGCCACCCTACCTGAATAGACTGCTTCCCCCAGCAGCTCCCTCATCCTATAACCTCTGATCCAGGACCAGCACCTTACTTGCAATACCACAATACAAAAAGACAGTGGCTCGGTCCTCCTTTTCCTACAGAGCACCAGAATTATGGAATAACCTCCCAGACACCATCAAATCTTCCCCCAGTCTTAAGTCACTCAAGAGCTCCTTACTAACATACCTCGATACAAAATGCACCTGTAAACATGTAACCTAGTGACTATATTTCCTACATATTTATTTTCTGTTAATCTGTATATTTGTGTTGTTTTTTTAATATCTTGCATTGTATTACTTTGTATTTCTGAAACTTTAACACTTCTATGTTCTTGAACCCAGGACATACTTGAAAACGAGAGAAATCTCAATGCATCTTTCCTGGTAAAATCCTTTATAAATAAATAAATAATTAAATAAATAAGGATAAAAAACCATCAGTGTATCAAAGAAAGAAATCCTGTTTACGGTTCCACATTTATTTTATCATTTAATTTTTTATTGATATTTAGCACATTAAGGCAAGTTTTGGGTGCATTTTCTGTCATCAAGGGGTAAAGGCAGGCATGGGTGTAAAATCTCTATTCAAGCCTCCAATGGGAGCTTGCTTTGATCAGTTTGTTTGAAGCCCATCAGAGCTCAATTAGCCAGCACCAGGGAGCTTGATAACAGCAGAGGTCCTGATTGCCAATACTTCCCATAGAGCCCTTATCAGATTTCTGGACGCAGTTCAAAAACAAATAGCCATGTAAACTTTCTTTTTTTACTCTAGCAACAGACAAGCAGACAATGACACTTCGTAAAGGGACATAACACATTTTATTACTCAGGCAGGCACATGTTAAATTATACAAAAACCGAAAAAGTTATATAGGTTTAAATTTATTTATTTTTGCAAAAAAAAATGGTGGGGCGCTGCGCCATCTGATCTATGGATGAGCCACTACCAGTTTCTAGTGTATTTGTTTGTATAGTAAATTAAATTAGTTTAACCTACTCTTCTGACTGAAGTAGCACTGCTGAAAAACTCTGTCACTAGGGGTGGGTCCAATTTGACTATGTGTCACGTTCTGTGCTGGAAAATCTGTCTTCCTGCCCTCTGTATTTGTATATATGTTTTTTCCCTTGTGTTTCTGTTGCTGCCAATTCCTGGGTGGCCTCCCAGGAGTTAATTGGTGTTCTGTGTGCTGCTCACCTGTTGATCCTTGCCCTGATTCCCCTGCCTATATTAGAGCTATGTACCCATAAGACATTGCTGGGTCATTTTCCTTTGCCTGGTCTCCTTGCATCCTGTGTCCTGAAAGCTCCTTGCTGTGTTCCTGATATCCTCCGTTTGTTAATCCTGGTTCAGTTATTGCCTCTTATTTCTGTTCCAGTTTATGTCAGTTCCTTCTGTGTATTTTGTTCTGTCTATTGCTGTATTTTGTTTTGCTGTTTATGTTCCATTCAGATTCTCCGGTTACTGATTTTGGCTTGGCTGACTTCCCTTCTGGTTCTGATTCCTGTATCCTGTATGACGTACTCTCTCTGGTTATGACCTTTGGCTTTCCTCTATGACTATTCTATGCTATATTCCTTGCCTGTACCGTTTCCAGGTAACCCTGTCATCTGCATATAACAAAAGACTCTGTACGGCTTCAAGGTAATACTTTCCTTTAGATTAGATCCGGCTATCCTAAAGACCGGTCTTTCAGTGCAGGGAATCTTTGGTATTGCCGTACAGAGGTCTTTTGTTAACCCTTTGCTTTCACCTGTCCTTGCAGTTTACCCTGCATCTCTGCATATAGGGGCTTCTCTCAGGAACCAAGGCCTCACCTTCCTGCGAATTATATTCATAGGGATATATATACAGACCGACCACTTCCAAGGATCGGAGGGCAAGTATAGGGTGGTGCGTGCCTGGTGGTACTGCCACCGTGACATAATGACCCAGCCATTACATAAGCCCGCAGAGATGTGTACCGTGTTGGACACCTTATTGCACATGTTTGAGGAATTTGTGGTTCACCTCAAAGGGTTACTGAGCCTGTGTCTAGATTCTGGCAATCAGGTTTCATTTGAAAGCAGAGTTCGTGGTCCGCTTTCTCCTGATGAAAAGAACAGAAGACGTGAGTACAATCTCTGTTTTTATTGTGCCAGTTCGTTGCACTTTTTGTCTGGCTGTCCCCTCAAGCCGGTGCGTCCTGGGGCTGGAGTGCCGGTGCGTCTCAAGACTTGCGGTGAGTCTGTGCGTCCTGATACTGGCCGAGTGCCAACTGTGCCCATGTCCCACAGTAAGATCGCTAAAGCTAGACCACGCATGAGATCCACTGGCGCCAGACCTAGCTGGGAGTCGGATAGTGCCAGACCACGTAGGGGATCTGATGGTGCCAGACCCTGCGGGGAGTCAGATGGCACCAGACCCCACTTTGAGTT
The DNA here is from genome assembly GCA_009667805.1 of Leptobrachium leishanense. Classification (NCBI taxonomy): domain Eukaryota; kingdom Metazoa; phylum Chordata; class Amphibia; order Anura; family Megophryidae; genus Leptobrachium; species Leptobrachium leishanense. The sequence goes on along the minus strand of CM019064.1, from coordinate 428,374,830 downwards.
CAGACCTCCTGAGAAATCCAGGTCTGAGAAAGAGGCATCCGATAATAAACCTCAGACTTCTGTAGATACCTCTGATGACTGTAAGGTTTTAAAGACACAACTGGCTGGTTCTGAGCAGCGACTGGCAGCCAAAAGACAGTCCCTACGTATGGTTACTGGTTGTATTACATGTAGAGCCGCAACCCCAGTGCCAATTGGCGGTAAGCCAGTTCTGTCTGGCAATGAGAAGCCAGTCCTGTTTCCGTCTGGCAATGAGAAGCCAGTCCTGTTTCCGTCTGGCAATGAGAAGCCAGTCCTGTTTCCGTCTGGCAATGAGAAGCCAGTCCTGTTTCCGTCTGGCAATGAGAAGCCAGTCCTGTTTCCGTCTGGCAATGAGAAGCCAGTCCTGTTTCCGTCTGGCAATGAGAAGCCAGTCCTGTTTCCGTCTGGCAATGAGAAGCCAGTCCTGTTTCCGTCTGGCAATGAGAAGCCAGTCCTGTTTCCGTCTGGCAATGAGAAGCCAGTCCTGTTTCCGTCTGGCAATGAGAAGCCAGTCCTGTCTCCGTCTGGCAATGAGAAGCCAGTCCTGTCTCCGTCTGGCAATGAGAAGCCAGTCCTGTCTCCGTCTGGCAATGAGAAGCCAGTCCTGTCTCCGTCTGGCAATGAGAAGCCAGTCCTGTCTCCGTCTGGCAATGCGCAGCCAGTCCTGTCTCCGTCTGGCAATGCGCAGCCAGTCCTGTCTCCGTCTGGCAATGCGCAGCCAGTCCTGTCTCCGTCTGGCAATGCGCAGCCAGTCCTGTCTCCGTCTGGCAATGCGCAGCCAGTCCTGTCTCCGTCTGGCAATGCGCAGCCAGTCCTGTCTCCGTCTGGCAATGCGCAGCCAGTCCTGTCTCCGTCTGGCAATGCGCAGCCAGTCCTGTCTCCGTCTGGCAATGCGCAGCCAGTCCTGTCTCCGTCTGGCAATGCGCAGCCAGTCCTGTCTCCGTCTGGCAATGCGCAGCCAGTCCTGTCTCCGTCTGGCAATGCGCAGCCAGTCCTGTCTCCGTCTGGCAATGCGCAGCCAGTCCTGTCTCCGTCTGGCAATGCGCTACCAATGTTGCCTGATCCTGGCACGAAGCCAGTGGTAACAGTGATGTCTGATTCTGGTAAGCTGCCAGTCAGATCCATGGCAAACTGTGTGTCAGCAGTGCCAGAGCTACATTGCAACACCACTGTGCCCATGCCCCACAGAGAGTCCGGGGTTTCCAAACCTCATGGTAAGGCACAGGTAGGCGAGCCTACTCCCACTGTTGCCATGTCAGGTATGGTGGTCACCCCTTCCAAGTCTCGATCCAGGAGGAGACGGGGGAAGCTGACCAACACACTAGTCAATCTGGTTCCAAGAATACCACGCTCCAGGATGGGTCTGATGCCGTATTCTGTGCCTATCGTGAGGAGATCCAGCAGGGTAGTGGCCTGACTGGTACCCACATCCCTAATTCTAGCCCTGTACCCGAGGGTTATATACGATCCCCATGCGGGATGTTGTTCCGTGAGGCACACTGGGCCATGATCAGGAAAGACCCTAATGCGCTCATGTGTTTTGAGGAGGAGGAAGACGACACTGAGTGGGTCCTTAATGGATTTTGGTGACTGGTGTTAGAAGCAGGAAACCAGATCACGGTCTGTCATGTTTTATGTTTTGGGTGCCCTGGGGTCACCCATGGAGGAGGGGATACTGTCACGTTCTGTGCTGGAAAATCTGTCTTCCTGCCCTCTGTATTTGTATATATGTTTTTTCCCTTGTGTTTCTGTTGCTGCCAATTCCTGGGTGGCCTCCCAGGGGTTAATTGGTGTTCTGTGTGCTGCTCACCTGTTGATCCTTGCCCTGATTCCCCTGCCTATATTAGAGCTATGTACCCATAAGACATTGCTGGGTCATTTTCCTTTGCCTGGTCTCCTTGCATCCTGTGTCCTGAAAGCTCCTTGCTGTGTTCCTGATATCCTCCGTTTGTTAATCCTGGTTCAGTTATTGCCTCTTATTTCTGTTCCAGTTTATGTCAGTTCCTTCTGTGTATTTTGTTCTGTCTATTGCTGTATTTTGTTTTGCTGTTTATGTTCCATTCAGATTCTCCGGTTACTGATTTTGGCTTGGCTGACTTCCCTTCTGGTTCTGATTCCTGTATCCTGTATGACGTACTCTCTCTGGTTATGACCTTTGGCTTTCCTCTATGACTATTCTATGCTATATTCCTTGCCTGTACCGTTTCCAGGTAACCCTGTCATCTGCATATAACAAAAGACTCTGTACGGCTTCAAGGTAATACTTTCCTTTAGATTAGATCCGGCTATCCTAAAGACCGGTCTTTCAGTGCAGGGAATCTTTGGTATTGCCGTACAGAGGTCTTTTGTTAACCCTTTGCTTTCACCTGTCCTTGCAGTTTACCCTGCATCTCTGCATATAGGGGCTTCTCTCAGGAACCAAGGCCTCACCTTCCTGCGAATTATATTCATAGGGATATATATACAGACCGACCACTTCCAAGGATCGGAGGGCAAGTATAGGGTGGTGCGTGCCTGGTGGTACTGCCACCGTGACACTATGTTTGTATTGTTAATTATTGCAATGTCTTGTTCTTCCTTTTGTGTTTCCCTTAACATGTTTTAGACTAGGGATGAGCGGTTCGGGTTCGGACAGTTCAGAGTTCGGCCCGAACTTAGCCTGTTCGGGTAGATCGCGAACGCCGAACATTTCCGGTTGTTCGGCACATGTTCGAGTCCACAATGCATCACAATGGCCCACAATGCATTTTCCCACTGGCCTGAAGCTCGTAATTGGCTACAGCCTTGCACCTGACCACAGGTCTGGTGCAAGACTGGTTGAACACTATGCCAATCACCGCTCAGAGTCCTGATTGGGCAAATTTTGCCCAATCATGGGCTCACAGAGCTAAGTCCCGCAGCACACTATATAACATTTCCACACGCCGATTCTGCACGCATTTCAGAGGAAATTTCAGAGGAGATTGTTGTGTGTTGTTACTGCCGGTCTGCCACGCTACTGTGGGGGTCTGGGGGGTCTCATTTCTACAAAATATCAGGGAATTGATATGTGTGTCTTGTCACTGTGCCAGCAAGTTTTTTTGGGGTCACTAATTTCTTTAAAACATTTGTGAATTGAGGTGATGTGTGTCTTGTCACACAGCCAGTACCACGCAGTATTTTGGGGTCACTAATTTCTCCAAAATATTTGGGAAATATTATAATCCGTGTGTTCTCACTGGCTGCCACCCATCAAGGGGTCTCACTGATTTATAAGAGGTTTCACTGCCACCCATCAAAGGGTCTCACTGATTTATAGCAGGAGGATTCACTGCCACCCATCAAAGGGTCTCACTGAATTATAGGAGGTATCACTGCCACCCATCAAAGGGTCTCACTGATTTATAAGAGGTTTCACTGCCACCCATCAAAGGGTCTCACTGAATTATAGGAGGTTTCACTGCCACCCATCAAAGGGTCTCACTGATTTATAGGAGATTTCACTGCCACCCATCAAGGGGTCTCACTGATTTATAAGAGGTTTCACCTCCACCCATCAAAGGGTCTCACTGATTTATACCAGAGTTCTGTAAATCTTTGATTAAACTCTGGTATAAAGATTAGAGTTCTGTGTATATTTAATCTATATATCACTCACCATGTCTGAAAGAACAAAAAGGACAGGCAGACGCTCCCAGACACAGATAAGAGGGCAAGCAGCCCCTGTGTCGGGAGGCTGTGCCTCTGGTCGTGGTGGACGTGGTGCATCCTCTGCAGGGGCACGCTTGTCCTTTATAACTGGTGCTGGCCGTCTTCTTAACCTGCAGCAACATACAGAGGATTTGGTGGATTGGATTGGCTAGCCAGGCCATCCTCATCCTCCGAGTCCTCTGCCAGCCAGGCTTCTAGTGCTTTACAGTCCACCTCAGCTGCCAAAGCATCTAATGCAGCCTCCATGTCCACAGCTACTCCTGCCGTAGCCTCGCTATCACACGGAGGAGTCAGCTGAATTGTTTGACTACAATGACAGTGACATGCTGCTTGAGGATGCGCAGCAACTACAGTGCTCTGATTCAATCTCTGAGGTTGAGCAAGGGAGTATAATCAACCTAGAGGAAGGGGGTGCCAGTGTTGACACACAAATAACTGGCACTCATGTTGCCCCAGCAGCTGCAGCATAGTGCCAAGTTGGCTCCAGTGACAAGGAGATGAGGTCACTGACTCCACCTTGGTGCCAGATCGAACTGAGGAATCAAGTGAGGAGGAGGGGGAGGAGGGGGAGGGGGAGGAGGGGGAGGCACAGCAAGCACGAGGCACAACATCCTCTGTGACCAACCGTAGCACTAGCCAGTCCAAGGCATCAGATGTCAGAGCTGCTCCGGTGCAGAGCGCTGTTGTCTCAAAGAACACATGCAGGAACTCTGCTGTCTGGGAGTTCTTTAAGAAATGTGCAGCAGACCCCACCGTTGCTATTTGTAATCTATGTCAGAGGAGGCTGAAGCGTGGGATAAACACCGGACACTTGGATACCACGTGCTTGAGGCGACACTGTCCCTTTAAAAATGTATTTTTTTAAACTTTTTGTCCTTGTTTCCTGTCCCCCAGGGCACTACCTGGACCCCCATACACCTTTTATGGCAAATATGTAGCATATATGCCCTCTTGGAGGGCACTCTAAAAACCAAATTTTCAGCCCCATTGACTTGCATGGGGTTCGGGTTCGGACCCGAACATTTGGAAAAATTTGGGTTCGGGCCCGAACCGAACTCGGGGGGGTGTTCGGCTCATCCCTATTGTAGACCACTCTAATTACCAGACTTCTTTTCCCACTTCAACAAGTGTGTCAGGCTATTTGTTTCTGGGTATGCTCTTTACCATGTCACTTCTACCAGTCAATAGTCTGGAAGCTGAATGCCAGTCTCTTCAGTGGTTCCGGGTCTGAGAAAGGATGGATGAAATAACAGGACGGTTCTGATCCTGACGCCTTGTACAGAACTCCAGTGTGTTCCCGTTACAGGTAACCATTGGCGTCTGCCATCAAGAGATCCAGAAACAATTGAAGAAAACTAATTTTCGGTATGAATCCAAGCTAGCGGAGCTCATCTACCACGTCTCAGATCCATTCAGGGTTATGTAGAGATGTAGCCATTAGTGTAAGATTATTATGCTGAGGAATCAAACCCCCTCGAATGTCAATGGACATTATCGCATTAAATAATTAAAGAAAAAGAAGAAAGGACGTGGAAAGCTCATACGCCTATATTTCCATGAAAAGGATTTTCACTTACACTTAAAATATTTCTGTGTGAGATAATTGTTGATGTGTGAATTAAAACGTAGAGCCCACAGGCTGCCGATCCACTATGCTATAATACATTCATTTAAAGCTCCTCCATCAAGTTATATTAAAAATAAAAAAAGCAAAGAATTCTCTGCTCGACATGAATATGCAAATGTGTCCTTACTGAAAGGAGTTCATTCTGCGAAGCTCCCAGGCTGGTCAGGTCGAGCCATCGAAGCACTCAGTAGGTAGTCGTTGGGCTTAATGGATAAGCTCCGAAAAGTATTATCCAAATGCGGATGAGTAAAATATTTCAAAAGTCACCGCAGCCCTCATTAATAGCTCTACTTAATAAAACATAACAAAATGAAGCTTCCCCGGTGTATTAGGACAGTGCTGCAATGCACACAGACACACTGAGGACTCTACTAGAAATCTGTATATAACATGTATGTTTGGGTATTTGTTTCTGTGCACTTTTTTTAATTACAAATATATATATATATATACATACACATACACACACATACACACACATACACACACACATACACCAATTTATTTATTTGCAAATTATTTTACCAGGAAGGTTACATTGAGATGTCTCTCGTTTTTAATTATGTCCTGGGTAAATTTTTACAGTTGTTACAGAAATACAAAAGTAGTAAAATGCAAGATATTAAAAACAAAACACAAATATACAGATTAACACAGAAAATAAATATGTAGGAAATATACTCAAAAAACAAGGTACCAAAGGTACAAGGGGAACTGAAGCAAAAAGACCAAAGTCGAACAAAGCATAGAAAAAACATGTATAAAAACATATCCTTTATTGTAACCAATTAGTCAAACCTGGTTATTCGAAGAGATCCGAATGGCTGGAGAAAGGTAACCGAACGCTGAAAATCAGCGTTCGGTTACCTTTCTTGGCCATTCGGCTATCCAGAGAGCAGGCAATACGCCAAATCCTGGCGAATTGCCTGCACATTCGGTGCCTGTTCGAGGGCAGTGAAATCCCCATAAAAAAGCACTACTTCAGCTATTCAGAGAACACAAACCAGCAGTGAAAGGTTCCCCTAATGCCCTGCCATTCGGTGGTTTCATTTGACAGGTTTATTCAGGAGAATCCCATAGCCTTTAATGTTAAAAATATTCCCGTTTTAATTCAATATCTAATAAACCGTTCATTATAAAATTCTGCAGTAAAGAGTCTAAGCATTTTTCTGGATTTTTTTTTTTAAAAAAAAAGGTACAATTTGTTTTGATTTTTTTTTTAAGTTTACTTATTTTTTCTGTAACAGCCCTTTTTATTTTTTGTATTTCAAAATTTTTATTTTGTAACAATGTCATCAGTACAACAAACAGAAAACGGCCGCGCAGGGCCACAGCAGGCTAGTCAGCAGGAAAATCAACGCAATTAAAATAAAAAATAACAGTCAGCTGGGGTCAACAAAGTAATCAACAGTAAGGGGAGACGGGAAAGGGGGAAGGACACTCCGACATAAGTCAGCGTTTTCAGGGAGGAGGTGGAGCCTGCAGTCAAATAGCGGGCGAAGTACCTGGGTTGACAAAGAAAATTAAAAAAAAAAAAAAAAAAGGGGGTGGGGGACCACCTAATATAGAGCGGCATTCCCGGCTCGCTCCAGTAACCCCACGGGGAACTGAAGGCTATGGAAGAGGCCACAAGGCCGGGCAACCTGGGGCCAGAGGAAGCGGTCAGAGCCATGGTACCCGTTCCAATGGCTCACCCAGGTCCACCCATTGTCCCGCACACACAAAAAGAAAAGAAAGAGAAGAAAAAATAAAAAAATATATAAAAACCCAGATGCCCACAAATTACCACATCCCGGCCATGAAAGATAAAGTCAGTAAAGGAGTGTCCAGAGGGAGAGGGGCGAGTAAAAATAAAACATAACACCGCAATGGCGACAGAAAGTGTCTCATCAAATGGCAGGGGGGGGGGGTGTCATCATGGAGGGAATCATTTCTCATAGAATAAACATGGGCATGGTAAGTAGGGTGAACAAGGTATAGCCAGAGGACATCAACTAGAAAAGAGGCACGACACAGTGGGACATCAGCCAGTGTCCAGGACAGTAAAGGGATTTGCGGCCCGCAGGAGAACAAATAGTGCACCCAGACCAGTCAGCTTCACGACGAGGGAGTAAAGCCCTCGCAGCACCAGGATCAGACGCCAATCAACAAAGCCAGACAGCTCCTCTCCGCATTATAGGGCTGCAGAACATCCTGCCGAGGGACCGCTGAGACAGGACGGCACAGCAGGCAGCAGAGAAGCGGGTCGCAACCAACCTCCGGCTACAGGAATCTCCAGGTGAGCTGCTTGCAGGGGGAACTCCATGACGTGTGCAGCCAAGTGAGGTCGCAAGTCGCACTGGACGTCGGCCTCAGGCCCGGTCACAGGCCCCACAGTATCACAGGGCCGCGGCACCACCTCCAGCTCCGCAAGGCAATCAGACTCCTTCACAGCCAAATCTACGCCGTAGGCCCAGCCAGCTTCCCGCCAAGTGTCGCGCCAGAGCCTCCGCATCTCCTCCATGAGGTCCGCTAGCATCCCTTTAGTAAGAGGGGAATCAAGGTCATCATCAGACAGCTGCAGTGGGGAGGGAGGCAGCCCCGGAGGTAGCACAGGTGCTGGAAGGTTAGCAGTCTCCATGTCACTCGAATTCACTACCAGATCAGGCCCACAACTCCGGAGCAGGCTGTCAAAATGGCCGCCTGCAGCTAGGCCGCAAAAAGCAGCACGGTGTTCAAGCGTTGCAGTAAAGATCTGCAGAGCGGTGCCTCAGGTCTCAAACACCCCTCCAGGGCGGCAGGATCTTGGGGTACAAAAACAGCAGCTTTCCTTGAAAGTGGGACGTGAAAAATAATGCCTAAAAGGCCAGTTCATCAGAGAGCTCAGCAGAAACACGTCCACACTCAGTGAGAGTCAGCTCCGCCCCCCACAGCCCTTTTTATTATCATTCCCTGGACCTCATATGTAAATTTCAGACATTTTCACTCAGTAGTTTCTTTGCAAACAGCGTTTCACTTTTCAAACATTCAAGCAAACTGTTTTGCAAATTTATTCATTTCACTCGTCTGCGGTGTCGGCTTTTTCCGGCGGCATCGCTGCGTGTGATCGGCTCCTGCTCGGGTTTTTCGGCGGCTTCGGCGGGTAAGGCTAGGGACAGATGAGCGCATTTTCTGCGGCCACCGTCAAAATGTACGTCGATGCGTGCGCACGCATTTTTTCACGGAATACGCTTAAGTGGTCAGACGATGCGCAATTCTGGACGTATTTCATGACGATGGGGTGAAAAGAAGTCTAGGGAAATCCGGCTGTTTGAACGTTATGTTGGCCGCACACTAGCAGCGTCTGACATCTCCTAATCACGCACACACGCTGCTATGCGGCCGCAGCGCACTCTGTACGTCAGTACCAGCGGTTTAACGTTCTCGAAAAAATGCGTTCATTTTCCACTTGCGTTGCGCGGCCGGACTTTTGTGCGACCGTACTTCGTATATTGGCCGTCATTGCCTGTCATCTGCTGCTAGTGCGGCCGTGATTATGTGCGCCAGAACGCGCGTTCGCACTGCCTCAGTCTGACCCTAGCCTTAATCCAGATGTTTTTGTGGGTTTTGGTGTGCATTCGCTGGGTTTTTGCGGTGACTTTTCGTCGGGTTTGCGGCAGCTTTTCCCTGCGCTTCGAGGGCCCTGTGGTGCTTGCTGAATACACTGCAGGGTCGCTGAAATGGGATTGCCGAATCAGCCCGAATTGAAGAGAACAAAAGTCACCGAACATGCCGTGACGTTTCGATTCTCTTTGAATAACCCTGAAAGTGTCAGACCACGAACACTTCAAATCATTCACCACTCATTTTTTATGTTTTTGACAACGATACCCGAAGTGGGTTGGGATCCCGCAAGAAATGTATACACAGCCTGTATGCAAAACAGAATACAAATTTCTTAGGTACTCCGCATACAGGTTCTATTTAACCATGGTCTGCAGGGAGCTCCAGAAAGGACTTGGTCCTCGGTAAGTGAGTTGATCCCATAAGAGCAGCCATTAGAGATCCCATAAGAGAGCCATTAGGTTAGCAGATTAGGACCTGCCAGGAGGTGGTTTACATTGATGTTGTTGGCAGGCTTAAGCAATCCATGGCCATCCATTGCGAACTAAATTTCCACCATTGTTCAGCAAAGCTTAGATTTCAGTACCTTGCAAAAGGCAAAATCTGGTTCAATTCCTATGCATGAAGCTGTTGTTGCTGTTTTTTGAAAGTGTTGACTGGAGTGTTCTCTCCCTGGTTTATTGTATTATTTTCTTTTGAGACACACCCGCTTTGCTTACTTTAGGTGAGTGCTGCCCTCCCCATGTGTTTTGTACACGGATCCCTCTAGAGTTGGGTTGTAGGAAACAACTAGAGGGAATTCACAAAATCATCAAAGATCTGCAGCCTCTGGTCACAGAGGACCCTGCGCTCAGAGAAATATTCCCACAGCCCCCCTTACTGGCATTCAAGCAACCCCCCAACCTGAGGCAAAAACTGGTCCACAGCAAACTCACTCAGGAACAGGATGACCTACAGAATGGGACCAAACGCTGCAACAAATTCCGCTGCAAACTGAGCCAACACATCTGTGACAGCAGCACTGCATGACACAACAATGCCACACACAACATCAAGGCTCGTACCTTTGCACGTCTGCCAATGTGGTATACATGATCCAGTGCACGGCCTGTGATAAGGGCTGCTATATTGGTGAAACCAGCCTTAAAGTAAATCTCAGGATGAACCAGCACTGACACTCCACCAAGAACCACCAGGAAAATACATATTGTACGACGGTGGGTCATCACTTCAATCTAACAGGCCACTCCATCTAAAACCTCAAAATTAAAATCCTCAAAGGACATTTTAAAGACCGTGAACGCAAAACATATGATCACATATTTTAACACTATAAATGCTGGACTCAATGTCGATTCTGGGTTTTTAACTCATCATAACGTCACATAACATTCTAATTCTGGCTGATGTTTTGCTTTTTCTTGGTTTCCTTTTTATTTTATTTTTTTCATGTCTCTTTCAGCCTTCACTTTTTTTTTTCTTTTTCCTCCTTTTTTCATTCTAGGTTGTATGATCTTATCTCTTGTTTTATTATGGGCCCAAGATCCCTCATGCGTTTATTTTCCCATTTTGAACATACCATTTGACCTCACTTTTTACAACATCCACTACCCCCACCCATGTGACCCTTATGTCTTAATGTTCAATTCTAGGAACTGATCAGTAAGCATCCAGATCTGAGGAAGAGAGGTATTCTCTCGAAAGCTTGTCTTTTAAATGTAACATTAGTCCAATAAAAAAGGTATCGCTACGTACTGCTATACTCGTGATTTTGGCATCTGGACTAACACGGCCTATCGAATATACACATACATACAGTTATTGTAAAATGAAGGTGGTAACTGTAAATTGAGAGCACTCAGTATATGGATAGATAAATCTTTTCCATAGTGTGTGATCAGTGAGCGGCAGCTTAAAAAGCTTCACCAAAGTAAAAGAAGCACGCTTACAAACATTACTAAAAGTTGCAGGTTTCTAAAGGACACATTTTACAGCCAAGAGCTCTGTGCTAAAATCCCAGAACTGCCCTTTCTTTAAGCTGGTGAATCATATTTAACCTGATAACCCGCTTCCCGCGGGGACCCTTACATCGCTCCTTGTTGTCGTTTGTTTGAAAACGCCGGTGTTTCAGGCAGCGCTAGCTCCCGTGACACATCGCTAAGCGAGCCTTCAGCAGAAGCAGCATGCCTCTTTGTAACTTCTTACTTTTTAGGATTATTTAATGAGGTTTGCACAGTGAGGAGTGAGACTCTCTTATTTCCACAAACCTAATAAACAGCATAAATGTTGTATGAAGCCAGAAGTGGAGCTCATGAAGAATCGCTTTATTATCATAGGGAATATCCGCTATCTGTATGTTGGGGGTGTTCATTCATTTGGAAGATGAGCGTTTTTTATCTATAACTCTGCAAATGTATGAAACTTTGTATATAAGGATTTAAAATGTATAAAAACAGATGAGATAGAGCCACGTTTCATGAATTCAGTTACACTTTACTCCCTTCAAACTATAATTCACTAAAGAGTTGTTGCTCTGAGTTGAGTATTTAAGGGGTTTATTCACTAACCTCCAAATTGGTCCTGAAATTGCATCAAGCGGTGGATTTCACCATAGGTGCAATTTTGGGGCAATTCTTCCATTCGCAAAGCTGTCAATGTCAAATACAAGCGAAATGACAGCAAAATACAGTGTAATTAGGCAGCACCGAAATTGCCCCATAAAGACTATCATGTCTTCTATTCACAGAACGCCAAATTGCTCTGAAATTGCAGCAAAATGCCCTAATTAAATTACGGTGTTTCAATTCGACAGGTTTAAACAGGCGAATCCCATAGGTTTCAATGTAAAAAAGTAATATTTTTTATTTAAAGACTTTTTATTCTTTTCATTTTTTTTAATACAATTTTTAAAACATAAGAAAACTTTTAAGAGCTTTTTGTGTTTTAAAAGCTTTTTTTTTTTCCAGACTTATTTTTTTTCAGACATATTTATTGTTTTTAAAGGACCTTTCCTATTATTTAGACACTTTTTTAATACTTTGTATTAATTTAAACTGCAATCATGAGGTTTCTTTTAAATTATTATCGGCGCAATTCTGAGTTTTTTGCTGACATCTGATAAATGCTTCGGCAATTCCCTTTTCTGCAAAATATGGTGAACATTCGATATGTAGTGAATTCATCGTATTTTTAGCAAAATTAATATGCCAGAATCCATCGAAATGCAAAGTACCGAAATTGCATGCATGTTCTTTGTGGATAGATCGTTTATTGTATAGAGGGCTGTATTTTTCATGCATCCCTCTAGATTGTAAGCTCCTGTGAGCAGGCCCATCTGCCCCTCTTGTTTCTGGTTCCCAGGATCACTGTAATTTTGTCTCATTTCCCATTCGCTACTGTAAAGCGCTGTTTTTCGCTAGATAACATAGAAAATGTCGGCAGATAAGAACCTTTCGGCCCATCTAGTCTGCCCAATTACATGAATACTTTACCTGGATTTATCTTTTGCTTAGGATAGCCTTATGCCTATCCCATGCCTGCTTAAATTCAATTACTGTTTTGGCCTCTACCACTTCAACTGGAAGACTGTTCCATGTATCCACCACCCTCTCAGTAAAATAATGCTTCCTGATGTTACTTTTAAACCTTTGCCCCTCTAATCTAAGACTATGTCCTCTTGTTTTGCTACTTTGTTTCCTTTTAAATATCCTCCCTTCCTCTACCTTGTGGATTCCCTTTACGTATTTAAATGTTTCTATCATATCTCCTCTGTCTCGTCTTTTTTCCAAGCTGTACATGTTAAGATCATTAAGCCTTTCCTGGTAACTTTTCTCCTTCAAGCCGTACACCATTTTAGTAGCCCTTCTCTGAACTCTCTCTAAGATGTCTATATCCTTCTGGAGATACGGTCTCCAGTACTGCACACAGTACTCCAAGTGAGGTCTCACCAGTGCTCTGTACAGTGTACAGATAAGTGATAATAACTTTGAAACCATTTATTTTTTTATTTATTTTTTACACAATCTTTATTCATGCGTGACACAGGCTCATGACAAAATATCTATATAATAAAAGAGTAAGGCTTTGGCTGTCCGTCGCCAAAGCCTTACTGCGCATGCGCGCGCAACCAGCGGCGGTTGGTTGCGCGCGCATGCAACCGCCGCGGCACGAGCCGGCTGCCGGCTCGCCGCGGCGGTTACACATGCACACAGCAGCCGGGTAGAGGCTGCGCTCGCTCTACCCGGCTGCCGCGCGCATCCAACCCCAGAGCGGCGAAGGGAAAGTTTCCTCCGCCGCTCGGGGGTTGGATGCGCGCGGCAGCCGGGTAGAGGCTGCGAGCGCAGCCTCTACCCGGCTGCTGTGTGCATCTAACGGGTCCCCCGAGCGGCGAAGGGAAAGTTCCCTCCGCCGCTCAGGGGTAGGATGCGCGCGGCAGCCGGGTAGAGGCGCAGCCTCTACCCGGCTGCCGCGCGCATCCTACCCCCGAGCGGCGGAGGGAAAGTTCCCTCGCTTCCGCTTTGAAGGACCCAAGCCCCGGTCACGTAACCGCGGCTTGGGTCCTTCAAAGACCGGAAGCGGGGAAATCTTCACTTCCCTGGCGCCGCTCGACAGGTAAGTATGAGCGCTGGTGGGGGGGGGGTCAATATCCACGAGCTGGGGGGGTCAATATCCACGAGCTGGGGGGGTCAATATCCACAAGCTGGGGGGGTCAATATCCACGAGCTGGGGGGGTCCATATCCACGAGCTGGGGGACCATATCCACGACCTGGGGGCAAATCCACGACCTGGGGGCAAATCCATGTGCTGGGCAAATCCATGAGCTGGGGCAAATCCATGTGCTGGGCAAATCCATGAGCTGGGGGCAAATCCATGAGCTGGGCAACTCCATGAGCTGGGGCAACTCCATGAGCTGGGGGCAAATCCATGTGCTGGGCAAATCCATGAGCTGGGGCAAATCCATGTGCTGGGCAAATCCATGAGCTGGGGGCAAATCCATGAGCTGGGGGCAAATCCATGTGCTGGGCAAATTCATGAGCTGGGGCAAATCCATGTGCTGGGCAAATCCATGAGCTGGGGGCAAATCCATGAGCTGGGGGCAAATCCATGAGCTGGGCAAATCCATGAGCTGGGCAAATCCATGTGCTGGGGCAAATATCCATGTGCTGGGGGCAAATATCCATTTGCTGGGGCAGTATCCACATGCTGGGGCAATATCCACGTGCTGGGGCAGTATCCATGAGCTGGGGCAGTATACCCACAATAGACTGCCCTCTGGGCAGGCTGGGGCAGTATCCACGTGCGGGGGCAGTATCCACGTGCGGGGGCAGTATCCACGTGCGGGGGCAGTATCCACGTGCGGGGGCAGTATCCACGTGCTGGGGCAGTATCCACGAGCTGGGGCAGTATATCCATGAGCTGGGGCAGTATATCCATGAGCAGGGGCAGTATATCCACAATAGACTGCCCTCTGGGCAGGCTTTACAACTAGTACCCAATAATCTGACAGCATATATCATAGAGGCAAGTAAAGTGATTTCCGCTATAGAAGTCTCACAAGACAGAAAAAGAACCAAACCACATGGAAAGGAGGAGAGGAAAAGAGAAAGAAAAAACCCCTCAAAGCTTTACATATACAGTAGTCAATTTATGTAAAATAACTGTATAACCAACGATTAAACTTTTGGTCTGCATCAGACCTGCCATGTCACAAGGCAATTGTCAGAAGAAAGGGATGAGCACTCCACTACTTCAGAAGTAGAGCGGGTCTATAGGAAAACCATCATCGACAACGTTTTGGCTCAACCAAAGGGATTGTTCAGAGAGAGACAATCTGGCCCCGAAATGTCATCGAACAGGAAATTTCCCTGTACGGTGACATTTCGGATCATTCGGCTATTCAGAGAGCATGACCAAATTTTGGCGACTGCCAGCAAGTACGGTGCCTGTTCGAAGGCAGTGAAATCCCCCATAAAGAAGCAATGGTTAATCTATTCAGAGACACCAAACAGCAGTGAAACGTTGCCGAAGTGCCCTGCTGTTCGGTGAATTCATTCGGCAGGTTTATTCAGGAGAATCCCATATGCTTTAATGTTAGAAATATTCCTGTTTTTATTCAATATCTAATAAACCGTTTATTATTTTAATCTGCAGTAAAAAGTCTCTTTATTTATTGATTTTTTTCTTTTTTAGAATCTTTTAGACACTTTTCAGGATTTTGTTGGCAACATTTTGCCCCCGTCTTTTTTAAAATCTTTTTTTTAAATTTTTCTGTAACCTACCTTTTTATTATCATTAAAAGGACCTTATATGTAAATTTCAGGCATTTTCATTCAACTATGACGTACTATGTACGTCCGATCGGGAAATCTCCCTTAGACCCGCGGACGTACATAGTAGGTCAGGGTCACCTAACCTCCCTCCCGTCCGATGCTCATCTCCCTCGCCGGCTCCAGTGGCGTTCTGACAGGCTGGAAGCCTGAGCAGCCGTTTTAGGGGGGCCAGCAGGCTCGATGACGTCATCACGTCCAATGTGGGCTGGGTGACATTATCCAAGAGCATATATTAGACCTGACTTCTAGAAACAGAGAGGAAAAGAAGAAGAGCCCTTTGCTTCCTTGACTCATAGCAGCACATAATTACAAGTAAATAATGTATCGTGGCACTGGGGGGGTTTAAACATACAAATTAATTGAATTAGAATTAATAAAATCCAGCAGTTCGTATTTGCTTAACGCAAGCTGACAACTTTACAAACTCTACACTTTTTCGAGGCGCTAACAACTTTGATGTTTGAAGCAATTCATCTCAGACTTCTACGGCCTTTAAGAGAAAAGGAATACCGCTGTTTACTAAAAAGAACATATTAAATTTAAAATCACAGCGTGGAAACTCCAGGATGAAAAGCTTTACGCCGAGTCCTGCAGGCTAGTTTTATATGTGAAAAGAAATCGACCGTAATTATCAATCCCAAGCTACTTGTAATACTAAATAAATCATGCGCACGTCAATCACTCGTTCCCGTACACATATTAATAAAAAAATTCTAAAGAGGTCACTGGTGCGTAGAGCTCACATTGCCACAAAGCTGCAGGTTTCCTGAATATTCGCCAGAAGGCAGAACGCGTCGGGTAATGTTGATTTCATTAGTTTGCATGTTTCAAGGGCGGTTTTGGCAATTCTTGATAACACGACAATGACTTGAACAATCAATTCTTGGTATTATGATCATGATTTGGGCAATCCATTTTTATATTTATTTTTCTACACATCCTGACCACTTTACACAGCTAAAATGAGCAAGATGAGTGATCTTTTAAGCCTTATTGTTGATACATGGTATAACCCTCGAAGTCTAAACAAGATGAAAATGTACACATTGGACGACAGTATCAGGGATAAGCATGAAAACAGGGTGCAGTAACTGGCTGTAAAACTACATCAGAAAACTACAGGCAGCACTTGGACTATAAATCTTTAATTATTATGCACAATATAGGTACCACCAGGTCAGGAGCTATGTACTTTCCATTCCCCAACGGCCAATGCCTACGCGCCCCCTTACTGAGTTTGAATGCCTGTTCTGTAAACAAGTCTCCCCGTATCTCACTTATACTCGCTTATCCAGCGCACTTCGAAATCCTCCCGCCCAGGTTTATGGGGAGGTGGGAGATGGTGCTGGACTCCACCTTTACCGAGGAACAATGGAGACAAACCTGGGACCTTACCCACCATTGCTCGGTTTCCACGAAGTCACTGGAGGCAGCCTATAAGTTGCTGTCCACGTGGTATAGAACCCCACAGGTCCTCTGTCAAATGTACCCGAATCTGGAGGGCACTTGCTGGCAGTGTGGGGCAGCGCCTGGCACCCTTCTACACTTATGGTGGGAATGCCCCTTGATTAGATTGTATTGAGAACAGATCCATCCATCCCTGCAGCTTTTTATCGACCCCCCCGCTTCGATGCTGTTGCATCATGTGCCACACTCCGTAACTACATACAAACACTCGGTCTGCATACGCATACTCAACACAGCCAAAAGTCTCATTCCCCTGTATTGGCGAACGCTGACGACCCTTCCATACGCCTATGGCTCACTAAAATGGAGGCACTGTTCTATAGAACAGCTGTACTTCACCTCCTAACCACATGCTCTCTAGATACAAGGAGATTTGGGCTAGATGCTCTTGATCTCCACCGGCTCGGAGTTCCGGCCATGTTGCTGGACTTGTGAACTGCGCTGACAGGTATGGTGGGATTTGCGAGTCCATCATCGCCAGAGCCGGCTTGAGTGCCCATCCTCTGCACCCTCTTTTCTGGTACAGGCTTATGGTATCATGCCACAAACTTTGGCTGAGATTTGCACCAATGCCCCCTTTGGCCTCCCCATTTTTCTACTCCCTCATACCACCCCCTTTTTTTAGTTTTCCCTGTTATCTCCTCAGTATGTCTAACGTTTATACGGTTACCTGCCAACACCACTGAATGTCTCCTCTATTTCTTATCGCTCTATATCGGAGGTGTATAGATCTCCATATTGTTTTGTATTAGTATGCAATTGTATTCTTAACCCTGCAAAGCGGCCTGGGTGCCGCCGTATGGCTGCGCATTATTCCCGGTCTTGTTTAAACCTTAAACATTACAACAAGAAATTAGGGATGTGCGTTTCGGGATTTCGGAATTTTCACGAAATTTCCCGATTCGTGTTTTCGGATGCGGCCGAATTTCCGAAAATTTTTAGATCCGAAAATGGCAGGTCCGAAACAAAATATTTTCGAATGGACTTGAAATGTGTCAAATCTAAATTTATTGCTTTGAAATGAGGAGAACAGACGTTCCGAAAAGTCGATACAAAAAAAGAGGCAAAGTGACACGAAAAATGGTCGATATTCCGAAAAAAATATGTACACGAAAAACGAGTCGAGCCGAACCGAATCAGAAATCTGTCGAAACGAGCCAAATCTAAAAGTTAAAAAATCCGAAAAAAAAAAAATCGAACCGAAAAAAAAAAAAAAAAGGTGCACAAGCCTACAGGAAATCCAATTTCTAAAAAGACACTGCAGAGTAAATGTAAAACCAAAACGCTCCAAATGTGTAAAGAAACGATTCCTGCATTTTATTATTTTTAAACAAAACTCAAGATATTCTAATAACGCAGGAAAGAGAATAATCAGGAATTTAAGGGAAGGTGGTGGAGATGCAGCAATGAAGACACCACTTATTTATGTTTGTATTATTTATTAAGTAACAACACATTCCGCATCGCTGTGCAAAAGGTACAATGGGTAAAAAGACAAGACAATTTTACACTTTGCCAAAAAGGCAACTCAATATTTCACCAACAGATAAAGGACAGGGTCCTATTCCCGTGGGAACTTACAATCTAGATGGGAGAAAGGATGAGAAACAGGGGGTAAATTATTATTATATTTATTATCCTTTATTTATATGTAGCACCACATTTTCCACAGCGCTTTACAAGATCGCTTGATACAATAGAATACCACACATGGATGATGATCTGATTCAGGAGGGAACAATCTACAAGTAGTTTGTGAGGTAGGCGCATCCATATTGTTAGGTGTCTTGCCCAAGGACACTACCTGGTGGCGTCTTCTGAGTGGGATTGAGTCGGCTTTCCATGATTGTAGAGCAGCAACCTGGTGGTTAGGTTGAACCAGCTTCTCGTAAAGTCTAGACTTGCTTCTCCACAGTTGTATTGGAGGGATGTGCTGAATGGTATTTTGCGCTCGTTTCTATGTGTTCCATGTACAACAAAAATGAGGTTTTTGTTTGTTTCAATGGCCATTGCAACGTAAGCCCACTCGCCACTTCAAGGCACCTCTTTAGAGTGGGTACCTAACAATTGTGACCAAAAGGCCGCTCTACTGAGCAGCTCCAAGCCCCTCCAGCTGCTTTTCAGCCAAGGAGAGGCAAAGATGGTGGCTTTTATTTATACACGCACCAAACACTTCCCATTTGGGATCAAAAACAAAAACATGGAAAGAGGAACAGCTGCAGAACGACGGACTGGTGTTACAAGCATGATATACATAAATACAGAAAAAATGGCGTCGCGCCCATACTCACTTATTTTTGGAGCAGCAGCAACTGCCAGGAGTAACAGCCCAGTCAATGCATAAAACATAACAAGGAAAAAGAGTGTCATCTGCGCTCGTTTCTATGTGTACAACAAAAATGAGCTCCAGGGGCTTGGAGCTGCTCAGTAGAGCGGCCTTTTGGTTACAATTGTTAGGTACCCACTCTAAAGAGGTGCCTTGAAGTGGCGAGTGGGCTTACGTTGCAATGGCCATTGAAACAAACAAAAACCTCATTTTTGTTGTACATGGAACACATAGAAACGAGCGCAGATGACACTCTTTTTCCTTGTTATGTTTTATGCATTGACTGGGCTGTTACTCCTGGCAGTTGCTGCCCCTCCGAAAATAAGTGAGTATGGGCGCGACGCCATTTTTTCTGAATGGTATTTTGACTTGCTGTCACGTTTGCTATAGCGCTCACCCCTGAGAAATGTAATTTGGATCCTTTTGGACAGATTTTTCTTTGATACACAGCAGTCAAGACTGCTAATCCTAGCACTCCCAACCAGGGAGGTTAGACAGAACGTAAACACTAGATACCACTCAGTAGCAGATGATTTCGTGACCAGGTGTCTACTAGGGATGAGCTATTTGGTTTGATC
Organism: Leptobrachium leishanense; assembly: GCA_009667805.1. Classification (NCBI taxonomy): domain Eukaryota; kingdom Metazoa; phylum Chordata; class Amphibia; order Anura; family Megophryidae; genus Leptobrachium; species Leptobrachium leishanense. Next base: position 428,355,209 of record CM019064.1, on the reverse strand, counting down.
AGTTCGGAGTTCAACTCGAACATTGGTAGTTCGAAAGTTCACGAACTTCAAACTTTTTGGCGTGTTTGGTTCGAGTTCGAAAAATTTTTTTTTTTTTAAAAAAGTATAAAAAAATTGCTTAAAAAAAATCTAGAAATAGAGACTTTTTACTGCAGAATATTATAAGCAACGGTTTATTAGATATTGAATTAAAAAACTACCCAGGGCAAGAAGGCACGCATGTGGGCGATGATTAGCAATGAACAGACTGTGTACATCGTCAAGAAGCGGTATGTATAATAGCATAAACATGTTACATACACATAACACACATTACATCCATCTACCAACATATGTCAACAACACATGCTGCAGCGTAATGTATTATCTGTTTGTCAGACAAATGTGACTGTCATAAAATTATTCTGGCTTTATTTAAAATATTTGCACACGTGTACATTTTTCTGAAACTTTCACACCTCAAAATTACATGTGCTTAGAGTGCATGAGGCTTGCATAGGATTTTTTGTGCCGCCTGTGTGTTTCATCTTTAAAATGCTGCAATGGGTGGTGTGGATTTTCTAGTTTACAAGGAAAGCATGCTTTACAGTATGCCTAATGTCTAGGTGCAAAGATTCTCACCTCTAAATGACAACAGGTGTGAATTAGTGTTTGGAAATAACATGTGCTTCTAATTAGTCTGGTCTCATGAATTTGATACATTGCCTACAGACTGGGTGTGGCTCCTGCACATGTATGAACACTGTGCTTCTGAATTCTAAGAAGGGTTAATTTCTACTACATTTCCTTTGATATGCTGTTTAACCCCTTAAGGACCAGGGCTCTGTAAAGCCAATCATTAATGATGTCGATGTTACGTCATTTGTCATCAAGGGCTTAATAAAATCTTTATCACACTCCTTAGATTTAAACGTAATATTCCAGTATTTGTATGTCATGTACCTCTCCCGAAGGGCCTATGTGAGCATACAATTATTATTGTGTTAGATCTATAGTTTTGGTGCAAGCGTGGTGGAAGGGCTTGCTGCTTCTGCATTAGTAACACAACACAACGTGAAAATGTCTATCATAAAGCGTACGAGCTGAGTCCCTAGAGTCCCTGACTATCCATTGTCATATATACCTTGCTTTATACATCTAATACATTCCCTCATCTAACAGGATAGTAGCCAGTCCCTGTGCATTTTAACCTCTTAAGGGTGGCTAGGTGTCGTGTGTGGGTCTCTGATGGCAATGTTTCTATACATCCTACAAATCCACCACTTCACAGACAGGTTATGGGGACCTCCTAGGCACGATATTTGAAGGAATTTTTCGTTTTTATATTATGGATAACTCACTGTTCCTTTAAAAACGTCTTTTTTAAAACTTTTTGTCCTTGTTTCCTGTCCCCAGGGCACTACCCGGACCCCCATACACCTTTTATGTCAAATATCTTGCATATATGCCCTCTTGGACTTGAGTCCCATTGACTTGCATTGAGTTCGCTTCGTGTTCGAGTTCGAACTCGAACTTTTGAAATTGTTTGAATGCGAACCGAACACGGGGGTGTTCGGCTCATCCCTAGTGTCTACTGAGCGAAAGCACTTTAACTATGTACAGACAGAGATTGTTCAGAAGTATCATACAGCATTGGTCAATACAATCGTGGTCATATATATAAAATCGTAGTTGGCACCAGAGGAGATAGTCATACATGCAAGGTTGGCAACAGAGAGGACTCTCCTATCTGGTTTCAGCAAGGCAGAACGTAAGTTCACTGAATTATGCACCCTGCAGGGCAGAACCCCACTCGGCGGTGATGTGAAACAACCTGCACATACACACTGCGTCCACAGAGAACACCTTAACCATATACAGGGAGTCAGATAGAGAATCGTCAAGTAGACAGTCTGGGTCAAACACACGGGAGGTCCTCATACAGGCAAAGCCGGCAACAGAACAATAAGCACACTGAGAAACAAGTGAACACAGCTGGCTATGCGGTAATAACTCCACGTTAGGGCGACGAGCAGAATCTCGAGTCCTGCATTTAAGGCCGGCAGCTTCGCGTCACCACGCCAAGTCCCGCCCCTTCAGACGCTGATCGGCCAGCTCGAACTCCTGGCACCCGGCCAGCCAGTGATGCCGCCGAGTGCCCAGACCCCCCAGGAAACCCCGCAGGGGCAGAGGATGTGACACTTGCTTTTCTACACTCAAAAAAAGGTAGAGACGCTACCACTTGACTCCACAGCCGATATTGTGTGGTAGACAAGTATGTACCGTTAAGTGTCTTGCCCAATGACACCTACTGTAGAGGTGCTACATAAATCCTCTCCAGTAAAGGCCACCATGATGAATGACCACTAAACTCCTTTTTCCCAGGCCGTTTCTTCTCTTCTTGAATACAGCAATATCTTTTGGCTCTGCTCGCTGGAACAAGATGATGATGGCATAGTTGGTAACATTGTTGCAATTCAGCTGAATTGAAGCACTTATTAAAAATAAATTCAATGTACTTAGAGAAATCTTCTTAATTAGCCAAACGAGTCTTTTTATGTCCCTTTTCCAAAGGAGCTGGAACATCCACTTGGCTTCTGTCCAGATGCTGCTATGTGATGTAAGTTCGGAAATCATTGTCTTGTTACAAGAACAAAAATAGAGACTTTGCTTTTTAACTCAAGTAAACGAGCCATTTCATTGCCCATCGCCAGTTGTTTTATCAAGTGTGATTTGCAGCCACGGACGGTTTGGCACATTTTGCTAATTACAGAGCAGAACTGTGCAGACAGAATTGGATCACATGTAACATTAAAGAGAAATATTACTGTTTCGGTAAAAGAATAGAAAAATAACAGAATATGTGTATGTGCGTAAGGAAATCTATAGAACATATACACATTTATCATCAAATTATAGGGTATGAAAAAGAAGCAACCTGGAGGTTCGACAGCCATTGAATCGATCAGCGTGTGCCTGTGACAAGGAAGGTTTTGTTACCGATGCTACTTGTGAAAAACTTAGTTATTTCCTTCAGTTACTTGTGGCAGACAGTCAAAAGTTGATTTTGCATTTTACTACAGTAAAAAGCAATAATTCGCATATAAAACCCCATTTCAAAATCTATTAATGCGAGATTAGCGTGCCACCTGGGGGAAATGAAATTGTGAGCTGTCATGCCTGTCACCCTGTATTACTGTAAAGAAGTTGCAAGGAGCAGTCCCCACCATCACCGTAACTAAAGCTCAATAAACATTGCTGCTGCCATGGAGAGGGCAGAATACATGGAGAACTTTTGGGTCACTCACTGCTGTACAGGGATACAAGCAGTGGCAGAACTACCAGGGTCGCAGTGGTTGCACTTGCGACTGGGACCTGGCATTCCACCACTGGAGGGGGGCTCAGGCAGTGTGGCGCTTTAAACCTTTTTTAAGGTCCAAGGGTATTTAAAGTCAATGCATTTATGACTGAACAGTTCTGTAATTGGTCCGTAAGGGGCTATCCTAAACAAAAGATAAATCCAGGTAAAGTATCCATGTAATTGGGCAGACTAGATGGGCCGGAAGGTTCTTATCTGCCGACATTTTTCGATGTTTCTATAAGGGGTTTAATTAGGCAACAGAGGCCATGTTATGTTTTGTCTGGCTATCCATCAGGAGTCTGACACTTCCTGGTGTCTCATTGCATTGTCTGGTCACTCACTGTGATCGCTCAAGTGTGATGTGTCAGTATTTCTCTCTTGAAGAAGAATAGATGGTCACAAAAAGTGTGCTCATCTGCAAGAAGGACTCCAAGGTCCTATAAGTATGTAACCGAACCACAATAAATCAATGCAGTAATTATAGCAGAAGGCAGGATACAGGGTTTATTTGTAGTAACAAATAAACAGACAAGAGACTAGGAATTATAAACAATGAAACTACACACAGGAAAATAGCACTAAACAACAGGAGGATGGCTGGGAGTAGTGGGAATAGGAGAACTGGATACACTACAATACAATGATACAGATAACATATAATCAGGCGCGGGTACAATAGGAACAGGCAATAGAGAAGTCAGGGTTTATCAGGGATCTGGTACACGGGGATATCAATCATGGAATAGTAGAGGGGTACAGGGGCAAAGGAGGATACCGGTAAAGAATGTCCAGGAACAGCAGAAATTTCTATGGATAAAGAGGGGGTTCCAGGCAAGGCTCTCAGGAAAGCAGGTCTGCACTAGCTAAGCTAGGAACTTCAATGAGGAAGCATGGGATAAGGGGTGTAGCTTCCTCTTATGCTAGACTCATCAGGCGGGATCAACTGCAGGTGAGGTTGCAGGTCCAGAATGCAAATCAGAGTCCAGGAATGCACATGGTTCAACATAAAGTCCTGGAACCTGCATAGATCATGCAGATCATGGCGAAAAAGGAAACAAAGGGGGTGCCAGAGGGTCAGGGGGTACAGGTCCTGACAGTATACAGGTATTTTTGCAAAATGTTTTTAGAAAAAATGAAAAACTCTCGCTGGGGGGGGGGTCTTCATGGATTCTTGCACCGGCGCCCTGTGGTTTCTAGTTACGCCTCTGGATACAAGTCAGGGGTTATAATGACTGAAAATCCCTGTACAGTACGGATACAAGGTGTTACCGTAGCTTCCATACACAGGCATTATGCAGCACATACAGATACAATGTGTTACTGTAATTTCCATACACAGGCATTATGCAGCACATACAGATACAAGGTGTTACTGTAATTCCCATACACAGGCATTATGCAGCACATACAGATTCAAGGTGTTACTGTAATTCCCATACACAGGCATTATGAGGCAACATACAGATACAAGGTGTTACTGTAATTTCCATACACAGGCATTATGCAGCATGATATGGATACTGCAAGCATCACAGGAATGGCCACGGTCCAGTGATGAGAGACAGCTGCTTTGTCACCAGACCCAGTGACCATACAGGAAACAGAACTCGAGTGAGAATAATAGAAGACGAGGACACAAGTGCTGTCTCAAGTTATTTCTTTACTCTGGAGCAAAATTTCATACACCCAGTAGTTTTGTCAAACATATGGAGCGTCACAAATTCATGAATTACAAACCGATAGGTCAGCATTATAGGAAGATGTGTTTTTCCTACTTTGGGCAGTACCTAGACTTACACAAACATTTTCTGTACTAGCCTAGTAGGCACGCCTAAATTGACATCACAGCTATATCCTATTCTAGGAATAGGAATGTTCCATAGGATGTATTTAAACAATTGACCATGGACCATGTGTATCCTTCCCTTCCTCTCGGCTGGTCAGCCTCTCACAGTTTCTAGAGGAAATGAAATTGAATAGAACATCTGCACTCCTTAAAAACAGGAAACCAAGAAAAAGACCATACTTCAGCATTACCTCATGATCAGGCATTTGCTGAGCAGTCAATCTGGCCCTATATATTTATATAGATATCAAATATTACTAGAATATAGAAATATGAATTCAATGAATTATCTACCATATTTAAATCCCTTTCAATCCGTCTTTTGATCATGAATCACGTGATCACTAATTAAAAAGAAAAGTAAACTAAACTAAACTAGTGAACCTATTACAAATGGGATTACATTGTCATCACATTATGCATATAAATCATTCTAATACGTAGAAATAAAAAAAAGAGAGATTAGTAATTACTCATAAGAGGGGAACGTTGAAAAGGAATCAAAGTAGGTGTGGGTGGAAGTATAGGATAGGCTGGCATCATAGGTGAGTTAGAAACGCAACATTTCTCAAGGCAAAGCATCAACAATTTGTAAAAAATGGCAATAACAAGAATAATCATAACGAGATACATTAAACCATGTAAAATAGTTGAACCTAGGCTACCAAAAATAGAACTAAAGCCAAAGGTCCAATCAAATCCATCTAAGGGACTTGATACTTTCCTGAGTTGGGTTTGAATTTCCTCAATATCATGTATATCTTGAGAAACTTCACCTGAAATGTCATCAATGTGAAAACAACAATGGGTCAAATTAAGAAGACCACATACACCACCCTCCTTCATTAACAAATAATCAAGGGCCATACGATTCTGAATTACTGCATCTCTAATCTGACGTTGCTCAGCAGAAAGAACTGCTAGAGCATGTGTAGTGTGATTAAACAAGTCATCAACTAAGTCAACAAAAAGGTTAATTTTAGAATACAAACGAGCAACACCATATGCGGGTAGCAAGATTCCACCAAATCGCTCTGCCTCAGAGGTTTTGACAGATATGGAGGAGCGACGAGAGCGATGTACAGTGTTATGTAGGTCAATGCGCATACCAGACGGAACATAAGGGTGAATAGTATGAGATGGACCAATAAGACCCAAAACACATTCACCAACATAAGTTCTAGGTATTACCAAATATGCCCATTTACCACATAACCAGTAAAAAGGGGGGTTAAGGGGCAAGGTAGCATAAGCATCAATATAATATGTTGCAACCATTATCATACTAGAGTATGTGCCATCTTCCACTTGCAAGGTCCAATCTTTTGGACTGTTGGAATTATGTAAGTTAAGTTTCCCAAAAGATGCTACATTCCACACAGTATTTTTAAACAAAACATGGGTAGCATTAATTTGGGATGCGTTAACCCCTTAGTGACCGGGCGGTTTTACACAAATCCATCCTTTAGTGACCGCTGCTGTTTTTACGTTTCTGCGCTGTTAGGGTTTAGGTCAAATTTTCCTCTTACTCGTTTATTCAACCCACACATATTATACACCCTTTTTCCCGCCATTAAATGGACTTTCTAGAAATACCATTATTTCCATCATATCCAATAATTTAATATAAAAAAAATATGAAATATGATGAAAAAAATGGTAAAAACACACTTTTTCGTAATTTAATCCCCTAAAGCTATAACCACCAATAAAGACCCGGGCTAAATAGTTTCCAAATTTTATCCCGAGAATAGAAATACCCAATTTTTACATGTTTTTACCTTTTAACCCTTTCACTGCTGTGCCAGTTCACCTATGTGCGCTGCGCTCATTCTGACCATTTTGTGCTAATTATTTTTAGATGACAGCCTAGGTCCTATTTAATTAAACTCCCCCCGGACAAAAAAAACTTTTTTAAAAAAATAAATTTTTTTATTTTATTTAATTTTTTTATTATTTTTTTTTTACATTTTTTTTAAAAACCAAACATGGTCATGTTTAGTATCATTTGAAAGGCCATAATCAGGCCTTTCAAATGATGGCAAATATGACCATCTAGCTGCCATGGATCGGGAGATAAAGGGATCCTTAGGATCCCTTTATCTCTACATGGCAGCTAGAGGGTTAACTGGCCCACTGACATCCTCACACATATGGTGAGGTTGTCAGTGGGTGGGGGGGACCTGGAGGCTTGGCTGACATCCAAGATGTCAGCCCCCCTCCAGGTTTGAATCACGTTTTGGCGCCAATTGGCACCGCAACGTGATCTGGCGGCGAAATGGTTAATGCCATACACCGCTGGAAAGGGGAGGCTCTCCCCTCTCCAGCGGTGCAAACGGCATCTCCCTAGCTTCAATGGTTGGGGAGATAGAGGGCTCCGAAGGAGCCCCCCTCCCTCCATTGAAACACATGGGGGCACCTTCTGATGACGTCACCACGCAGCGTGGCAACGTCATCAGCCTCGCTTGCCCATGTAAATCACATGGGCAGGCTTCCTCCCTGCCAGATCGCCGTGGGATCCGACGAGGGAGGTGAGTATCGGGCGGGAGGTGGATTTGGCGCCGCTGACGTACCCTGTACGTCCTCGGGTCTAAGGGAGACCCGAGGACAGGACGTACAGGGTACGTCAGGGGTCCTTAAGGGGTTAATACATCCAAACATGAAATCAGCAGAGTTGGCGTTGCCAACACTTACAGGAAAAGTTTTATCCATCCATTGCCATAAACTTACACATTTATCTGGTATACCTGGGTTAGAACAAAGGGGGGAGGACACTAACTTGGAATGCCAAGGGGTGCTAAACCAGGACGAAGAACTATTACCGTAAAGAAAGGAAACACGAAAAGTGGCTTGTAGATTCATCTCAGAATTATTAGGGACATACATATGATCCATTATAACCTGGCAAGGAGGTTCCTTTCTGTTAGGTTCTGGTGAAGGCATTCTACCAGTAATGTTAAATCTCATTCGTATCACTGCAGTACCACGCTGTTCCTGTAAGAGGGGAGCACGTATAAAAGTGGCACCGGGATTGTTAGTAGTTTTAGAGAAAGTAGGCAATGTAAACAAATCATCATCAAAAAGACTTAGATTCAAAGCAACTCTTCATTACGGTATACCATATTTAGACTAGTTGGTTTGGCCATACATATCCAGCAGGACTTGTTGAAACCTGAAAGTTCATATATAGTCTGAGCAGCATATGCATAGTTATTAGGTCGATGCAAGTCTCTTTTCAAACGCATATTAAGAACTGGGGACGAGCAAAGGAGATATTGTGGGACCTACAATATCTTCCCAGAAACATCTGTGATAGTAAATGAACTACCAGAAAGTATTATGAAATAAATCATAATGATTAAAAGTGAACCAAAAAAAATACAACAGTTCTTGGAAAAAGAGCAAAACATCTTGGTAGTAGTTCTAGCAATAGACACTGCAAGTGTAAAATCAGAGTAAATACAATATGTATTACTTTGTGAAAAAGGAAAGTTCATCAAAAAATAAACAGTCGTGTAATGAGGACAAAAAGTACTACTATCTTCAGGTTGAGTAGGACAGTTAAGAGCATAAAAAAATTAATTGGGGGATAACGATTCTTCAGCTGGGAAACAAGTTAGCAGGGGCTTACAACTGCTGTGGCCCACACTCCAGATTCATCAGTGGGGTACGTCACAGGAGGAGGTCATTAGAAGCAGGGGTCATCGATTCCACGTCTGGGTGAGGTCACAGGTGGATCAGGAATGAAGTCATCAGGGATGAATGGCGCTTTCTTTATCCTTGATGCATGGATCCAGGAAGGTGATTCATCAGTCAGCACGGCGGTTCTGGTCACAGCAAGGACGGTAGTCGGCTCTCCATATGGTGGATCAATGGTTTTGTGACGATGCAGGGCCTTCACGAGCACTCGATCTCCTGGAACAAAACGGTGAGTAGGATCTGTGGAGAGAGGCGGAAAGAGCAGGAGACCGTTCTATGGAAATCATGCAATGTTTTAAGCAATTGAGAAATATGCTTCTCTAAATTCATCCAGATCACCTGGTAACATACCAGGGGACCTTGCTTAGGAATCCATGGTAGGAAAGGGTCTTCCCATGAGAACTTCAAAGGGGGAAAGCCAGTGACAGAATGGGTGGTCATTCTTATTTCTGCAAGAATGGCTGGAAGGTAATCCGGCCAGTTCTTGAAGTACCCTCAGTAGCTTTTCTAAGTTTATTTTTGATATTTCTATTTTGCCGTTCCACGATTCCGGAACTTTCCGCATGGTATGGGCAATGAAACTTCCATTGAATGGCCATTAATTTTACCAATTCCCTGTGTGATCTTGGAGGTAAAGGCAGGACCATTATCTGAATCAATAGATATGGGGCATCCATATCTGGGTATTAATTCTTTACAAAAAATTTTGGCAACAGTTCTGGCATTTTCTCTTGCAGTAGGGAAGGCTTCAGGCCATCTAGAAAACTTGTCAACTATTACCAGAAGGTATTTCAGGTTACCTTTTGCAGTGGGCATGTGTGTAAAATCAATTTGAGTTTCCTGGAATGGACCATTAGCAGGCGCAGTAGGTGTTGAGTTTTAATTTTTGGGCCCTGTGTATTATTTATGGCACATATAAGGCAACGAGAAAGTTGGGAATTAATCATAGCCTTAAGATTACAAACAGAAAAATGCTTAGCCATTTCGCTGTATGTGAGTTTGGGAGATCTGTGGCCAGGACCGTGAAAAGAAAAAATAAAGATTGGCGCTGCTGCAGCAGGTAAGCCAACTCTTCCTCCTTTCTCATAAATTCTAACATCAGGCGAATTCTTGAGACTTCACAAGGCTTCTGAGGCCCAATGATAAACATCAGCTTCAGTAGCACCTGCCTGGAGTTCTTTAAGCATCCATTTCTGGGCAGCAGAAAAGGAGAAAGGTAGCAGGTGACAATTGGAGGGTGAGGAACAAGAGAAATGGTAGGAGATGAAAGAGCAGCAGCTTTAGACTCAGCGTCAGCAAAATGATTGCCAACAGAAACAAAAGAGTCAACAGGATCATGACCTTTGCATTTGACAACAGCAAGACGAGAAGGTAATAGAATAGCAGACAGGAGATCAGAAATCAGATCAGAATGAGAAATAGGACGTCCATCAGCCGTAGTAAAACCACGGCGATGCCATAGTGCACCAAAATCATGCACAACACCAAATGCATAACGAGAGTCAGTATAAATGGTGACAGGGAGATCTTTAAAAAGTTTACATGCAGCTGTTAAAGCAAGAGTTCCGCAGCTTGCGAAGAATTTGAAGGAATGGAAGCAGATTCATGTACAATGTCAGGCAATTCAACCACAGCATAACCAGTCAGATACTGTGAATCAGAAGGACGAGAACAGGAGCCATCAACAAAGATATGACGAATATCAGGACTTCTAGAGGAGTGTCAGAAAGATCAGATCTAGAGAGGTCGTTAGTTGAATGAGCGGAGACAATCATGTAATTCACGAGGCTCCTCTTGGTCTTCGCGTAGACGCAGGAGAGCGTTTAGAAACAACAGAAGACCAGAAGTGACAGAAGAGTATTTGACAGACAAATTGGAGGTAGAAGTTAGTACAGTTTCATAACCAGACAAACGTTGGGAAGAAATGTGCTGGGTAGAAAGTTACGAAGTACATGCAAGACATTGTGTTGTGTATGGAGAATCGTGTCAGTACCTAGGGTTAAGGACTGAACTGTTTCCACAGCCATGGCACAGGCAGCCAAGGAGCGGAGACAATTTGGCATTCCCTGAACAACAGGTGGCATGACTTTTGACAAAAATGCAGTTGGACGCAGTGTCCCCCGTGGACCTGTGCAAGAACAGCCGCCATTGTGCGCCCATCCTCCCTACAGTAGAGGTGAAAAGGCAGTTTATAGTTCGGTAGCCCCAGTGCTGGTGCAGTAGCCAACAGTTCCTTTAACGTATCAATGGCAGACACCATGTCCGGAGACCAAACAATTTGGTCCGGAGCTGTGCGCGCAGCAGACGCACGAAGAACAGAGTCATAATAGGAACAGTCTGGTATCCAGTTACGACAAAAATTCACCATCCTAGAAAGGACAACATGTCTGTTTTGGAGGCAGGACGCTTGAGCTGGAGCAGGCTCTGAATGCGGGACGGTGAGAGACACGAGATCCCTGAGTGAGAACGAAACCCAAATATTCAACAGAGTGGAGCAAAATTGCATCTTTTTTCTGGACACCTTGTGGCCTTCTGAGTGTAGATGGTTTAGGAGAGCAACAGAGTCAGTGTAACATGCAGCTTGGCTGAGGCTACAAAGTAGGAGGTCATCCACATACTGTAGTAAGGTGGAGCCTTCCGGCGGACTGTAACTTAACAGAGTCTCACGCAGGGCACGAGCAAAAGTCGCAGGACTGTCAATAAATCCCATAGGTAAAACTGACCAACAAAATTGACTACCTTCAAATGTAAAGGCCAAAATGTGTTGTGTATCTGGATGTACTGGGACAGAAAAAAGGCATTTTTTAGGTCTATGACTGTAAAATGTGTGGAGTCTGGGGTATGGAGGTGGAAGAAGGTTGGGAGGTCAGGTACAATGGAGAAATAGGAATTATGATTTCATTGAGAGATCTGAAATCCTGAGTAAAGCGATATCCATCTCCTTTAGGCACAGGATTTACAGGCGTGTTGTACGAATTTACAATGGGACGCAGAATGCCAGTAGCAAGGAAGCGGCGAATGAATTCCCGTATTCCTTCAACTTTAGCAGGTGACAGATTATATTGCTTGTGATAGACAGGAATTGCAGATTTTTTTAATTTTGCGGAATATGGTGTGCAGGAAATAGAACCCACATCATATTCGTCAATTGCCCATACATCCGGATGTACACACAATTCGAGATCAGGTGCTGAAAGGAAAGCACAGTGAAGAGGAGAGAAGGAATGGGAGGAAGTGTTAGGTGGAGACACTGGAGAGAGAGGAGTGGGGGCTGTTGGGGGATGACATGTACTGGGAGCAGCTTCAAAAGAAGAAATGGAGAATCCACATGTAAAATCCAGATGGCATGCAGATAATAGACACAGCAAGCAAAGAAAGCAAATCTCTGCCTAACAAATTAACAGGACAGGTAGGGAGAACATGAAAAGAATGAAACACAGAGGCAGGAGAAGAATTTGAAGAAATAGCAATGGGTGGGGTGACAAACGTATTTGTTAGAACTCCATTAATCCCCAAAAATGGCGTCTCAGCAGGTTTAATTGACCACAACACCACTCTATTGTAAGCGTCGAATTTGTAGCAACCCGTATCCACAAGGAATGGGTTCTATGATCCTCCAAATTAAGGATCACTAGGGGGCAATGGTCAACTGTTTCTGAAACCTGAACACATGAGATGGAGCATGCCTCTGGCCACATCATGCATTTGATGGTTTGCCAATCAATCTTATGACGAGGTGGATCACAGGCATTGTTAGGAGAGGTAACAGGATTGCTTGTTGGAGATCTTGGCTGGGGGTTCATAGCAGTTTGCCAATGTTCCTGGGATTATGAGGGCATTCATTACGCCAGTGATTTGGATCTCCACAAATGAAACAAGTACCTAGGGTATGTGTGGGGTGTTGAGGACGATAATAAGTCCGTTTAGGGCGAGGACCATTATTACCTGGGGGACCTGAAGGACTGTTAAAAACAGCTAACATATATTTAGAATGCTGCAGGTCAAAGCAACCAGCAGAATCTTTAACAAGGAGCCTATTATTAAGATCAATAGGTACCACTGTTGGCCAGTTATCAATCACCTGTTTAGCAATTCTCTGGGTATCATCTCTGAGATTACCCATGAGAGTTTGAGTGTAGAGGAGACCCATATCTCCATCTAATGTCATGCCGGCATCCTCCTTCCAGTTCTTATGGAACCGGTGGACGAATTCGGTGACAGATTCTTTGGCATTTTGTTTGCATGCAATGGCTGCGACCATAGAACGTCGAGCTCCATAATTACGAGTCCATTCATCACAAACTTCTGTCCACATATCATCAATCTGGGCCGATGTTTGTAAAGGCAAATTTTGGGGTGTAATAGGGGCACCTATTAGAGGAACATGGGGGGATTGAAGTGAGAGAACACGAGTCCATCAAAACCAGTGTCATCAGCATATCCCATGACACCGTTAATGATCAACTTGTAATCTTCCTGAGTTAATTGCAATCCTCGTGTTGCCCGTTTAAGGTATTGTGTTGTCGCAGTCGGGGAAATTCTGGGACTAGGAGAACCTTAATTATCGAATTTAAGGTTCCTATATCAGGGGGCATAATAACGACATTATTTCCTGCAATTAAATAGGGCATCTGATATCTAGCAGGGGGTTGATAGTTTTGCCAGATTGGGTCCTAGTTATTATGTTCTGAAGTTGGGGTTCAAATTGGTCAATAAAAGATTGCATTTGGGGAGAGTATCCTACACGGTTGGGTTTGGAAGTGGATACAAATGAAGATGTACTGAATTTAGACATAGGGGTTTTATTTTGCCAATCATATGTGCTAGTTTCATCTTGTTCTGTGTCAGATTCTGTTTCAACATGGGGTATTCCTACGATAGCACCTAAAACACCTATATTTTGTGTTAGGGCTTCGGGGGAAGGCAGAGGATTTGTAGTCGTTTCAATAGTTGTAATCACAGCTGCCAAAGTCTTAGGGTCAAGGCTGGGATAAAGGGAAGAGGGTTTGGGAGTAGATTGTGAAAGGGCAGGAGGAGAGGAATTGTAAGGTGGGGGATTACCTATGGACCATGGTATATCTTTAGGAGTTTTAGAAATGGGGTTATATGAAGAGGACAAGTGAATCCACACTTTACCACATTCCTTCATATATTTTCTATCCCAATTTGAGTCAGGTTGGAAATATGGGAAAGCTTTCTGGTCGCCAAGACATAAGCCTTTTATCATGGACATATGATAGGAAGAGAAGCTTCCTGAATTTGGGAATGGATCAAAAGGATGCATGGCTGTAGTCCAGCCAGCGAGACAATCTATAAAGGGAGTGGTGAAATATCCGCCAGCAACACGTTGTACATAATCGGCGGGCGTTTCAGCAGGGCCATTTTGGGGCATTAACTTCTTATTGAAGTGCTTATCTAATTTGCCCGTTGTTTTTGGATCTATATGGGAGGATTTTTTGGCACCCATATCGCAAAAAAAAGGCGCGGTGGAGGGGGGAAGGAGAAGGGCCAGCGCAATTAAAAAGGGTGAGAGGGAAAGGGTCGCAAAAATGCGCAGTTTCCTCTATTGTTACTGAGCCAAATCACAAAACAGCAATCTCCATTCTATTTAAAATCTTTTTAACTACACTATCAGGGAAAACACGCACAAATAGGAAATAACAAGTAGTCAGGTAAAAAGAGATCCAATTCTCGGGGCGGGAAACTTAAAGGTATTAATCTTTTAAAATATAATACTCTTTACAACACGATTCAAATGTGAGTCACTAACTGCGGGGACATCCAACAATTGATCAAGGAAACAAAGAGAAAGGATCACTATTCTTTACCCAGACGATTGTAAAAAAATCCTATTTTTCATTCACCATCACTTAAACAATCAAATCATTCAAAATAAACTCTTGCACTATCAAATCAAATAATGCGAGTTCGTAAATTTGAACAAGCAAGTTATCTATGATGAATATTAGGTTCAATAAATATTAATAAAATAGATATGTAACCATACTCACCAAGACAAGTTGATTAGTTCAAATCCGCACTTCTGATACCAAATTGATATGGATACTGCAAGCATCACAGGAATGGCCACGGTCCAGTGATGAGAGACAGCTGCTTTGTCACCAGACCCAGTGACCATACAGGAAACAGAACTCGAGTGAGAATAATAGAAGACGAGGACACAAGTGCTGTCTCAAGTTATTTCTTTACTCTGGAGCAAAATTTCATACACCCAGTAGTTTTGTCAAACATATGGAGCGTCACAAATTCATGAATTACAAACCGATACGTCAGCATTATAGGAAGATGTGTTTTTCCTACTTTGGGCAGTACCTAGACTTACACAAACATTTCCTGTACTAGCCTAGTAGGCACGCCTAAATTGACATCACAGCTATATCCTATTCTAGGAATAGGAATGTTCCATAGGATGTATTTAAACAATTGACCATGGACCATGTGTATCCTTCCCTTCCTCTCGGCTGGTCAGCCTCTCATAGTTTCTAGAGGAAATGAAATTGAATAGAACATCTGCACTCCTTAAAAACAGGAAACCAAGAAAAAGACCATACTTCAGCATTACCTCATGATCAGGCATTTGCTGAGCAGTCAATCTGGCCCTATATATTTATATAGCTATCAAATATTACTAGAATATAGAAATATGAATTCAATGAATTATCTACCATATTTAAATCCCTTTCACAGCACATACAGATACAAGGTGTTACTGTAATTCCCATACACAGGCATTATGAGGCACATACAGATATTGGTATTTTTTGGAAGCAGCATTACTAATAATCTCATTATGATGATCACTACAAATCCCCATAAGCAGGAGATCTGAACATTTTATTACTTATCTGCATCAGATTCACTGTATCTGCTACAAAGGCCATTTACAGAAACATTGGGACATCGACACAATTCTAACATCTTTGGCTCTATACATCACCACAATGGAGTTGGAATAAAACAAACACAATGTGCTTTAACTGCAGACTGTCAGCTTTAATTTGAGGGTATGTACACCCAACTCAGGTGAACGGTGTAGGACCTACAGCAGTTTGCAGATGTGTCTCCCACTTGTTAAGGGACCAAAGGTAATAGGACAGAATAATAGTCATAGATCAAACTTTCCCTTCTTAATACTCGGTTGCAAATCCTTTGCAGTCAATCACAGCCTGAATTCTGGAATGCATAGACATCACCAGACGCTGGGTTTCATCCCTGGTGATGCTCTGCTAGGCCTCTACTGCAACTGTCTTCAGTTCCTGCTTGTTCTTGGGGCATTTTCCCTTCAGTTTTGTCTTCAGCAAGTGAAATGCATGCTCAATGGGATTCAGGTCAGGTGATTGACTTGGCCATTGCATAACATTCCACTTCTGTCCCTTCAAAAACTCTTTGGTTGCTTTTGCAGTATGCTTTGGGTCATTGTCCATCTGCACTGTGAAGCGCCGTCCAATGAGTTCTGCAGCATTTGGCTGAATGTGAGCAGATAATATTGCCCGAAACACTTCAGAATTCATCCTGCTGCTTTAATCAGCAGTCACATCCAGTGGTGTATTTTGGCCTAGGCCGACTAGGCCTAGGCCTAGGGTGGTACTTTCCAGGGGGTGGCGGCCCACACCGGGTGGCTCCACCCCTAAAAAATATATATATATATTTTTTTACTTTTGCAAAGTAGCACCGAAATGACGCCAACATTTTAGTGTTCTGTAGTTCCCTGCACTTCGGGGAATAAAATTTCCCCACCCTGCAGTGAATTCACCATTCACCGCAGGGTCCCCATAGTGCATGGAGTCGGCCGCTGAATGCTGTCACCGCAAACCCGTGGCCTGCTGTTTTCAAAAGAACTACTGAACGAAAATGTCTGGAATTTACATATAAGATGCTATGATTGATAATAAAAAGTTCTGTTACAGAAAAAGCAAAAACTGCTATTAAAAAAAGGGGGGGGGGAATTTGCCCAAAAAAATCGGAAAAATGACTAAAAGGTACTAAAAAAAAAATCAATAAAGACTTTTTACTGCAGATTAAAATAATAAATGGTTTATTAGATATTGCATTAAAACGGGAATATTTTTAACATTGAAACCTATGGGGTTCGCCTGAATAAACCTGCTGATTGAAACCACCGCACATCAGGGCATTTCACTGCCATTTCTCTGCTGTTTGGTGTTCTCTGAACAGATTAACCATTACTTCTCTATGGGGATTTGCACTGCCTTCAAACAGCACCGTACTTGCTGGCAGTTCGCCAAACTTGTGTGTGAGCATATCACAGAGCAGTGGTGTACTTAGGGGAGTGGCAGAGGGCGGGCCGCCCCAGGTACCAGTGATTATTGGGGTGTCATTAGGGGGTACTTGGAGGTGCCACTGTCACTGTGTATCAGCTTTGAGCTGTGTTCTCAAACAATGAGCAGCGGAGCAGGGCGTTTGCATACGGAATAAAATCGAATAGAATAAAAATCCCCCTCTCCTCCCTCCATAGCTCCTCCCCTGCCCTGCAGCAGCTCTAGGAGAGGGGAGGGGATGTGAATTGTGTGCAGAGAGAGAAGATGACAGTAAACGGCAGGTAAGGGGGGGGTTATCAGCAGAATATGAAGCCCTGTCTGCTTACTGCTGTTTAAAGTGGACCTTTCCTTAACCAGCACTGCAGTCATAGAAATTTGTCATTGAGCTGCCTGGCTCCTGGTGAGGCTGCGTGCGTGCAGGTCACGTGGTCCGGCCAGTCAGGTGGTACTGAGTCTCAGTACCACCTGACTGGCTGAACCACGTGACACGCACGCACGCACGCAGCTGCCCACCCTTTTCGTTAAGGGGAAGAAAATCAAAGCGGGTGCACCAGGAAGAGAATCAAAGCCACGGTGCACCCTCTGGCAGTGGCACCCCACTGCTGTCAAGATGGCTCCATGCACAGGCACAGCCGCGATCCTCACGTGGCCTGGAGGGACCTCCTGCTGAGTCCGTACACAGTCCCTGCTGACTCTGCACACAGCCCTACCGCGGACGGAGGCCGGTAAATATAGAATAAATAATTGCTGTGTGCTCATATACACTCGGTTTGCTGGGAGTTTTATTGCAGTGGATTCTGATGCACTCATACACACCGCACATTGCATTGCTGGGAGTTTTATTGCTGTGGATTCTGATACGCTGACACACACCACACATTGCATTGCTGGAATTTTTATTGCTGTGGATTCTGATACGCTGACACACACACCACACATTGCATTACTGGGAGTTTTATTGCTGTGGATTCTATGATACAAACTGCATATTACTGTGAGTTTTTTGCCCTGGAGCTCTGGGATGCGTTCATACACACTACACATTACTGTGAGTTTTATTGCTGTGCAGTTCTGTGATATGCTCATACACAGTGCACATTTCTGTGGGTTTTATTGCTGTGCAGCTCTGATATGCTCATACACAGTGCCCATTTCTGTGGGTTTTATTGCTGTGCAGCTCTGTGATACGCTCATATGCAGTGCACGTTTCTGTGGGTTTTATTGTTCAACCAATTAGAGCGGCTGTGATCCAGTTTACTTGACATGCGTGGCTGTTCTTTGTAAAAATGCTTGAATTTAAACATTTCATAATTTTATTTATCTCAATAGATACATTTGAAATGGTATACAAAATATGCAAGTAGGCACTTGGTATCCACTTTTAATATAAAGAGAGGAAAAGGCGGAGCTCTAAGAGGAAAAGGTGGAGCTTTAAGATGAAGGGTGGGGATTAACCAGGAAGAGGTGTGCCCTTGACAGGAAGGGGTGCCTCAAATTTAAATTGAGGGGTTCACAAATTTAGTCAGGCCTAGGGCAGCACAAAACCTAAATACACCACTGGCCACATCATCAATAAATACAAGAGAACCAGTTCCATTGGCAGCCATACATGCCCACGCCATGACACTACCACCACCATGCTTCACTGATGAGGTGGTATGCTTAGGATCATGAGCAGTTCCTTTCCTTCTCTATACTCTTCTCTTCCCACCACTCTGGTACAAGTTGATCTTGGTCTCATCTGTCCATAGCATCTTGTTCCAGAACTGTGAAGGCTTTGTTAGGTGTTGTTTGGCACACTCTAATCTGGCCTTCCTGTTTTTGAAGCTCACCAATGGTTTA
Source organism: Leptobrachium leishanense (assembly GCA_009667805.1). Classification (NCBI taxonomy): domain Eukaryota; kingdom Metazoa; phylum Chordata; class Amphibia; order Anura; family Megophryidae; genus Leptobrachium; species Leptobrachium leishanense. Next base: position 428,336,182 of record CM019064.1, on the reverse strand, counting down.
CATCTTGTGGTGAACCCTCTATATTCACTCTGGTGAAGTCTTCTCTTGATTGTTGACTTTGACACACATACACCTACCTCCTGGAGAGTGTTCTTGATCTGGCCAACTGTTGTGAAGGGTGTTTTCTTCTTCGGTCATCCACCACAGTTGTTTTCCGTGGTCTCCCGGGTCTTTTGGTGTTGCTGAGCTCACCAGTGCATTCCTTCTTTTTGAGAATGTTCCAAACAGTTGCTTTGGCCACACCTAATGTTCTTGCTATCTCTCTGATGGGTTTGTTTTGTTTCTTCAGCCTAATGATGGCTTGCTTCACTGATAGTGACTGCTCTTTGGATCTCATCTTGAGAGTTGACAGCAACAGATTCCAAATGCAAATAGCACACTTGAAATGAACTCTGGGCCTTTTATCTGCACATTGTAATTGGGGGTAATGAGGGAATATCACACACCTGCCCATGGAACAGCTGAGAAGCCAATTGTCCCATTACCTTTGGTCCTTTAACAAGTGGGAGGCACATCTGCAAACTGCTGTAAGTCCTACACCATTCACCTGAGTTGGATGTACATACCCTCAAATTAAAGCTGACAGTCTGCAGTTAAAAGCACATTGTGTTTGTTTCATTCCAACTCCATTGTGGTAGTGTATAGAGCCAAAGATGTTAGAATTGTGTCGATGTCCCAATATTTCTGGACCTGACTGTATGCCCGTATGCTTATAATGCAGACGCCGTGTGAAATTCTGCGAGATAAGTTACCCCATCTAGAGTCAAAGAACTTTTTATCTGAACAATATTTTTGTAAAGGATAAAAGAATACATGAAAAATTAAAAAATTAAGAAAAATCTGTATTTGTTTTTCTCTAAAGTTTTTTATTTTGAATAAAGGTCACTTATACATCAGCAGAAGGCTACGCAGGGCCAACAGAACAGTTCAGCGGAACACATGAAAGACATAAGCAAAGGAGATCTTAGTGGGGGGGGGTTTATCAATAGCAACAAATCTTAGCTTGTAGGACGGGGAAAAGAAAGCAGAAAAAATAAAAATAATAAAAGATGGGGGGTAGAAGTCGTCAGCTATATCAACCAAAAAGGGGGTAGAAAGTCCTTGGTTAAAGCAAGACCTGAGTCCTCATAGGGGTGGAAGACAAAAGATCAATGCAAAAAACATGAAGCTGGGGGAGAGGGGGAGAAAATGTCCACATAAGAGACTCTTCCAAAAAATACACGTTGGCAACAGGGAGTAAAGAATAGAAAGTCATGTAGTCATCTTCAGCCCATGTCAAACGGGAAAGCCGCACGAGCAGATCCAATACACCTAGGCTCATCGTAGAAACCACACCTCTCTCTGGGGGGACCTCCGCAGGAGTGTCGGTGTGTTCCAGCACAATGCGTACCCGGTCATCCTCGTCGCCACAATCCGCAGCCGGATCATGAGCCTCCTCACCGCTTCTGGCTGGAAAGCTCCTTGATCGCTCTGCATCCTCCAGGTAGCTCCCAGCACGTCCATCAGCCGTCGCCACATGCCACGTGTGAGCAAACTGTCCTCCTCCCCCGGTAACTCATCTAGACAGGCCTCAAGGGCCTCAAGTACCGCCTCCATACTTCCAGCCAAGGAGGGGAGGGTGATGCTCCAAGCGATGCCACCACATCTGCTCCCCCGATGTATCTGCTATGGGGGCAGAAGGCGTAGCCGGTGGACGGGCCCTCACCATCCACGTAGCCGTCAACCTTCCATCACCCGTCGGGTCTCACCGCAGGAGGAACGAGGGATCAGGCGCCACGAGTAGGCCTCAAAATGGCCACCGGCTGATCAGACCCACCCGAAAAGGGCTTCAATCTCAGCTTTGCCCTAGAGGGGGGAAGCAAAACAGGCTCCAGAGCAGGTCTCCTGGTGTCCAGCCATGCAGGGACTCCCAATAGAGGTAAAATCAAGCAGGATTCCGGGCATAAATCTCCCTCTTCTGTTAAAGTGTCTGGAGCTCCATCTAAACACGTCTGCTCCCTCACACAGCCGGACAAATAAAAAATACTAAAAATAAAAATATGAATTTTCGCTGCCGTCAAAAAGCTAATTAATTTAAACACAAAAACTAGGCAATGGAAAAACTCCTGTGAACAGTTTATTTTCATTTCACGATGAGGGCAAAATGCAGGACATACTTGAAAACGAGAGAAATCTCAGTGTATCCTTCCTGGTAAAATACTTTGCAAATAAATAAATAAAACCCATAAAATCAGAATTACACACTTAATGTCTGAGCTGTCTTCATGACAGGTCCAACCAAAATCATCTTTCAGTCGACATCCTCATTCTTTCTTCAACTTTTGCTGACCCAATCCAACTCAACAGGAACCTGAAGTACAGAAATGAACATTAGAAAATAAATAGACAGAGAATCAACGAGAGACGCTGAATAACTTCACAAACAAACAAATATATTTAAAGTTGACTGCTCAGCATGTGGAACTTTGTCCCAAACTACTGTTTGTACATAAGACCAGATTCCAAAGGCACCACTGACATCGTTATGTGTCCGTCCTGAAAGGAAGTATCTTCCCACGTGGCTCCACGTGAGCTTCATTCCATATTCCAGCTTTGCAAAGGCAAAAACAAACAAAAGACCTGCCTGGGAGTTATGTCAAACTGTGCCGCTGTTACCAACTCTGGCTTCAAACTCTTGATAACATGGCAGCATGTTCCTCCGGTCATATTTTAAGGCAGCAAGCAGGGAGTAATAATTAAATGACAGTGCTCGGGGCAATTTGCTTCAAATATTAAAAGTGAACGATACCGCAAAAACAGAACAACTGCCGAAGCTGCACATTTTCACTCATTATTTGTTTTTAAGCCTTTTCTGTTATGTAAAAAATACATTGTCGCAAATTGTAGCAATTTCAGAATTTGCTATTTGTGAAAACACAATTTAGATATACATTTAGGAACATTAATTTTGAAGATAACATTTTTTTTCCATGTTGGGTTAAGAAGACCAGAGGCATAACTAGAGACCTCAGGGCCCAGGTGCAGGAACCATGATGCCCCCCCCATGCAAAAACATATTTTGTCCCCCTCTCGTCAACATGGATTGGTCACCTCCAGGTCCACAATGTTGACTCCAGGCAATCAGTGTCCCATTTTTTCTGGCCAGTGATCCAATCTCAACACCCAGTAAACTTGTGGTTCATCTGCTGGAAAGGTATCCAGGTCTGCCCTTGCCCCTTGGTAGTCCTGCACCATACGGTGAAGACGCTGGCAATGGGTGCCTACATTTGACGTCCCTGGGCGTCGTGGACTAAAGAAATTTAAAAAGGCATCAGTCAAGCGGCCCGGCCTTCACCTCTATTCCTCTGATCATCCGCAGCCTCAGAAGCACCTCTGTCATCACTTGGTAACCTACCAGTGCCTGGAAAGGTGTTACACAAGTGTTGCTTTAGAGCGTCCTCAAGTTTTTTCATCCTGCACTCCCACTGTGCGGGCAGGATGAGCTCTGCAACTTTACCCTTGTAGCATGGATCAAGAAGGCTTGCCAACCAGTAATGATCCCTCTCCTTGATAGCACGAATCCTGGGGTCCTTTAGCAGGTTTTTCAGGATAAGGGAGCCCATGCAGCATAGGTTGGAGGTGGCATTAGCTTCCGAGTCTTCCTGGTCAATGAGGAGGATGACCTCATCGTGCACTTCCTCCTCCCAGCCACGTACTAGTCCTTGGGTTTCTGAGCAAGCAAAACCCTCCCTTGAGGAATCCCCACCTTCAATGCTCCCACTACTTAAATATCTGAGGAGGACCCGCTGGAATGCTGTCTGCGGAAAGACTGGGGCCTTGAGAGCTAAGAAAGGCCTCCTCTTCCTCCAGCTGCTCTGCCTCTAGAGCCACATCTATAATTCCCTGCAGAGTGTGCTCCAGCAGGAACACTAAAGGAATTGTGTCACTGATGCATGCACTGTCCCTGCTCACCATCCTTGTGCCTCCTCAAATGGTGACAGTACAGTGCATGCATCCTTGATCATCAGCCACTGCAGGGGGGATCCAAGTTGACCTGAACCTGTCCTTGTGCCATACTCACACAGGTACTCTGTTGGGGGGGTTTTCTGTGGAGGCGCTGATTTATAGATATAAGTTTGGGTTTGAAGCCTACGAGGTGTTGCAAATAATCTCAACAAAATGTGCAAATGTAATAGAGAAAACAGTAGATGGTCCTGGTGACGCAGTGGTGTACTATAAATCGTATAAACCCTAGCCTGATATTAGGCCCTACAGGTGCTCGTACTAGAGTCTAAGATCTAAAAATGTCGCCAGGAACCTTCAGGTCCCGAGAGACGTACAATTAAAAATGAGAAGTGCAAATTACAATTGATACATAAATGCAGTAGCAAAGCCGAGAGACATGCAAGGATTATGTATAACAATTTTATTTTTATTTATTTATAAAGGATTTTACCAGGAAGGATACATTGAGATTTCTCTCGTTTTCAAGTATGTCCTGGGTTCGAGAACATTGAGTGGTTACAGAAATACAAAATAGTAAAATGCAAGATATTAACACAAGACCAAATATACAGATTAACAGTAAAATGCAAGATATTAACACAAGACCAAATATACAGATTAACAGAAAAATAAATATGGAGGAAATAAAGTCATTATGTTACATGTTTACAGGTGCATTTCGTATTGAGGTATGCTAATAGGGAGCTCTTAAGGGACTTTAGACTGGGGGAAGATTTGACGGCGTCTGGGAGGTAACAATAAAGTGCATGTGCTTATGAAACCATTCCTAAGTAAAGTGCATACACAGGTGGTGCGCTAAAAGCGCAAATCGCTGATAGTTCTTTGGAGGGTTGTACAGTCAATAAGTCCTAAGCCACAGTAAAGTGCACGTGCAAAAGGGCAAATAACATGAAAAAGAACCGGAAAAGTTTGTGGCCACTAGTGGTTGCACAGCGTATGAGCCGTGTTGTAGAGATAAACGGTCCACTGCCACAGCTCCTCTCCTCAATGGGTGGTTTATATAAGGGGAGAGAGAAGAAAAAAATAATAGTACAGACTGCTTCAGGTATTTATGGTGAGGATAGAACAAGAATCTCACTCACGGATTACAGAGCCTAGTGTGTCCCTGGCTCTGGGTTGAAGCTCCTCACACCAGATATAGGGTGGTGTATCCCTTCTTTGTCCTACAGTTGGCCTCAGATGAAATACAAGCAGATAGACAGTGCTCCCATAGCGTAACACATTCGGTAAAAGTGGCAGCAAGTTAAAAAGCTGATCAATCTCACTCACCAATGGTGGAGCCTCGGTTTTCTCAGGCTCGGCTTGTAAGCATATGGTACCATTTAAATCGGTGTGTATCTCACCTCTCTCGCCTGGAACGCCTGTTTCTTTCCTTCTTCTATACTGGTACTCCACCTCCAGAAAAATTTAGGGAGGAAAGAGGGGGGAAAGACCAGGGTAATAAACTAGACGTGGCTCTTGTGGAGCAGCTTCCACATTCTAGATGGTCTTAAATAAATAAAAATAAAAATAAAATTAAAAAGCTGAGACCCAAGAATAAAAACTTCAAAGGGTTTATTAGCATTACATAAAATAAGTCGGGGGGGGGGGGAATTACACTGAACGCATTTCGGCACTTAACCTGTGCCTTCCTCTAGCACTGTGGTGTATGGGGGTAAAAGGGAGAGTGCATTGGCTAATCACTTTTTATAAAAGGGGCATTATTGAGTCCACCTGATTTAAGTTTCTTCCTTTCGGTGCATACTTCCTGGTTTGCGGTCATGTGACCTCTATTGTGTCCTTTTTTTTTTTTTCTCCTCTGGCACCGCGGCCATCTTGTTTTTGCGTTCCAGCGTGGAAGTTCTGCATTTTTTCTATGTTTACATCCACAATCATATGCTACAGTAAAAAGGAGGCATAGCGGCGGTCTGCAGGGGGATAATGCCCCTTATCTCATGCTGCCTGCTCTGTCTTGGTCCCTGGAGGACCTAATGCCAGTACATAGTGAAAAATAACGTTTTATCCTTAAATGTGTTTGGTGCCGCAGATATACTTATTCTGCTAATATAAACAAAGAGTTGCCTATCTCAATACTGGAGTTGGGTAATGAGTGTATTTAAGAAACCTGTTGGGCAATCCTCAAATGGGTATTAGCTATTACAGCTTGGTGGATGGTTTACATAATGATCAAAACAATTATAGCCTTTATGATAAAAATGGAAGGATATTTTACATACAATGTGTACATGTTTCTAAATTACAGTTATACAAAAATTAAAATTAAAAAAGGCATAAAATCTCATGGATCCTATAAAGGCTAAAACCATTTCAGCAAACTGGGGTCTCTGTTGAGGTGAGAGTGAGGAATAACTTATGTGAATAAGTATAGGATAAATCCATTTAGGCAAAAATCATGTACTCTAAACTAATGGATTATAAATAAGAATAATGGATCTATATACTATATAAAATAGCGTAAAATACATAAATAAAATAAAATAAAAATAAAATAAAATAAAAAAGTGGGGATGGATGTAAAATACTATTAAAATACTATTGAAAACTAAGGTGTATACTGGTATTCGGTGTGCGTGCAACGGGTTTGTGATGAGTCATTGCTTATCAAGGAAGATTTTTGTACCATACTAAATGGAAGGATACTCATATGGTGGGGGGGGATAGATACTGAGATGAGAAGGAGAATAAAGGTGCACAGTGAGGGGAAAGGATATGATAATATACGGGAAATGGTAATGTGTTACATGGGTATATGAATCCTGCTAAGTGTAATCATCTGTATATTGTCAGTTCAGAAAAATGGCACGGTTCGAAGTCTGCGTTGAGACCTTGAGGTTGGAGCGATCCCATCTTGAAAATCAGGCTCATCTCTTCCTTACCGATTATCTGGTTGAAGTTACCGCCTCTCCAGGGTGCTTCAACTTTCTTGATGCCTATGAACTTTAGGCTTGTGCACCGATTTTTTTTTCGGTTCGATTCAATTTTTCGGATTTTCAAACTTTTCGATTCGGCTCGTTTCGACCGATTTCTGTTTCCATTCGGTTCGGCTCGACTCGTTTTTCCTGTACATTTTTTTTTGGAATATCGACCATTTTTCGTATTTTCGTGTCACTTTGCTCGTTTTTTGTATCAACTTTTCGTGATTTCGGGACTTTTCGTTTTTCGGACCGTCTGTTCTCCTCGACCATTTTTCGTATTTTCGTGTCACTTTGCTCGTTTTTTGTATCGACTTTTCGTGATTTCGGAAATTTTCTTTTTTTCGTTTCAAAGCTGTCTAACTCTATTCGTTTTGATGTAAACTACTATGGTTTACTTTTTTATACATTATATATTTTTTTATAATAAATTTTTGTTTTGTTTTTCGGATACGATAATTCATTCTGTCGATACGATAATTCTGGCGATTCTATCGTGTTTTTTTTTTATTAAATAAAGATCCTTTTTTTCTTATGAATATACATTTCACAACTTTATTTAATCACATTAAAAAATGGTATGAAAGCCAAGGAACAAAAAAAAATGAACAAAACGATTTAAAAAACGCTAAACTGGCCCGAATGGTCTGACTTTAAAAATAAAAACCAGAACAAAAAGGTTTTAAAACGGAAAAATAGTTGATCAAAATGATCTGAAACGAAAAAAATAAAAAAAATAAAATGATTTAAAACAGACAAAAAAAAATTAACCCTTTCGCTGCTGAGGCATTTCACGGCTTCCCTTCACGCCTCTGTGCGGCGCTGCGGTCTGCTGCTGAGCTAATTTTTAATAGTTTTGCTCCTCTTATTTAAACGCGTTTTTTTGAAGCCTTATTTTATAATATGATCCAGACATGTTATATATCGTTCTTTCCGGCAGACTGGCAGATGATTCATAATATATCATTATCATATGTATGCGTCATGTCCTGTCTGTATATTATAACAAAAAATGCAATAAAATTTGAATTTTCAATGTTTGTTTTACAACGTGTAAAGTATTTTTTTCACATTTTAACATGCGAGTGTTTGCGGTTATATTTTATGAGTTGCGTTTGTTAAAAAAAATTGAAAAGGGGACTTGTTATATTTTTTTGGGTGAAAATTACACTATTTTTAACAAACGCACCCCATACAAAAATCCTTAGTGCAGCATCATTGTTCACATTATAATTGAAATGGGAACAATATTGCTGCATTAACAAAACAAAACAAAAAACCTGTTTATAAAAAATTAAAATATAAAAAAAAAGTGAATTTTTAACATTGTCATGTTTGGTATTGTTGGAAAGGCCATGCTCTGGTCGATCCAAAGATACCAAACATTAACCAAGCGGATCGGGAGATAGGGGGTTCCAATGAACCCCCTATCTACACCATTGGTCGCAGTTAGGGGTTAACTCCAGAACTGACGTCATTGTGACAAGGTCTTGGGACTGTCGGCAGCTGCCGTTCCCCCACGCTGTTGTCTTCCTGCAAAGACGTGACCATGTTGGCGGGCAGTGCCTTAGCGGGCAGCGGTGGGAGAGAGTGAGCTCATAGCTGGGAGGAGGTCAGGGCTCGAGTCGAGCGGGAACATGCGGGAACGGCGTTCCCGCACTTCTCCCACAGCGGGAACGCTGCGGGAACGCAGCGTTCCCGCTGTGGCCCGAGCCCGAAAGGCTGGAGCAGGCGGCCGCCGCACATTGCCGGTGGCCGCGTGCTTCCTGTTAGAATGGCCCGCTGACAGGAAGTGGAGCCGCTCGCCTGGCTGTTTCATCGATCCCAGGCGAGCGGCTGCACTTCCTGTCAGCAGCCGTTCTAACAGGAAGCACATGGCCGCCGGTCGAAGAGAGGTGAGCTGGGGGCACTATCCATGAGACCTGGGGCATTATCCATGAGAGCTGGGGCATTATCCATGAGACCTGGGGCATTATCCATGAGAGCTGGGGAATATATCCATGAGACCTGGGGCATTATCCATGAGACCTGAGGCATATATCCATGAGACCTGGGGCATTATCCATGAGAGCTGGGGCATTATCCATGAGCGCTGGGGCATTATCCATGAGACCTGGGGCATATATCCATGAGACCTGGGGCATTATCCATGAGACCTGGGGCATTATCCATGAGACCTGGGGGCAATATCCATGAGACCTGGGGCATTATCCATGAGACCTGGGGGCAATATCCATGAAACCTGGGGGCATTATCCATGAGACCTGGGGGCAATATCCATGAGACCTGGGGGCATTATCCATGAGACCTGGGGGCAATATCCATGAGACCTGGGGGCATTATCCATGAGACCTGGGGGCATTATCCATGAGACCTGGGGGCAATATCCATGAGAGCTGGGGCATATATCCATGAGAGCTGGGGCATATATCCATGAGACCTGGGGGCATATATCTATGAGACCTGGGGGCATTATCCATGAGACCTGGGGGCATATATCCATGAGACCTGGGGCATTATCCATGAGACCTGGGGCATTATCCATGAGACCTGGGGGCAATATCCATGAGACCTGGGGCATTATCCATGAGACCTGGGGGCAATATCCATGAGACCTGGGGGCATTATCCATGAGACCTGGGGGCAATATCCATGAGACCTGGGGGCATTATCCATGAGACCTGGGGGCAATATCCATGAGAGCTGGGGCATATATCCATGAGACCTGGGGCATTATCCATGAGACCTGGGGGCATTATCCATGAGACCTGGGGGCATTATCCATGAGAGCTGGGGCAATTATATCCATGTGAACTGGGAAAATATATCCATATAACCAGTGCCGTGTATATTATTCTGGGGGTCCAGTGCTGTGTATATAATTCTGGGGGGTCTGTGCCTGGATATATATATAGATTATATATAAACGCGTTAGTCCAGTTGCCAAAATCGCGAGTATACCTGTACGTAGTGATACCTTTCACTGATCAGTATAGTTTCCAGTTTACACTCTTGAAAGCTTGTCTTTTAAATGTAAAGTTAACCCAATAAAAATGGTATCACCGGCTCGTCAGGCTATACTCGTGATTATATATATTTTTTCTTCAGGTAATAGGGGTTGTGGAATTCGTGGGTGAGTTCCCTCACTTTTTTTCCCAGGACTTGACCCCTGGAGGAGGTGTTGCGTGAAGCTGCAAACAGGGACAAATAAACTAGACCTGAGCCGCACTGAGGATCTTTGGGTTGTGTCGGAGAAGACTTCACGCAGTGCTGCCATCAATATTTTTTGATAAATTCTTGGTTATACAATGAATGTGACTGTGGACAAAAATCCGTGTTGTTGTGACATCGCCTAAGCTCAGTGGCGACTCTAGGAACAATATTTAGGGGGGGCACAGAAGATACCACAGTCAAAACTGGGGGGGCACTAATAATTTTCACCACTAAATCATACCACTGAATAAAAGTAAGGGCCCTGTCACCTAGTGTGAACTAAAACACCATCACTAAAGGAAAAATTTAGTGCGAGTCGCTTAAACTTACAGGGTTATTCAGAGAGAGGTGAAAAGCAGGAGAATGACTGGAGAATGGAAAATTCTTGGTCAAAGAATCGGCTATTTTGACCTAGAATTTTCCATTCTCCAGTCATTCTCCTGCTTTTCACCGCTTTATGAATAACCCTGTTAGTGCCTGACGACCTACTAACAGATCACCTTGACTGCAGTAGTCCATGAACAAGGTCGTTTGGCGCACGCTAAGGAAACTCTAAGACCCAAGTTGAGACCCAGCGCTAATGCGGTTGTGTACAGGATAGAACGGTTTTTTTTCCAGTGCAGAGTGCCGGGTCATACCTATCCCCCACCCTCACAAGCTTGAATATGAACACATCCAGTGAATAACCTCTCACTCCTGCATTATTAAAATCCTCCACGGTGGCCGTATCATCCATGTTTTGATGCACACATATATTAAGGCTGATGGGCATTGCATGATAAATGCCACCCAACAGCATGTAGAATCATTACACTGCATTTAATAGATCCAAAAGGAAGGCCAGGTGAGCGACAAAAATTTCCCTGCTATAGCATATAAACAATACATGTTTCAGGGCAAGACTTATCCATGTGTTCCTTTAAACATGGTCCACACAGTCACCCTAATAATCAACTGCTTACATACTATGAATAGCCCCCAGCATAAAATGTTTAAAATTAGGCAATATATTAGAATTAGGATATATGTGGATAAAGGATACATTTATAATAGAGCCGACTGCAACAGCAGCGACATTGCTGACCATATCCATTACTATGGTGTATGGGGCCAAGAGAACACCTGTGTTGCATTCCTTTCAATTGCCTGTTAATTTTGGACGAGGACCTGTTTTCTCAGTTTTTTTGGAGTTAGCACCAGGGCTGAGCAGTAGGTAAAATGTTGCAATTAGTGCACCTCAAAAAATTTAGTGCTGGCACCAAGTGATCTGTAAAGATATCTAGCACTCCCCGTGTTAAGTATAGGATGCGGAAAGTACAGTAAGCTCGCGGTACAAATCGCTAATAGCGACGCGCTAAGTGATTTTTCCCATTTGTAGCGGGAGGCAAACGATCTGTTGGTCAGGCGCTAGACTGAATTAACCTGGCGCTAACGCAAAATCACGCCGACGCAAGGGTTAGCTCACACCAGGTAATAGTGCCCTAAATAAGTATATATATAAATAAGATTACAAAACCCCAGAGTAATGTGATGCAATGATGCCTTTTTGTTGTACTAACCTAATACTTAAATTCAATATTTTATTTGCTGCAATTCGGCAGTTTCCGCTGAATGTCTGATAGCTGCTTCAGCGACTCCACTTTTAGCAAATTACAGTGACCATTCACTAAATAGAGAATTCACCTTATTTTCTGCAAAATAAATTACCCGAAATGTGACGGAAAGCAGAGGATCTACAGATCATTAGACCCTTTAGATTCTAACTTCCATAATAACCCCTAAAATGCCTTAAACCCAGAGAAATGCAATAAAAATAATAAACAATGTGGCATGTAGCCAACCCATTAACCCCTAAAATGCCATTAATCAAGGAAAAAACAAATGTATACTGTGAGGGATGAAGCCTGCCCATTAACCCTTAATATACAACTAAACCAAGGCATAAACTAACGTAATACACAATGTAATGTATAGTCTGAACATTAACCATTTCACAGCTGAGCCATTTCAACCCTGTGAAAATGTTTACGTTTAAGTGCACGTTTTTATTTGATGTTTTATGACTTTTACATCACACTGAATATGGTCATGTGGGGTATCATTGGAAAGGCCAGAATCTGCCCTTTCAAATGACACCTAGTTCATCCATATACGATGCATAGCTACGGAGATACGTTGGTCCGAAGAAGTGTGGGAAGCTGGATGATGATTTTTGGTGGGGGGGCACATGGGGGGGCAAGGAACAACCTAGGGGGGGCAATTGCCCCCCTTGCCCCCCTGTAGAGTCGCCTATGCCTAAGCTTAACAAAACCATGCCACGTCGGTAATCAAATCTCAAGGCAGTACAACAAGGTTGTGTTAGTGTGTGACATTTTTTGGCCAGGCAGGAAGTGTAGAATGTGCACAGTCACATTCATGGCCACAAATATGTTGACAAATTTATGACAAAGGGTCCATAGAAATGTCAATAAATTTATGTACATATAATTTTAACAGTGTGGAAACCAAGCAATACATATTAACTTATTAAGTAAGGAAAAGCAACGCACACAAACAGGAAAATATAGAAAAAATAGAAAATTTATTTACAACATGGGGAAGGGAAGGGAATATGCCAAGGATGGCAAACTGCCCAACAGGGGCACAAACAACACAAACAAACATAGACTGGAAGATGGCCGCCATTGTAAGCCAGGCGAACATCTTGTTCAGAATATTGGTTCACTTGAGAATTACTGGCATTTGAGGAGATGTTGGAGCTGGTCCGCATCTTTGATTACAAAGGTTATGACTGCCGTAAGGGCCCTTACGGCAGGAAGAATAATTCTAGAAAGGATCGTATCGTTGACAAGCTACGCACCACCATCCTGGAGCTGTTTGGGAAAGACCGGACGAAGGACCAGATCCGAAAACGCTGGTCCAACCTCAAAGCACGCGAGCAGGAGCAGCTGAGGCACATCCGTGATATCACAATAAAGTTTGCCTTTCCTGAAGAGACTCGTGTTCAGACAATCCTTGTTCGTGTCCGGTCCGGCCTCGTCTTGAGTGAACCTGCAGATTTCGGGAGGAGGCTGCCACTGGACGCTGCCTATTTTACGGTGAGAACAATAAAGCTGTGGAATTCTCTGCCTGTTGAGGTGGTTGGGTCAGAGTCTGTACAGACTTTTAAAAAACGACTTGATGACTTCCTGCAGACACAGAATATTAAGGGTTATAATATTTAATATGTGGGTAAAAGCTTCTTGATCCAAGGAGAAATCTGACTGCCATTCTGGGGTCAAGAAGGAATTTTTTCCCAGTATGTTGCATATTGGCAAGCATTTCAGACTGGGTTTTTTGCCTTCTTTTGGATCAACAGCAGTAGGTTATGTGGGAGAGGCTGAACCCGATGGACGCATGTCTTTTTTCAGCCTATATAACTATGTAACTATGTAACTGGTCTGTCTCACTGCCGCTCCAGGATGTCCGCGGCATTGACTATGTGCTCCCGCAATTCTTGCAGAAGTTCCTGGATGGCATCAATTGTTGAAACAACCAGCCTTAGCTCGCCAATCGCCTCCCGATTGATTATCCGGACACTGGACGTGTCCGGTCTGGCTTCTCCTTCTATATATCCAATAAATGAAAGAAGGAAAATACAGTAAGTAAAGCAGGTTTCTATTTTTGACTGAAAGTCTTGAAAAAATATAACAGTAGTATATACCAGAGCTGGCGGCCTCCTCCTGTTCCTCCTCCTGCTCCTCCTCCACCACCACCGTCAGCATATCCGGTGCTATATCTAAGAAATTAAAGAAATAAAAAATACAGTAAACAACAAAACTGATTTATTTTTGAACAAAAGTCGATGCAAAATACAACAGTAAAGAAAAAAAAAACCTGGACTGGCGGCCTCCTGCTGCTCCGGCTCCCTCTCTCCATCATGGCCCTGCTCCTCCTCTTCCTCCTCTTCCTCCTCCTGCTCCTCTTGTGCTATACATAAATTTTTTAATTAAAATACAGTAAACAAAAAATGGTTCTGTTTTTGACCAAAAGTCGTTGCAAAATAAAACAGTATATACCAGCGCTGGTGGTCGCCCGTGCCTCCTCCTCCACTGGGGCACTGGTGCCCGCCGGGGCAGATGCTGCCTTCTTCCTGTCTTCTGCCAAATCCAAAAAATAACACGTAAATAATGCATACTGGAAAAAATGGTATATCTATACAATATATTGCCGAAAGTATTGCGACACCCCTCCACTACCCACTAGCACTACCAGCTTGACCCACCACTACTCCCATCTCATAGGTCTAAAGTCACAAAATATTTATTTATTTCCTCTGCGCATAGACATATATTACCATTCAATTATATATTTTTTTCAGAAGTAAACATTACGTTTATTCAATAAAAACTATTATTTGTGTTGTGTGCATACAAAACGCATTGTGCTGACTGCTTTTAGTTATTTTATAGATGCCTCAGCCTCAGTTTCACTTTCAGTTTCTGCTAATAAAACTGCGGATATTGCAGAAACAACAGAAATCCGCCATTTTGTTTTGAAATTTGCATCTAAAGCGTTCAATGACACTGCTGCAGCAAACTGAATTGCTGCGCTGCAACAATTCAGCAGCTGCTGAGGACGTATTGAACGCGGCTCTGTTTGGATGCACTTTCAGAAGAACTACATGTCCCATCCTACCACTTAGCAGAGACGCAGAGATTTTTGTTGATGCGCAGGTGGGAGCCAATATTGGGCAAGCTGCGGGTCATCTCGTATGCATCACTCAATCACAACACCCCCCCCAGCACACTACAGACTACACACAGTGCCAAAAGAAATCCAGCATTGTAACTTCATCTACATACATCAAATGTCACAATTTTCATGAATACGTAAAATCACAAAAAAGAAGAGCTATGGCAAAAATGCATGTCTGACGAGTTGTGAAAACGCAAAGCTATACACAATCACATTGCATGAAAAAAGGACTAGATAAATCAACATATTTCTGTGCACATTAGCACATGCAAGCACATTATTATTATTAAACAGGAATTATATAGCGCCAACAGTTTGCGCAGCGCTTTACAATATAACATGACACTTACGTTTGGCTATGACACACCGGATGTTCCTCAGCTGCTCCTGCTCGCGCGTCTTGAGGTCGGACCAGCGTTTGCGGAGCTGGTCCTTCGTCCGGTCCTTCCCAAACAGCTCCAGGATGGTGGTTCGGAGTTTTGTCAAGGATACGATTCTTTCTTGAATTTTTCTTTCTGCCGTAAGGGCCCTTACAGCAGTCATAATCTTTAAGATCGAAGATGCGGACCAGCTCCAACATCTCCTCAAACGTCATGTTACTGGCCCGCTTCTTCCTGGGTGTCTCTGGGGTGGAAGCAGATGAGGAGGTGTCCGAATGGGACTCTCGGTCTCTTCCTTCAGCCATTTTAAAGAATTTCTATATTTTTTGGCAATTGTCTACAAAAATGGCTCAATAAAGTTACGATATCCGCGCGCGCGCATGCGCGACCCGCGGACGAATCGGATCCGACCCGTTTACAAATTTTCGTATCGACAGAATTATCGGATCATTGGAAACAAAAAAAACAAGTGATATAACCGGTAATAGTTAAATATACGATGTCCAGAATTACCGAAATGGAACCGAAATCACGAATGGAACCGAAATCATGAATAGAGCGAAAATAAATTTCGATTTGACACATTTCAAGTCCATTCGAAAATTCCGAAAATATTTCGTTTCGGCTCGGAAAACTTTTCGGATCTGCCGTTTTCGGATCTAAAAATTTTCGGAAATTCGACCGCATCCGAAAACACGAATCGGGAAATTTCGTGAAAATTCCGAAATTCCGAAACCCGAAACGCACATCCCTAATGAACTTAAGGCCTTCAGGATTCTGGGCATGCTTAATCTTAAAGTGTAGTGAGAGGCTATGTTTGTCATAGCCCTTCCTTATATTCCGAATGTGCTCCTGGATGCGAAGGTTCAGTGGTATAGTGGTCCTCCCCAAGTATTTGAGACCGCATGGGCATATCAGTAAATAAATTACATTTTTCGTGAAGCATGTAATAACCTCCTTTATTTTAATACTCCCTGTGTTGCCTTCTACTTGCGTAACGATCTGCTTCTGACCACTTGTATTGCGGCATTTCAAACAATTGCTGCATTGGTGGAATCCTTTCTTTATCCCAAAATGGTTAATCTTCTTGGTTTTCTTGTGCGTATGTCCATGTGCCAGCTTCATCTTCAAGTTGCTTACGCCTCTACAAATCAGTCTAGGGTTCTCCGGAAGAATATCCTTCAGTAGGGGATCTTTCCGCAGGATATGCCAATATTTTCTAACCGTCTTTCTTATGATTTTGTTTTGAGTACTGTACGTGAAGATAAACGGGACATCATCTGTGTGCCCCAAATGTGTATTGATTCTCTTTTTTAACAGGGTGTCCTGGTTTATGTCTCTCACTGATGTTCTGGCCAATTCTAATTTCTCAGGAGAATATCCTTTTTGTATGAAGTCTCTTTTGAGTTTTTCGGATTGTGATTCATAAACGCTTTGATCCGTGCAGTTTCTCTTAATTCTTAGGAATTGTCCTTTGGGGACCCCTTCAGGAAAGGCAAACTTGTTCTTTCGATGAAGCTGTTGACATCTACCTTTTTAAAGAATGTCTTTGTTTTGATCTCCCTCTCCTCTATGTATATAATAAGATCCAAAAACTCGACCTTGTCACTACTCCACACTGTTGTTAATTTAATGCCTATATTGTTCTCGTCAAGCCGTGTTAGAAACTCTTGCAGTGTTTCTATTCCACCTTTCCAGATTAATAAAATGTCGTCTATGTATCGCTTGTAGCATATTAGATTATCCTGATACATAGATAAAAAAGAATCTTCCCAGTGTGCCATGAATAAATTTGCGTAGGATGGCGCGAATCGTGTTCCCATCGCCATTCCGTTCTGTTGTAGATAAAAAAAAATCTTCGGAATAAAAATAATTGTTCTCTAAAATATGTCTAATCCCTTCCAAAATAATATATATAGTATATAGATCCAATATATAGTATATAGATCCATTATTCTTATTTATAATCCATTAGTTTAGAGTACATGATTTTTGCCTAAATGGATTTATCCTATACTTATTCACATAAATTATTCCTCACTCTCACCTCAACAGAGACCCCAGTTTGCTGATATGGTTTTAGCCTTTTTAGGATCCATGAGATTTTATGCCTTTTTTAATTTAAATTTTTGTATAACTGTAATTTAGAAACATGTACACATTGTATGTAAAATATCCTTCCATTTTTATCATAAAGGCTATAATTGTTTTGATCATTATGTAAACCATCCACCAAGCTGTAATAGCTAATACCCATTTGAGGATTGCCCAACAGGTTTCTTAAATACACTCATTACCCAACTCCAGTATTGAGATAGGCAACTCTTTGTTTATATTAGCAGAATAAGTATATCTGCGGCACCAAACACATTTAAGGATAAAACGTTATTTTTCACTATGTACTGGCATTAGGTCCTCCAGGGACCAAGACAGAGCAGGCAGCATGAGATAAGGGGCATTATCCCCCTGCAGACCGCCGCTATGCCTCCTTTTTACTGTAGCATATGATTGTGGATGTAAACATAGAAAAAATGCAGAACTTCCACGCTGGAACGCAAAAACAAGATGGCCGCGGTGCCAGAGGAGAAAAAAAAAAAAGGACACAATAGAGGTCACATGACCGCAAACCAGGAAGTATGCACCGAAAGGAAGAAACTTAAATCAGGTGGACTCAATAATGCCCCTTTTATAAAAAGTGATTAGCCAATGCACTCTCCCTTTTACCCCCATACACCACACTGCTAGAGGAAGGCACAGGTTAAGTGCCGAAATGCGTTCAGTGTAATTCCCCCCCCCCGACTTATTTTATGTAATGCTAATAAACCCTTTGAAGTTTTTATTCTTGGGTCTCAGCTTTTTAATTTTATTTTCATTTATTTAAGACCATCTAGAATGTGGAAGCTGCTCCACAAGAGCCACGTCTACTTTATTACCCTGGTCTTTCCCCCCTCTTTCCTCCCTAAATTTTTCTGGAGGTGGAGTACCAGCAAAGAAGAAGGAAAGAAACAGGCGTTCCAGGCGAGAGAGGTGAGGTACACACCGATTTAAATGGTACCATATGCTTACAAGCCGAGCCTGAGAAAACCGAGGCTCCACCATTGGTGAGTGAGATTGATCAGCTTTTTAACTTGCTGCCACTTTTACCGAATGTGTTACGCTATGGGAGCACTGTCTATCTGCTTGTATTTCATCTGAGGCCAACTGTAGGACAAAGAAGGGATACACCACCCTATATCTGGTGTGAGGCGCTTCAACCCAGAGCCAGGGACACACTAGGCTCTGTACTCCGTGAGTGAGATTCTTGTTCTATCCTCACCATAAATACCTGAAGCAGTCTGCACTATTATTTTTTTCTTCTCTCTCCCCTTATATAAACCACCCATTGAGGAGAGGAGCTGTGGCAGTGGACCGTTTATCTCTACAACACGGCTCATACGCTGTGCAACCACTAGTGGCCACAAAATTTTCCGGTTCTTTTTCATGTTATTTGCCCTTTTGCACGTGCACTTTACTGTGGCTTAGGACTTATTGAATATACAACCCTCCAAAGAACTATCAGCGATTTGCGCTTTTAGCGCACCACCTGTGTATGCACTTTACTTAGGAATGGTTTCATAAGCACATGCACTTTATTGTTATACATAATCCTTGCATGTCTCTCGGCTTTGCTACTGCATTTATGTATCAATTGTAATTTGCACTTCTCATTTTTAATTGTACGTCTCTCGGGACCTGAAGGTTCCTGGCGACATTTTTAGATTTTAGACTCTAGTACGAGCACCTGTAGGGCCTAATATCAGGCTAGGGTTTATACGATTTATAGTACACCACTGCGCCACCAGGACCATCTACTGTTTTCTCACACAGGTACTCGTTGATGGCCCTCTGCTGCTTGTGCAGATGCTGCAGCATTGCTAATGTCGAGTTCCACCTGGTGGGCATGTCACAGATCAGACGGTTTGTGGGAAGGTGGAATTCTCTTTGAATTTCTGCCAGGCGAACACTTCCTGGGAATGACCGTCTGAAGTGGATGCAGACTTTTCTGGCCTGGCTGAGAAGCTCTGCCAGCCCTGGGTACCTGGTTAGGAAACGCTGTACCACCAGATTTCGTATGTGTGCTAGGCATGGTACATGCGTCAATTTACCCAGGCGTAGGGCGGAGAGAAGGTTGCTGCCATTATCACAGATGACCATTCCCAGCTCAAGCTGGCGTGGTGTTAACCATCTCTGCACCTGCCCCTGCAGAGCTGACAGAATTTCTGGCCCGGTGTGGCTCCTGTCCCCTAAATAAACCAGCTCAAGCACAGTATGGCTTCTTTTTGTTTGAGCCATTGCGTAGCCCCTGCCACGTAAACTCAGTTTAACTGCTACTTCGCCAGAGAAAGAGAAGGAGGAGGAGGAAAAGGGAGAGGTGGTGGTGGAGCAGACAGACCTCATACAAGCAGCTTTCTGGAGGTGTGGTGAATGAACAAGCTCCAGCACAGAGCCCCGTCTTGGATCCCTCCCAGCTGCAATCAGAGTTACCCAGTGTGCTGTGAAGGAAATGTAACGGCCCTGTCCATGCTTGCTGGACCATGTGTCTAAAGTGCTGCTGACTGCCTTTCCCAATGACTCGATAACATTGTCTTCCACATGCTGGAATGGCCCTCCATGAAAAGTAATGGCGTTTTGGAACATGCCACTGTGGTACAGCACATTCAGCAATTTCACGGAAGGGAGCAGAGTCCACCAGCTGGAAAGGCAGCAGCTGCAATGCTAGTAATTTTGCTAAGCTGGCATTTAGACGCTGTGCTTGGGGATGGTTGGGACTTTTCTTACGCTGCAGCAGCTGGGGCAACGTAATCTGACTGCGTAAATCTTCAGCTGATCGGATGCCCATCATATTGTGAGGAAGGACCTAGTACATCCATTACTGTAGCATCATCCCTGTCAGTGGAAGTTGGAGTCAATGACATGGCAGGACATATAGTGGGGGTAGAGACAGGTGAGGAGGACCTACGCAAAGTTTTGCACCAACAGGATGCGTGGCAGGTGGTCATATGTTGCCTCAAGCACGTGGTATCCAAGCGTCCGGTGTCTTTCCCACACTTGAGCCTCATCTGACATAGATTACAAATAGCAACGGTGGGGTCTGCTGCACATTACTTAAAGAACTCCCAGACAGCAGAGTTCCTGGATGTGTGCTTTGAGACAGCAGCTCTCTGCACCTGAGCAGCTCTGACATCTGATGCCTTGGACTGGCTAGTGCTACGGATGGTCATAGAGGACGTTGTGCCTCGTGTTTGTTGTGCCTCCTCCTCACTTGACTCCTGTTTTCGATCAGGCACTCAGGTGTAGTCAGTGACCTCATCATCATTGTCATCACCCCCTATCTCCTCGTCACTGGAGCCAACTTGGCAGTATGCTGGCAGCTGCTGGGGCAACATGAGTGCCAGTTATTTGTGTGTCATCACTGGAACCCCCTTCCTCTAGGTTGATTATATTCCCCTCAACCTCAGAGATTGAATCAGAGCACTGTAGTTGCTGCGCATCCTCAAGCAGCATGTCACTGTCATTGTAGTCAAACAATTCAGCTGACTCCTCCGTGTGTGATAGTCAGGCTACGGCAGGAGTAGCTGTGGACATGGAGGCTGCATTAGATGCTTTGGCAGCTGAGGTGGACTGTAAAGCACTACAAGCCTGGCTGGCAGAGGACTTGGAGGATGAGGATGGCCTGGTTAGCTAATCCACCAAATCCTCTGTATGCTGCTGCTGCTTGAGATGGCCAGCACCAGTTAGAAAGGACAAGTGTGCCTCTGCAGAGGATGCACCACGTCCACGACGACCAGAGACACAGCCTCCCGACACAGAGACTGCTTCCCCTCTTATCTGTGCCTGGGAGCGTCTGTCTGTCCTTTTTGGTCTTTCTGACATGGTGAGTGATATATAGATTAAAGATATACAGAACTCTGATTCAACTCTGTTATAAAAATTGGAGATATGCTGCAGAACTCTGATTCAACTCTGGTATAAAGATTAATGATTTCCAGAACTCCGGTATAACTCAGTGAGACACCCTGATAGCTGGCAGCCAGTGACAAGACACAGATTACAATTCCCAGAAACCTCCTATAAATCAGTGAGACCCCCTGGTGGGTGGCAGTGACAAGACACAGATTACCACAATTTACAGATATTTTGTAGAAATTACTGACCCCCCAAAATACTTGGTGGCAGTGAGAACACACGGATTCTAACAATTCCTAAATATTTTGTAGAAATTACTGACCCCCCAAAATACTGGGTGGCAGTGAGAACACACGGATTAGAACAATTCCCAAATATTTTTAGAAATTACTGACCCCCCCAAAATACTTGGTGGCAGTGAGAACACACAGATTATAACAATTCCCAAATATTTTGTAGAAATTACTGACCCCCCAAAATACTTGGTGGCAGCCAGTGAGAACACACAGATTAGAATAATTCCCAGATATTTTGTAGAAATGAGACCCCCCCCAGTAGCTGGTGGCAGACTGGCAGTGAGAACACACACTAACACAAGAACAATCTCCTCTCAAACACGTGCTGAAGCACTCTGTGAAGCCTTATATAGTGTGCTGCGGGACTTAGCTCTGTGAGCCCATGATTGGGCAAAATTTGCCCAATCAGGACTCTGAGCCGTGATTCGCATAGTCTTGAACCTGTCTTGCACCTGACCCGTGGTCAGGTGCAAGGCTGTAGCCAATTACAAGCTTCAGGCCAGTGGAAAGTGCATTGTGGTCCATTGTGGTGCATTGTGGGCGAACATGCGGTGAACACGCGGAAATGTTCGTAGTTCGCGAACAGGCGATGTTCGAATCGAACTCCGAACCGATCGAACCGAACAGCTCATCCCTAGTTGGCACAGTTTGCAGCGGGGTTTGTTGCAGCATTTGGTTCCATTCTGTGTGTCACCC
This sequence comes from Leptobrachium leishanense, assembly GCA_009667805.1. Lineage (NCBI taxonomy): Eukaryota > Metazoa > Chordata > Amphibia > Anura > Megophryidae > Leptobrachium > Leptobrachium leishanense. The sequence continues at coordinate 428,313,997 of CM019064.1, read as the reverse complement.
TGTTCCTGAGTGAGTTTGCTGTGGACCAGTTTTTGCCTCAGGTTAGGGGGTTGCTTGAATGCCAGTAAGGGGGGCTGTGGGAATACAAATTTGAGCGCAGGGTCCTCTGTGACCAGTGCCTGCAGATCTTTGATGATTTTGTGAATTCCTTCTACAGTTGGGTTGTAGGAAACAACTAGAGGTATCCGTGTGGTGTTTTTCTTTTCTTTGTAGCGTAACAGCTGTTCGCGCGGTGTTTTCAGGGCCGATTTAATTTTTTTAGAGATTGTCCTTTCCTTGTAGCCTTTCCGATGGAATGATGCAGATAGTTTGCTCAGGTGTTCATTCATCCCTGTCCCCCGTGTCCGAGCAGATTCGGTAGTACCTGATGGCCTGGCTATAGATGATGCCTTGTTTGGTGTGGTTGGGATGAAAGCTGGTGTTGTGGAGGTAGCTGGGCCTGTCTGTGGGTTTCCTGTACACAGATGAGTGCAGCATGCCATTGGCAGCTGATATGGTACAGTCCAGGAAGCTCACACTGTGCTTGGAAACCTCCATCTTTAGCTTGATCGATGGGTGGAACGTATTGAATGCCTTGTGAAAATCCAGAAGGTGTTCCTCTCCTTCTGTCCATATGATGAAAATGTCATCAATATATCGTAGATAGTTGTGTGGTTTGTGAGGGTGAGTGTTCAGGAACGTCTGTTCTAGATCTGCCATGAAAAGATTGGCGTATTGTGTTGACATTTTACTACCCATACCAGTCCCATCAGGAACCACCAGGAAAATACATATTGTACCCCGGTGGGACATCACTTCAATCTAACAGGTCACTCCATCCAAAACCTCAGAATTAAAATCCAAAAAGGACATTTTAAAGACAATCGTGAACGCAAAACATAGGAAATGAAAATGATCACATATTTTAACACCATAAATGCCGGACTCAATGTTGATTTGGGGTTCTTAGCCCATTATCATAACAACGTTACATAATATTCATAATTCTGGGTGGGGTTTGTTTTTTTCTCTTTCCCGTTTTTTTTTATTATTATTATTTTTTTATTTTTTTTTATTCTGTGTCTGCTTCATACTCACTGTTTGTGGGGTTTTTTTGGGGGGGGGGGGTTTGTGTGATCTTTCACCTTCCCTTTTGAAGTGATCTTATCACTGTTGTCTCATGTGCCTGAGACACCATAATGTTTTTTCTTTAAATTTATATTTTCCTTTTTTCTTTCCCCACTCTAACCATGCCATTTGGCGATTCACAATCTCTACACCCCCAACCGTGTCCCAATGTTTAATTCTATCATTCTGATCAGTAAGCTTCAATATACCTGACGAAGAGAGGATCACTCTCGAAAGCTTGTACTTTAAATGTAACGTTAGTCCAATAAAAAAGGTATCACTACAGACTGCTATACTCGTGATTTTGGCATCTGGACTAACACGGCCTACCTAATCTACATTATATATATATATATATCTATATTAAAAATAATGACCTTCAACCTGTCACTACCAATTCATTTAACATAAATCCACTTGCAGGAAGCAACGGTTTTATGGAATATCTTGTGACATTACCAGTGGCGACTCTAGGAACAATATTTAGGGGGGGCACAGAAGATACCACAGTCAAAACTGGGGGGGCACTAATAATTTTCACCACTAAATCATACCACTGAATAAAAGTAAGGGCCCTGTCACCTAGTGTGAACTAAAACACCATCACTAAAGGAAAAATTTAGTGCGAGTCGCTAAAACTTACAGGGTTATTCAGAGAGAGGTGAAAAGCAGGAGAATGACTGGAGAATGGAAAATTCTTGGTCAAAGAATCGGCTATTTTGACCTAGAATTTTCCATTCTCCAGTCATTCTCCTGCTTTTCACCGCTTTCTGAATAACCCTGTTAGTGCCTGACGACCTACTAACAGATCACCTTGACTGCAGTAGTCCATGAACAAGGTCGTTTGGCGCACGCTAAGGAAACTCTAAGACCCAAGTTGAGACCCAGCGCTAATGCGGTTGTGTACAGGATAGAACGGTTTTTTTTCCAGTGCAGAGTGCCGGGTCATACCTATCCCCCACCCTCACAAGCTTGAATATGAACACATCCAGTGAATAACCTCTCACTCCTGCATTATTAAAATCCTCCACGGTGGCCGTATCATCCATGTTTTGATGCACACATATATTAAGGCTGATGGGCATTGCATGATAAATGCCACCCAACAGCATGTAGAATCATTACACTGCATTTAATAGATCCAAAAGGAAGGCCAGGTGAGCGACAAAAATTTCCCTGCTATAGCATATAAACAATACATGTTTCAGGGCAAGACTTATCCATGTGTTCCTTTAAACATGGTCCACACAGTCACCCTAATAATCAACTGCTTACATACTATGAATAGCCCCCAGCATAAAATGTTTAAAATTAGGCAATATATTAGAATTAGGATATATGTGGATAAAGGATATATTTATAATAGAGCCGACTGCAACAGCAGCGACATTGCTGACCATATCCATTACTATGGTGTATGGGGCCAAGAGAACACCTGTGTTGCATTCCTTTCAATTGCCTGTTAATTTTGGACGAGGACCTGTTTTCTCAGTTTTTTTGGAGTTAGCACCAGGGCTGAGCAGTAGGTAAAATGTTGCAATTAGTGCACCTCAAAAAATTTAGTGCTGGCACCAAGTGATCTGTAAAGATATCTAGCACTCCCCGTGTTAAGTATAGGATGCGGAAAGTACAGTAAGCTCGCGGTACAAATCGCTAATAGCGACGCGCTAAGTGATTTTTCCCATTTGTAGCGGGAGGCAAACGATCTGTTGGTCAGGCGCTAGACTGAATTAACCTGGCGCTAACGCAAAATCACGCCGACGCAAGGGTTAGCTCACACCAGGTAATAGTGCCCTAAATAAGTATATATATAAATAAGATTACAAAACCCCAGAGTAATGTGATGCAATGATGCCTTTTTGTTGTACTAACCTAATACTTAAATTCAATATTTTATTTGCTGCAATTCGGCAGTTTCCGCTGAATGTCTGATAGCTGCTTCAGCGACTCCACTTTTAGCAAATTACAGTGACCATTCACTAAATAGGGAATTCACCTTATTTTCTGCAAAATAAATTACCCGAAATGTGACGGAAAGCAGAGGATCTACAGATCATTAGACCTTTAGATTCTAACTTCCATAATAACCCCTAAAATGCCTTAAACCCAGAGAAATGCAATAAAAATAATAAACAATGTGGCATGTAGCCAACCCATTAACCCCTAAAATGCCATTAATCAAGGAAAAAACAAATGTATACTGTGAGGGATGAAGCCTGCCCATTAACCCTTAATATACAACTAAACCAAGGCATAAACTAACGTAATACACAATGTAATGTATAGTCTGAACATTAACCATTTCACAGCTGAGCCATTTCAACCCTGTGAAAATGTTTACGTTTAAGTGCACGTTTTTATTTGATGTTTTATGACTTTTACATCACACTGAATATGGTCATGTGGGGTATCATTGGAAAGGCCAGAATCTGCCCTTTCAAATGACACCTAGTTCATCCATATACGATGCATAGCTACGGAGATACGTTGGTCCGAAGAAGTGTGGGAAGCTGGATGATGATTTTTGGTGGGGGGGCACATGGGGGGGCAAGGAACAACCTAGGGGGGGCAATTGCCCCCCCTTGCCCCCCTGTAGAGTCGCCTATGGACATTACCCTTTAGCTTTATAACCAACATTCACAATTTGAATTACCATTACAGTGCATTGAGAGACTGTACGTACTATTTCACTGCCATAGGGCTCCCTCTGCTGGTCAGTCCGGATTCTGCCGCACATGTGACAGAAGTTTCTGAAGTGTCCAGAGTTCGGCGAGTTACAGAACATGAGCTGATATGTCTGACATTCTGTAACTTTAAAAACATATTCTGGAGATTATGTTTTTTAATATTATTACATATTGTGGAGGGTTAGAAGCGAGGGTTAGATTATGGTTAGAAATTAGTGTCAGAAGCTTCTTTTAGGAATTAGAGTAAGTAAATTAGATGAACAGCAGCAGCGATTTCATTAAGGGGGCTATTCAGAAAGCACCGAAATGTCGCCGACATCTCTTGTTCCCCGTACTTCCCTGCACTTTGGGGAATCGAAGTCGCCAACCCTGTGGTGAATTCAGCATTATTTGTCTTTAAAACGCCGTGCCTGGTATTTATTTATGTATTTATTTATTTATAAAGTATTGTACCAGAAGGATACATTGAGATTTCTCTTGTTTTCAAGTATGTCCTGGGTTCAAGAACATTGAGTTGTTACAGAAATACAAAATAGTAAAATGCAAGATATTAACACAAAACCAAATATACAGATTAACAGAAAAATAAATATGTAGGAAATAAAGTCATTATGTTACATGTTTACAGGTGCATTCTGTATATAGTCACTATGTTACATGTTTACAGGTGCATTCCGTATTGAGGTATGTTAATAGGGAACTCTTAAGGGACTTTAGACTGGGGAAGATTTGATGGTGTCTGGGAGGTTATTCCATATTTGCGGTGCTCTGTAGGAAAATGAGGATCGAGCCACTTTCTTTTTGTATTGCGGTATTGCAAGTAAGGTGCTGGTCCTGGATCTGAGGTTATAGGATGAGGGAACTGCTGGGGCAAGCAGCCTATTCAGGTAGGGTGGTAGCTTCCCAGAAAAGCTCTTAAACACTAGGTTGGAAAGGTGAAGGGTGCGTCTAGATTCCAGCGACGGCCAGTTTAGTTCTTTTAACATGTCACAATGGTGGGTCATGTAGTTACATTGTAGCACAAAGCGACAGAATGAGTTATACAATGTAGTAAGTTTCTGGAGGTGTGTTTGAGGGGCAGCTGCATACACTACATCTCCGTATTCAATGGCTGGCATAAGCATTTGTTGTACAATCTGCTTTCTTACCGCGGGCTCAGCCAGGATTTGTTTCTGTACAGGGCACCTAGTTTGGGGTAAAGTTTAGATGAGTTTTTCGATGTGGGGGCCAAAAGATAGATTTGGGTCTAACCACGTACCTAGATATTTGAGAGGAGTGACTGTGGTCAGCGTGACATTTGATCTTGTCCTGACACATAGATGGGGTGTTGGCAATTTATGTAGTTTAGGTGCTGTTCCAAAGAGTATTGTAACAGTTTTGTCAGTATTTAGAAAAAGTTTGTTATCTCTGATCCACTTTTCTACCACTGTGAATTGTTCTTGCAGCACGGCCTCCAGCTGCGGGAGATTTGGTTTGCTGGTATCGATTATGGTGTCTGCGTACATGTGTACAGTTGAGGCTTTGCAGACATTGGGCAGATCATTTATGAATATCGTGAATAGCAGGGGGCCGAGTATTGAGCCTTGGGGTACACCGCACGTGACTGGGAGGGGGAGGGAGGAGCTGTCAGAAATGGACACATACCCCTCGACCTTTTGCAGCTCTGGAAGACCTAGGCCTGCAACGGGTACTTCATCTGTTCCATGGAGGAGTTCCGCTAGCCTTTGGAGACCTGCAGTCCAGGGGCCGTGTGACGCCGGCAGACTACTTTCGCTATATGCAGCTGTCGGATTTTGCTCGGACTTTGACTGTTCGGCGGGTGGCACTGGCACCGCTTTCACCCTTTGAACTGCTGTGTTCTCGATCCTCGCTGCTGAAAGCACTAATTTCCACTCATTACATCTCCATGGTCTCTGGTAGGGATGTGCGTTTCGGGTTTTCGGAATTTTCACGAAATTTCCCGATTCGTGTCTTCGGATTCAGCCGATTTTCCGAATCGGATCGGACCCGAAAACCGACAGATCCGAAAAGTTTTCCGAGCCGAAACGAAAAATTTTCAGAGTTTTCGAATGGACTTGAAATGTGTCAAATCAAAATTTATTTTCGCTCTATTCATGATTTCGGTTCCATTCGTGATTTTGGTTCCATTTCGGTAATTCTGGACATCGTATATTTAACTATTATCGGTTATATCGCTGATTCTGTAAATTTTGTATTTGTAAATGCGTATTTTTGATCAACTATTTTTCCGTTTTAAAACCTTTTGTTCTGGTTTTTATTTTTAAAGTCAGACCATTTGGGTCAGTTTAGCGTTTTTTAAATCGTTTTGTTCATTTTTTTTGTTCCTTGGCTTTCATAACTTTTTAATTTTAATATGATTAAATAAAGTTGTGAAATGTATATTCATAAGAAAAAAAGGATCTTTATTTAATAAAAAAAAAAACACGATAGAATCGCCAGAATTATCGTATCGACTATCGACCGAATGAATTATCGGATCCGAAAAACAAACCAAAAATTTATTATAAAAAAATATATAAAGTATAAAAAAAGTAAACCATAGTAGTTTACGTCAAAACGAATAGAGTTAGACACTTTGAAACGAGGAGAACAGACGTTCCGAAAAAAACAAAAATTTCCGAAATCACGAAAAGTCGATACAAAAAACGAGAAAAATGACCCGAAAACACGAAAAATGGTCGATATTCCGAAAAAAAAATGTACACGAAAAACGAGCCGAACCGAACCGAATCGAAACAGAAATCGGTCGAAACGAGCCAAATCGAAAATTTTAAACATCCGAACGAATCGAACCGAAAAAAAAATCGGTGCACAAGTCTAGTCTCTGGTTCCTCGGAATGGGGACCACTGCTGTACACACATCGTTGGGAGCGTGACGTGGGCGAGGAGCTCCCTGGGGAGGACTGGGAGGACATTTGGGACAATGTGGCACACTGCTCCATAAATATAGCACACCAGGAACAACCCTTCAAATGTTGTTCAGGTGGTACACCTCCCCCTCGCAGATGTCTCATATGGGTAGCTGTCCCTCGGACCTCTGTTGGAGGGGGTGTGGGACTAGGGGCTCCTTTTACCACATGTGGTGGACATGCCCCAACATCCAGAGATTTTGGTCGCAGATTCATAGCCTTGTGCAGTCGGTACTGGGTCGGCCGGTGGACCTGGATCCCTGGACTTTCTTGCTACATAGGTCTCAGGAGCCCTTGACAAGACCAGAGAACAAACTCCTTCACAAAATAGCCTTGGCAGCTAGGAGGGCAGTGGCGCACGGATGAATGGCGCTATTCCTGCCTACCATGAACAGAGTTAGAATTAATATACGGGACAATATGACCATGGATCGTTTGTCTGCTATGGTCCACGGCACTATGCCGCAGTTCTTTTGGGTGTGGTCGCCCTGGCTGGACTTTGAACCGGGTTGAGTAGTGCAGATTTCCGGCGCGGCTCTGTTTAACCCTCTGCCGGTTTTCTTTCAGCGATGTATTTAGTTGTGTATGACTTACTTGGGATGGTGCCCCCCTCCCCCCGTTTCCCGTCCCTCCCTCCTCCCTACTTTCCTTTTTTTTTTTTCTTCTTTTTCTTTCTTCGTTTCTAATCTTGTGGGTCTGTTTCTGTGTTCTACTTGAAAATGAGGTGGTACCCCATAGCATGTTATTAAGTGCACCTCCTTCAGGCGGCTGTTTTGTTATGTATTGCCACTTTCAAACTTTAAATAAAGAATTATAAAAAAAAAAAGAATTGGACACATATTGCGACCGATCAGATACATATGATTGAAACCAGGTTAGCGTGCGATCACCAATACCGGAGTTTTTAAGTTTTTGCTTAAAGCCCAATTTTAATACACCTATTGTTACTTTCATCCAAAGCCTGCATAAGTTTCACAATAATTTAGCCAAAAAAACACTAAACTTTTTCTGCGCGTCCTAAAATGTCTTTTCATACAGTCTGCCGCCCCAAGCAGTTGTTTATGAATAGATTAAAGGAAAAGCATTTACCGTAATTTGAAACGTCATTTTTTTGTTTTTAAATGTTTCTATACATCCTAGAAATCCGCCACTTCACGAGCAGGTTATGGGGACCTCCTAGGCACGATATTTGAAGGAATTTTTCATTTTTATTTTTAACCCTTATTTCATGGAAAACTCACTGTCCCTTTAAAAACGTTTTTTTTAAAATGTTTTGTCCTTGTTTCCTGTCCCCCAGGGCACTACCCGGACCCCCATACACCTTTTATGGCAAATATCTAGCATATATGCCCTCTTGGAGGGCACTCTAAAAAACCGAATTTTCAGCCCCATTGACTTGCATGGGTTCGGGTTCGGGTTCGGTCCCGAACAAATGGGAAGTTCGGGTTCGGGCTCGAACCGAACTCGGGGAGTGTTCGGCTCATCCCTACTGATTGCTTCACCCAGACCAGTTTAAACCACTAATTCGGGTTACCAGATGTTATACATAAGGGTTTATTCAGAGAGCAAGGACATTTCACTAAAATTTTGATGCTCTCTCATTCGGCGCACTTTGGCAAGTTCAAATTTCCAGCACTGTGGTGAATTCGGCATTCACCACAGGGACCCCGAAATGCACCGAAGGGAACCGCCGAATGCTGCTGATCCACCTGCTGACTACCGAACAGACTGCTGAACGCAGCTACAAGCCACTGAACGCCAAAGAACAGACCGCCCAAAGCACCCAAATGCAGCTGCAATCTGCCGAATGCAGCAGTCGAGTTGACCGCTGAACGCTGACGATAAATAATAATAAAAAGGTCTGTTAAAGAAAAAAAAACAAGGTCATTATAAAAAACGGGAATCAAAATTTCACCAAAAAGATCCAGAAAAATGCATAAAAAAATTAAAATAAATAAATAATTAGAATAATAATATTTTGGCGGTCTCTGAATAGATTAACTGTTACCTCTCTATGGGACATTTTCACTGCCTCCGAAGGTCGTCGAATTGCAGCAATCTCAGGTGAATTGCACTGAATTTCACTAGCAATTCGCCAATACCTGGCAAATCGCCAGCTTTCTGAAAACCTGAATTGCTGCAAAATTGCACCATACAGTGAAATTCACCATTCAGTGCAATTCGGTGGCAAGTTCGTCACTCTTTGAATAAATTAGGGTGTTAGATTAGGGTGTTTTACATGTGTGGTGCACACAGACTTCCCTCTCTTAAATTGGTGTTTTTTTTCCACATTTCCCCTTTTTTGTTTTTTTGCATTCGTTTTAATGCATTCAATAAAAGTTAGCTTTTAGATTTCTAGACCTTAGGTTCAAGTCAGCCATTCACCCCTTTTTATTGTGTGTGTTTTTAGCCGACTATCAGATCTCATTCGACTGCCATCTTTTATCTTGGGTAGCCAAGACAACACAATAGACCCCATGAAACCGTGTCTAATCAGTCACTCTCCACCCCGTTTTTACTTCACTGCTATTTTATCCAATACCACATCTGCAAAGTAAGTTTAGATTTTGGTAAATGTTGCATCATGGGTGTTGTGAAAAATTTATTTTAAAAAGGTAATACCAGCCAATAGTGTGAGACGTCGAGTAGCTAGTGATGACACAAACACACAGTGACGGGTATAAAGGATATACTTTAAAATAAAAAGGATAAACAGAAAGATAAAACATTAAGGGCTAAATTACAATCTTCGTGCAAACGTTTGCGCCGGGGCAAAAATGCATTAACATGAGGTGTAAAACCCTTTGCGCCGAATGCCGTATTACATTGACAGTGCAACAAACGCGCGTAATCATCTACCGCAGGTGAACCTGCGCGAACCCTGCGCGTGTGTACTGTACTGCGCGCGTCCTATACTTATCATTTTGAGCGCAAACGTGAATATGCGCTGGTACGCGGATGGTGTTACAATCTATGCGCAGGATTTAACGCATAGTCGTTGCAGGCAGACTTTTAGCAACTCCTAAAAGCTGGTGTTAATGGCAAATCTGAACAACCTGGCCGAACCCAAATACACCAGCCAAAAAAAAATAAATCTGCACAGTATAGTTACACATTCTACTCATACCAAACCAATAAAATGGAGAAGTTGTGTGTGCATTAATTATTGCTGCAGCACATATGCTCAGATTGAGTTTGGCGGTAGGGATGGACCGAACATTTGAATGCAATGCAAGACAATAGGTCTCAAAAGTTCAAAAATTAAGGTCCGCTCCAGAGGGCATATATGCAAGATATTGGTCATAAAAGGTGTATGGGGGTCCGGTTACTGCCCTGGCGGACAGGAAACAATGAAAAACAAATAAAATAAAAAAATTGTTTTAACCATTTCACTGCTGAGTGCTGAGCCATTTCACCGCTGTGCGCTGAGCTAATTTTACCGCTTTTGCTCATGTTTAAACACGATTTGAAGCCATGGGAAATGTTTGAGCAACAACGACCAGACAGGGGCACAGAGCGAGAATAGTTGTTATAAGAAAACTGGGAACTGGGTCAACAACGTTTAGGCACTTGTACTGCGCTACTATATGTGGCAGGATCTTTAGCACATACCAACAGTAACAATCAGCAGATATACCAGACAGGGGCACAGAACGAGAGTAGTTGTTATAACAAAACCGGGTCAGCAATGTTTAAGGCACTGGTACTGCGCTACTATATGTGGTAGGATCTGTAGCACTCACCAACAGTAACAAGCAGCAGATATACCAGAGAGGCGCACAGAGCGAGAGTAGTCATTATAACAAAACCGGGTCAGCAACGTTTAAGGCACTTGTACTGCGCTACTATATGTGGTAGGATCTGTAGCACACACCAGCAATTTCTTAACGTGAGATAATTGTGGTTCTTAATTCTGATTAGCTGAATCGCAAGAAAAAAACTGTGCGCACACTGACTTCTGTGCGCAACGGTACTGCGCGAGCATTTGTGCGTGTCCGGTTTACGCACGTAATTGCTCGACGGATGAAAAAATGCGTGAGGATTGTAATTCCAGCGGTGATGTACGCGTAAACGTTTATTGCTTGGTGTACAAATTCATTATTTTGTGAAATTCGGGGGTTTGTGACTTACCTCTACTATGAAGTCCCTACATGGAGCCAAATAGACACCGAGCAGGGACACAGCAATAAAGCTCCCAGTAATGTGTGGTGTGTATGAGCGTATCACAAAGCTCCACAGCAATAAAACTCACAACAATGCGCGGTGTGTATGAGTGTATCACAGAGCGCCACATTAATAAAACTCACAGTAATGTACAGTGTGTATGAGCTTATCACAGAGCCCCACAGCAATAAAACTCACAGTATTGTGCGGTGTGTATGAGCATATCACAGAGCTCCACAGCAATAAAACTCACACTGTGTGGCTATATACTGTAATATGTCAGTGTGTGTGTATATATATATATATATATGTAATGCCTGCCTGTATATTTCTATAAAGCCAGTGTATACATATATTTTTTATTTTTTTTTAATGCCTGCCTGTGTGTCTCTATAATGCCAGTGTGTGTGTATATATACACAATGGCATTACAGAGACACACAGGCAGGCATTATATATATATATATATACACACAAGGCTTTTTTTCAGGGGGTACTCACCGGTACTCAGTACTGGCACCTCACCACTCAGTACCGGCACCTCACCACCATCCGAAACTAACAGGACAGAGCATGATGTTCCTCTCTCCTCCTGCAGTGGCAGAGAATCGGAAGCACTCGGCAGCTCATATTGCTCTTGAACGCCTCCGATTGTCAGGAGTGTATGTAGAGGGACTGATAACCCCCTCTTCTCTCAGTAAGTGACAAGGGAGGGCTGGTTAGATAAAATCTCCCCTCTGTTTCTTCAGTGCCCCAGCTCTGGCAGATATGTGTAAACATGCTACAGCCACTGAAACTTTGAACAGCATGGGGAGGGGGTGCAGCATATTTAAACACATCTGCCAGAGCTGCGGATTGTCAGGCAAGCGGTGTGATCATGGAGCTGGCTGTAAGGCAGTACAGGTGGCCACCTAAGAGTGCAAGACCAGGAGGGGGTGCGAAAAAAAAAAATTGAATCCCTGTTCTCTTGCCTTGACAGGGATCCACATTTTTAAACTATCTGCCTGACACTGAGTCCCTGCTGCTCCTCCTGTCAGATGCAGCCGGTGCCCAGCGAGCTGCATTGTATCTGCCAAGTCAGAGAGCAGACTCCTGCACAGTACTGGATACGGAAGCCTGCGCTCTCTCCTCATGGTACCTTCCTCTTTGCTGGTGCCTGGCCCCCTCTGATGATGTCAAGAGGAGGGCATACCAAAAGAAGTCTACACTGCCACATTACCCCCAGTCTTCCCAGCAGTTCCAGATAGTGTGTGGGGCACCCTGGAAGGTGAGCAGGTGGAATTTTAAGTCCTGGCTGCATTGCTCTGCAAGTGACAGACAGGCATCAGAACAAAGAAACAAAAACTGCTGCTGCTTCCAAATACACTTCAAAACAGCATTTAAAAACATCAGCTTTGGCAACACAGGTATGTTCACCTGATCCTGCTGTTACCACCATGTGGGGGTGTTCTCAAGGTCAAACACCCTCTCATTGGGGTCCCCCAATATTATTCAAAAAGTACTTGGTGGATAGTGGAGCTCGTACACACTGTGAGTTTCATTGCTGTGGCGCTCATACACAGTGTGCATTACTGGGAGTTTCATTGCTGCGGAGCTCATACACACTGCACATTACTGTGAGTTTCATTGCTGTGGAGCTCATACATCCTCAGCAAAACTGTGAGTTTCATTGCTGTGGAGCTCATACACAGTGTGCATTACTGTGAGTTTCATTGCTGTGGAGCTCATACACACTGCGCATTACTGTGAGTTTCATTACTGTTGTGCTCACAAATGCTAGGGGATTATCCACTCAGTGCCAGCGTTGCAAAAAATAAATAAACAGCTAACTGCACTGCAATACAGACTTTTCTTGCAACAGAGGCACTTAGTGGATAATCCCCATAGGGTTCCAACAATAGTTGTAGTTCATTTAAAGGAACACAGTATTAAAAAATGTTTCCCTTTAATAGTGTCTTCCTTTTAAGTGAGCTACAACTATTGTTTATTAGGAGAGGAAAATAGTCATAATAATCAGTTTTTCCCCAGACGTTAGAGTACCCCCACCTATTTTTCCAGAAAAAAAGCAATTCACACACACTGGCATTATAGAGACACACAATCAGGCATTAAATATTTATACACTGGTGTTATAGAGACACACAAGCAGGCATTAAATATATATATACAATGGCATTATAGAGATACACAAGCAGGCATTATATATATATATATAGGGCTCTATTAACTTCTTTGCGCAAACGTTAAGGCATGCGCAAAAACGCATTAACGCGAGGGGAAAAACCCTTCGCGCAGAACATCATATTACAATGTCCGGGCAAAAAATGTGCGTTAACGTCTACCGCGGGTGAACCTGCGCGAACCCTTTGCAAACGTAATGTAAGTTGTGCGTCCTATACTTAACATTGTGAGCGCAAATGCGTTTATGTGCTGGTACGCGGATGGTATTACAATCTATGCGCAAATTTTAACGGACAACGTTTGCGCGCATAATTTTAACGTCTTTGAAAAGCTCGGGTAACATCAAATCTGAACGTCCTGGCTGAACCCAAATACACCAGCCCAAAAAAATATACGCAGCAACGTATAGTTACACATTCTACACATACCCAAACAATAAATGGAGAAGAAGAAAGAATGCGTGTTTTTTTCTTTTTATTTATTTTTTATTTGTATTGTGAGTATGTGTGTCTGTGATAGTAAAAACATGCCTCGCAATGGTTTCAGCACGACACCCATTAGCTACCTCTGCACTACATCACTTCTCTCTTGCACGAAGGACAGCAAGTGATTTAGGACAGGGTTGGCACCCTGAGAACCGGCTGCGGCTTCTCCCGCACTACCCCAGCTGAAGACACTTGCAGCTCTTGCAAGCTGACCTCCAACCTGCTAACCGCCTCGCGGAAAGCAAACTTGTTACGTGTCTGGGGTATAGAGTCCACGTATCACGTGCAATAGTCTAGCAACTGGTGCCCCGTGTCAACCAGTTGGCTGTTGGGTTGAGGTTGTGCAAGGGCATTGGATAGCAAGCCAGCACAATAGCGCAATAGCGCCTCTTTGATTATTATCTTGGCAGGAATCCGTTCTGCTGGCTGCTTAGGCTTCCTCAGGGCACCCCTGCCGCCGCCACTGGCCACTCCGTTAGAAAGCTTTCCCGCTTGTGCAACAGGAGGTGGTGGGGGTACAAAAGGTCGAGATGACTTGACTGTCCGTTCAGGGACATTGCCTGTAGGTGTAGATGTACCTGGCTCCTCATCAGATGGGGGAGGGAGAAGACGCAGATTTGGGGGAGGTGGTGGAGCACACTTTGGCTTGAGACGTCGGTGTGAATAACCTCTCAGAACCAGCCAGTGTTGAATGTTCCTGAAGCAATTTAAAGGTATGACCTAGGGAGTCCATGCCAACCAGCTGTACCTCTGCAGCTGCATTCCTTGGCGACGGTGAAATGAGGACGGGCACTTTATGGTTGTAGGCTGCTGTGGAACCTGCTATATTTTTACTTGGTGACAATCGCTCTTCTACATTTGTACGAAGTCCGCCATTTCTCTCACCTCCTCGAGTTCGTGGGAGCATCTTGGGCTTCGCTCGGTCCCTGGATGACTGCGGCAGCACTTTCTCCAATCCAGTCCTAGCGATATCCTGCTGACTCTCGTCAGGCTGCGATGAAACTGACGCAGCACGGTCCATTTGGACCTTAGTCCGGTGGCAATTTCTGGCCAGTGTCATAGACATTCTATCCTGGTCAGGAAGGACAGGAGTCATGGAAGATGTGGAATTAGACCTGGGGAAAGATTTCTGTTGCTCTTCGCTGGCCCCAGATTTTCCTGTTCTCAGTCCAAATGTTTTCTTAATGAGACGTGGTGTGAAAAACCCAGATATGCCAGTCCAGCCCCCACTGAGGCAGCATGGGCAGGCGAGCCTGATACTGTAAATTTGAAGAGGAATCAGCCGTTCGTCCAAGCTCCTCTGCTACCTCATTTATGTTGGAATCATGGAACATAGTTACGAAAGCTTGGTGCGTCTCTTTGAAGGACGTCCGATCCGACGGGTTTCACTGCCAACATACTTCCATCATCTCATACACTTGCGGAGGACATCCCTCCGGCTGCTCCATACGGTAACCCTTCTCCAGCAGGTCAGTTGTGCGTGTTTTTATTATTGCTGCAGCATATATGCGCAGATTGATTTTAACAGGCGCAAAAACTTAATGGGAGACAATTGTGGTTCTTAATTCTGATTGGCTGATACCCGTGAAAAAAACAGTCCGCACACCGATTTCTGCGCGCAACGTTAATGCGCGCGCGTTTTTGCACGTCTTTTTTATGCGCGTTATTTTTTGACGGTTGAAAAAAATGTGCTCGGATTGTAATACCAGCGTTAATTTACGTGCGTTAACGTTTAACGCTTTGCGCACAAATTAACGCGCTGCGTGAGCTTTTTTGCGCAAAGAATGTAATAGAGCCCGTATAGTGGCATTATAGAGAAACACAGACTATATATATACATATATATTACACTGGCGTTATAAACACAAAGGCAGACATTTTTATTACAAGGCCATTAGTGAAAAAAACTCTCACCCTATTCTGTTGTCTTTTTTCAGGAAAGGTCAGAGCAACTTCCTGCTGGCTGATGGCGGCTTCTCTCCAAGGTCGTGATCTCCAATCACTGACCCGGAACTCATAACTCGGCAGCTCCGTGAAGGATGGGGGCTGCCGGACCTCTGACAATCGCAGGACAGGAGTGGAAGGGACAGGGCGCCCATGTGAAAAAAATCCCTTCTGTGAGTGCCACAGATTTAGAAGGTTTGTAAACTAAACTGGGAAGCCACAAGTAAAGTGCAGGAGCAAGTATAAAACTATATTAGCGCCAAAAATATGCCGCCAAAAGAATCTTCCACGTGCTCAATCCTGCACCATGGTCAGACTGGCCCTGGCTGCCGGCACCCCCCGTTGCCATGGCGCCCTGTGCGCTCGCACAGCTCGCACACCCCAAAGGTCGGCCCGGAATTGAATAACCCCTTTATTAATACAAAGAGAACAAGGAACGATGCCCTTGAGACAATTTAAGTCCTCTGGCAGATGCACGCACCATGAGCTCACAATGACACAATCACAGGCATTTAAAGTGCCAACAAATTTAGTAGCGCTGTGCAGTCGGTAGGACAAAACAAACCAATTTAACAAGTTAAACACACTGAGAACAATGGAAGAAGAGCTTACAGTCTAAGAAGAGCAGGGTGACACAGGGGTGAAGGTAAATAGCAGAGTATGAAGTATTGGGGTGCTTGGTGGCTTTGTGGGAGATAGATCAGGAAAGGCACAATGGGGGGGGATTATGGAGTGAGCTGATAGGCCTCTAATGCGTTCAAGAGACGTCTTGACAGACTGGAGTCATAGGGAAAGTCGAATGTTACAATTGAGGGAGTTCCATAGATAGGTGACAGCTCGGGAACCATCCTGAAGGTGAGAGCTGGATGTGCAGATATGAGGAGAGGATATTATCAGATCATTGATGGACCTTACCATCTAAGGCTAAGGTCAGACGAACGCATTTTTCACGTGCGTTTAGCCGCACGAAATCACGACCATGCTAGCAGCAAATGACATCCAATGCCGGGGAACATACGACGAACGGCCGCACGAAAGTTCGTCCGTGCAACGCAAGTGGCCAACGAACGCATTTTTTCGAGAACGTCAAACCGCTACTACTGACGTACAGAGTGCGCTGCGGCCGCATAGCGGCGTGTGTGCGTGATTAGGAGACGTCAGACGCTGCTCGTGTCCGGCCAACATAACGTCCAGACGCAAAAGGGTTTTATTGATGATCCGTACAAAATCACGGACGAAACTGCGCATCGTATGACCGCTATCGCGTATTCCGTGAAAGAATACGTCCATTCGTTCGAACGCACTTTTTCACGGACAACGTGAAAAATGCGTTCGTCTGACCCTAGCCTAAAGGTCATTAACCCCTTAAGGACGGAGGCAATTTCACATGTTCGGAACACTTCTAAAAGTAGAATTTCATCAATTTGTCTGGTCAACCATAATACAAGGGTTACAAAAAAATAGTTTATTTTTTTCAGTTGACTTTTAAAATTACAATGATTTTCTGCCTCCCTCGCCTCAGATCGAAGTGAGGAGAAGAGAGAGGCAGAGACAATGTCTCAACCAATGTTACAAGCATTGGCTGAGACATTGAGACAGTGACAGCTGAGAATAACTGTCACTGCTGTCACGTGACACGGATTGCTGCTATTGGCTGCCAGGCAACCCTTCCCCAGCTGGTGATCTGCGTGGGAAGGGAGGCAGACCATTTGCCGATCAAAAGCTGCGGGACGTGCTATGCCACCCCGCGGCGTTAAAGCCTGCTTGCTGCAGGACGTCATAGCACATCCAGGGTTGGCAACGGGTTAAAGAAATCCACAAGGGGCGAATGGAATATATGGTCAGAGAATGCATGAGAAGGTGGTGGAATATGTGAAGACGGTAAAAGGGCTGGACTGGAACAAAAAATCGTCCCTGGACTTCATTTCGACCGGCCCACTCCAATTATACAAGCACGCAGGGTCAGATTAAGATCTCTAAAAAAGGAGCTAAAAAAAAATTGGATTTTTTGGCATTTAGTGAATTGAAAACATATTTTATGTTATTTTAAATTGCGTGCAATTTCGGTGCTTTGTGTTTCACAGCATTTCGGCACTCTTCGGTGATTCCATTTTGCCGAAAATACAGTGAATTCACTATTTGTTGAATGTTCAGCGTGTTTTGCTGAAAATAGAGTTGCCGAAGCAGTTATTGGACGATGGCGCAAACTGCTGAATTGTGCTGAATTGGCATCGGATGATTTCTCTGAAATGCAAAGAAAAATTTAAAGAGTCTCCTATTCTCATAGGAGTTTAAATCAATAAAAATGTGTCTAAATAATAAAGAAGGTCATTAAAAAATAATAAAAAGATCTGTTACAAAATTAATGGGTCTATTCATAGAAAGGTGAAACTCAGGAGAATGACTGGAGAAGTGAAAATTCTAGGTCAAAATAGCTAAACCAGAAAATTTTTCCCATTTATCTCACTTTCCAAATCGGCTATTTGGTCTAGATTGTTCTCTTTTCCTGACAGTTCTCCTGAGTTTCACCTTTCTCTGAATAACCCTGTTAGTCTTTTAGAAATAAAAAAAAAGCCCTGGCTGATTGGAGTCTACTGGCAAAATGAAAATTAAAACTTAAAGATGATGTCCCTTTGTGTAACCATTATTTTAAAACATATTCATGTACTACTGACCCCTCAACCATGTTTGCTTGAAGAATGTCCAATTTCTTTATGGCCTTTATTGCGAATATCTCCTTACTTGTTTTTTTGCTCAGCAAGCAACACCTGAAATCACAAGAAATACAAGCTTAGTGTCATATGACATTTCTTTATGCATCTGTAGCGCTCACTCCCGGAGGAGCCGCTGAATTTAACCTCGGGTCAGTCTCCCCGCACTAGGGAATAAACATACACCAGCACTGTTGTGGATTTTATAAGTTATATAGTTTACTGGTCTCAAATAAACTGGCATATATAAAGCAGCATGGTATACATTTATATTTACAGGAATTCATAATGCGAGAAACGCGCAGCGGAAAAGAAAAAGGAATTTTAACCCCTTCGTTGCTGGAGTGTGAGTCCCATACAGGTTGTGTCCCAAGAAGGTGTGCGTGTATGCATGTGTTGGTACCCGGGTACTAGATTCAACTGGCCAGTGAATGATTTCAATGTGTCTTCGACTAGTCGCATTGGGGCCCTGTAGATTTAGACAAACTGCAGCGTGCTTTATTATTGTACTGTGGCCTGGAAGGCCTCTCACCCATCCACCAGATACTCTGCACTCTGCTCGACCCAGAATGTCTCTCCACTCGATTTGGCTGGGACTCTGTGCCACCGGATCCGCTTGCCTTGCTTGTCCGTCTCTGCCACAAGATGCTCAGTTTACCGCCTGCACTCCCATTAGATCATCTCGGTCTCCTAACTCGGGGTCCAATCTGCAGCTCTGTATCTGTGTAAAACCTTTCAGCGGTGGATTACTAGGTCTCTGGCAAGTCACTGAAACCGCTCTCCAGCGTCCGCAAGGCAGCACCTGCGCTCTGGCCTGGTCACAATCGCTCCTTGTCTCACGTGCGTCTTGCTCTATTCACCCCTTGGCGCGCACTGGCTCTCCTCCGCACGAGGTTGCGGATGTGTCTCAGTTCTCCCCACCCACTTCCTGTCTCTGCCCCAAAGCATGCTGGAAAACGTAGTCCAAAAGTGTCCATTGCGCTCGTCTCCCCCTGGTGGCCAGAACGAGTAATTACAGAAACAGAATTAAACCAGCGCTACACTCTCCCCCTCCTAGAACTCTTGGGTCTCTCCAAGGAGGTGTAACAGTTACATTACATTTCAACATTACATCAGTCAAAATATATAGGCTCAGCAGCAAACATACAATGGGTTAGGTATACATCATCAAGTTTACTCATACTTCTGGCTACCTCAGCTAACATAGCAGACACTTCGGGCAACCTTCACACTGTGGTAAGAGCCTCTTCAGTGCTATGTCCTGGTGACTCATAGGTGAGTCTTTGAGGGGGTCGGACAGAACGTTTTGGTTCTGGCTCAATCAGCTCTTCTTCAGGCGAAAGTACTACAGATACGGGTTCGGGTCTTTCATCCACAACTGGAACAGACATCTCCTCGGAGTACGATCCTTCCAGTGAAGGCATAGAACTATAATCATAGGACGCGTTTTCAGGAACTATAGTAATTTCAGAAGTTTCAGGAATTTCCAGCTGGAATTCTGGAGCCTCAGGCCTCAGGTTACTTTCCCACCGTTCGGCAACTGGGATGACCTCTTCAGACTCTGGTGAGTGCACCCAATCCAGACAAAAATTTTCTTCTTCACTATCCCCTTCACTTTCCTCAACAACTTGTGTCTGCTGAGACCGAGTAACGGGAGTCAAACGTGGAGCAGGCGGAGGCGGGTTCGGCAGAGAAAGTTCGTCTCCAACTGGCATCCTTACAGCTTCCTTCAGAGGTAGCAGATGATTTCGGTGCCAGTTTTTAAGAGGCCCAGCCTTTCCCTCAGGTCGAATTTGGTAAACTGGCAGACCCGGCAGTTGCTTGCAGACAATGTAGAACTGAGAACTCCATCTATCCGCCAATTTATGCCTGGCAGAAGCACCAAAGTTCTTCAACAAAACCCTATCACCGGGTTGTAGATCCTGTATCCAAACTTTCAAATCGTAGTTTCGCTTATTCCTCTGTTCCCTGTTCCCTGTTCCCAGAGGTTAAACGGGCTTGTTCAAACACAGAGGCCAAATTCTTCCGAAGTCTATACACATAATTCCTATGAGAGGCTACAGATGTCTGATCCAGAGATAGCCCGAACGCCAAATCACCCGGCAGTCGAGCTTCCCTTCCGAACATAAGACGGTACGGTGAGTATCCAGTAGCGTCACTCTCCGTACTGTTGTATGCATGTACTAGCGTGGCTATGTGACGACTCCAGCTCTGCTTCTCTCTGTTTGATAATGTCCCCAACATATTTAGCAAAGTGCGATTGAACCTTTCTGTTTGAGCATCACCTTGAGGGTGATATGGTGTAGTTCGGGTCTTTTGAATTCCCAACAGTTCCAGTAATTGTCCAACAAGCCGGCTCTCAAAGTCTCTACCCTGATCCGAGTGTATTCTCCTTGGCAGTCCCTAGTGAAATTTTTTTTTTCCATTAAAACCTTCGCCACCGTAGGAGCACGTTGGTCTCTCGTAGAAAAAGCTTGGGCATAACGCATGAAATGATCAGTCACCACTAAAATATTTCCCTGCCCACTAGCATCCGGCTCTAAGCACAGGAAATCAATGCACACCAAATCCATGGGTCCTTGACTTTGTAGGTGGCTCATTGGAGCAGTTCGGGGTGGTAGAGTCTTCCTTTGGATACACCTCAGACATGAGTGGCAGTAACTTTCAACTTCAGGTCTCATGCAGGGTCAATAGAATCTGTCTTGCACCAGCTTAAAAGTTCTCTCTGCACCTAAATGTCCATTGACATCGTGTAATGACCGCAGCACACCCTATCTGTGTTTGGTGGGAAGGAACAACTGTTGGGTCTCTCCAGTGTTGTTTGAGGGGCCCCTTCGGTAGACCACCCCTTCCAACATCTTCAACCGTTCCCACTCCTTGTATATCAATCTGGCCCCTTCTGGGGAATTTGTCAGAAGAATTTCCTGTTGGTTCGCGTTTAGGGCCTTCACGGTTAATGCAATCAAAGGGTCTCCAGCCTGGTCAGCTCTCAGGTCTTGTTTCGAAAAAGTAGGCAAACTTTCATCTCTCAGCTGCGTAGGATTACAATAGAACTCTGGAACAGCCGCAGCCATAACTCCTATGGCTTCTGCTTCAATCCCTCCCTTGACCCGGCACTCTGCTCCTTGACATAAAGCTTGCACCCCATCCGGAGTTAACTGAGTCCTTGACAAAGCATCGGCATCTCGATTGTTCACTCCAGGGCGATACTTCAGGCTGAACCTAAACCCTGACAGAGCGGCCAACCACCGATGTCCCGTTGCATCCAGCTTCGCAGTAGTAAGGACGTAGGTAAGAGGATTGTTATCAGTTTTTTTAACAAATTCGGCTCCATACAGATAGTCTTTCAGCTTGTCGACCACCGCCCACTTCAAAGCGAGGAACTCCAACTTGTGGGTAGGATAATTCTTTTCCGAAGGCGTAAGACTCCGGCTCACATAGGCTACAGGCCTCAACAATCCACCATATTCTTGGTATAAGACTCCCCCTAGACCCTCTCTGCTGGCATCTACATGCAATTCATACAGCTTATGAGGATCAGCGTAGGCCAAGACAGGAGCTCGAGTTAGACTCTCTTTCAGCTTCACGAAAGCACCTTCACATTGACTAGTCCATTCTCCTTGGATAGATTCTCGAGCCTTCCTTGGCCCTGGAGCCGGCGGATTTTGGTCAGAGGCCTTGTGGTCTTCTTCTGCATCTTCCTTCTGCAGGAGCTTATTCAGTGGTTGAGCTATCTTGGCAAACCCTCCTACAAATCTTCGGTAATAGGAGCAGAATCCCAAGAAAGATCTAAGTTCAGTAACATTTCGGGGTCTAGGCCAGGAAACTACAGCTTCCAACTTTCGAGGATCCGTCGAAACGCCTTCTGCTGAAACAACATGTCCCAGATACGTAACGGAAGGTAAACAGAATTGACACTTCTCCAGAGACAGTTTCAACCCCTCTTCATGGAGCCGCTTCAAGACCTTCTCCAACCATTGCTCATGTTCTTCCAAAGTCTTTCCAAACACAATTATGTCATCCAGATACACTAACACTTCGATCAGGTTCATGTCCCCGACTGTCTTCTCCATTAACCGTTGGAACGTGGCGGAAGCCCCCGTAAGGCCTTGAGGCATTCTGTTTAACTCAAAGAACCCCAGTGGGCAGATGAACGCAGTCTTCTCTTTGTCTTCAGGATGCATTGGTATCTGGTGATACCCACTTCGCAGGTCTAGTACACTAAACCATTTTGCTCCACACAAACACTGCAAGGCATCTTCTATCCGAGGAGTGGCATATTGATCTGGGATGGTTCTCTGATTTAGCGTGCGATAATCTATGCATAGACGGACAGAACCATTTTTCTTCCGAACCATCACTATGGGAGAAGCGTACGGACTCCTGGACTCTTGAATCACCTTAGTTCTTTGCAGTTCATTCAGCTGTTCTCTTAGATCATCCAAGTCTCCCAACGGAACTCGTCTTGACCTTTCTCGAAACGGCTTATCTTCCTGCAGTCGAATGCGATGCTCAGTACTCTTAGCTAGGCCCACGTCGAACTCATCCTTTGAGAACAAGTCCCTCCACTTTAGCATCCTTGGGATAGAACCTGTCAGCTGGAATCTCTTTATTCGCTCCCCCTCCTAAATCGGTAGGAGAGAGAGGCGTAGCGGACGCCACTTGCCCGATAGGCATTCGTGCTTTCAGGATCACTGGAGAATCAGATACATTACATACACTGACTGAGACTCTTCCTCGTGTTCGTTTCAAAGCTTTTGTGGAGATTATTTCAGGGATTACTTCGACTGCGGCTTCACTCCCTTGATTAAAATCAGTTTCCAGTACCACATAGGGACCTGGTTGCGATCCATTCATCTTGACTGAAGCCCAGAAACTCGCCACTTCTCCCGATTGCAGAACCTTTTCTGTTCCTCCCAATCTCCACAGGCGCACCACTTCAGCAGGTGCCTTCTGTTCTTCGACCATTCGCTGATAGACTGGACGCAACATCAGCGCTGCGGAATATGCTGGCGCTTTATAAATAAAGAATAATAATAATAATAATAACATCGGGTGTACTCCCTTGGTAGAACCTTCTTCCAGTACTATAGGAGTCAGAAGACGTCGCACCAGATCAGTATTCGTCCCCACTATCATAGAACTTCGGTTGGCCCCTGAAGGTCGAGGACACACAATGGCCAATGCATCACAACCCCCAGACTGTCCGATGACTTTGGATCCGATCTCTAGCTTCACCTGTAGATATCCGTCATAGGGAAGTTTCTCAGTCCCGATACCCCAGATTTCAAGTTCCTTTAGCTCCTGTAGAGGTATGTGTTTTAAGTGCTTCTCATAGAAGTCTCGGTAGATCAGTGTCACTTGAGCCCCTGAGTCCAACAGAGCTTTGGTATAGACTCCCTCTACTTGGATTGGAACGATGGGAGAAGGACCTTTCAGCTGGTCAGGAAACTTTGTCATAGTAGCAGGAAGTTTAGACCCCGTTTGCTGTACCCTGGCCTTCTTCTTGACCCGTGTAGGTTTTGGGTGTGCATTGCTTCCCCATGACGTAGGACCGGATGCTAGGGGAGTAACTCTTTCAGTCCTGGTAGGCTCAGCAGTGGGCGAGACTCTGGGCCTTCTCGACCTTTCAGTCCTGGCTTGATTTCATGAGCGGTCTTTAACCATTGGGCACCCAGTTTGCTCCTTCACTTTAGCCCTCTGGCGTTTCCCGCCGGTGAGGTAGATAGCAGCCCTTCCAAGGCTTTTAAGAACTCTTCTACCCTGTTTCTTTCAGGCTTTCGGCTCTTGCACTGAACTCGGAAATTACCCATTTCCCCACAACTGAAACATTTCTTATTTGAAGACGGAGACGCACTTGCTTGTGGTGATTCAGTTTAAGGACCCTGACCAGATGCCACAGCAACTCCAGTTGTCCGCATATCAGCAAGGAACTTCTGCATATCGGTCTGTGTCTCTGCTACCTTCAAAAGCACTCGGCACAGGTCCGTGTGTGCCTGTTGCAATTCAGCTTGAGCTTCTTGCACTTTCTTAACAGTTTTGAGGATTTCACTGTATGTAGGAATAACTTGCTCTCTTGCAGCATTCTCTGTGGACTTAGGAACAAGCAGATGCTCCTGTTCGTCCACTTCGGATCCATAGGGGTCTAACGAATCATCTTCCGCTCGCAAACACTCGTTATGCCTCACGGGTTGTGCGTAAACTCTTTCTCCTCTCCTAAGGGACTTCTATTCGAGTAGAGCCTCTTCGTCTCTGACAGCTCGGATCAGTTCCAGGTATTTAAATTCTCGGTTACCTTCTCTGGTTCTCAGCTGTAGCATCACAGGATCCAGAGGTTGAGCGCCCCTCAGGATCTGCTGTATTCGGATCTTATCTATTTCGGCCGGTTCGGCCCCTTTCTTAAGGAGTATCTGGTGCAGAATATTATCTAGGCACCTCATATATTCAGTCATCTTCTCACCTTTCCGCTGGTAAGTATGTTCATACTGGTACACGAGTTCTGCAGCTTTTACGTTCGCCCAAAAACTTCCTGTAGTACGTTTAGGTAATCTAAAGCGGTGCAGTCTTGTTTACTAAATTTTAGGTTTCTTACAGCCTCTGACGCAGGTCCCTTTAAGCTCTCAGTAATTCTTTGCTTCTTCTGTGCTTCGGGGACATCCCACTCATCCAGAGCCTGCATCGCCTGTTCTACCCATTCTTCTAAGGTTTCTTCTCCCGCCGGAGTTGGTACGTTTCCTGTAAAATTTCTCAACCGTCGTTAACCAAAGTTACTTGTTTTTTGACATTTAGCCAGAAAATCTCCAATAGTCACTATAAATTCAGGCCCGATCATGGCCAGCGAACTGGGCGCGGGAACACTCGCGGGATCGCCACGTGGCACACTTGGCTGAATCAGTTGAACTTCCACCTCATCGGTCAGCTTCACGCTCGCGCCCTGAAAACACACTGGAACACCCTTTCTCCATTCAAAAATAACATACGTGTGAGAGGTATCTGGGTTCGCTTTAATGTCCAGGATTAACCCCCGATGATCTGGTGTCAGCTCGGCCACGGCCGGCTAGTCTGATCTTCGGCCCAAGTGTCTGCAGGAATATCCATGACTATGCATAATTATATCTGACTACTTTGCTCCTCACACCATTTGGCAGCAGTGTCTGGATCCATATTTAACCCTTTAAATGTGTTTTTTTCCAGAGACTGGATCCCGGAAACGAGCCCCCACGTGTAGCGCCCACTCCCGGAGGAGCCGCTGAATTTAACCTCGGGTCAGTCTCCCCGCATTAGGGTATAAATATACACCAGCACTGTTGTGGATTTTATAAGTTATATAGTTTACTGGTCTCAAATAAACTGGCATATATAAAGCAGCACATATAAGCGGTATACATATATATTTACAGGAATTCGTAATGCGAGAAACGCACAGCGGAAAAGAAAAAGGAATTTTAACCCCTTCGTTGCTGGAGTGTGAGTCCCGTACAGGTTGTGTCCCAAGAAGGTGTGCGTGTATGCGTGTGTTGGTACCCGGGTACTAGATTCAACTGGCCAGTGAATGATTTCAATGTGTCTTCGACTAGTCGCATTGGGGCCCTGTAGATTTAGACAAACTGCAGCGTGCTTTATTAATGTACTCTGGCCTGGAAGGCCTCTCACCCATCCGCCAGATACTCTGCTCGACCCAGGACGTCTCTCCGCTCGATTTGGCTGGGACTCTGTGCCACCGGATCCGCTTGTCCGTCTCTGCCACAAGATGCTCAGTTTACCGCCTGCACTCCCATTAGATCATTGCGGTCTCCTAACTCGGGGTCCAATCTGCAGCTCTGTATCTGTGTAAAACCTTTCAGCGGTGGATTACTAGGTCTCTGGCAAGTCACTGAAACCGATCTCCAGCATCCGCAAGGCAGCACCTGCACTCCGGCCTGGTCACAATCGCTCCTTGTCTCACGTGCGTCTTGCTCTATTCACCCCTTGGCGTGCACTGGCTCTCCTCCGCACAAGGTTGCGGATGTGTCTTGGTTCTCCCCACCCAATACCTGTCTCTGCCCCAAAGCATGCTGGAAAACGTAGTCCAAAAGTGTCCAGTATTGGTTTACATTGCGCTCCCCCTGGTGGCCAGAACGAGTAATTACAGGAGCAGAATTAAACCAGCGCTACACATCTTTAACATAAACTTGACTTTTTAATCAACTTACTTTGTCAAATGTTCCTCTGCCGAGCACCGATGAGCAGTGGAAGTCCTCAAAACTCATTGGTGGTTCTTCTTGAACACTGTGAAACAAACAACAGATTCATTATTGAAACATTTCTTCTGCTCCCCATTAAAATAACATTATTACAACAAAATGTTTGTTCAACACAAAATATACCTTATCTTACCATTCAAGTTCAGGTACTGGGACGGAAACATTGTCCACGTGGACCTCTTCCATCTGTGGTTTTTCTTCACCTGCTGGAAAGATGACGTTTTCTATGGCGGGCATTGTCAAATCTTCAAATGGTAGAAGGATCATGTCCACGTTGACCACTTCAGACTTTGTTATTTCATCCACTGGTGGAACGACATCTTACATGTTGGACTTTTCCTGTTCGCTATTTCAAACAAGAATACCATTGTCAAAGTTGACCTCTTCCAGCTCAGAAACTTCTTCTTTCCCTGGAGTGACAACATTGTCCACGTGAATTACCTCTTGTACTGCTACATCTCCAGGATGGTCGTCTTTTTCCTCATTCAGGTCTTCACACATTCCTGGAAGATGCAGCTCCTCACAGTCGGCAGTGCAGGCTTTGACATTTTGGAGCCAGTTGTTGAGCTCCTCCAGTCTTCCGGTTGACTTGTGCAAGAAGTCGTCCACATCCTGCAAATGCTTTGCAGTTTTGGTGACTTTTTGGAGCCTTTCAGCTCCGTCTTTAATTTTGAGCTCTTTTTATTTCACGCAGGGCATTTTCTCTGATCTCATTGAAACTCAGCTGGTTGTCAGGGTCTGCAGTGTTGCTTGTTGACCCATCACTACCCGTTGATGTGCCCTTGGCATGATTAGGATGGTCAGCAGTCTTCGGATGTTCTGGAAAATAAAAACAGATATATACCGTACCAGCTGGGTGCAGTACAGGTAACATCTCTGGTTCGAATCCCGACAGGAGCACCTCTCCAGTAAGTGTCCATGGGCAAGACACCTAATGGTACGTACTTCAAAACGAGAGAAATATCAATGTATCCTTCCTGGTAAAACACTTTCTAAAAAAAAAAAGGATTAATTCAAATTAGTAAATCCTCTCCAACAAATTGACCTCATCAGGTGTAAAGTGTGTCAGGGTGATACTTTGTAAAGGGGAAAAGCCTTGGGGTTTATCCCAAATCGAATGACAAACCGGTTGCATTACCTTGTGAAAATATCGGGAATTACCTAATGATTTAAAATGTTAGCTCTGCTTTCTGCCAGCAAATTGATGGAAAATAACTCCATATAATAAAATAAGTGAAAATGTTCTTAATGTACCTGAAGGCTGTGTTTTTTTCTCTTTCCTTCAGTCTGGTGGGGGCTGTCTATGGTACCTATTCAGTACCAAAGACAGCAGCCCCGCATTCGGCAAAGAAAAAAAGCCTTGTTGTTTTAAAATAAATTAGAAATCCAAAAATTTCACCAAACAAAATCCCCAAAAATGCCTAAAAATAAATAAATTAGAGACTTTTAGCTGCAAATGAAAAGAATAAACGTAACGGTTGAATAAATATTTAATAAAAATGGGGATTTTTTTTACATTGAAACCTATTTTCTTTTTATTTTGTACGACTGTTATTTATATCCTGAAAATGCCTTAAAAATAAATAAAGAGACTTTTTGCAGCAAGTGAATAAATAAGACTCTCATGCCAGTTATGTCTATTGATATGGCAATTATTTGGTTTTTGGTTCTGGTGATGAGAGATATTCAGGCCAGCCTGACCTGGGATCTCTCGATCTGCCGCCTTTAAAAGGCAGCCTCCTCCTTTGCCAGGTGCTCTTGCGTGGGTCTGGTTCCTGTGGGTCTTGTTCCTGTGGGTCTCTGTTTCTAAGGGTCTGTGTGTTTAACTTCTGCTCTGTATATTCTTGTGTATGATCTTGGCCTGGTTTTGACAATTCTTCTGTGTTATCCCTGTATGCTATTGTTGATATACTGGTTACTTTACTCAGGCCCGTCTTTAATATAGATTGGACCTGGGCAAACACTTTTTTGGGCCCCCCCGAAAGCCACGCTCACCACATAATTTTGCTCTCCACCCCCACAGTAATGTTTCCTGTGTATGAGCACATCACAGAGCTCCACAGCAATCAAACTCACAGTGATGTGCGGTGTATGAGTATCAGAGCTGCACAGCAATAAAACTCACAGTAATGTGCAGTGTGTCACAGAATCCACAGCAATAAAACTCACAGAAATGTGCAGTGTGTATGAGGGTATCACAGAGCTCCACAGCAATAAAACTCAGTAATGTGCAGTGTGTATGAGAGTATCACAGAGCTCCACAGCAATAAAGCTCACAGTAATGTGTATGAGTGTATCACAGAGCTCCACAGCAATCAAACTCACAGCGATGTGCGGTGTATGAGTATCAGAGCTGCACAGCAATAAAACTCACAGTAATGTGCAGTGTGTATGAGTGTATCACAAAGCTCCACAGCAATCAAACTCACAGTGATGTGCGGTGTATGAGTATCAGAGCTGCACAGCAATAAAACTCACAGTAACGTGCAGTGCGGTTGGGCCCGGTCAGTGCCTCTTTTCATCTGTGCCTCCTTCCTCTGTGGCTTTTTTCTGTCATCTGTGCCATTCTTCTCCCTCTTTTTTTTCTTCAATCTGCCTCAGGTGGCGCCTGCGCTTCAACAGGTGACACCCGCATGTCACCATTAGACACCCACATCCCATGTCGCTAGTGGAGGTCTGCAAGCCTACACTATAGACCTTACGGTCCGCCACTGCATGGGGCTTGCGAGCCGTGCAATGAGAAACGGGTAATGGAACCCGGGTTGGGACAGGCTGCATCCCTAGACGGTACATTAATGTGAGTTTTACTTCTGTGGAGCTCTGTGATACACTCATATATACCGCATATTACCGTGAGTTTTATTGCTGTGATCTGGGATGAGGAGTCTGCAGTATGCTGAAGACCATCTCCTCAAAGGTTTAAAATAAATTGTTACAATTACTAAAATTCTTCTTTTACTAGACTGTATTTATTAAAATGAAATTTCTAAAATCACTCAAGGGACCCTTTAGAAATACGCAGGAAAGTGCAGTCCCTGAGCCACTCAAAAAACTAAAGAATTACCTCCACATACTGTATGTCATCATCTGAGGCTTTATGGGTACAGACACATTTCTAGAGCAACACAGGGTAATAATGCAATGGTAGAGAGAGGCTTAGGTGAGCGGAGGGATGGCTAGACAAATAAATATATAAAACAGAAAACAAACTAGATCCAGGCAGATAGGCAGCGTACACTGGATTGTAAAACCCTGGAAAGACCCATCTATCAACAAGATTTAACCCTTACTCTCCTCTGCAGCCAGTGAGGAATTAATATTATTGAAATCCCTGGCCTGCCCCATGTCAGATACCCTGGCCTGCCCCATGTCAGATACCCAGCCCTGCCCCATGTCAGATACCCAGCCCTGCCCTATGTCAGATACCCAGCCCTGCCCCATGTCAGATACCCAGGCCTGCCCCATGTCAGATACCCAGCCCTGCCCCATGTCAGATACCCAGCCCTGCCCCATGTCAGATACCCTGGCCTGCCCCATGTCAGATACCCAGCCCTGCCCCATGTCAGATACCCAGCCCTGCCCTATGTCAGATACCCAGCCCTGCCCCATGTCAGATACCCAGCCTTGCCCCATGTCAGATACCCAGCCCTGCCCCATGTCAGATACCCAGCCCTGCCCCATGTCAGATACCCAGGCCTGCCCCATGTCAGTTACCCAGGCCTGCCCCATGTCAGATACCCAGCCCAGCCCCATGTCAGATACCAAGCCCTGCCCCATGTCAGATACCCAGCCCTGCCCCATGTCAGATACCCAGCCCTGCCCCATGTCAGATACCCAGGCCTGCCCCATGTCAGATACCCAGCCCTGCCCCATGTCAGATACCCTGGCCTGCCCCATGTCAGATACCCAGCCCTGCCCCATGTCAGATACCCAGCCTTGCCCATGTCAGATACCCAGCCCTGCCCCATGTCAGATACCCAGCCCTGCCCCATGTCAGATACCCAGCCCTGCCCCATGTCAGATACCCAGCCCTGCCCCATGTCAGATACCCAGCCCTGCCCCATGTCAGATACCCAGCCCTGCCCCATGTCAGATCCTGGCCTGCCCCATGTCAGTTACCCAGCCCTGCCCCATGTCAGATACCCAGCCCTGCCCCATGTCAGATACCCAGCCCTGCCCCATGTCAGATACCCAGGCCTGCCCCATGTCAGTTACCCAGGCCTGCCCCATGTCAGATACCCAGGCCTGCCCCATGTCAGATACCCAGGCCTGCCCCATGTCAGATACCCAGCCCAGCCCCATGTCAGATACCCAGCTTGCCCCATGTCAGATACCCAGCCCTGCCCCATGTCAGATACCCAGGCCTGCCCCATGTCAGATACCCAGCCCTGCCCCATGTCAGATACCCAGCCCTGCCCCATGTCAGATACCCTGGCCTGCCCCATGTCAGATACCCAGCCCTGCCCCATGTCAGATACCCAGCCCTGCCCCATGTCGGATACCCAGCCCTGCCCATGTCAGATACCCAGCCCTGCCCCATGTCGGATACCCAGCCCTGCTTCATGTCAGATACCCAGCCTGCTCCATGTCAGATACCCAGCCCTGCCCCATGTCAGATACCCAGCCCTGCCCCATGTCGGATACCCAGCCCTGCCCCATGTCGGATACCCAGCCCTGCCCCATGTCGGATACCCAGCCCTGCCCCATGTCGGATACCCAGCCCTGCCCCATGTCGGATACCCAGCCCAGGCTACTGACAGTGATTGACCTGATCATCCTGCTGTCACGCTGTCTGCTCCACAGCTAGTCACAGCTTTCATTTCTGGATACTCCTGGCCTTTAACCCCCTCTCCGGCTCTCATCTTGCCTGATTTCTAATCTGCACAGCTGGATCTCATCTTGAGTGTGGATTTTCACTCTCCAGAGGCTTTTGTTTTGCTGCAGTTGATGGGAGTGGGGGCGGGGACCTCACCAACCAGCCGTCTAGTGGAAAGAGTTCGTCCAGCAATGCATTGGGAGGAAATTAACAGCAGGAGAGAGGTGGAGGGATCTCTACACTCTTCACCAGGAACAGAGGATCAGTTCATGGGCTGCTCCTTCACTCTCCAGCTTCTCCTCAGCTGTCCCCGTGCACACAGTGTGCAATGCGCGGGACAGAATGATGATGCAGGCATCGGGGAGGAGTCAGATGCGGAAGTCCGGGACTGCATCAGAGATTGCAATCTCGTGCCCCCCCTTCCCCCGCTGTGCAGTCTGAGTATGCAGAGGCAATTTCAATTACAGAGGCGGCGCCAGCGCTCCTCCAGGGTTTACATGGGCCCAAGGGGCAGCTGCTTTGGGCCCCTCAACAATGACTGGGCCCGGGGCAGCTGCCCCACGTTAAAGACGGCCCTGACTTTACTCTATTCTGACTTCCCTCTCTGGTATCTGATTCTTGGCTTGTCTGACTTACTCTCCTGGCTCTTTACCCTTTGGCTCCAGTTCTGATGATTCTATTGTATAATCCCTGTTTATATTCTGTGTCATTTGTCCCTTGTGTCCTGTATTCCTGTTTAGTGCATCACCCAGCAGCATTAAATTCAATAGTGTAGCAAGCCATTGCAAGGGCCTTATCCCAGATCAGGGTTTCCCTGTGTGCGCTGCAGGGTGTGAGTATATTGTGTTGCTGTATCCTGTTTAACTCTTGCCCTTCTTGTTTTCTTGTTCTTTGTATTCTTCTGACGTTCCCTTTCCTAGATAGAAGGCCATTGCACGGGCCTTATTCCAGAGTTATGGTTCCCTTTAGTGTTATGTTTTCTCCTTTTTCCTGCTGTTTCAGTTGTTCTGTTATTCTCTTGTCTTGTATCTGTGCTGTGGTGTGTGTCTATACAGCCAGCAGCTAACCTGCCTCAAGGGCTGAACATTCAGTATAGAGGGCCCACTTTGGCTCACTCCGGGTGCCCCTGTGACACCCCATCTCTCCAGTCCTTCAAGAAGTCTTTGAAAGCACATTACTTTAAAGAAGCCTATCGGCTCACTCCATAATCCCCCATTGTTTATTTCTTGCTTCTTCTTTCCACACAGTCCAACGTGCCCTGCTAATTCTTGTACTCTATTTACCCTCACTTAATGTGTGACTCCTCTCCTCTTAGAATGTAAGCTCTCGAGCAGGGTCCTTTCTCCTACATTTCTGTGTGTGTAATGTGTATGTATATTTGTTATTCTGTCTCTCCCTTTGTACAGTGCTACGGAAATTGTTGTTGCTTTATAAATGCTTGTAACTGTAACTGTACTGGCGATATTTTATTTTGGAATTGGCTGTATTTTATTTTTATTTTATCACTGCCTGTTATTTTCATTGTAGTACCGGTTCGTATTCTCATTGTAGTACTGGCTGGTATTTTTATTGTGGTACCGGCTGTATTTTATTTTTATTTTATCACTGGCTGTTATTCTCATTATAGTACCGGTTCGTATTCTTATTGTAGTATCGGCTGTATTTTATTTTGTACGGCTGGTATTTTCATTGTAGTACTGGCTGTATTTTATTTTAGTGCGGCTTGTATTCTCATTTTCCTATAGTACCGTCAGGTATTTTATTTTAGTGCCGACGTGTATTTTCATTTTATTGTAGTACTGGCTGGCTGCTGTCCTTGGTGCTGAAATATATTAATCTTATTAACAAAAATGAAATAACGAATCGATCCAAAAAAACGAAATACCGGTCGTCTGAACTAGCGAATCGGTCCAAAATACGAATCGTGGTAACATAACAAACGCAATGAAACAAACTAAAAAACTAGAACGAAATGATCTGAAACTAAACTAAACTAAATTTTTGCTGTACACATGTCTATAATCACTACAAATCCTCTTAAGCAGGAGTTCTCACCATTTTATTAGAAAGCTGCATCAGTTTTATTGGATCTGATGCAAATTCTATTTCCACCTGTATGCAGATAATGCAGATCCTGTGTGACATTGTGTGAGATAAAGTAAGCCATCTAGAGTTCAGAATCTTTCATTCCAACAATATTTCTGTAAAGGATAAACAAATACATGAAAAATTGTAATTAATTTTTTTTAACTATCTCACAACTGCAATCTCTGGGCAAATTTTCTTTTTTACCTTTCATGTAATCCTTAACGTTGCATCCCTTGTTTCAAATAAATGAAGTGATAATTTATTTCAGCAAAAATTGCTTGGTAGTGAAGGGGTTAATCATATAATTGCAAATATTTTGCTGTAACTATAGATCATGACTGCTTCAAGTTGAGTTATTTTAGGCTTAATAACACCTTGTTGTCGCGGTCTTGTTTTTTAAACACTGATTTTTGACAGGGCTTAAAACCTGGGATTATTACACCATTCTGACGCCCTATCACAGATAAAGGGAATTAAATTTCCTGGCTTTCAATCCAAAAAAGGTTGACGATGGTCATTTCAAATGGTAGGTATCTGCAATCATATCTAGGAGAGCAAGTTCTAACATATATATTTATCACTATATGGTTTAATTTTGCGTGTCACTTTTGCAAATATGTCCTTTTATGTTTCTGCCTGGAGCATATACAGTCAGGTCCAGAAATATTGGGACATCGACACAATTCTAACATCTTTGGCTCTATACACCACCACAATGAAGTTGGAATGAAACAAACACAATGTGTAGTCAATGTAATAGAGCAGCAGGAAATGCTAGCAGAATGCTTGGTTGTGTAGGGAGAGGTATTAGCAGTAGGAAAAGGGAAGTACTCATGCCACTGTACAGAGCACTGGTGAGACCTCACTTGGAGTACTGTGTGCAGTACTGGAGACCGTATCTCCAGAAGGATATAGACATCTTAGAGAGAGTTCAAAGAAGGGCTACTAAAATGGTGTACGGCTTGAAGGAGAAAAGTTACCAAGAAAGGCTTAATGATCTTAACATGTACAGCTTGGAAAAAAGACGAGACAGAGGAGATATGATAGAAACATTTAAATACGTAAAGGGAATCCACAAGGTAGAGGAAGGGAGTATATTTAAAAGGAAACAAAATCGCAAAACAAGAGGACATAGTCTTAGATTAGAGGGGCAAAGGTTTAAAAGTAACATCAGGAAGTATTATTTTACTGAGCGGGTGGTGGATACATGGAACAGTCTTCCAGTTGAAGTGGTAGAGGCCAAAACAGTAATTGAATTTAAGCAGGCATGGGATAGGCATAAGGCTATCCTAAACAAAAGATAAATCCAGGTCCAAGTATCCATGTAATTGGGCAGACTAGATGGGCCGAAAGGTTCTTATCTGCCGACATTTTTCTATGTTTCTATGTTTCTATGTTTAGCTGCAGACTGTCAGATTTAATTTGAGGGTATGTACATCCAACTCAGGTGAACGGTGTAGGACTTACAGCAGTTTGCAGATGTGCCTCCCACTTGTTAAGGGACCAAAAGCAATGGGACAATTGGCTTCTCAGCTGTTCCATGGCCAGGTGTGTGATATTCCCTCATTACCCCAATTACAATGTGCAGATAAAAGGCCCAGAGTTCATTTCAAGTGTGCTATTTGCATTTGGAATCTGTTGCTGTCAACTCTCAAGATGAGATCCAAAGAGCCTCCACTATCAGTGAAGCAAGCCATCATTAGGCTGAAGAAACAAAACAAACCCATCAGAGAGATAGCAAGAACATTAGGCGTGGCCAAAACAACTGTTTGGAACATTCTCAAAAAGAAGGAACGCACCGGTGAGCTCAGCAACACCAAAAGACCCGGGAGACCACGGAAAACAATTGTGGTGGGTGAGATGAAGAATTATTTCCCTGATGAAGAAAACACCCTTCACAACAGTTGGCCAGATCAAGAACACTCTCCAGGAGGTAGGTGTATGTGTGTCAAAGTCAACAATCAAGAGAAGACTTCACCAGAGTAAATACAGAGGGTTCACCACAAGATGTAAACCATTGGTGAGCCTCAAAAACAGGAAGGCCAGATTAGAGTTTGCCAAACAACACCTAACAAAGCCTTTACAGTTCTGGAACAAGATCCTATGGACAGATGAGACCAAGATCAACTTGTACCAGAGTAATGGGAAGAGAAAAGTATGGAGAAGGAAAGGAACTGCTCATGATCCGAAGCATACCACCTCATCAGTGAAGCATGGTGGTGGTAGTGTCATGGCGTGGGCATGTATGGCAGCCAATGGAACTGGTTCTCTTGTATTTATTGATGATGTGACTGCTGACAAAAGCAGCAGGATGAATTCTGAAGTGTTTCGGGCAATATTATCTGCTCACATTCAGCCAAATGCTGCAGAACTCATTGGACGGCGCTTCACAGTGCAGATGGACAATGACCCAAAGCATACTGCAAAAGCAACCAAAGAGTTTTTGAAGGGTCAGAAGTGGAATGTTATGCAATGGCCAAGTCAATCACCTGACCTGAATCCCATTGAGCATGCATTTCACTTGCTGAAGACAAAACTGAAGGGAAAATGCCCCAAGAACAAGCAGGAACTGAAGACAGTTGCAGTAGAGGCCTGGCAGAGCATCACCAGGGATGAAACCCAGCATCTGGTGATGTCTATGCGTTCCAGAATTCAGACTCTGATTGACTGCAAAGGATTTGCAAGCAAGTATTAAGAAGGGAAAGTTTGAGATTTATGATTATTATTCTGTCCCAATACTTTTGGTCCCTTAACAAGTGGGAGGCACATCTGCAAACTGCAGTAAGTCCTACACCATTCACCGGAGTTGGATGTACATACCCTCAAATTAAAGCTGACAGTTTGCAGTTAAAGCACATTGTGTTTGTTTCATTCCAACTCCATTGTGGTGGTGTATAGAGCCAAAGATGTTAGAATTGTGTCGTTGTCCCAATATTTCTGGACCTGACTGTATGTGAATACCGTGTTATCTGCATGGTGCACATGCTATTGTGTTAAATTGTATTGTTTCTTCAAATTTATTATGCAATGTTTGAATATAATGCATATTGGAGTGAGTTATGCGTTGGACCTCAGGGAGATCATGCCAAACTAATCTTATTGATTTTTTTGATTGGGTAACAAAAATAATAGACACAGGTGGTGCAGTAGACATTGCTTATTTAGATTTCAGTAAGGCTTTTGATACTGTTCCGCATAGAAGGCTTATCAATAAATTGCAATCTTTGAGCTTGGATTCCAATATTGTTGAATGGATTAGGCAGTGGCTGAGTGACAGGCAACAGAGGGTTGTGGTAAATGGAGTTTATTCGGCGCAAGGTCTTGTTACCAGTGGGTACCTCAGGGGTCAGTACTTGGACCCATTCTCTTTAATATTTTTATTAGTGATATTGCAGAAGGTATTAATGGAAAAGTATGTCTTTTTGCTGATGACACAAGATTTGCAACAGGGTTGACGTTCCTGGAGGGATCAGCCAAATGACAAATGATTTAGGTAAGCTAAAAAAATGGTCGGAGCTGTGGCAATTGAGTTTTAATGTGGATAAGTGCAAGATAATGCACCTGGGACGTAAAAACCCAAGGGCTGAATATAGAATATTTGATACAGTCCTAACCTCAACATCTGAGGAAAGGGATTTAGGGGTTATTATTTCAGAGGATCTAAGGGTAAGTAGTCAATGTAATAGAGCAGCAGGAAATGCTAGCAGAATGATTGGTTGTGTAGGGAGAGGTATTAGCAGTAGGAAAAGGAAGTGCTCATGCCACTGTACAGAGCACTGGTGAGACCTCACTTGGAGTACTGTGTGCAGTACTGGAGACCGTATCTCCAGAAGGATATAGACATCTTGGAGAGAGTTCAGAGAAGGGCTACTAAAATGGTGTACGGCTTGAAGGAGAAAAGTTACCAAGAAAGGCTTAATGATCTTAACATGTACAGCTTGGAAAAAGCCGAGACAGAGGAGATATTATACGTAAGGGAATCCACAAGGTAGAGGAAGGGAGTATATTTAAAAGGAAACAAAATAGCAAAACAAGAGGACATAGTCTTAGATTAGAGGGGCAAAGTTTAAAAGTAACATCAGGAAGCATTATTTTACTGAGCGGGTGGTGGATACATGGAACAGTCTTCCAGTAGAAGTGGTAGAGGCCAAAACAGTAATTGAATTTAAGCAAGCATGGGATAGGCATAAGGCTATCCTAAAGAAAAATAAATCCAGGTAAAGTATCCATGTAATTGGGCAGACTAGATGGGCCGAAAGGTTCTTATCTGCCGACATTTTTTCTATGTTTCTATGTTTCTATGTAAAGGTTAGGAATCAGGAGCCCAATGTAATAAATGCAGGTTCTTCATTGACAAAGGAAACCAGAACAGGAAGGATAGAACTCAAGGTAATATAGCAGACTGGAACACTGTTTACACGGAGAACTATGGCAAGTGAGTATGGAGTAGAGATGTGTTATTCGCTTCGGAAAAATTCAGAATTTGGAGCTACTTCCGAAGTACTTCCGAATAACGAATCGATACAATACGAATTCAAAACGAAACAGTATATAATGAATTTATTTCATTTTGAGTTTTAATGTGGATAAGTGCAAGATAATGCACCTGGGACGTAAAAACCCAAGGGCTGAATATAGAATATTTGATACAGTCCTAACCTCAACATCTGAGGAAAGGGATTTAGGGGTTATTATTTCAGAGGATCTAAGGGTAAGTAGTCAATGTAATAGAGCAGCAGGAAATGCTGGCAGAATGCTTGGTTGTGTAGGGAGAGGTATTAGCAGTAGGAAAAGGGAAGTGCTCATGCCACTGTACAGAGCACTGGTGAGACCTCACTTGGAGTACTGTGTGCAGTACTGGAGACCGTATCTCCAGAAGGATATAGACATCTTAGAGAGAGTTCAGAGAAGGGCTACTAAAATGGTGTACGGCTTGAAGGAGAAAAGTTACCAGGAAAGGCTTAATGATCTTAACATGTACAGCTTGGAAAAAAGACGAGACAGAGGAGATATGATAGAAACATTTAAATACGTAAAGGGAATCCACAAGCTAGAGGAAGGGAGTATATTTAAACGGAAACAAAGTAGCAAAACAAGAGGACATAGTCTTAGATTAGAGGGGCAAAGGTTTAAAAGTAACATCAG
Organism: Leptobrachium leishanense; assembly: GCA_009667805.1. NCBI lineage: Eukaryota > Metazoa > Chordata > Amphibia > Anura > Megophryidae > Leptobrachium > Leptobrachium leishanense. Next base: position 428,275,496 of record CM019064.1, on the reverse strand, counting down.
GAAGCATTATTTTACTGAGAGGGTGGTGGATACATGGAGCAGTCTTCCAGTTGAAGTGGTAGAGGCCAAAACAGTAATTGAATTTAAGCAGGCATGGGATAGGCATAAGGCTATCCTAAACAAAAGATAAATCCAGGTAAAGTATCCATGTAATTGGGCAGACTAGATGGGCCGAAAGGTTCTTATCTGCCGACATTTTTCTATGTTTCTATGTTTCTATGTTTCTACACTGTGTCATCATCATAAAAGAAAAATTTAAATAACTGATATCAACTATTAACTTTGAAATGAACTATCAAATTGATATCAACTATCGAATTGATCTTAACCTACAATATAAGTAATAGTCAGCAAAGGACTTTATGAAACAAATTAATTTTGTTTCACTGTTTAATTTGACTCAAATACTAAATCTGTGACACAACTTAAAATTTAACTCTAGCTTTTCTTTTAACAGCAAAATTTGATTAACTGGGGTTTTATCTAGTGATCCAAAATTTGAATTGATATCAACTATTGAATTGATATATGAAATTCGAATCGATTCGAAATTTCAAATCGATCCAAACGAAATACGAAACGAAATTAGTTCCGAAATTCCAAAATCAAAATGATTTAAAAACGTAACGAACCTAAACTAAACTAAACAAATTTTCAACCATGCACATCCCTAGTATGGAGGCTTGTAGGTAGGCAGATGAAACAGAGGTATTACTGGACACTTGAGGGGTTATTCAAAGACTGCCGAATTTACCACCGAATTGCACCAAATGGTGAATTATCCCTTACGGTGCAATTTCAGGGCAGTTTGGCTATTCAGAAAGTTGGCAATTCACCAAATACTGGCGAATTGACAGTGAAATACGGTGCAGTTCGCTGCATTTTGTGGAACTTCGGGGGCAGTGAAATTGTCCCATTGAGAAGTAATGGTTAATCTATTCGGAGAATGCCGAACAGCACCGAAATGTTGGCGAAATGCCCCGATTTTTGGCGTTACAGTTCGACAGGTTTAAACAGGCAAATTCCATAGGACTCCTTAGGAATGTAAAAAAATATTACTGTTTGTTATTTTTTTATTCAACCATTTATTCTTTTCATTTTCTGCAAAAAGCCTTTTTATTTATTTCTTAGAATTTTTTTAGATATTTTTCTGGATTTTTTGGGCAAATTTTTTAATTCCCATTTTTTTATTGCTGTTTTTTCATTTTGTAACAGGCCGTTTTGTTATTTTTTTATAGGACCTGTTTATTATTTCCAAACATTTTCATGCGTTTTTATTGTTTTAAACACCTTTTTAAGAAAATAAGTTTTGCTTTTTTTCCCAGTTCGGCGACATATGGAGGTGTTTGGCGACTCATTGGCGTTTTTTGGTGGCGTGCGGCAGTCAGTTCGGCAGATCTTCGGTGACATTCAGCAGTCTGTTCAGCGGTCTTCAGCGGAGTTTAGTGGTCATCAGTGGTGTTTGGCAGTCCGATCGGTGGCGGCGTTTGGAGGGCTGATCGGCAACATTTGGCGGCTCCCTTTCAGTGCATTTCGGGTACCCCACAGTGAATTCTAAATTCCCTGCAGGGTCGGCGAATCGCACTGAAATGCTCTTTGAATAACCCCTTTGGTGTAGGTTGGTACAGGAATGCAGATTGATGGTACCGGAATGACAGGAATGAGACTAGACACTTGAAGTCGGATGGAACAGAAATGTAGATTGATGGCACAAAAATGAGGGTTGACACTTGGAGTTGGTATTAGGTTGCATACTTGAAATAGGATGGTATGGAATGGAAACTGGTATGGAACACATTGGGTCACTGGCACTCCAGCATACAGTGAGGGCACTGACAATCTGGAACATGGTGAGTTGGTGGAAGCATCCTCGGGAACCCATCAAGATGGTGTGAGAAAGGTTGGGAATACACCGAGGCCCAATAGAGCACTGGGTCAATAATTCAAGCTCTCATTTTCACTGAGATTTAGGCTTTTGGTTTCTGGAAAGTGTTTTTTTTAATAAAACTAATGGTTTATCGGAAAACCACTTGGTAGTAAAGGGGTTTATATGAATAAATACCATGGCTTTGTAAAGTGCTAAATATTGTAGATTTTTTTATTACAGAATACTTCCACTTTTATTGCAACCAGCAAAGCGAGCTGAGAATCTGAGGCTCATTATATTTATTTTTCGTTTTGTTACCTGTATCATGTTCATTACAGGATTATTCATTAAATCGTCATTTTTTTGGTTATTGACAAGGCCAATTTTTATACATAAAATGCTGATCTGGACATATAGCTAAGCTTGTGAATGTGCCAGTTTGGCTTTATTGGCTTTAAAACCTACAATTTACTAGTTAATGCCCAGTTATTTGAATACTATATGTTTGTTTGTTTTTTGTGGAAAATACATATTTCGCAAGAGATTTCACTTACAGGAATTCTGGATAACCAATGTATGCCTGTTTCAGCGTGTGTACAACAGGTAAGGTCAGACAAATTGCAAACGGTGTTACAAATATCGAAGCAGCTACATAATCATTTGGCTGTAGTTAAATAAGGGAGGATTGGTATTGTACAGTACAGGTATTGGGGGGCTAGAGTGGAAGAGGAGGTTTGAAGGTGGAGCGGGAGAGCTATATTAAGTACTTGTTAAGGCAGAGAGAAAGGGTGACCGCAAATAAGGGCATGGAGTACCACAGCTGCCGCGGTTGGTTGTATGTGTCCCGGAGGATCCACGGGGAATAATTCTGCAGGTGTCTTTCTGCCCGACCATAAAGATTGGCGGTCACAGATTCCACTATATTCCAGTGTATGTGCTCAACCTAGTTGAGCCAGTATTGGAGCATCAAAGCGAAACGCGTGCCCCAGAGAACAGGGATCACACCTCATGCAGCATTCTGAAGAAGAATTAGTAAGGACTTCTTGTATTGGATAATTGAGTGTTGGCCATGTTGTGGAGCAGTGCTTCCCAACCCTTGTCTCCAAGTTCCCCTAACAGGCCAGGTTTTAAGGATTCCCTTGGGGAAATGCAGACTGAATCCTGCAATCACTGAGCAGCAAATCATATGTGATGTGCTTCAGATATCTGGCAAACCTGGCCTGTTAGGGAGACCTGAGGACCAGGGCTGAGAAACACTGATATAGAAGATACACATCTAGGGTGAAACGCGATGGGGACTCACTGACCCTTGAGCCTCCAAAAAATAGTGTACAAATAATGCTGTCGGGAAATTATTGAGAAAACTAAGGGAATTGTATCTTCCAAAACACTTGAAATTACAATAATTCAGCTCTTCTCCATTTCAGTCAACCTGGCTATTTTGAAGATCACCCTCCTTCTGGTGCCATGTGTCACCTCACCAGCGCGACGGGTACATTTTTTAATTTACACCATGTCTCACATTTTAATAAATGCTCAGTCTTTCAATTACAGAAACTCTTGGAAATACGACATACAAAACGTGTGATTTTTATTAGAAGCATCCCACTTCAAAGCAATTTATTATGTCTAGATATATAAAAAAAGAATCTCTTCCACGCCACAGTATTTGATTTTTTTTTTCCAACGCTGAGATGAAATAGTATTTCTACACAGAAGCTTTAATTTTTTTCCACCCAATAAATCAAACGTAACATACATGCGTTACATTTAAAGGTAAGCAAATTCAAAGTTAATGAAATGCCTCTTATCGTATCCCAGCTGTCAGCTTTTCGCCAGTGCTGCTGACGTTCATTTTTTTTTCTAATATGCAATTGAAGATTATTCCCACATCAAAGATATATACTGGTTAGGAGAATATTAATTGAGAATACATAAGTACGGTAATAATAAAAAAAAAAACCAGCTTTATGGGATGACTGAATTCCAATGACTATATTTAATACATTCATGTTTCTGGGTCTGAACTGGGGATTGGGCTTTTATTATTATTTATGATGTATTGATATCAATGATACCGTGACACTATACATTGAAACACATATAGGAAAGATGTAATTCTCCCACAAGTGATAAATAGACGCGCTACTATAAGTACTAGTGATTAAACACCAAAATTGATTGACAAAAATTATTCTCCAACACCGAGGAAACGATAACAATTAAAATATAATCTTTATTAGAACTTCATAAAAACACTAATTTACCATCATTTAAAATCTCAAGGGGGTAACCATTAGTATAGTAGTATGTAGTATGATTTAAGTGCTAAGGCTGGGGTCAGACTAACGCATTTTTAACGTGCGTTTAGGCGCACTTTATCACGGCCGCAGTAGCAGCAAATGATGCACAATGATGGGCAATATACGAAGTACGGTCGCACGAAAGGCCGGCCGTGCAACGCAAGTGGAAAATGAACGCATTTTTTCAAGAATGCAGAACTGCTAGTACTGACGTACAGAGTGCGCTGCGTCCACTAGCGGCGTGTGTGCGTGATTAGGAGATGTCAGACGCTGCTAATGTCCAGCCTACATAACGCCCAGACGCAAAAAGTGTTTTATTGACGATCCATAAAAAATCACACACGAAAATGCGCATCGTATGACCGTTTTTCGCGCATTCCGTGAAAAAATACTTCAATGCGTTCGGACGCACTTTTTGACGTTCGCTGCAAAAAAATGCGTTCGTTTGACCCTAGCCTTAACTACGATCTTCATGCAAGCGTTAACGCTCACTAGTGTGAGCATTAACGTTAGCTGCGGTTTTTACCGCATATTACAGTCCAAATGCAAACGGGTTAAGTAACCCGTTTGCGTTTGGTATCTTGCGCTTTTCAGCGCGAGGTTACTGTACTTTGTGCTCCCTATGCTGAATTCGTCGCAGGGTCATCAAATTGAGGTCGCCAATGTGCGCCGAATGAAAGAGCACCGAAATTTTTGTGCTCTTTGAATAACCCCTTATGTGCTAGCACAGCTTAACATTTATTCTATTAGAACGTTCAAATATGAAGATTGCTCACTAATCTATAAACCAGGACTGTTAAACTCACGACCCGGGGGGCGTGGCCAGCGGCGGATCGAGGCGAATGTGTGAGAGTGGAGCTCCGATCCCCCTTCCTATATTTGCGGACTCTGAGACACTTTTGGGTCGGGCTACCTGCCAATAAACGATCCTCAGCCGCCGGCCGTAAGGTGAAGACACTCCGGAGCCTGCTGGGATCCCCCCTCTGGACCTGCGATCGGTGAGCGGGCTGCTGCGCTGTTCCCTGCTCGGACTGATGGTGGCCATCTTGGGGCCTGGTGTTGGCGCGCTCTTTCTTTCCTGCTCTGGGTCGCGGTTTGCCCGGATGGGGAAGAAATCTAAAGTGAGCGGACCGGGGGAAGATCTCGGAACCCCAGACATTCGAATCTCCCTTGGTGGGGGCTTAGGGCGGCGGTTACCACCAGGCGCGGCGCCTGACCCAGGGGCTCAGCAGGCGGCTGTTCCTTCAGTCTCCCACGCGGTACCATCGGGCGAGGGAGAAGAAGCACTTCCCGCCACTAAAGGGGACATACGCACTTTGTTGGAGGATGCCAGGAAAGTGTGGCAGGTGGACTTTGAGTCGCTTGGGATGGCTGTGGAGGAGACACGGATCCAGGTGGAAGACCTCCGGGAACGCACGCAAGCGGTGGAAGACACGCAGGCCGCGGCCTCCACAAGTGTGCGCGCACTACAAGCACAGGTTAGCGGTCTGCACTCGGCCGTGGTGGCGCTGGAGACGAGACACAGGCGACGGAACGTGAAACTTCGTGGAATACCAGAATCAGTCCCGGACTCGGAACTGTTGCAATATACTACACTATTCCTGGAGACTGTGCTCGGTTCCACGGAACCTCTTAGGGAACCTATCCACGTGGCCTTACGTGTAAGAAAAGCCGCCAAAGCACCGCGCGACGTTCTCATCACTCTGCGAGATATCACCCAGCATTCCCTTTTGTTCCGAGCAGTGAGGAACGTATCTACGGTCCCTTTTGACGGAGCCAATATTGCAGCGTACAGAGACGTCCCCTTTTTGGTATTGGCCACCCGGAGGAAATTTAGGCCGGCCACAGTCACTCTCCGCACTCATGACGTAAGATATACTTGGGGCATCTCTGGCTCCCTTATTATTTCCCCACAAGATGGGCGAGTATTAGTGGCTAATACGCTGGAGGAGGCGGAGGGTCATCTTCACGCCCTGGGACTGCTGTCCGCCCATACGGATGTACCTGCAGTGACCCAACCCGCTGACTCTTCAATACCCCTGGGTAACCCGGTCTGAGTTGGGATGTCCAAGTGGCCCCGGCATGACACGCCGTCTATGTCTTAACCTCTGTGTAAGACTTTCGGCCCCACCCCTACAATGCTACTTTTTGGCGTAACTTTTTTGCTACATTCAGACGCAATTTGTTTATACAAGAGATTATTATATAGTTTACACGATAGCTGTTGTTTCTACCCCCAGTTGCGTCCCTCATTTGATTGGTACTTGACCTGCAGCTAATGGTGACCCCATTCCCCCCCACCCTCCCACCCTTTTTTTAGCTGTCTTGGGGTGTGCCACCGTGGCAGTACTAGCCATGATTGGCCCTCGAGCCTCTTGGCTCCGTGACATTATCCCTCCATGGCCTCCCCTGGGAGTGCGCCAGGAGCGTCACGGCAATGGCCACTATATTTCTCCCACCTCCCACTTTTTCCTTCTTTTCTCCTTTCCTTCTCTTATCATTCCCTCACTAAGGTCACCGCCCTCACAACACGTACCACTTAGCACGGTTTTCTTTTTTTTCTCCCAGACGCCCTTTGTCTATTTTTGCAATGTATTATGAATCAGGCCCTGCGAGGCCCTCTTTGTCGGTCAGCTTGTGACGCATTTTTCTTCAATAAAAAAATTTAATTAAATAAAAACAAAAAAAAAACTCACGACCCCCCAGATGTTAATGCCCACATTACCTAGAATTCCTTCAATGTAATAGATGGCCGAGAATCATAGGAGTTGTAGTTGAGAAACATCTGGGTGGCCGGAATTTGACATCCCTTCTATAAGCGAGTGACCAGGGAATTTTTAAGTCTGACCTGAAAGAGAAGACATACTGTAAATTTTATTTTCTTCGTTTTAGTTTTAGTCTAAAATTCACAGTGACTCATTGTCGTTTCCCATTTTGTGAATGATGATGCGTGATGAGGGCGTCTAGGACAGTGAATGGGGGTGAAATAGGGGGAGTAGGACAGCAGAAAGGGGACAGAATGGAAACAGTAAAAAGCAAAAACAGGAGGCGAGATCTATGAAGAAGCCAACAGAAATATGTAAATAATAAACTTAAAAAGGGTAGAAGTAAAATGACAAAGAGGTAAAATGTAAAAAAAATTGATGAAGGGTAAAACAAGAAAATCATGAATAATTGCACACAAGTTAAATGTCCTTATAAACCATCAAAACCAACAACCACACCCACACATATAAATATATATAAATACATAACATATATATATATATATATATATATATAAATACATAACACACACACACTCACATATAAATACACAACACACACACACACACACACACATATATATACTGTATATACACAACACATACACATATACGTACGGTATAAAGATATAAATACACAACATGTATATATACATTATACACACACAATTACACACACACTGCCTGTGCAAAAAAGTCACACACTATTTGGTTGTGCTGCCTTTCACTGTGATCGCGGCACGCATTCGCCGGGGCATCGTTTGGATAAGCTCATGCAATGTCACAGCATTTATTTGCGTCCAGAGTGGCATTAATTTGTAGCCAAGATCTTGTATTGATGATGGGAGAGTCGTGGCGCTGCGTAAAGTCTTCTCCAGCACATTATACCAAAGATTCTCAATGGGGTTAAGGTCTGGACTGTGCGGTGGCCAATCCATGTGCGAAAATGATGTCTCATGCTCCCTGAACCACTCTTGCGCAGTTTAAGCCCGATGAATCCTGACATTACCATCTTGGAATATGCCCGCTGTGCCATCAGGGGAGAAATGGAAATGCAGACTGAATCCTGCAATCACTGAGCAGCAAATCATATCACCTGTGCTGTGCTTCACATATCTGGAAAACCTGGCGAGGCAGAGGGTCCTGAGGACAGGTTTGGGAAACACTGCTCTAGACTGTAAGCTCCTATGAGCAGGGCCCTCTAAACCCCTTGTTTCCATCCTGTGCCCATTTATCTGTATCTTGTTCCCTTTGGTTATTGTAAAAGTCACACACTATTTGGTTGTGTTGCCTTTCGCTGTTATTGCGGCACGCATTCGCGGTGGAATATGCCCGCTGTGCCATCAGGGGAGAAAAAAAACCATTGATGGAAAAACCTGCTCATTCAGTGTATTCAGGGAGTCACATGACCTTGTTTTATGCTAAAACATTTTAATCACTGCAGTAATTAACCAATGGAAGGCTCACACATGTTGGCTTAATAAATCCAGATGTGGACTTTTTACTGACCAGGCAGTGTACGTGTGTGTGTAATACACCCATTACATTGCAGAAAATTCTGTCTTTATATACATTTTTAGTACAAACTCCCCTTGTCTTCCTCAACCCCAATCCCTCTAGACCAGTGTTTCCCAAACCTCTCCTCGGGACCCTCAACCAGGCCAGATTTTGCAGATCACCTTGGGGAAATGCAGACGGAATCCTGCAATCACTGAGCAGCGAATCCTATCACCTGTGCTGTGCTTCACATATCTGGAAAACCTGGCGAGGCAGAGGGTCCTGAGGACAGGTTTGGGAAACACTGCTCTAGACTGTAAGCTCCTATGAGCAGGGCCCTCTAAACCCCTTGTTTCCATCCTGTGCCCATTTATCTGTATCTTGTTCCCTTTGATTATTGTAAAGCGCTGCAGAAACTGTTGGTGCTATATAAATGATGATAATAATAATAATACATAATACTTAGAATTCCCATCTATCCAATAAAAGCATTTTAAAAGTAAAGGTGCTACTGCGCAATCTTCGAAACTGACTGTAATAATGCACGCAATAAATCCCAGCACACCACCTTCTATTAAAATGCAATGCTTTACTAAATACTCTTTAAATAATAAATATAAGTTCATATGTTTGTAATACACTATCTGTGAAAATACAGTACATGCACGGTATTGACGGACAATGTATAGAGAGAGGATATACAGTATAAATAATCACTATGATGACAATATATATCATTTCACAATGTAGAGCAGCACGCCCATCATGCACGGCCAGGCAGGTGCCACCGCGATCCATGGAGCGACCACCTCCAAGATATTCACAGGATGAAAGGGTAACTGGACTGGACAACACAACATTAACATTTAAGCTTCACAAAAGGCTTTTGTCGAAACGTTGCTGTGCTGTAGTTGTGTTGTGTAATAAACCTGTCTGAAAAGGAAGCTGGGTGCTGGTCCATTTCTTCTTTCATTCTGTCACTAATGATGACATAAGCATAATGTACATTTTCTGCTTATTATTACCTCTCAAAAAAGGTATGGACAAGGGATCGTGGAGAGGTTAACCCAATGTTTCAGCCCAAATCCTCCTCTGGGATACACTTTAGATATACAAAAGTTGCCACGCATTAATTTCCATCGAGACATCTTTAACCCCTTCACTGCTGAGCCATTTCACATCTTAAAAAAAAAAAAATTCTTTTATTATTTTTATTGTTTTCTTTAAACATGGCCATGTTTGGTATCATTGGAAAGGCCATGCTCTGGCCTTTCTAATGATACCAAAAATGACCCTGTTAGCTGCCAACAGTCGAGATATCGGGGTTCAAAGGAACCCCTATCTTTCCTTAGGAGTCAATGAGGACGTTCACCACACGTCCTCAGCAGTGAAAGGGTTAAACTGAAATAAAATCCTCCAAAAAATAAAAAAAAATAAGTTTTTGTTTTGTTTCCTGCTAGTTCTCTTAAAATTTCTGACTAAAAAGGGTGAAAGTCTGTGCGTCGATCGCAAAGATTCAGGAAGGAAAGATTTGACTTTTAAAGAAAAATTCATATGTCTTTTAGGAACTTTGGAAATGCCGCGGCTTTCATTTGGCACGTCACCCTATCGGGAGAACAATCTCGTCACTCCTTATCTCCCCACCTGTCACAGCTTGTACATTTTGTATTTATTTGTGCCTGTTCTGACTTTCTGGTGAAGACTGGATAGGATGAGATCATATTCACGTCTACATTCATTTTCTTGTTATGTTCTCCTTATTATTTTTTTTTTTCTGTTTTAACCACTAATCTCTCTGCCGCCTCATTATCATGACCGGTGTCAAGCTTCCCATCCCAGCTAGGACCGGCTGTAGCTTTGAAGAACAACATCACATGAGTCTCATGTTAATTCATGTCCTCGTCCTCCACAAAGTCAACCAGTTTAGCAAATTTCCTTAAGTGGACTCGATATCAATCTGTAGGGTCTGTTTGAGGCTGCAAGAGCGTTTTATTTTCTTTAAAGCTGTGTACACATTAAAGCCTGGATCCTTCTGAGATCTGGAGAAACGAGCCGTTAAGATGCCTTTTGGTTTGATCCAGAAAACAAATGCATCGCGTGGAATGTGCGTCTTGGGTTGCGACATGCCATTTTAGGCTAGGGTCAGACGAGCGTGATTTCTATGGACTGTACGTCTGTGCACACGGACGTACGTCAGTACGGAAGACACAGTAGTGGCCACACAGTCCGTTTATTCACTGACGTATATTTTGACGGATGTAGGAGGGAAAATAAATTAAAAAGCAAAACCATTTTGTCCGTGAAAAATGCTGGACGTATAAATGCAGTCCGTCTGACCACGTTCCATCACTCACACACAAAGCTATGCAGACGTTGCGGACGCAGCGCACTTTCTGCAGCCTTTCTAGGGGATGTACGTTCTTGCCTGCCTTGCGTCCGTGGGCCGCGGCCGTTGTGCGTCCGCAGTTCAGTGCGGACGTACTTTGTGTAACAGGCTCCAATGGGCTTTCTGTCATGCTATCACGGACGTACTTTTAGGCGCAATCACGGACGTGAACACTACGCTCGTCTGACACCAGCCTTATCCTTCACAATTCATGAAGGAGGCGCGTATGGACACATCACATAGATTTAGAGCTGTGGGTCTGTCTCGTGTGGACTATATACTGTATGTCTGGTGACTCTGAAGGAGTTATTCTAACAATGTCGACAATCTCCAAACGTTCGGCATTTCACAAAAGCTAATCAAAACACCACCATAAGAAGCTGTTTGCATTTCTCTCTTTAGATAACTGGAATTTATTGTGTTTGTAATAACGTTAAAGAACGGTGATTAGTGAATGTGCTCCTCATAAGAATTGCTTCCAGGATAGAAATGCTACACAGTATTGGTAACATTTCCAACTCATTCGTTGACTGCTGGGCAATGATCTTCATAAACCTATGGGTCCTATTCTAAGTAGAGTGGCAATATCTGAGTGTTAACTTGGAGAAACAGCTAGTGTTAACACATTATTAATGTCAGGTTTCTTTTCCCTGCCATAAGTCAGTGGTTCCCAAGTCTGGTCTTCAAGTACCTCTAACAGACCAGGGGATAGGCCACAACTGAGACAATAACGTTTGCATCTAAGCCATACGACATGATAGCTGGTGATATTACTGGAGTTTTACCACATTTCAGTTCTACTGAGTTGTTAAAGTACTCTTTGAGAACTTAATGTATCGTGGCTTGCTGTACTTGGTCTCTCTTATACTTAACATGGGACGCGCAAGTCGTAAAGAAATACATGAATAGCGACCTATTCCACGGAGCTGAATAAACTTAATGTCTAGGACAAACGAGGGAAATTTATCGACTCCTAAACACTGGTGTTAAACTGATAAGGACACATACTCCCTGGTGTAACTTCCCTGACTAGTTGATGTCTATGGAGTTGTTAAGGTTCTGGTTAAGTTTATACCAGGGCTGGAATACATACGTTAACGGTGAGACACTAATGGTTAATGGGTCGCTCACGATTTTCCCATTAGCATAACACTGTTAACTTTTCGGCTGCGATATGACCCAAGATTTTAAGGATCACCTTGGGGAAATGCAGACTGAATCCTGCAATCACTGAGCAGCAAATCATATCATCTGGGCTGTGCTTCAGATATCTGGCAAACGTGACCTGTTAATGGGACCTGAGGACCAAGGTTGGAAACCACTGCCATAGGTTACTGCCAATTTGCCAAGGGATAACACTGCTACTGGTAGGAACGGTCACCATTCGCTGTATCAAAGTGGACACAATGGACACTCCATTGTCCATTATGCAAAGTATGGTAGGTGCAAAAGCTTAGTAAGCTTGATTAGCAGTTGAGCTGCAACGGATGCAAGTAGCATTCCATTACTTACTGTGCCTCACATACTAATAACGAGTTGTGTGAATAGGCTAGAAGGGACACTGTGATTGTACATTTACAGGGGAGGCCTACAATGTAGATTGAATAGACTGGAGGTGACATCAATTGAGCGATGTGTCTTCCTACCTCCTCAACTGGCCATGATGTTAAACAGTTTTTGGCATGATTGTTGTTCTTTATTGATGTTTCCAGGTATATCATTTCATCATCTTCATATAAGTGGATTTGTGTAATCCTCAATTCAATGAAGCCATCTGGTAGAGTTAGGAACTATCATGGATCAATTTAGCATGCTACTTTTCATTCCGGTGTTTCTTTATTTCCTCTAGAGCTGTCAACCATCTGAAAGTTGAAGTGTGGCTGCTTTTTCCAGTTGTCTGGCTCTCACTGAAATGTTGAGGGAGGCCAAGAGATTGGATCGGTCAAATATAGCCTCTGCTTTTGTCCTGTTGATGTCACGGGCAGTCGAAGACGTAACCCATTGATTTAAAATGAAGAAAGAAAACTGGCACTACAATTTACAATATGACCACCATAATTGGTGTGCAATGTTTCGGATGTAAAGACAGCCTTTCACAAGCAATGCTCTGCACTCTTTACAGCCAAAAGGTTGACCCGTTAAAACAGTGAGACCATGGAGCACCCATCTACTTAAGACATTCTAAGAGTGCATTTTTGAGTTGACAACCTATTTCCTTCTAAGTTAGCCAACAATTTGACTGCCGACTAGTTTCTGCTGACCACATTACACTGCTCTTGACTTGAACGCATTTGAGTAGTGTGACGTGCGGCACTTTGGACTTGTGGTACATGGGCCCAGAAATTTATTTGAGAGGTGCAGGACTGAAGTTTCATATTGTTTCCCTGCCCTTTCATTTGTTAAAGTCACCCTGTAGCTATAATTGTAGATGCAGGGTGTTTGTGCCCTATTCCCTGATGTCTGTGTTATATTAATATTCCCTTATGTGGTATTATAGTGTCAAGTCGTATCTCTCTGTATATCGTACATTCCCTTTGCATTACTTCCCCCTCTGTATAGTGTACACCTGCTGTAAGAATATTCCTTTGTTTCCCCTGCTTCCCTCAACCTCCCACCCCTTCCACCTAGAATTTAGCAGGCAGTTTAACCCCTTCACTGCTGAGGCATTTCACCACTGTGTGCTGAGCTCATTTTTACCGCTTTCGCTCATCATGTTTAAACACGATTTTAAAGCCACATTTTAATAAATGACCCAGACATATTAGATATCGTTCTTTCCGGCAGACTACGCAGATTCATAATATATCATTTTTATATGTATACGTCATGTCCTGCCTGTATATTATAACAAAAAATACAATAAAAATTGAATTTTTAATCATCTGCAGTGTGTAAAGTGTTTTTTTTCACATTTTATCACATGAGTGTTTGCGGTTATGTTTTCTATGGGGTGCGCTTGTACAAAAAATTTGAAATGGGGACTTGTTACTTTTTTTGGGGGGAATTACGTGATTTTTAGCAAACGCACCCCATAGAAAAAAATCATTAGTGCAGCATCATTGTTCACATTATAATTGAAATGTGAACAATATTGCTGCATTAATAAAAACAACACACAAAAAAAAAACATGTTTTTTTTATTTATTTATTTTTTAAAATTTATTTATTATTTAAATTTTTTTTTTTATTATTTTCTTTTACTTTTTACCTAATCATGTTGGGTATCATTCGAAAGGCCATGCTCAGGCCTTTCAAATGACACCCTCCATGACCCCCTAGCTGCCACGGTTCTGGAGATATCGGGGTTCACAAGAACCCCCGGCAGCTAGGGGTTCCCCGGCTATCTGACGTCATCACGCTATGCGTGATGACGTCAGACAGCGAGGGGAGTCCCGGGGGTGGAGCCGCCATCCAAGATGGCGGCCCCCACCGGAGATAGGCTGCACTTCGGCGCCGCAAGGCGCTGAAGTGCAACCCAGCACTTGAGGGGTAAAAGCCAGGCACCGCTTAAAAGGGGAGACTCTCCCCTTTTAAGCGGTGCCTGGCTTTTAGCGCTGCTCCTTCCCGATCGGGAGGGAGAGGGATCCGAACGGATCCCCCCCCTCCCTTCCAGGCTATCTCCCGGCATTGCCGGGGGGTCGCCTGGAAATGACGTCATCGCGCATGGCGCGATGACGTCATTTACGCCGGGAGGAGCTTGACTTCAGCGTCTGAGGATGCTGAAGTCAGAACGCCGTGGGACCCCGGACAGAGAGGTGAGTATCTCCGCCGGGGGTCCCGCACAGCTGATGACGTGTGGGGCACGTCCTCAGCATATAACGTGCATCAATGAGGACGTGTCCCACACGTCTTCAGCAGTGAAAGGGTTAAGCTAAAGATTGCCTTTGTAAACGACCCATTGTTTTGAATGTACCTTCCCATTGTCCTGTTACTGGATCTGTTGATAGTATCTGTAATTTATTTATTCTTTCATTCATTCCCTCAAAACCCATTTCTTCAGATTAGTTTACCATATCACTGATGCAACTCATCCCTCTGCTCACCTACTCACACATGATTGAAGCTGCTTCTATGGCCCCACCATCCCCAAACCACTGGCACTAATGATCCTGCTATCTAGTAAAATTCCCCTTGTCCTCCTCAACCCCAATCCCTCTACACTGTAAACTCCTATGATCAGGGCCTTCTACACCTCTTGTTTCCATCATATGTCTATTTATCTGTACTGTATCTTGTTCCTTTTGGTTATTGTAAAGTGCTGCGGAAACGGTTGGTGCTATATACTGTAAATGATGACAATAATAATAATAAGGGGGATTGTTCCTTAATGCAGATAGCTGTATGTAGCTGTACTCGACTGAGGAAGCCTAAGTCAGCTGGGCGAAATGCGTCTCGGTATTGTTTATTGTTTTATATTTTTTTGTTGGCTTTTATGCTGTTTTATGTGGTTGGCCACAACTTTTTTCAATAGAAAGTTTATTTTTAATGGTGGATGTGTACTGGAGTATAAGAAAGAGGACCAACAGCCTGGCGTGGTGACCGGAGGAAACGTGAAGGATCCCCCCACACAGAAGTGGGTCAGACGTGCTGTTACTGAGCCACCTAAGCGAGGAGGCTTGAAGACACATGAGTGTGACCAATTTACCCTTACTGCTACTCCACCAGTATAGAGATCTACACAATATATATATTCTTCCTTCAAGGTCCAGAACTGAACGACAAAGTCTGATTCAAAACGGGAGTGAAGGGAGGAGGCCCCCCCATATTGGCCCGAATGTGCAGTGTTTGAGTCATACATTGTAGGCTCTCCCTCTGTGAGTGAGACCGATTTCATTAACAGCTATATCTTATGATTGTAACACACTCCACTATGATAGTTTTTTGCTTACGATTTCATATATATTGTATCAAACACAACCTTTAAAGTAAAAGATAAGTATTGCATGACTATATTTGTATTACATAGCGGGATGATATCTCTCTACTACAGTGGCAAGAAAAAGTATGTGAACCCTTTGGGATTACGTGGAGTTTTGCATGAATTGGTCATAAAATGTGCTCTGATCTTCATCTAAATCACAACAATTTGAAAAACACAGTCTGCTTAAAATAATACAACACAAACATTACATGTTTTCATGTGTTTATTGAACATAACATGTAAACATTCACAGTGCACGGTTGAAAAAGTATGTGAACCCCTAGCCTAATGACTTCTCCAAGAGCTAATTGGAGCCAGGAGTGAGCCAACCTTGAGTCCAATCAGTGTGATATTATTGGATGTGTTGCTGAAAGCTGTCCTGCCCTTTAAAAACACACACCAGTTTTGGGTTTACTGGTTTCAAGAAGCACTGCCTGATGTGAACCATGCCTCGCAGAAAAGAGCTCTCAGAAGACCTACGATCAAGAATTGTTGACTTGCATGAAGCTGGAAAGGGTTACAAAAGTATCTCCAAAAGCCTTGATGTTCATGTGTCCACGGTAAGACAGACTGTCTACAAATGGAGAACGTTCAGCACTGTTGCTACTCTCCCTAGGTGTGGTCGTCCTGTAAAGATGACTGCAAGAGGAAAGCGCAGAATGCTTAATGAGGTAAAGAAGAATCCTAGAGTGTCAGGTAAAGACTTACAGAAATCTCTGGCACATGCTAACATTTTTGTTGACACATCTACAATAAGGAAAACATTAAACAAAAATGGAGTACATGGGAGGACACCACGGCGGAAGCCATTGCTGTCCAAAAAGAATATTGCAGCACGTTTGAAGTTTGCAAAAGAGCACCTGGATGTTCCACAGCACTACTGGCAAAATATTCTGTGGACAGATGAAACCAAAATTGAGTTGTTTGGAAAAAACACACAACACTATGTGTGGAGAAAAAAAGGCCCAGCACACCAACATCAAAACCTCATTCCCACTGTAAAACATGGCGGAGGGAGCATCATGGTTTGGGGCTGCTTTGCTGCCTCAGGGCCTGGATGGATTGTTGTCATTGATGGAAAAATGAATTCCAGAGTTTATCAAGACATTTTGCAGGAAAACGTAAGACCATCTGTCCGCCAACTGAAGCTCCGCAGAGGATGGGTGATGCACCAGGACAATGACCCAAAGCATACAAGTAATTCAACAAAAGAATGGCTTCAACAAAACAAAATACACCTTCTGGAGTGGCCCAGTCAGAGTTCTGACCTCAACCCGATTGAAATGCTATGGCATGACCTTAAGAGAGCGATTCACACCAGACATCCCAAGAATATTGCTACACTGAAACAGTTTTGTGAAGAGGAGTGGTCCAAAATTACTCCAGATCGTTGTGCAGGTCTGATCTGCAACTACAGGAAACGTTTGGTTGAGGTTATTGCTGCCAAAGGAGGGTCAACCAGTTATTAAGTTCAAAGGTTCACATACTTTTTCCACCCTGCATTGTGAATGTTTACATGTTCTGTTCAATAAAAACATGAAAACATATAATGTTTGTGTTGTATTATTTTAAGCAGACTGTGTTTTTCAAATTGTTGTGACTTAGATGAAGATCAGAGAACATTTTATGACCAATTCATGCAAAACTCCACGTAATCCCAAAGGGTTCACATACTTTTTCTTGCCACTGTACTACTTATAAGTGTGCTTTCCACCAGCTTGGAGAAAGCTAGAGTTTGACAGAGGCACACAGTCGGTGTGCCAGGCGGTCTTTCACAAGTAGCATTGACCATTTCCATAATCGGACTAAATATAGGCTTTTGACTTTTGATCTGCAGTTTGAGAGAAAACCTGGCTTGTCTGAATCTCAGTGGTATGATCCATAGATTGGAGCAGTTTTTGTGATTGCTGGGGCATATAGCCTGAGATAGTATTCTCGGGCATGATTCCCATTTGCCGTATGCATATCTCGTATTCTTTTTAAACTTTTTTTAAGATTTAATGGCATACACACATACATGATATTTCCAAAAGTATCCGCTCACCCATCCAAATAATCAGAATCAGGTGTTCCAATCACTTCCATGGCCACAGGTATATAAAATCAAGCACCTAGGCATGCAGACTGTTTTTACAAACATTTGTGGAAGAATGGGTCGCTCTCAGGGCTCAGTGAATTCCAGCGTGGAACTGTGATAGGATGCCACCTGTGCAACAAATCCAGTCGTGAAATTTCCTCGCTCCTAAATATTCCACAGTCAATTGTCAGCTGTATTATAAGAACGTGGAAGTGTTTGGGAATGACAGCAACTCAGCCACGAAATGGTAGGCCACATAAACTGACGGCGCGGGTTCAGCAGATGCTGAGGCGCATAGTGCGAAGAGGTCGCCAACTTTCTGCAGAGTCAATCGCTACAGACCTCCAAACTTCATGTGGCCTTCAGATTAGCTCAAGAACAGTGCGCAGAGAGCTTCATGGAATGGGTTTCCATGGCCGAGCAGCTGCATCCAAGCCATACATCACCAAGTGCAATGCAAAGCGTCAGATGCAGTGGTGTAAAGCACGTCACCACTGGACTCTAGAGCAGTGGAGACGCGTTCTCTGGAGTGACGAATCGTGCTTCTCCATCTGGCAATCTGATGGACGAGTCTGGGTTTGGTGTGGGGTTGTTTTTTCAGGAGCTGGGCTTGGCCTCTTAGTTCCAGTGAAAGGAACTCTGAATGCTTCAGCATACCAAGACAATTTGGACAATTCCATGCTCCCAACTTTGTGGGAACAGTTTGGAGCTGGCCCCTTCCTCTTCCAACATGACTGTGCACCAGTGCACAAAGCAAGGTCCATAAAGACATGGATGACAGAGTCTGGTGTGGAAGAACTTGACTGGACTACACAGAGTCCTGACCTCAACCCCTTGAGAACACCTTTGGGATGACTTAGAGCAGAGACTGAGAACCAGGCCTTCTCGTCCAACATCAGTGTGTGACCTCACTAATGCGCTTCTGGAAGAATGGTCAAAAATTCCCATAAACACACTCCTAAACCTTGTGGACAGCCTTCCCAGAAGAGTTGAAGCTGTTATAGCTGCAAAGGGTGGACCGACGTCATATTGAACCCTATGGATTAGAAATGGGATGTCACTTAAGTTCATATGCGAGTCAAGGCAGGTGAGCGAATACTTTTGGCAACATAGTGTATATATACATAAAGCGGCAGAGAAGCATTGAGACAAAACTACTGCCATTATTCATCATAGTAAAATATTCCATATTAATACAATACTATCTTTTAGTACCACAAACTATCAGGGTGCTTTGTACCATGATATGGCACTGATATGTGATTGACAGCAAGGTCAACTTATTCAGCTGGCAAATAAAGAGCGCAAATAAATACCGCTAGGTTTCGTTAATTAATATGCTAAAGGGGCTTAGCAGACAAAAATACATATTATATTCTGAATGCTTTTTGTAAGGGAAAAAAAATCATATTATTTTTTGTTTGAGATAACTTAACCGAGGACCCTTACAGAGAATATAAATGGGAAAGCCGCTGTGTGTGGAAATGAACAGAGAGCGTATCTCCCAGCATGGCCACCGGGATTCACATTTTGATACCTGCTGCCTGAGGAAAGACACACACAGTTCACACGTGTAATTGTTGTTTGAATGGTAATTCTGAGACACAACGCAAACTCTTACATTTTCACAGACACATATACGAAGACCACAGGTGTTTCCAGGATGGCCTTAGAGATCTGTAACCATAAGTCCTGTATCTTTTATGGCTTTTCAGATCAGGCTGCCTTCCCTGCCAAGTCTTGTGATCACCGAAGTCAGTGATCAGATATGGAGAACGTTGGTAACAGCAAAGAAAAAGGTGCCGTCAAAATTGCAACTTGAATGGGTCATCCTGCTGGATGGTCATGGACCCCAGAGAGTGGCCAAAATCCTTGTAGAGCATCCAAACAAAAATAGAGGATCCAGGCGTCCAAAAAGCAGTACAATATAGGGGACTATTAATCAAGAACCTGAAATGTTTTTTAATCCAGATTCCAGCTGAAATTCCGCAGGTTCCTATTTAAACGACCTCTTTATTTTACTTCTTTTTGGAGTGCATGGCTTCTCTGTTTATGTTTGAGAACATGTAGAACAGTGACATTGTTATGGCTGAGGAAGGACATAGGATGGACCAAGGATTTAAAAGCCCCAAATCAGAAACTTGATGTAGTTAGGCAGGGCCACCATCAAGGAAGTGACAGCCCATGACATGTTAAGGGGTCCATAGCCTCCAGTTCTCCCACCAAGGACCACTTTTTATCACCTTGCTGGTGCACCAGGAATTTAGCTCACTCACTGTGACATAAGTAAACAAAAGAGGGAGCAACATGTTTTATTTTTAATTGGTTTTCTGAAATGGGCAGTTGAGGGACGGAGGACCAGGTCAGTAAAGTACCCATGATTTCTGATAGCAGCTCTGTAAGTAGGGCACATTATCTAGTTAAGTTTGGGTATATAATGTATTTTCTTCAAGATGGCCTTAGAGGAAAAAGCAAAACCTTTATTTACAGCGATATAGATAAATAGGATTTTAATGTTATTTTTTTATATAAAGTGCCGAGAACATAAAACCACTTGCAAGGTATAATGGCTTACCATCCCCATAATGTCCCCACATGGCGTCATTCTGACTTTACAAGCCATGGCCCGTGCTGTTCTGCTGTCCTAGGCACACCAGTTTTCTGTAGTTCTGTCATCTCGAATGATGCCGAATGTCCATCTTACTTCTCTCCCAGCGGAGCAATGAATTTTGACCCAGAACACCTAACCGTGTGTCATATTGTAGCACTTCTTGCTGTCTTTGCACTAACAGTCTGGCGTCACCACATCAGTACCACGGTCAAATGTTTTGGTGAACTTGGATGACACCAAAATAAGAAGGGCCACCTATACTGTATGTACATTATTTAAACTTGGGTCTGACAGTTGTTCATTGCCCTGTTGTGGTTCTTCACAGTTCCAGTGCGGTCATGCCTTGTCTAGTTCTTCTGTGTACCAACCAGGCTTACTCCTTTGACCAAGGTATTCTCTACTTCCAAGTATACCGATCACATCTTTTCTGCCTTTTTGTGTCACAACCCAGCTATTTTCTGGCCATGTCTATATCAGATATATTGTTACTGACCCGACTACGTTTTCTGACTGTCTCGGTCTTACTGTTTACTGACATGGCTTTGCCTTCAGACTCTGTCATTGTCTGTCTTTCCATCGTACCCAGCCCTAATAAGGACTGGTATTCTTTGTCTGGGTTTTCCTATACCAGAACGCGACACATTAATAGTCCAGCCATGGAAATCGAGTTCCTCGGTCCATATCTCCTCATTTTTAGGTTTAACCAGTTTAGGAGCTGGTGCTGGTCCCAGTTTCCCCCAGCTGATCATGGGGCAGGTGCAAAGTCCGGCAGCGTCCATAGGACTCCATGGAGGATCATGCTGCCGGGTCACATGACCAGCAGGATCTCACCTATCGTGAGATCCTGCTGTTCGGTGGAGTGATCGTGGAGGGAGACGGGGACTTTCTTCCCCAGTCTCCCTCTGCTCCCGGTGGCCAGAAGCAGCAGATCGGGCCACCGTTCCTGTCGCGGGATGAGAGGTATGTGATTTTTGGGGGGTTTTGAGCTGCAGGTAACAGATTCTGCAGCAGCGCAATCCATTACCTGCACCTCTGAGCTGGTGGTAACTTTTTCGTTAGCGCCAGCTCTTAGGATCACTTGGTCCTGACGCTAGTTACTAACACTAGTTAATCTGTGCTTTCACTTTGCGCTCCCCATGTTAGGTATAGGGAGCGCAAAGTACAGTAAACTCGCGCTACGAATCGCAAACTTAACCAGCGCTAATGAGTTTTTTAACCCTATAGCGATTCGCAGGCGATCTGGCTGCAGCGCTATGACCTCCTTTAAGTAAGCGCTAACGCTGGCATTAGTGTTAGCTTGAAGGAGGTGATAGAGCCCTACGAATCCATATTGTTTCATGAAATCTAACATGCGTGTTGATCAGAAATATATATTTTTCCGTTTGTGAATGTCAAAGAAAATATATATTTTTAACTGATTGATTTATTTTTTATTGTAGAATTATAAACCGTTGCAGAAATAACACCCACATTCCATACTCGGTGACATTATCTGGGCAACAACAGAAGCCGGCCTAAAAAAACTGGAAAAAGTCACACGGATTAAACCGTCAAGCAGCCGTAAACCGTGAGAGGCATATGACATGACATGGCATGTGATATCACTGAGCAAAGCGCCACCTAGTGGACAGAGAAAAGCCACAAAGTAGAAAACAAAAATACAAAACATGTAAACTGAGCGAATGTTTTAACTCCTTAATGCCAGGTGGGTGGCACCCATGCTAGCGGGGCTTACCAGTATACTGCGCTGCGGTGGGCCTTTCCTTTGCGCCGCCCAGGCAGCTGACGTGTGACAAGCGTCGGTGACTGTAGGGGGAGGAGTTTGAGCGATAACGTTTTTTTTTTATTGTAACACAGTGTTTATTACAAGTTTTGAGAGACAAAAACAGTAATAACAGTACGAAAGAAAGCAATTGAGGAAGTGCCTCAATCAGCTGATGAGAACAATGTACATGTCAGTCAAAAATCGTAGATGACAGCAGGTAAAACATATGGTGCGAAGTATAAAATGAAAAGGTAGCCAAGGCAGCAAATAGCAGAAGAAATTATACAGCGTTAAGGAAATAGGGAGGAATAGTGTCAACACACTTTGGGGCACCATGTAAAGGTGAAGCGGGCGGGTCACTTGTGGAATACCAGGGGGGTCTCATGAGGGAAGATGAGCGGTACGTCCATGTGATAGCGTTTTCTAGCACAAACGTACTGTACTTTGCACTCCCCTATACCAGGGAAGCGCAAAGAGTAATTAGCGTTAGGATTGCAAAGTCGTAAAGCTAGTTACTGCACTGCTGTTGTAACTAAAAAGTTAACCACAGCTCTAAGATGGTGCTAACTGATTCCTCCACTTGACTGTAAGGTGAGAGTGCTGGACTACAAGGTGAGAGTGATGGACTACAAGGTGAGAGTGATGGACTGCGAGATGAGAGTGATGGACTGCAAGGTGAGAGTGATGGACTACAAGGTGAGAGTGATGGGCTGCAAGGTGAGAGTGATGGACTACAAGGTGAGAGTGATGGGCTGCGAGGTGAGAGTGATGGGCTGCGAGGTGAGAGTGATGGACTGCAAGGTGAGAGTGATGGACTGCAAGGTGAGAGTGAGGCAGTGAGATGTATTAGTTAGTGGGACGTTGGTTTGCCTGAATAGGAATGTCTTAAGGGAGCGTTTGAAGGAAGGGAAACTAGGGGAAAGTCTGACCGTACGAGGGAGAGCGTTCCAGAGGATGGGGGCTGCGCGTGAGAAATCCTGCAGTGTATCATGGGAAGAGGTGATGCGGGGAGAAGCTAGGCGCAGGTCACTGTTTGACCTTAGGGAGCGGGCTGGGGTGTATTTGGTGATTAGTGAGGACAGGTAGTGGGGCGCTGAGTTAGTGAGAGCTTTGTAGGTCAGGGTAAGGACTTTGAATTTTGAGTCCGTTGGACTCCAGGAGGTGATACCCGTGGCGGCACTTCAGCGCTGCCGCAAGTATCCAGGAGGTTAGCGCTGTGTTACGGGTCAGGCTGCTGAACCAGCGACTACCCGGTGATATGGTGCTAGAACGGGGATGCTAAAGGGAAAGATGCAGGCGCAGGTTTTTCCTGTTAGCGTCCCCATTTCAGCAAGAGGCAGGAGGCCTTTTATGTTTTTAGAAAGGGACATTTCTACAATAAGATCTGGCAGTTGTTAAGTAAAACATTAATTATTGGATTATGATTCAATTCACCAAGAGATCACCACGCTTGGTTATAGTCTATACACACATATGGTGATACACAACGTTTGGTGTATTTCTGATAAGCAATTGTTGTGTATTAGAGGATGACGCATAATCATCTCATGGTTTATAAAGAGGAAAACAACTGGCTACTATTTTAGAATATCTAAATCACATTATTTGTTTCTAAATATATAAATACATTTCATATACATATGTGGAATAGAAAAAGATAGAATGTATTTTTATATATATATATATATATATATATACATTTCACATATCTATGTAAAATGGAAAAAACGGAATGTGCGTGTGTGTGTAAAAAATTATTTTATATATATATACACAGTATAATACTCAATTCCTAGAAATATCAGAATAGAGAAGATAAAAAAATGCCATTGCAGTTGGTTATTCTAGGAGCCTGACAATCAGAACTGGGGATGGAGCAGGAATAGTGAAGATCTCTTGAATCTAAAATAACTACATGCATAGAGCACATTAAACTATCACTGCAATAAGAGTTATTAAAGTTGAGGTTGAGGCTGACGTGCCGTGACTCGGAATGATCCAACCTAAGCAATGGAATTGTGTCTGCATCATGTGTGGGAGAAAGTGCATCCAGGTATGTATTTGGGCTTGGTATTGCCCTAATTGATGCAAATTCTGCTGCCCAACCCATCATCCAATATCCCCTTAGAGGCTTAGAGGGGATCTGATAACTTTATCTAAATATATACGGGGCCTTAGAGGGGATCTGATAACTTTATATAAATATATACGGGGCCTTAGAGGGGATCTGATAACCTTATATAAATATATACGGGGCCTTAGAGGGGATCTGATAACCTTATATAAATATATACGGGGCCTTATAGGGGATCTGATAACTTTATCTAAATATATACGGGGCCTTAGAGGGGATCTGATAACTTTATCTAAATATATACGGGGCCTTAGAGGGGATCTGATAACTTTATATAAATATATACGGGGCCTTAGAGGGGATCTGATAACTTTATATAAATATATACGGGGCCTTAGAGGGGATCTGATAACTTTATCTAAATATATACGGGGCCTTAGAGGGGATCTGATAACTTTATATAAATATATACGGGGCCTTAGAGGGGATCTGATAACTTTATATAAATATATACGGGGCCTTAGAGGGGATCTGATAACTTTATATAAATATATACGGGGCCTTAGAGGGGATCTGATAACTTTATATAAATATATACAGGGCCTTAGAGAGGATCTGATAACTTTATATAAATATATACGGGGCCTTAGAGGGGATCTGATTACTTTATATAAATATATACGGGGTCATTATAAACCATTGTCTGTGAACCTATTCATTAACAGGTCTATACACAGGACACGAGGTCACCCATTTAGACTGGAAGAAAGGAAATTCAGCCTAAAGCATAGAAAGCGTTATTTTACAGTGAGAACAATAAAGCTGTGGAATTCTCTGCCTGTTGAGGTGGTTGGGTCAGAGTCTGTAGAGACTTTTAAATGACTGGATGACTTCCTGCAGACACAGAATATTAAGGGTTACAATATTTAATATGTGGGTAAAAGCTTCTTGATCCAAGGAGAAATCTGACGCCATTCTGGGGTCAAGAAGGAATTTTTCCCCAGTGTGTTGCATATTGGCGAGCGCTTCAGACTGGGTTTTTTGCCTTCGTTTGGATCAACAGCAGTAGGTGACGTGTGAAAGGCTGAACTCGATGGGCGCATGTCTTTTTTCGACCTGTGTAACTATTTATTTAACTATGTAGTGTGCCTGCCTATGAGTTGTCTTTATAATATTATCTCTAGACACAGACTTTTTCAGTATTACATTAAGAGACAGTTTTAGAGATAATTAATCCCAAGTAAAGAATCAAATATGTGGGTCTCTCTCATTATGCAACCCCCCCGCAAATTAAACAAATAATTAATTGAAGGCTCACACAACTCTCTTACATGGAGTATGTGAATGTAAGCGTGTATTTGCATGGAATGTTCTGTTTACTACAGATAAACAATAGTCCGTTATTAGTTATTTTCATTCATTCTTATATTGGATCCTTTACTCAATAATCCTTTACTCATAATGCATAAAGTGTGATTTACAATTTTTATAAAATATTTTATTCTTGAAAATAGAAAAAAAAAGTACATTATAAACGTGATTATACAGAATAATGGCAAAAAATAGTTTTTATTCCCTAGAAAAAGAATTGTAGAATATACGTATTTATCGTCATCCTAAAATGTCTTGTTTTCACATATTATTTTTTAACCCTTTGGCGCATTGATCCGTGCCACAGACATCTGGTCACATGAATGTGAATAAGCAACCTGTAATTAAGATATAAAGGTCAATCCCTTTTTATTTAAACATTTTCACGCTGAAGTAAACTTTAACATATACAAAATGGCTTTATTTTGCAATGAAAGCATGTTAGCTTTTAACCTTGTAAACAATCATTGCACATCCTGATAACATCACAATTTTCCTTTCACACAGAGAGTAGCAGGTGATGGTCCTAACGAGTAACCAGACTATATTCTGTCAGTGTTACAGTTCCTGTTAGTGTTTCTAGTTAACATTGTGTGTATTTCTGTGTGTGACTGCCTGTAGGTCTCCCTCGTGAAAAAAAATGTAATTGAAAAAAATAAGTGAAAAATAAGAAAATAAATAAATAAAAGTTCTGTTTTCATAACACACTCTTTTAAAACTAATCTAAGAAGTGTAAAAATGTAATAAACAAAACTCTGGGAACCAGTCCATGTTGTGTAGACATGTGCATGGGAAAAAAATGTTGGTTTGTACATCTCAAACAGAACCTGCATTATCAGCATACGGGCAGAAATTACCATTTTGTCAGATACAAATGGTCAGATCTCCTGGTTATGAGTGTTTGTAGTGATCATAATGAGATTATTAGCAATGCAGCTTACAAAAAATACCAATATCTGTATGTGCTGCATAATGCCTGTGTATGGGAATTACAGTAACACCTTGTATCTGTATGTGCTGCATAATGCCTGTGTATGGGAATTACAGTAACACCTTGTATCTGTATGTGCTGCATAATGCCTGTGTATGGGAATTACAGTAACACCTTGTATCTGTATGTGCTGCATAATGCCTGTGTATGGAAATTACAGTAACACCTTGTATCTGTATGTGCTGCATAATGCCTGTGTATGGAAATTACAGTAACACCTTGTATCTGTATGTGCTGCATAATGCCTGTGTATGGAAATTACAGTAACACCTTGTATCTGTATGTGCTGCATAATGACTGTGTATGGAATTACAGTAACACCTTGTATCTGTATGTGCTGCATAATGCCTGTGTATGGAAATTACAGTAACACCATGTATCTGTATGTGCTGCATAATGCCTGTGTATGGAAATTACAGTAACACCTTGTATCTGTATGTGCTGCATAATGCCTGTGTATGGAAATTACAGTAACACCTTGTATCTGTATGTGCTGCATAATGCCTGTGTATGGAAATTACAGTAACACCTTGTATCTGTATGTGCTGCATAATGCCTGTGTATGGGAATTACAGTAACACCTTGTATCTGTATGTGCTGCATAATGCCTGTGTATGGAAATTACAGTAACACCTTGAATCTGTATGTGCTGCATAATGCCTGTGTGTGGAAATTACAGTAACACCTTGTATCTGTATGTGCTGCATAATGCCTGTGTGTGGAAATTACAGTAACACCGTGTATCTGTATGTGCTGCATAATGCCTGTGTATGGGAATTACAGTAACACCTTGTATCTGTATGTGCCGCATAATGCCTGTGTATGGAAATTACAGTAACACCTTGTATCTGTATGTGCTGCATAATGCCTGTGTATGGGAATTACAGTAACACCCTGTATCTGTATGTGCTGCATAATGCCTGTGTATGGAAATTACAGTAACACCTTGTATCTGTATGTGCTGCATAATGCCTGTGTATGGGAATTACAGTAACACCTTGTATCTGTATGTGCCGCATAATGCCTGTGTATGGGAATTACAGTAACAACTTGTATCTGTATGTGCTGCATAATGCCTGTGTATGGAAATTACAGTAACACCTTGTATCTGTATGTGCTGCATAATGCCTGTGTATGGGAATTACAGCAACACTTTATATCTGTAACTATGTGCTGCATAATGCCTGTGTATGGAAATTACAGTAACACCTTGTATCTGTATGTGCTGCATAATGCCTGTGTATGGAAATTACAGTAACACCTTGTATCTGTATGTGCTGCATAATGCCTGTGTATGGGAATTACAGTAACACCTTGTATCTGTATGTGCTGCATAATGCCTGTGTATGGGAATTACAGTAACACCTTGTATCTGTATGTGCTGCATAATGCCTGTGTATGGGAATTACAGCAACACCTTATATCTGTAACTATGTGCTGCATAATGCCTGTGTATGGAAATTACAGTAACACCTTGTATCTGTATGTGCTGCATAATGCCTGTATATGGAAATTACAGTAACACCTTGTATCTGTATGTGCTGCATAATGGCTGTGTATGGAAATTACAGTAACACCTTGTATCTGTATGTGTCATAATGTCTGTGCATGATCATTACAGTATCGGTACTGTAAAGGGATATTCATTCATTATAGTCCCCCTGAATCATATCTCTGTACAGCAGTGAGTGTACACTGCTCCCCACAACTCTTCCTGTATTCTGCCCTCTACCTGGCTGTTGTAATGCAGCAGTAAAGTTTGCAGCTCGTCTTTTTTTTTTTTTTTACAATGAAGGGCTGCTCCTTTCAGATTATTTGCAATAATGTAGAATTTCAGAAGAGAGACCTAAATATGATTTTTTTTCCCCACGAAGGCCATCAATCTTGCATTTAAAAGTTATGCAAATGGGGCTTTGTTGCTAATTTAAATTTTCAATATTTTTCAATGGAGATTTAAGCACATTGTTACCGCTCAACTAACTTTTTATTTAATGCAACCCTCACCCATTGGCAGCAGGTGAAGAGTAAAATCAGCTGCTCACTCAGTACACGCACACAAACATTAATCCACGGCCGCTTAGTGGAATGCTTATTATTGCTTATTATATGGTCCCCCTGAAGCCTCTATCTGCTGGATTCAGTATTTTGGAAGGTTCAGAGACTATCAGGGTTATTCAGAGATAGATGAAAATCAGGAGAAGTGGCTGGTGAAGAGAACAATTCTAGACCAAGTAGCAGATTTGGAAAGTGAGATAAATGGGAGAATTTTTCTGGTTTGGCTATTTTGACCTCGAATTTTCAATTCTCCAGTCGTTCTCCTGGGTTTCACCTTTCTTTGAATAGGCCTGAAAGTGACCAGGCACCAGCGATGCAGGAAAGGGAGAGCTATCGCAACTAGAGAGGGGACAGAGGGTGAGACCAGCACAGAGGGGGGACTGTCAGTGTGGTTGGAGGGTCAAAGCCAAGACACAGGTAGGTGCTTTGCCTTGATGTGACTGGGCAGTTTCCCTCCATATGGGAAACTGTTCCCATTTCCATATGTTTGATCAGAACTCCAGCTCCACTGTCACTCTACGGAGCTTGTTGGAGAGTGGGGGCAGATATAGGGCACCTCCTTCACCCTCCAAGAGCCGGCCCTGTCCCCTGGTCTGTCGGTTGGAGGGTAAATAAATAACAGGGACTAACTAACATCCTCTCTATACCCCATCTGTCAGGATAAATTAGAAAAAAGCCTACCTGCTCTGCACTCAACCCCTAGTAATACGGGGCAGGATTTGGGGGTAGAGATCTGCAAAGGTATATTTCCATTCTGATTTAAATTTAAATTCAATGTCCCTGTAGATTGTACTTAATGATGAAATGACACAAATCGCGCAAACAAAAAATATCCAGTTCTTTTCATTTAGTTCATTTCTGAAGAAGTCCTTTTGTTGATTTGTGTTTTGGATGAATTGCTGGATCGCCCGCAATGCGTATGAAAACAGATGTCCATGTCTAGTGTTCTGTTTCTAGTGTTCCGTAATTGTGTAGCTGTTAATGCATTCAGTCTCCAAATCTACATTTCTAAAAAAAATCAAAACACAAAACCATGAAAAGAAAAGAATAAACATTGGGTACTACCACAAGCACTAAATATAATCCAACAATGAGTGACAAAGCAAACGGTTCAGGGACAAAATGTTCAATTTGTTCAGTAGGACTACAACAATGAAAGCGATAAAATGAATGGCAAGAGATACTTTCTATTTCTAAAATCACTCGGATAACAATTCCCACAATTTATTTTTGTTGTTTTAACTAGAAATATTCCTGCAAGAGAAGTTGTAATATTTTCCATGTGGGACACAACATACAAGTCAATAATTACCATTTTTTTCCCAATGCTTTCTTGCACGCTTCTAACCCCTTCACTACCAAGTGATTTTCCAAAAAAACATTGTCAGAAACCAGTGTTTTTTTTGGAAATTTATTTTTAATTAATTATACATTAATACATTATTATTATTACTGTAAATAACCTATCTGGCCAGTAGATGGCGCCATCTACTGCCAAACTGAGTTTTGAGCAGCAGATCTATGTTTTTTTTTCCCTGCATTGACTGCTGAAAGCCCGATATTTCAGAGCTTTCATCGGCTGATTTTACAGTTTTAGGTCTTTGGGCATTATGCCCACAGGGCTAAAACTTTGGAGGCACTCCCTGCAGCCCAAAAGCAAATGATATTTGTTTGCAGCAAACTAATTTCATTTGCTTTTTGGCTGCAGATCAGCATATCGAGATATCACGATATCGGGGCTCCAGATGGTGCCTTTGAAGCCAGAGATATTTTTTTTTCAAATATAACGTTTTTATTGTTTTCAGAAAACAAGGGAGGGGGTACAAAAAAGAAAAATGGGGGAAGGGGGATTGCAATCAATAGGTGAATACAGTACGACTGACATAGGAGTACAAAGGAACACACATTAGCAATGTTCTAGTACAAAATTATATCAAAGCCAGAGATATTTCAATATCGAAGGGGTTAATGTATGATGTATATTTGACTCTTCAGGCATGACACCCGTGCCACGACAACAGTTTTTACAAGTGAATATCTGTGTGACACGGAGATATTCACTTGCTGCAGAACGGAGCCCCAGCTGCAAAAGCTCCTTTTGGCCACAAGATGGTGACCTCTGCCTGCCAAATAGGACTAGTACAGTACATCATGCATTAACTATATATTGGAACTATTCCCACTTTATAATTAATGAACAATGCTTTTTCAAACTTGGTAGTGAATGGGTAAAATGATTAAAATGAAATAAATAATAAAATAATCATTGACCATTTTTTAAATTCTCTGAATCCTTTTTTTTTTGATAATTCAATAAAAAATAAATATTTTTATGAGTGTCTGAAATCACTCAGCATCATCCTCGGCTTGTCTCATATTTCACCTTTCTTCTTACTTGGATGACCAAGATCCAAATCCAGAGAAAGCAGGAGGTCACCACAGTGATTGGAACATTGAGTTGAACACCTCACTCTTAGCTGTTGGTGTATGGTGCGAGGGGTTAACTTCCATGGTATTACATAAAATTCTAGGGGCTAAATTACATTCTTCATGCAATAATCTTTGCGCCAAGCGTTAAAGTTTTGCGTGCGCAAATCACCGTTGGAATTACAATCCTCGCTCGTTTTTTCATCCGCCGATCAATTGCGCGCTCAAACAGGATGCGCCCAAATGCACGCGCAGTATTGTCTCGCGCAAAAATCTTTTTCGCGAGCAGTCTTTTTTCGAGATTCAGCCAATCAGAATTAGGAGCCACACCTGTCTCACGTTAACAAATTGCTTCTGCCACTGTCAATCTGAGCATATATGCTGCAGCAATAATACATGCACACACAACTTCATCCATTGTATTGGTTTGGTATGAGTTGAATGGGCCACTGTGCTTTGGTGCATTCCTTTTTATGGGCTTGGATATTTGGATTCGGCCAGGTTGTTCAGATTTGCCGTTAGCACCAGCTTTTAGGAGTTGCTAAAATTATGCGCGCAAAGGCTATGCGGTAATTACCGCGAATAGATTGTAATACCATCCTCGTACCAGCGCACACAATGTTAAGTATAGGATGCGCGAAGTACAGTAAGCTCGCGCAGGGTTCACGCAGGTTCACCCGTGGTAGACGATTGCGTGCGGTTGTTGCGCTGACTATTATTATTTATTCAAAGAGTTATTAGGGTTATTCAAAAAAAAGACAACGCACGTTTGACTTTTTGTTCTCTTCAATTCTGTGCGATTTGGCGATCCCATTTCGGCGACCCTGCGATGTATTCAGCAAGCATCACAGGGCCGTCGTAGTGCAGGGAAAAGCCACCGCAAACCAGCCGAAAACGAGGGCGAACGCACACCGAAACCCGCAAAAACATCTGGATTAACCTGCCGAAGATGCCAGAGAAACCCGAGCAGGAGCCGATGACAGCACAGAGCAGCCGCCGGAAAAAGCCGACACCGCAGACGAAGGAGGTGAAGAAAAAAAAAAAAACAGTACGCTTGAATGTTTGAAAAGTGAAACGCTGTTTTCAAAGAAACTACTGAGCGAAAATGTCTGAAATTTACATATAGTATCCAATGAATGATAAAAAAAAGGCTGTTACAGAAAAAAGAAAAATTAAAACAAAAACGGAAAAGAAAATGTTTGCAAAAAATCCAAAAATGCCTAAAAGGTCTTAAAAAAATCTAAAAATAAAAGACTTTTTACTGCAGAATATTATAATCAACGGTTTATTAGATATTGAATTAAAACGGGAATATTTTTAACATTGAAGTCTATGGGATTCGCCTGAATAAACCTGCCGAATTAAACCACCGAACAGCAGGGCAATTCGGCAACTTTTTACTACTGGTTTTTGTTCTCTGAATAGCCGAAGCAGTGCTTCTCTATGGGGATTTCACTGCCCTCGAACAGGCACCGAACAGGCACCTTATGTGCAGGCAATTCCCCAGGATTTGGCGAATTGCCTGCTCTCTGGATAGCTGCATGGCCAGGAAAGGTAACCGAATGCTGAAATTCAGCGTTCGGTTACCTTTCGGCCCCAATTCGGAGCGCTTTGAATAACCCTGTATGTAATACGGGATTCGGCGCAAATGGTTTTACCCCACGCGTTAATGATTATTTGCGCCGGCGCAAACGTTTGCATGAAGATTGTAATTTAGCCATAAATAAATTTGATATGATTGTAAGTGAAGATGTAAGCTATGTCAGATCACACATGGAACATATTTCGGCTGGTATACAATCCAAATTAACAGGCAACATAATTATATTTTCTTTGCTTAGCAAGTGAAAAAAATATCTAAATGAAAGTATTGTTTTGTAATAAATCATTCCCTTTCTCAGTTATTCAGATGCAAAGTATTGTACAGGTTGTGTAAAAAAATAGAAAGTTTTTTATTTTCATACATTCAGTTTTTATGATCCCCCAAACTATAAAGAAATATTTAATTAAACGTCATTATTTTAATAAAATATTGATTTCTAAGAAGCAAAACATGGAAAAAAAATGAATGGTTTTGCTAAAATATATCTGCCAAATATAATGCAATGCAACTGGAAAAAGGGGGAAAAAATAGTTTGTTTTTTTTACTTATAAATTTTACGTATATTCAATGTGGTTCATCTCACAGTAGATTTAGACAGTGTTTGTTTTTAACTGGTCATTGTTATTTAAAGCTGGAGAGGGCTTGCTCTTTGGACATTCAGTTCCCCCTTTAGATATTTCCTGAAAGAAGAGTCGTGGCATCCACAGTGACATGAGAATCCGTTTGTATTCCCTTCGGAAATTCTGATTAAGTAGTCCATATATCACTGCATTAAGGCAACTGTTAAAATAAGCCATGAAGTAGCTCAGTACAAACAGCCACTCTGGAATATTGGGAGCTACCTTGGACGGGTTGATGGCCACCGCCAGGCCAATGAGGTTCAGGGGAGCCCAGCAGACGGCAAATATCACGAACACGACGAACATTGTGAGAAAGTTTCTGAAATCGCTTTGCTTCATCCTTGGCTTGGTCTCCGATTTCACCTTTCTTCTGACTTGGATGACCAAGATCCAAATCCGGAGATAACAGAAGGTCACCACAGTGATTGGAACGATGAAATGGATAACCACCACGGTTATGGTGTAGGACGAGCTCGCTGTTTGGACGAATGTGCATGAGTAGATCCGGGGATCGTACTCCAGAGACCCAATAAAAAAGTTTGGAATGGTTGCCAGCACAGTTAGGGCCCAGATCAAGCAGACATAAAACATTGTATTCCATGCGCTGAAGAGTTTGTCGTAGACGAAGC
The DNA here is from genome assembly GCA_009667805.1 of Leptobrachium leishanense. Lineage (NCBI taxonomy): Eukaryota > Metazoa > Chordata > Amphibia > Anura > Megophryidae > Leptobrachium > Leptobrachium leishanense. The sequence goes on along the minus strand of CM019064.1, from coordinate 428,241,534 downwards.
TATGGCAGATGTAGCAGTATCTGTTGATGGCTATTCCGGTGATGTTGAAGATAGATCCAATCACGCTGAGGCCCATGACGAAACCGCTCACTCGGCAATGCGTGTCTCCGAGGACCCATCCATTTTTAAAAATAGCTACAAGGACTAATGGGTAGGGATACAAGGCCACCACAAGGTCTGCAAATGCCAAGCTTACTACAAAGGCGTTACCTAAAAGACAAGAAAAACACAAGAAGGGTGAATGATGAGCTTTTAGGACATGATTTTATTCAAGCGAACGACAACAGCACAGGCCACGAGCTTCTAAATACAGATCATAGAGAAGGTTACGTGTTAGTCTTTCTCTTGGTTGCGCAGGAGATGAAACGCAACTGGTATCAAAGACAACCGTTTGAAGTATTTCATGCCTTCCATTTACACTTGACATAGAACATTTTGGAATGAAAAGAACAAGTGATTCAAAGACTTGTTGGTGAAAAGGCGATCAAGCAAATTATTTCAGAGTGACCCTCAGGTCACGTTTAGATCTGAATTTCTAAGTATGCGATGAAATGCGGAGTTGATTTTTTAATTCATCAAGAATCTGTTTACTTATGGAACGTGTTCGTATTTTTTATTCCTCGTAATGCAGATGCGTGTTCTGTGTCAATAATGTGTAGCTCGCATAACTAGGGCCCTTCTGCTACATTATGTTGGAATGGAGCATTTTTAATGGGAAGCATAGACTAGGGGATGATGAGGTAAACATCATTGGGCACCAAGGCAGGTCTTGGAAATGACCCCTTGTGTCAAAGATGCAAGGGTACTACAGGGGGACAAAAGTTACAGGTGTAGCATTGCCCTTGGAGAGAACATGTTCCAGTCTGCCAAATGAAGTTAGAGATAGACCTCTCGATCACGGTTTCTCAACTCCAGTCCTTGGGACCCATTACAGGCCAGATTTTAAGGCTCACCTTGGGGAAAAGCAAACTGATCCTGCAATCACTGAGCAGCTAATTATATCACCTGTACTGTGCTTCAGATATCTGGAAAACCCTGGTCCGTATTGGGTTCTGAGGACTGGAGTTGAGAAACACTGCCTAGATCACTATTTCTCAACCCTGGTCATCAAGTTCCCCCAAAAGGCCAGTTTTTCCAGATATCTGAAGCACAGCACAGGTGAAATGATTTGCTGCTCAGTGATTGCAGGATTCAGTCTTCTTTTCCCCACAGGAATCCTTAAAACCTGGCCTGTGACGGGTCTTGAGAACCAGGGTTGGGAAACACTGCTCTAGAACTTTATTGTGATAGTAGTCGACTCACCAGGAATCTAGAAATCGAGACGGATGGGACCAGTCATACTTGTGACTCTGAGACCCTGGCTGATATATGACTTATTTACAATATTATTTTGTTAAGGCTAGGGTCAGACTAACGCATTTTTCACGTTGTCCGTGAAAATGTGCGTTCGAAGAATGGACGTATTTTTTCACGGAATACGCAATAGCGGTCATACTATGCGCAGTTTCATCCGTGATTTTGTACGGATCATCAATAAAACACTTCTTGCATCTGGACGTTATGTTGGCCGGACATTAGCAGCGTCTGATGTCTCCAATTCACGCACACACGCCGCTAGCGGACGCAGCGCACTCTGTACGTCAGTACTAGTGGTTTAACGTTCTCGAAAAAATGCGTTCATTTTCCACTTGCGTTGCGCAGCCGGACTTTTGTGCGACCGTACTTCGTATATTGGCCGTCATTGCCCGTCATTTGCTGCTAGTGCGGCCGTGATTAAGTGCGCCAGAACGCGCGTTCACACTGCCTCAGTCTGACCCTAGCCTTAGGGGGCTATGGGTGAAACATAAACTTAGGAAATGTTGACTGGACACTAGTATGAGACCAGGACAACACAAGAGAGCAAGGGGTTATTCAGAGAGAGGTGAAAACCAGGAGAGCTGGCAGGAGAAGAGAACATTCTAGACCAAATAACTGATTTGGAAACTGCGATAAATGGGAGAATTTTTCTGGTTTGGCTATTTTGACCTAGAATTTTCACTTCTCCAGTCATTCTCCTATTTTCACCTCTCTCTGAATAACCCTGGCAGTGAAAGGAAAAATGTATCCACATACAGAGCTATATGTAGGTTTGTTTGCTTTATTAATGTAAGCGTTACTCACTAAACCAGACAATATTAGGAACGTCGTGAAACAGATGGTAAGCGCCACACAACACGCCGTGATCACCCCAACTCCAATGCTACACCAGCAAATAGTGGTTAAAATTATGGCCCCAGAACGCGTTTCGCTGCTGTAAAGCAGCTTCCTCAGCTGGTTGAGGTCCTTTACAGCAGCGAAACGCGTTCTGGGGCCATAATTTTATGGTTTATCTTTTAATTTGTTTTATTAAAACCTTTTTAAAGACCACAATTCCTGTTCCAGATTGGTTTTTATTTGGATTTTTTTCCATAAAAAATCCATGGGCGATTCGATCTGAGCTCTGGAAGCTCCACCTTACGTAAGTCTCCAATCGGCAGAAAAAAAGCACTGTACCCTTTATTTAAGAGATTTACACTAGGAAAGCTTGTATTTCCCACTTTTTCTCCATGTTTCCAAAATTCCACGGTGTTTAAAGAGAACTTCCATGCCTAAGGTGGGGGTCACCTGCCAATAGGGAGGAAGAAAATCACCCAGAGGCAATTTCCCACTCTGAGCCGGTGCCAGGGCTCCACATTTGTGAGTGGTACTACCTTACAGTATACTGATGAATATAGTTTTTACAGTTTAGCACTATGATATTTTATATATGCTTCTTCCACATAACCACATGATGTGTTGCGGATCTACATGAGACATCCAGACTCCAGAGCATCTTTTGCGCTCACCAATTACGTTCTATATTGTTAATATTAGGAACGTACCTATGAGTTACAGATATGAACAAAACACTCGACTTTCCAACCCAAAAAAATGCAATTTCCCTATCAATTCCTGACATTTTCCCATGTTATTAAACCATCAAGAACTGAGCTGAGAAACTGTGAAAACTTAATTAGCAATTATTTGCTGTTTTAATATCAATCCCCAGCATCTTCGCGTGCATTCCATATCTCATGTTACATTTGTATTAGGCTTTGTATTTTCTTTCATTGTGTTTAATTTTTAGTCTCTAGGCTAGAGTGTATTGTGAAAGGAAGGCCGGTTGTTACATTCTATCAATACCTGTAGTTTATACATGAATTTTCCTTTTAAATCCTTTAAATATAACCACCTTCTCTATTCATCACGGTAATCAAACCAATTATCAGCGCAGGCATACAGAGAAAAATGAGGGGACATAGAAGGTTATCAGTAAAAGGAATATGCAAAATAAATAACGCACAAATATATTTAAAGGGGGAGTTTTTCGATAATTGGACATTAATCTTCACACAGAATGGATATTTTTTTCAATATTTTTAGTGTTTATTTGTGAAGAATTGGCATTATAATGTCTTTGTAAGTATAGAGGGGATTTTTTTAGACTGAAGGTCCGATTACCTGTGCATCTGAGCCTAAAATGTACGTGCCTACTGCCTAGTGAGATGGTGTTTAGGAATTGCGGACCTGTCAACTTTGAGAATAATTTCATACAGGGTTATTATGGTTATTCAGAGAGCACTGTAATGTCACCGTCATTTCGGTGCTCTCCCGTTTGCCGCATTTCGGCGAGCTAAATCCGCCGACCCTGCTGTGAATTCAGCATTCACCGCAGGGTCGCCGAAGTGCGCTGAATCGACAAATGGAAAAACGGACGCAAATCTGCCGAATCTATTCGAAAATCCCAAAATGCACCTGCCGATCCGCCGAATAGACCGCCAAATAGATCCGAAAATATCCAGCAACACACCGAACAGAACACAGACCAGCCGCCGAAAAAAGCCAACAAGTCGCCGAATAAAGGTAGAAAAAAACAAAACACTGCAACCTTTAAAAGGTGTCTGTTTTAAAAATACTGCATGAAAATGCCTGCTAATAATATCTAAGGTCCTATGAATAATAATAAAAAGGTCCGTTACAGAAAAAAACTTGCCATCTTAAAGAAAAATTCAAGCAAAAATTTCACCGAAAAATCCTAAAAAATAAAGAGAAATTGATTTTGAAAAGAGATTTGCTGCAAATGAAAAGAATAAATGGTTGAATAAATATTTGGGTAAAATTTTGAATTTGAAACCTATGGGATTCGCCTGATTAAACCTGTCGAATGAAACCACCGACAATCCGGGCATTTCACTGACATTTCGGTGCTGTTCGGCATCTCTGAATAGGTTAACCATTAATTCTCTATGGGGGATTTCACTGCCGCCGAGCAGAACCGTATTTTGTTGGCAATTCGCCAATATTTGTCGAATTGCCAGCCTTTTGAATAGCCGAATGGCCACAAAATTGCCCCGTACGAGGAAATTCACTGTCCGGTGCAATTTCGTGGCCAATTCGGTGCTCTTTGAATAACCACTACAGTGTACACTAGCACAGGGGTCAGCAACCTTGACCCTCCAGATGTTTTGGAACTACATCTCCCATGATGCACAGCCACTCATTAGGTTGGCGGAGACTTCTTGGAAATGTAGCTCCAGAATAACTGGATGGCCAAGGTTGCTGACCCCTGCACTAGCAGGCAGCATCAGAAATCTTGAGGTTCCTTAATAAACCACTGGTTGGGACCCCCTCCCCTCAGCTGCCCGTATGAGTAAGCTAATTAAAAATAAAACATTTTGCCTGCCCTCCTGCTTACCTGATTTAATAGGGAATGGACTTCATCTCTGGAGGTCCAGCAAAGGGATAAAAAGGGTTCCCTGGTGGGAGACCACACGATCGGCACCTCTGCCTGGTGCAGACCATATCAGTCTCATTACCAACCTCAGTTGCAGTGACCCACTGGGAAATTTGTTGTTCTCTTGGTGGGCCAAGGGTCCTCTGGAGCCACATGGCTCCTGTACATATCAAGGACTGTCGCCCCTCTGATAGCTGCCCATTACAGTAGACTTATTCATTTCGCTTCACAAATATGTCGAATATCAGAGATTTTGGCAATTCAAAAACATCTGAGATTCAAACTGGCGAGTCACCGAACCAAATTGACTTGCTTTGTGGGGTTACTCCGTGGACAGCAAGTCACGTGCTAGGGCTGCCCAGTGGCTCCCACCATGTGCTATGGTCTACTGCAGTGCTTGAGAGCTGGGTTCCCAAGCGGCAGCATAGGTACAGAGCACATCTTATCTGGAATTACTTAAAATCCATATGGCTCTGAAAATTCCAGTTTTCAGAGTCTTTCAGGTTTTTTAGAACAAGGGTTTTTCTGGACAAGGGGTATTTAACCTATTACTTTTACACGATATTCATATATATATATATAAAATAATATATTGTAAGAAAATACAAATAATACCAAATTATGCAGCAACTAATAAAAATTAACCAAAAAAATGTCAAGGATCCAAAATTTCCTGCCCCTGATTGTTGCCTGCCAGCTCTCAGAGCTCTACTTACCTGAGCGTACACAGGGATCGGAGAGGCGGACTTGCTACTTGGGGAAGAGGAAGGAGGCAGAGAAAGGAGAGATGATTAGAAGGAGAGGGGGAAGCTTCATCACTCTGTGTATCAGCATGGGAGCCACCATCAAGATGAGTAGAAGACCATAATATTTATCGATTTCTCCACATTGTGTGACCGGGTGAAATCACTATATATTGTGAGATCTTGTGACTTGGAAGGTCTGGATATGTGTCAGTTTGGTCCTGGACACTGATGGGGTTGTATTAGCCAGAAAAGATCCTCATGGCTTGGTGGGAAAAGTGGCAACTGTGCCACCATGTGTCTCGTATCTAATTGGAAGGCAATGGTTGCTTGCAGGTCCAGTGAGAGTGTTAGCTGCAATCAGTTAGCTCTTATCGAAGCCAACAGTAGCATGCAGACCCGGGGAGAAAATTATGGAACTGTACCATCATGGTCCAATAACAAGGTGTTGGTGACCAAGCACATGTCTTTTGGTCATTAACAGAAAGCCAATGGAATTGGATATGGCCATACCATACTAAGACTACCACTATGTCAAGTCCTGGACTTGATTCCATTAGCTTTAAAGAGTGAGGGCCACATTACAATCTTGTTGCTAACGTTAACGCTCACCTGAGTGAGCATTAACGTTAGCCGCGGTGTCTACCGCATATTACAATCCAAACGCTAATGGGTTAAGTAACCCGCTTGCGTTTGGTATCTTGCGCTTTTCAGCACGAGGTTACTGTACTTTGCGCTCCCTAAACTTAACATGGGGAGCGCAAAGTGTTAATCAGCATTAGTGTTACTAGCGCTGATTAACGTCCGGCTGTGGTTAGTAAATATTAACCACAGGCAGTACTTGGTGTTAACGGACTCCGCTTCTACAGAATCCGTTAACACAATCCAAAAAAAAAAAAAAAAGTGATCAGATACTCACCTCCTGTCCCACGGCGAGGACTGCGGCTCCGTCCGCGGCTCCGTCCGCCTCCTCTGTCCTGCGGGAGCAGGGAGAGACTGGGGGGAAAAAGTTCTTCAGCCTCCCCCTGCGTATCACTTTGCTGACCGGCCGGATCTCACGAGGCGAGATCCGGCAGGTCATGTGACCGCCGGCGTCTAGCTCAATGGAGTCCTATGGACTCCATCGAGTGGATGCTCGCGGCGGCGTTCAGCAGGCTTTGCGCCCGGTAACAATGCAGGCTGCTTTTTTAGTGACTGCATTGCATTTCCACGCTAAAACGGGGGCACTAGGGGTAAAACTGCGGGTGCAGTTTTTCCTCCCTAGCGCCCCATTTTAGCGTTAGGAATGTAATTTAGCCCTGAGTGTTTTAAGTATAACCTCCCACTCTTTAATACTGATGGCTTGCTAATCCAGCCAAGACTCAACCCCACCCGGTTGCAGCTCAGTTGTTACAGCAGGTTACTGTACATTGATGCTTCCTATACTTTGTATAGGAACTGCTAATGTGATGGCAGACAGAAAATAACGAACGATTCCAAGGTCACATGCAGCTGTTATTTAAAAAAAGAAAACAAAAATGTGTGTGAGACATCAGGGATGCTCTCCGCTTTATTGTTGACTGAATATTTTCAGGATTGTAATACAGGTTGGACACCCTTTATCCAAAATTGGGGAAGACTCAGAAAATAGGCTATTTTGGAGGCTTCCAAATTTCAAAGTTATTTACCTCCGTTTAACTCCAGACGGGTCCTGTGGTTCGTTGACGCTCCTCTGATGACTGCAGCATAGGAGTAGCCGAAGGATGTCGGCTGGATGAATTGGTTTTGCTTGTTCAACTTTTATCTCCCATTTACACTTTGTGTTTCTTTTTTTTTCTCATCATGAAGAACATGAAAAAAACTGACTGTAATCATTTTCAATAGCTAAGAAATAAATGTTTCATGTCAAACCCTTTTACTTGGGCTGTGCACACCTATGGAGTGCGGCACAGAGCGTTGCATGCTGCCCAGAGACATGCTGCCCAGAGACATGCTGCAGTGCAGTGTTTCTGGAAAAGTCTGCTTAGCGTCTTCCAGTGTGTATAGATGTTTGTGGTGCAGCGGGGCTCTCCAGCCGCATTCACCTTCTCCTCTGACATCTGATTTTCCCGCATTCCAAAATCTGGAAGGAACTGAAGGGAGTGCTCAACCTGTATTAGTTTGGTGCTTAGGGGTTTACATAGGGGTGCTCAACCTGTATTAATTTGGTGCTTAGGGGTTTACATAGGGGTGCTCAACCTGTATTAATTTGGTGCTTAGGGGCTTACATAGGGGTGCTCAACCTGTATTAATTTGGTGCTTAGGGGCTTATATACGGGTGCTCAACCTGTATTAATTTGGTGCTTAGGGGTTTACATAGGGGTGCTCAACCTGTATTAATTTGGTGCTTAGGGGCTTACATACGGGTGCTCAACCTGTATTAATTTGGGGCTTAGGGGTTTACATAGGGGTGCTCAACATGAACTAAAAAGCTAAACTGTCAAATCGGATTGCTGTTGACCAAACGCTTTCTGGCCCCAGTGGATTGCAATGTTCCCTGCAAAATCTGCTTTTATTTGGACATACAGGAAGAATATATGTGATTAATAGAATTCTGTCACACAGATAAAATCCCTCTGTCCTCAATGTTCAGGTAAATTGAGCTGCTCGACCACGTTCCTGAAATAAATACTGCGGTATTCCCACAAGCTACGCGTGCAGTATCTGCTCATATACATATATGGCAACATTGTTTGGCATAGGGGTATCCAATAAGATATACTTTGTCCTGCCTTTCATGAAGAATGGATAACGCTGACACAGAACACGCAACAATGATTAATGGACATTCCTTTTTCCTCGTAGTTCTGCAATCCCTAAATCCTCCAAGGCTGAGGTTCTGTACTCGTCTTCATAGCATCAATATGGAGAAACACATAATGATAACATATCTCGATATGCACAGGGGATATTACAAAAATATAACTACATCACTAACACATCAATCTAAACGGCTCATTTATCGGATATGTCGTCTTTCTGCTCAAGTTCTTTAATTTATAAAATAATGTAAAGATGCCATACAGGGTTATCCAAAGAGATCCGAATTGCTCGAGAAAGGTATCTGAACGCTGAAAATCACTGGTTACCTTTCCTGGCCATTCAGCTATCCAGAGAGCAGGCAATTCGCCAAATCCTGGCGAATTGCCTGCACATACGGTGCCTGTTCGGTGCCTATTCGAGGGCAGTGAAAACCCCATGAAAATGCACTGCTTCGGCTATTCAGAGAACACAAACCAGGAGTGAAAGGTTCCCCTAATGCCCTGCCATTCGGTGGTTTCATTCGACAGGTTTATTCAGGAGAATCCCATAGGCTTCAATGTTAAAAATATTCCCGTTTTAATTCAATATCTAATAAACCGTTCATTATAAAATTCTGCAGTAAAGAGTCTCTTTATTTATAGATTTTTTAGGATACTTTAAGCATTTTACTGAATTTTTTTTTTTAAAAGTCCGATTTTTTTTAAAAAAAATTTGTAACAGCCCTCTTTATTATCATTCCCTGGACCTCATATGTAAATTTCAGACATTTTCGCTTAGTAGTTTCTTTGCAAACAGCTTTTCACTTTCCCATTCATACAAACTGTGATGCTAATTTATTCACCTCCCTCTGTCTGCGGTGTCGGCTTTTTCTCTGCTTTTTCCAGTGGCTTCGCTGCGTGTGTTCGGCTCCTGCTTGGGTTTTTCCGGCGTCTTCGACGGGTTAATCCAGATGTTTTTGCTGGTTTTCGGCGTGCATTCGGCTGGTTTTGCGGTTAGTTTTCGTCAGGTTTGCGGCAGCTTTTCCCTGCAATTCGGGGACCCTGTGGTGCTTGCTGAATACACCACAGGGTCACCGAAATGGGATCGGCAAAAGGAACCGAATTGAAGAGAACGAAAAGTCACCGAACGTGCGGTGACTTTTCGAATCTCTTTGGATAACCCTGATAATGTTCAGAAGTCCCAAAAAAATGGAAAATTCATCCCGAAATGCCTCCAGCTTTTCTAAAATTTCATAAAATAAGGCTAATTCATAGTAACATGTAATATGTGATTATTACCTATCATGGATATTTTCTATATCTCTTTGTTGTTGTAGCCTACTCTATTTTTATGGTAACAACAAATAAATTAGTTATTATGAGTAATAAATAGTATTATAATAAATTAAACTGTATGATTATATTATAATTCATTTGTTATTATTAGTAGTTGATGTAATTATAAATTTTAATTTATTATAATAATATAATAAACTGGTTGTCATTATGGACAGTTATTTACATTTCTGAACATTCACATTTTGTCTGTTGGGAGGTTACAGGAGCACTGAAAAACATCTCCAAATATAGGCCCCTATTACACGCTTCGCGCAGCGCATTTGCGTGCGCGCAAATGCGCTTTTGCACGAGGACAAAACCATTTGCGGGAACGTCGTAGTACGATGTTCGCGCAAACGATGCGCGTTATCGTCTACCGCGATTGACCCTGCGCGAACCCAGTGCGAGCGCAAGTTCATGCGCGCATCCTATACTTAACATTGTGAGCGCAAATGCTTTAGTGCGGATGGTATTACAATCTTCGCGCAAAGTCGTACGAGCGACGTTTGCGCGAATTTTCGTAACGTCTTTGAAAACTTGATGTTAACTGCAAATATGATAGTTGTGGCCGAAACGAAATAACTCAGCAATAAAAAAAAATACAGCACTGTACAGTTACACATTCTACACATACCCAGACATCAAAAATTAATAATTTGTCAAATTTTTTTTGCTGCAGCACATATACGCAGATTGACTTTGACAGGCGCAACAACCTAACTTTAGAAAATGGTGGTTCTTAATTCTGATTGGCTGAATCCCGTGAAAAAACACTGATTCCTGCACGCAATGTTCATTTGCGCACGAATTTGCGCGTCGGATTTGCGCACGTAAAAAGATGAAGGCTGAAAAACTGCGCTCGGAGCGTACTACCGCGTTAATTTGCGTGCGGTAAAGTTTTTTTGCGTGCACAAAAAAAAAATGCGCTGTGCGACTGCATTTGCGCGAAGTATGTAATAGGGGCCATAGAGTTTTAAATATTCATTGGTTCTAGTACAAATACTCGCACATGTTACAAACACACACAGTGACAAAACTAAACTCGCAGAGAGACATAAAAGAGAACAGGATGAGCAAAATTTATTTTTTGGGATGAAAATGTTACAAGTGCAGATTAAATATAACAGATGTTTACATTTTCAAGATGAATGTATGTTGTTTTACTGCGTAAAGAACAAAAAAAATAATTGTGCCAATAATGTAAGCATATTCAGCACATTTCAATAGGGTTTACTCCCAAAAAACATGTATTAATTACAACCTAGAATGTCATTACTTCAACAACCATTTCACTTCCTAAAATGTATATACACAATTTTGCAATGAAAAACAAAGTAATATGTAAAGCTCATTTTCATGCATTTTTAATGCAGGACTGCTGGTCTTCTGGAGAGAAACCAAATAATCTGTGAGCTCTTTCTCCTGACACCCTGTATTACTGCAAAGAATGCAAGGATCAGTTCCCATCCTTACTGTAACAAAAAGCTCAACAAATTTACTGCTGTGCACAAAAACCAGTGGGAGGGCAGAATAAAGGGAGAGCTCTAGGGTCACTCACTGCTGTACAGGGATACGATTCAGGGGGTTATAATGACTGAAATTCCTGTACAGTATAGATACAAGGTGTTACTGTAACTTCAATACACAAGCATTATGCAGCACATACAGATACAAGGTGTTACTGTAATTTCCATACACAGCCATTATGCAGCACATATAGAAACATAGAAAATGTCGGCAGATAAGAACCTTTCGGCCCATCTAGTCTGCTCAATTATATGGATACTTTACCTGGATTTATCTTTTGTTTAGGATAGCCTTATGCCTATCCCATGTCTGCTTAAATTCAATTACTGTTTTGGCCTCTACCACTTCAACTGGAAGACTGTTCCATGTATCCACCACCCTCTCAGTAAAATATTGCTTCCTGATGTTACTTTTAAACCTTTGCCCTCTAATCTAAGACTATGTCCTCTTGTTTTGCTACTTTGTTTCCTTTTAAATATACACCCTTCCTCTACCTTGTGGATTCCCTTTACGTATTTAAATGTTTCTATCATATCTCCTCTGTCTCGTCTTTTTTCCAAGCTGTACATGTTAAGATCATTAAGCCTTTCCTGGTAACTTTTCTCCTTCAAGCCGTACACCATTTTAGTAGCCCTTCTCTGAACTCTCTCTAAGATGTCTATATCCTTCTGGAGATACGGTCTCCAGTACTGCACACAGTACTCCAAGTGAGGTCTCACCAGTGCTCTGTACAGTGGCATGAGCACTTCCCTTTTCCTACTGCTAATACCTCTCCCTACACAACCAAGCATTCTGCTAGCATTTCCTGCTGCTCTATTACATTGACTACTTACCTTTAGATCCTCTGAAATAATAACCCCTAAATCCCAACCCTCAGATGTTGAGGTTAGGACTGTATCAAATATTCTATATTCAGCCCTTGGGTTTTTACGTCCTAGGGGCATTATCTTGCACTTATCCACATTAAAACTCAATTGCCACAGCTCCGACCATTGTTTTAGTTTACCTAAATCATTGGTCATTTGGCTGATCCCTCCAGGAACGTCAACCCTGTTGCAAATCTTTGTGTCATCAGCAAAAAGACATACTTTTCCATTAATACCTTCTGCAATATCACTAATAAAAATATTAAAGAGAATGGGTCCAAGTACTGACCCCTGAGGTACCCCACTGGTAACAAGACCTTGCGCCGAATAAACTCCATTTACCACAACCCTCTGTTGCCTGTCACTCAGCCACTGCCTAATCCATTCAACAATATTGGAATCCAAACTCAAAGATTGCAATTTATTGATAAGCCTTCTATGCGGAACAGTATCAAAAGCCTTACTGAAATCTAAATAAGCAATGTCTACTGCACCACCTGTGTCTATTATTTTTGTTACCCAATCAAAAAAATCAAAAAGATTAGTTTGGCATGATCTCCCTGAGGTAAACCCATGTTGTTTCTGATCCTGTAATCTATGTGTTTTGAGATGTTCGACAATCCTTTCCTTTAACATGGTTTCCATTAATTTCCCCACTACTGACGTAAGACTAACTGGCCTATAGTTCCCCGATTCCTCCCTACTACCCTTCTTGTAAATGGGCACAACATTTGCTAATTTCAAGTCTTCTGGGACGACTCCCATTAACAAGGATTGGTTAAATAAATCTGTTAACGGTTTTGCTATTACACCACTGAGCTCTTTTAATAATTTAGGGTGGATCCCATCAGGCCCCATTGACTTATTTGTCTTTACTTTAGACAGCTGCTGTAGAACCTCCTCCTCTGTAAACTCATATGTAAATGTCTCGTTAGTGTTTCCTCCTAACTGAGGTCCCTTTCCTTCCTTTTCTTCTGCAAAGACTGAACGAAAATATTCATTGAGGCAGTCAGCGAGACTTTTATCCTCTTCTACATACCTTCCTTCCTTTGTTTTTTTAAATCTAACTAATCCTTGTTTTACGTTTCTTTTCTCGTTCATGTATCTAAAAAATGTTTTGTCCCCTTTTTTACTGACTGAGGTATTTTCTCTTCTGCGTGTGCTTTGGAAGCTCTTATAAATTGCTTTGCCTCTTTCTACCTAATCTTATAGGTTTGCCTATCTTCTTCACTCTGAGTTGTTTTATAATTATTGAATGCTATCTTTTTGTTCTTCACTATTTTGGCCACTTCTGCAGAGTACCACAGTGGTTTCTTCCCTTTTTTGTTTTTGCTAACAAGCCGAATGCAATTGCCTGTGGCCTTCAATAATGCCTCCTTTAAATAATCCCATTTCTCCTGGACTCCCTTTAAACTCCTCCAGTCTGATAATGACTCATTCACACAAAATCCCATTTTAGAAAAATAAGTTTTTTTAAAGTCTAAAACTTTTGATTTTGTGTGGTGCGGCTCCATCCCTTTTCTTATATTAAACCACACTGACTGGTGATCACTAGATCCCACATTTTCACCTACAACAACGTCTGATACCAAACCTCCATTTGTGAGTATTAAATCCAATATGGTCTCTTTACGGGTCGGCTCCTCAACTACTTGTGTTAGAGATAATCCCAGTAGGGAGTTTAGAATATTTGTACTCCTGGTGCACCCAGCTATTTTGGTTTTCCAGTTCACATCAGGAAGATTAAAGTCCCCCATGATAATAACTTCCCCCTTCATTGCCATTTTGGCTATTTCCTCAAACAGCAGATTATCTAGCTCTTCTACTTGTCCAGGGGGTCTATAGATCACACCTACACGAGCTACTGTATGATTGCAAAATTTTAGCATAACCCAAACTGGCTCACTTTTATTTGGTTTGTTTTTATGTTGTTTTTCACATACAGGGCCACTCCTCCTCCTTTCCTACCTTCTCTGTCTTTTTTTTTTTTGTATTTAAGATTTTTATTTTCAGAAAGAAAAGATCACAGACTGACCAGCATAGTAGGCCTCGCAGGGCCAAATGTTATGCGCTCATAAGAAACACAGATAACATAAAAAGGGGGGGGGGTGTCTCATGAAAAATCTGCAAAATGTCGAGAAACGGGGGGGAGGGGGTTATAACAAAAGTCGTCAAAAAACATTTCAGAGAAAAAAAAAAAAAAGTCTCAAATCTATCCCCACCCGGGGAATAACAGTGGGAAAAATTGGATAAAATAAAATGGTAGTCGAAGCGTCTCTGAATCAAAAAGGGGGGGGGGGGGGAGGGGAACTTGCAGATATGTCCTCATATAATATCGCAGTAAAAATTAAAAAGCCATAAAGTACTCACATAAAAACCGTAAAAACCAAAAATATATAAAAAAAAAGGGGAAACATCAAAAAGGCGGAACGGCTCCTGGAGTAGTACCCTCAGCCAGTGTCTCTAAGTGGTATCTGACATAAGACAGGCAGGGCTACGCTTTGCAGGCCAGGCTGGGCAGCAAAAGCACTATCAAGGATGCATAGTGAGGTCCGCATAGGCCAGGAGCCCGTGCGGCAGACATCATGGGCGTCTAGACCCCAGGCCAACCCATCAGAAACGCCAGCCAGGCCGCGGGACCATGACCCACATTGCCTCCCATCAGCACAAAGTCCGACAGTCCCGGCTGGTGCATCCAGCGAAATCCCCGAAACAGACTTCGCCACATCCATCGGTGCAGAATCAGCCACACACACATGCCTCCCGGCCACGCTCCCCCTCCGACACACCGACGGCAGGCGCAGTCCATGATCCAGGCCCTCCGGCCTACCACTCCGCAGAACAGCATCTCTATCCAGGCAGCCGTCAAACACAGCATCTCCCAAGATCTCGTCTGTCAGGTCCTCAGTCTCCCGGTCAGCTCCCAGCAACGCCATCAGCCGCCGCCATGAACCGCAGGTGAGTAGATTTTCTTCGTCCCCCGGAATACGATCAAGACAGGCCTCGAACCAAGCCTCCATTTTACTAACAGGCGGGGATGGTCCAAATATCGCTGCTCCGGTCGCTTCTCCAGAACCCACGACAAGGAGACAGCAGGCGCAGCAGGAGGATGGGGGCCCTCCATCCCCGCAGTCCGACACCAACAGGTCCTCAGCAAGGGTGCCAACAAGGAGCGAGATGTGCAGGCAGCAAAAGATAGGCCTCAAAATGGCCGACGGCCGATCAGCAGCACTGGGATATATTCACATAAAACTCGGCTGTGCTCCGGCGGAGGGGGCAAAAAGGGGCCCCGGAGCAATCCCCGTAATGGCCAGCTGTGTAGGGTCTCCACGGGTGCACTATCCACAAAAGAAAATCACGCTAAAAAACACCCATAATAGGAGAGTCCTTCAGAGCTCCACAAAGACACATCTGCCCTCATGCAGAGCTGGCCACGCCCCCCCTTCTCTGTCTTTTTTATATATAGAGTACCCCGGTATTGTTATGTCCCATTTATTTTTCTCACTGAACCATGTCTCAGTAACCGCCACTAAATCTACTTTTTCAGCTGCCATCATTGCCTCCAGTTCATTGATTTTATTGACTAAACTGCGAGCATTTATAGACACGAATCTGAGCTTGTCATTTTTTACCCCGCATGTTGCTTGCACACTCAGATTTAGTTTTGGGGGGCAATCAGGCAGATTGTTTTTTACCCTTTTGTCCCCCCTCCTAGTTTAAATATTCCTTTGTGAAACCTTTGAACTTCTCACTGAGAACATATGTTCTCCTACGAGTAAGATGCAAACCATCTTTTTTATACAGTTCCTTTCTGCTCCAATTAGAGCTATCATGGGACACAAAGCCAAATCCTTGCTCCTGACACAATTCCCGAAGCCACAAATTAAATTCCCTAGTGCGCATCTGCCTATCCTGAATGTTTGCACAGGCAGAACTTCAGAGAATGACACAGTGGACGCAATCTGCTGTATTTCACCTCCAAGAACACAAAAATCTTCCTTAATCTCAGAAACCTCATTGCTATCCAAGTCATTTATCACTAGATGGACTAGAACGTCCACTTCCCCTTCCTGCTTTGCTTGTTTGACAATATTGAGAATACGTCTCCTGTCTCTACGAGCAGTAGCCCCAGGAAGACATCTCACCAAACCACTACTCTCCAGCTCAACACCTCTTATGATAGAATCACCCAGCAACAATTGCCTTCTATCAAGTCCCACCTTTTCCTTTTTGTCCTTGGTTGCAGTCTTGCATACCTTAGGCATAGGGGATGGTGGTTCCTCAACTATGGTGTCTGAGCCTACTTCCATCTTACCACTACACTCTGAAAGTGCCTCAAAAGAATTAAGAAGAGCCACAGACTGTGGGACATGCCTTCTATCCACAACTCTAAGTCTACCAGATCCTACAGTAGTCCATCTGCCGCTCCTAGGAGGCCTCTGTGGCAGTGGCTTTGTAACAGTCATAGCCTGAGCTTGTCTAACAGATAATTTACAAATCTCAGACTTCAAACAGGCAATTTCCTGCTGCAATAAAAAGAACTGCCTACATATCAGGCACACTCCAAACCTCCAAAAATGGGATCTAAAAACAAATGCATGACAGCTCTTACACTGGACCAAGCCTGCCATTATAAAATGAAAGAATGGATTTAAAACCAGCAAATTTTACCTTTTTGTAGGTTTTCTACCTCCTGTCTAACCTCAGACTACCTCCAGATTATCTCCAGAATATCTCAAAGTGCCTCACTTGGAAGGCTTGTACTTAGCTTTTCTAGTAGAGTCTTGTGAAACCTTCTAATATCAGCAATCTTTATATAGTCACCTAAGAACACCTCCCCCAGCAAGGCGTGGACAAGCTTAACCTCTTAGCAAATAGCACCCAATTGATTCCAATTCTATGCTAATCAGTAAGAAAAATGAGTCACCAGCCTAACCTAATTTACTCACCAGACCTAACTTAAAACCTTAAGATGAATAGAAACTGTCTGAAACAAAAATCAAAATCACTCACCAGAATATCTCAAAGTGCCTCACTTGGAAGGCTTGCACTTAGAAGGCTTCACAAGGTGTTACTGTAATCTACATATACAGGCATTATGCGGCACATACAGATACAAGGTGATACTGTAATTCCCATACACAGGCATTATGCTGCACATACAGATACAAGGTGTTACTGTAATCTACATATACAGGCATTATGCTGCACATACAGATACAAGGTGTTACTGTAATTCTCATACACCAGCATTATGCAGCACATACAGATACAAGGTGTTACTGTAATTTCCATACACAGGCATTATGCGGCACATACAGATACAAGGTGTTACTGTAATTTCCATACACAGGCATTATGCAGCACATACAGATACATGGTGTTACTGTAATTCCCATACACAGGCATTATGCATCACATACAGATACAAGGTGTTACTGTAATTCCCATACACAGGCATTATGCAGCACATACAAATACAAGGTGTTACTGTAATTCCATACACAGGCATTATGCAGCACATACAGATGCAAGGTGTTACTGTAATTCCCATACACAGGCATTATGCAGCACATACAGGTTCAAGGGTAATTCCCATACACAGGCATTATGTCACATACAGATATTATTTTTATAATCTATTGGTATAATTTGGAGGGGTCAAATCGTAAAAAAAAATAAGTGTGGGAACTCACCAAGGTTTATGTCCACCTATTTGCCACTATCAACTTGCTCTTAACACTACTCAAATCTTATTTTTACAATAATGTTTGTGAAAATATGTGATAAATTTGTTGTGATATGACAGGGAAGCAGAAGATTGAGCACTTGATGTCAAGCCTCATAGTATATGGGACCAACGGGAACTCGGTTTCTTCTGCAAAAATAATGGAGGACCTGTGTTCCTCACATTAGGCTTGTGCACCGATATTTTTTTCGGTTCGATTCGATTTTTCGGATGTTTAAACTTTTCGATTCGGCTCGTTTCGACCGATTTCTGTTTCGATTCGGCTCGACTCGTTTTTCGTGTACATTTTTTTTCGGAATATCGACCATTTTTCGTATTTTCGTGTCACTTAGCTCGTTTTTTGTATCGACTTTTCGTGATTTCGGAAATTTTCGTTTTTCGGAATTGTACATGTTTCCGGAATATCGACCATTTTTCGTATTTTTGTGTCACTTTGCTCGTTTTTTGTATCGACTTTTCGTGATTTCGTAAATTTTCGTTTTTTCTTTACGTCTGTTCTCCTCGTTTCAAAGCAATAAATTTTGATTTGACACATTTCAAGTCCATTCGAAAATTCCGAAAATATTTCGTTTCGGCTCGGAAAACTTTTCGGATCTGCCGTTTTCGGATCTAAAAATTTTCGGAAAATCGGCCGCATCCGAAAACACGAATCGGGAAATTTCGTGAAAATTCCGGAATTCACAAACCCGAAACGCACATCCCTACCTCACATTGCTCCGACTTCAATCAACACAGAATCAATGGCAAAGCATAAGGAATTATTGCTGATGTGCCAGTGTTTGCCAAAGTTACAAACAACGGTAACAATCTCTATTGTCAAAACGACGACAAATGGCACAATTTTACAAAAGGGAAATTCAAACAGTGGCTGGAGAATGTTCACTGATGAAGCTTCTGCCGTTGTTTTGATCCTTTTTATGTCAACGTTTGCAACTTTTATACATACTAGTCTTCAATCTATTAATCTTAAATAATGAGATGCAAGTCAAGTGGCTGTTGGGATGAGTGGAATGCCAACAAGACTTATTACTGCAAACCAAAGAGGACACTGAAAGGTCTATTCAAAGAAAGGTGAAACTCAGGAGAATAACTGAAGGGGAAATTCTAGGTCAAAATAGCCAAACCAGAAAAATTCGCCCATTTATCTCACTTTCCAAATCGGCTATTTGGTTTAGATTGTTCTATTCTCCTGTCAGTTCTCCTGATTTTCACCTTTCTTTGAATAGAACTGTGTGGGTTTTCATCTATCTCAGGACAGACTGTTCCTTGTGCTCACTTATCCTGAACAGGTTTTTGTAAATAGGTGCTGCACATAGGCGTGCGCACAGGGTGTGCCTGGTGTGCCCAGGCACACCTAAATGTCGGGTAAAATGTTCATTTTTGACCCCCTACATTGATATTTTGGATGGTCCTTATCTGGTTTAAGATAAATAGCATGAACATTGACTGTATCACTGCATAAACATTGGTTACTCCATAACTAAAAGTAACTGTTGTTTACAAAATTATCTAACCATAGATATGTACCGTATTTTTCGCTCCATAAGATGCACTTTTCTCCCCCCAAAAAGTGGGGGGAAAAGTGGGTGCGTCTTATGGAGCGAATGCCCCATGATATGCCTCAGCTCACCTGCCGCCGCCGCGTTCGGCTCCCTCTGAGCGTGTGTCTGGCGGCAAGGAGCTTGGGCACTCGCCTGGGGAGCCACGTGACCGCGATCTCGCGAGATTGCGGTCACGTGGCGCCCCCAGGCGAGTGCCCAAGCTTCCTGCCGCCGGACGCACGCTCAGAGGGAGATGAACGCGGCGGCGGCAGGTGAGCTGAGGCATATCCATGAGCTGCTGGGGCATATCCATGAGCTGCTGGGGCATATCCATGAGCTGCTGGGGCAGTATATCCATGATCTGGGGCAAATCCATGTGTGAGCTGGGGCATTATCCATGAGCTGGGGAATATCCATGTGAGAGCTGGGGCATATCCATGTGTGAGCTGGGGCATATCCATGTGTGAGCTGGGGCATATCCATGAGCTGGGGCATATTCATGAGCTGGGGCATATCCATGTGCTGGGGGCAAATCCATGAGCTGGGGCAATATCCATGAGCTGGGGCAATATCCATGTGCTGGGGCATATCCATGTGCTGGGGCATATCCATGAGCTGGGGCATATCCATGCGCTGGGGCAAATCCATGTGTGAGCTGGGGCAAATCCATGAGCTGGGACATATCCATGTGTGAGCTGGGGCAAATCCATGTGTGAGCTGGGGCATATCCATGAGTGAGCTGGGGCATTATCCATCCCCATCTCTGACCACCACCTTCTCTCTTTCAACCTATCTGGACTTCCTAAACACCCTGCTCCCCCACCCCGCACACACACTCGCAGAAATCTACATGCTGTGGACCCCCATCAATTCTCCAACCTACTTCACCACCTCCCTCATACCTCATCCTTCACCTGCCCTGATGCTGCCACTAATCACTACAACACTACGCTTATCTCTGCTCTAGACACTCTTGCTCCTCTTCGACTCTGCAAGGCCCCACGCCGCCAGCTTCAGCCCTGGCACACCCTCCAAACTCGCTACCTGCAAAGATGCTCCCGCACTGCAGAGCGTGCCTGGAGGAAATCCCGCTCTGAAGCTGATTTTGTTCACTTCAAGTTTATTCTCCGGTCATACACCTCTGCCCTCCACTTGGCCAAACAATCCTTCTTCTCATCTCTTATATCTACGCTGTCCTCCAACCTAAACGGCTCTGGTCCACCTTCAACACCCTCCTCCACCCACCTGCACCTCCCCCCTCAGCTGCCTTCAGCGCTTAAGACCTGGCAGACTACTTCCTCAGTAAAACTCTAACTATCAGAAGCAACATCCCAACACAAGATAGTTATCTGCCACCTCCACTCCCACAGGTCCCCTCTGCCACCCTCTGCCGCTTCCTCCCAACCACTGAGGAGGAAGTCAATTCCTTATTGTCCTCCTCACATCTCACCACGTGCCCGCTCGACCCCATTCCCTCACATCTAATTCCTCCCCTCTCCTCCTCCCTGTAACGGAGAGCCCCCTATAGGGTGAGGGGGAACCCCCAATCTGCAGAGATGAAGCCTTAAGGACAGGTATACAGCTTCCAGGGAACAAACCAAGATAATAACAGAAACTAGAAAGATCCCTAAGCCCTGACTGAGATCCTTGAAAGATGGTCTCGAAATACTACTAGGCTAGGTTTGCAAGATGAATAAAACATAAACCAGACAGACAATAAATGCAGGTATACAGATTCCAGGGAACAAACCAAGATATTAACAGAAACTAGAAAGATCCCTAAGCCCTGACTGAGATCCTTGAAAGGTGGTCTCGAGATACTAACTAGGCTAGGCCTGCAAGACGAACAAAACATAAACCAGACATACGATGAATGCAGGCATACAGATTCCAAGGAACAAACCAAGATATTAACAGAAACTAGAAAGATCCCTAAGCCCTGACTGAGATCCTTAAAAGGTGGTCTCGAGATACTAACTAGGCTAGGCCTGCAAGACGAACAAAACATAAACCAGACATACGATGAATGCAGGCATACAGATTCCTAAGCACGGTACAGTACAGGGGACAGACCGAAGAGAGATCCAAATACAAGAGCCAAAGGTCATACACGGAATATCATAACTAGAGGGGTCAGACAAGAGAGGGATCCTAAATACATGAGCCAGAGGTCATACACAGCAAATCAAAGTAAACCAGCATACAGGGACTAGGCAAGAAAGACTATCCTGGTCCAAGGATCAAGGGGAATCCTGGTCGTACTTATAGGGCAGAACAGGTCATGTGACCGCAGACCAATTAGCCCAACAAATGGCCTGCAGGCTGAAAACAAAACAACAGGAATCCCTGCTACCACCAGCAGGGGGCAAGGCCGAGACGTGACATAACCCCCTCCCTTACGGGTGACCTCCTGGGCACCCAAGAAAGAAAACATGGATGGCACGAAAACGGATAAGACCAGTCACCAGTA
This sequence comes from Leptobrachium leishanense, assembly GCA_009667805.1. Classification (NCBI taxonomy): domain Eukaryota; kingdom Metazoa; phylum Chordata; class Amphibia; order Anura; family Megophryidae; genus Leptobrachium; species Leptobrachium leishanense. The sequence goes on along the minus strand of CM019064.1, from coordinate 428,219,749 downwards.
CCCATTGGAATCCCGCTCAGACTCAGAGTAGTCAGTTTGTGCCTGAGCAAGCAAAGCTCTGTCATAAACCCCCAGGTCCTCTCTGCAGATCACTGCACCGTTAGAGGCCCGTACACAACCTTCGGCAACCGGGCTAGAGTCTCGTACCGGAGGATCCGACGGCATGAGTACCTTGGACCTGGAACGGAGTGAATCTTCCGTCCCATGTTGTTTACGGTTAGTCCTCTTGCGTCTCCTGGACCGTGATCTAGGAGTTCCGTCCACACTATGGTACATAGAGGTATTAGAGGTACTGCCAGATCCAGTGACGGTAGTCGTGCCCTGAGATTGTATATTACAACCCACAGTGGAACCACTAGACACAGTGGACTTACTGTCTACCCCAGAGACAATGACCTTGCCATTAAACGTGGCCCCGACCGATACAGTACAGGGTGTGTGCATGACTGGTACACCCTCGGGATATGGGACATCACCAGGACATGGTACCGTTGGCGCCACAACAGTCTTACACCTCTCCCCAGGAGGAGTATATTGTGGATCATCTGAATCAGAGTCTTCCAACAGCCCTTTCAGAATGTCAGGGTGTCTCTGGAGCACTACCCAGTGCCTCTCACGCATCCAAAAGCCAGAAGGCGTCCGTATATATTCCGTGGGAACACAATGTGATTTAGGGATCTCAATACCCTTTAAACCACCAGCTTGCTGAATTTCCCTGATTACTGTGCGGAGTAAGGCAACCTCGGACTCAGAGGGTGTAGTATCAATGGAACCAGAACAAAGTGTGGCAGTTTCAGAACCAGATTGGCTAGGGTTGATCACCTTTTCTTGTCTTCTCTTAGAGCAAGACATAGACTTTGTGACCACCTCACAAGGCTTGACAATGGTGGGGACAACACTGGACTCACTGTGGGGCAAGGGCACAGTGGTCTCATGTGCCAATCCAGGCACATCGGCCTCATAACAAAACGTGGTCACAGCTGTCTCGTCTAACCTGGGTGCAGCTGTCATTGCTGACATACAGCTTGTCCCGGACACCACTGGCAAGGTACCAGCCTCAGGCATCACAAATGACATATTGTCAGTACCCGACATGGCTGTCTTCTCATTACCAGTACTCGACATGGCTGGCTTTGTGTCAGGGGAAGCAGACGTGGCTGGCTTCGTGCCAGTGGGAACAGACATGGTTGGCATCGTGCCAGTGGGAACAGACATGGCTGACATCGTGCCAGTGGGAACAGACACGGCTGACATCGTGCCAGTGGGAACAGACACGGCTGGCTTCGTGCCAGTGGATACAGACATGGCTGGGTTCGTGCCAGTAGATACAGACATGGCTGGCTTCATGCCAGTAGATACAGACATGGCTGGCTTCATGCCAGTAGATACAGACATGGCTGGCTTTTTGCCAGGGGAAGCGGACATGGCTGGCTTTTCATTGCCAGTGGGAACAGACATGGCTGGCTTCGTGCCAGTAGCTACAGACATGGCTGGCATTTCATTACCAGTAAGAACAGGCATGGCTGGCAGCGTGCCAGTGGATACAGACATAGCTGGCTTCGTGCCAATAGATACAGACATGGCTGGCTTCATGCCAGTAGATACAGACATGGCTGGCTTTTTGCCAGGGGAAGCGGACATGGCTGGCTTTTCATTGCCAGTGGGAACAGACATGGCTGGCTTCGTGCCAGTAGCTACAGACATGGCTGGCATTTCATTACCAGTAAGAACAGGCATGGCTGGCAGCGTGCCAGTGGATACAGACATAGCTGGCTTCGTGTCAGTAGATACAAACATGGCTGGCTTTGTGTCAGTGGATACAGACATGGCTGGCTTCGTGCCAGTGGATACAGACATGGCTGGCTTCGTGCCAGTGGATGCAGACATGGCTGGCATTTCATTGCCAGTGGGAACAGGCATGGCTGGCTTTTCATTACCAGTGAGAACAGGCATGGCTGGCAGCGTGCCAGTGGATACAGACATGGCTGGCTTCGTGCCGGTAGACACAGACATGGCTGGCATCTCATTGCCAGTGGGAACAGGCATAGCTGGCTTTTCATTACCAGTGAGAATAGGCATGGCTGGCAGCGTGCCAGTGGATACAGACATGGCTGGCATTTCACCGCCAGTGGGAACAGGCATGGCTGGCTTTTCATTACCAGTGATAACAGGCATGGCTGGCAGCGTGCCAGTGGATACAGACATGGCTGGCTTCGTGCCAGTAGAAACAGACATGGCTGGCATTTCATTGCCAGTGGGAACAGGCATAGCTGGCAGCATGCCAGTGGATATAGACCTGGCTGGCAGTGTTCCAGTGGATATAGACATGGCTGGCAGCGTGCCAGTGGATACAAACGTGGCTGGCAGCGTGCCAGTGGATACAGACATAGCTGGTAGCGTGCCAGTGAATACAGACATGGCTGGCAGCGTGCCAGTGGATACAGACATGGCTGGCATAGCATTCCCAACCGGAGACACTGAAAGCTCACTGGGAGACGAGGGCATAGTGATCCCATGATTCACCAGATTTGAGGCGGCTATTCTGCCAGTCTGGATGCCTATGGAGGACACACCAGTACCTCCATAGCGATACCTGGATATTTGGTTCCCCTGCCATTGCTTAACAGGTTTTAATACACAATGCTCAATAGTGTGATTTGGATCTGCACAATAAAAACAGAGACCATACAACCTGCGTCTTTCCTTCTCATACATGGATTTGCAAGTAGTGCAGGGTGGTGCTGCATCGTTAGCTGCAGCAGGTGATAGGCTCAGAGCCTCCATTAACCTCTGCAGCTCTTTCAGCATAGCAAGCACCAAGTTCAATATAGCTTCATACATATGAGACATACCTGCCAGCTTCTATTCTGGGACCAGGATAATGTAACGGAGAGCCCCCTATAGGGTGAGGGGGAACCCCCAATCTGCAGAGATGAAGCCTTAAGGACAGGTATACAGCTTCCAGGGAACAAACCAAGATATTAACAGAAACTAGAAAGATCCCTAAGCCCTGACTGAGATCCTTGAAAGATGGTCTCGAAATACTACTAGGCTAGGTTTGCAAGATGAATAAAACATAAACCAGACAGACAATAAATGCAGGTATACAGATTCCAGGGAACAAACCAAGATATTAACAAAAACTAGAAAGATCCCTAAGCCCTGACTGAGATCCTTGAAAGGTGGTCTCGAGATACTAACTAGGCTAGGCCTGCAAGACGAACAAAACATAAACCAGACATACGATGAATGCAGGCATACAGATTCCTAAGCACGGTACAGTACAGGGGATAGACAGAAGAGAGATCCAAATACAAGAGCCAAAGGTCATACACGAATATCATAACTAGAGGGGTCAGACAAGAGAGGATCCTAAATACATGAGCCAGAGGTCATACACAGCAAATCAAAGTAAACCAGCATACAGGGACTAGGCAAGAAAGACTATCCTGGTCCAAGGATCAAGGGGAATCCTGGTCGTACTTATAGGGCAGAACAGGTCATGTGACCGCAGACCAATTAGCCCAACAAATGGCCTGCAGGCTGAAAACAAAACAACAGGAATCCCTGCTACCACCAGCAGGGGGCAAGGCCGAGACGTGACACTCCCTCACCCCTGCTCTCACACACATCTTCAACCTATCTCTCTCCACTGGCTCCTTTCCATCCGCCTTCAAACACGCGCTAGTTACCCCTTTACTAAAGAAACCATCCCTAGACACCAACTCTCCATCCAACTACCGCCCTGTATCCCTGCTTCCCTTCACATCAAAGCTCTTAGAAAAACTAGTCTTCAATCGCCTCTCCCTCTTCCTGTCCTCCAATTCCCTACTTGACCCCCTGCAATCTGGCTTCCGTCCGCTACACTCAACTGAAACTGCCCTCACCAAAGTCACCAACGACCTCCTAACTGCTAAAAAACACGGCCACTATTCTATTCTCATCCTGCTTGACCTCTCGGCTGCTTTTGACACTGTTGACCACCCCCTCCTTCTACAGACCCTCAACTCTCTGGGTCTCGGTGACACTGCACTTGCTTGGGTTGACTCCTATTTATCCAACAGGTCCTTCTGTGTGTCCTTTGCTGGTAACTCCTCCTCTTCATTGCCTCTATCTGTTGGTGTACCTCAAGGCTCTGTCCTTGGTCCTCTGCTCTTTTCCATCTACACCTCCTCCCTGGGCAAAATCATCAACAGCTTTGGCTTTAATTACCACCGCTACGCTGATGACACTCAGATCTACCTCTCTACCCCTGATCTCTCTCCCCCTGTCCTTTCAAAGTCAGTGACTGTTTATCTGGCATCTCCTCCTGGATGGCCTCCCACCACCTAAAGATCAACATGTCAAAGACTGAGCTCCTACTTATTCCTCCCTCTAATGCCTCCCCACCTCCTGACTTCTCTATCACGGTGGAGGTATCACCATCTCCCCATCAAACCAAGTTCGCTGTCTTGGAGTTACACTTGACTCTGCTCTTTCCTTCATCCCCCACATCAAGTCTCTTTCCTCCTCCTGCCGATACCAACTGCGTAATATTTCCAGAATTCGGCCATTTCTTACCGCTGTCACCACAAAACAACTCATACACGCCCTGGTAATCTCCCGACTCGACTATTGCAATCATCTCTTATCTGGCCTCCCTCTGTCCCGCCTCTCCCCCCTACAATCCATCCTGAACGCCTCCGCCAGGCTAATTCACCTCACCCGCCGCTCTGTCTCTGCCGCTCCCCTCTGCGAGTCCCTTCACTGGCTCCCCATCCACTGCAGAATTAAGTTCAAAATCCTTATCCTTACCTACAAAACCCTCACTAACTCAGCGCCCCACTACCTGTCCTCACTAATCACCAAATACACCCCAGCCCGCTCCCTAAGGTCAAACAGTGACCTGCGCCTAGCTTCTCCCCGCATCACCTCTTCCCATGATAGACTGCAGGATTTCTCACGCGCAGCCCCCACTCTCTGGAACGCTCTCCCTCGTGCTGTCAGACCTTCCCCTAACTTCTCTTCCTTCAAACGCTCCCTGAAAACATTCCTATTTAGGGAAGCCTACCACCCAACTCACTGACGCAACCATCAATCACTCTCACCTTACAGTCCTCTCCTCCTGTTTCCAACCCCAACCCTCCTAGATTGTGAGTTCCTACGGGAATAGGGCCCTCATCTCCTCCTGTACTGTTTGTCAAATGTTGTTCAATGTATTGTAACCCTGTCTGTACTGTGCTTATTGTACAGCGCTGCGGAATATGCTGGCGCTTTATAAAATAATAATAATAATAATAATAATAATCCATGTGTGAGCTGGGGCATATCCATGTGTGAGCTGGGGCATATCCATGAGCTGGGGCATATCCATGAGCTGGGGCAAATCCATGTGTGAGCTGGGGCATATCCATGAGCTGGGGTATATCCATGAGCTGGGGCAAATCCATGTGTGAGCTGGGGCATTAGCCATGTGTGAGCTGGGGCATATCCATGAGCTGGGGCAAATCCTTGTGTGAGCTGGGGCAAATCCATGTGTGAGCTGGGGCATATCCATGAGCTGGGGCAAAATCCATGAGAGGAGCTGGGGCAAAATCCATGAGAGGAGCTGGGGCAATATCCATTATTACACTATTTGATTCAGAATATTTATTTTCCTGTTTTCCTCCTCTAAAAACTAGGTGCGTTTTATGGTCAGGTGCGTCTTATGGAGCGAAAAATACGGTAATTAATAAATGTTCCATGGGTGCACACCCCAATGAAATGCTGCTGCAATGCAGTTTGTTAGATGTTAAACACCACCTTCTGATTCACAATTTTTAAAAAATTCTTTTATAGATTTTAAGTTCTCTGGTAACTTTTTTGTTGATTATGAGAACCTCGAGACATCTATAATTTGGGTTTACAGCATAGCTTTGTCCTGCTTTTAAGCTATGCTTTGCAATTAGAAGTGAAGTGTTCTTCCACGATGTGAATTAAGCTGGATAAGTGTGTAGCACTACTCCCGCGAGAGTCGCTGTATTTGACTGGTCTTCTGCCTCACTCCAGTGATTACTCACCTCCACTTCCGTTGCCGAGTAACACCAAGACAAGGTTACTTTAAATAAAAAGAGGTTTATTAGGACTAGCGAGCAGCCCCTCTGAAGGACAAAGTGATCAACAGTATAACAATATCGAATTTTCCACCACTATTCAGCACAATGATGAATGAACGAGACAGTAAACTTTACAATACTTCAGTGCGGTTCGATTATAGACTATAATCAACGTAACCAATATCAGTAACCTATCTAAACCTTATAAATTCTACCTAACCACTGGCCAGTGGAAGTTACACAAGCTCTCAAGTCTGCTAGCGTTGGGGCCCTTTGAATTCTGCCGTTGGGTACCTTTAACATGAAACCATATTTGTATTCTACAAAGTGAGAAAGAAATCTTCGCAAAGTGTCACAGGGTAACAAGATTTGTGACTGCAGCAATCTTCCTTTTTTTAGCTGAAGCTGCGCGGGCAGTAGAACTAGGCCTGATAATAATGTTAGCAATATCAACTCACGCAGGATGGCCGAATATGTCAGGTTTAATACCTTGCAGGTACTTGCCTTTCAGGTTATGAGCCCAATATGCAGGTCTCGGGGATGCACACAGTTCGTGGGAGAGGAGAATCACACAGGAGGGCTGTGGGACAGGACACACTGGAACTCACAGGTTGGCTGAGGGTGATGGGGAAAGCAATCCTTGAGTCCAGGTGCGAGGGTAGCTGCTCTAGGGAGAGCACGTTGGGAAGGGTCTGTGCTCCTGGGAGAGCACGGTGGGATTAGCAGGGGGAAACACGAGGAGTGGATAGGGAAAGCAGGTTTCTGGAGCTTGATGTTTGCAGGTCTTGTTCATAGGAACAGGAGACAACAATGAAGCACTGTGGGAAGGTAGGAGGGAACCTTTATTGTTAGACACATGGGTGTGTCACGTGACCTGAGGTATGTGTGTGTTAGGTGCATTAACTGTTTATTAACTGGTTCACAGCAGAAGGGCAGCACCTTTCATGCAGCTGCCACTTGCATGGATTCACGCAGGAACGGACAGGTACGGTCCTGACAGTACCCCCCACTTTAGAAATCGCACTCCGGGCGATTAAGTGACCGGAACTCCAGCCTAGGAACGCTTCTTTCTTTGGCGTCTTCGGGTCTTTGCTCTGGAGCTGTTACTGGTCACCTTGGGGTCTCACTCTGGGTCAGGTCACTGGTTGGCAGGTCATCCGTATTTTCTGATGTGCCATCAGAGGTCAGAGGATGCAACGGGGGCTTTGGTGGATGCTGGAGGTCTGCCGGATCTGCAGCACGGCTGTAGACAGTAGCCAAGGTGTCCTGTACCTGTACCACCAAGGAATTATGGTCGCCCTGGATATCCTGTACAGTACGGGTGAGTGCTTCCACCTGGGTCGCCAAGGTGGTGACAGCAGCAGTGATCATCAGGACATCACTGGATGAATCGGCATCTCCAGAAACTGGTGCGGCAGATGTGGTGGGATCCTCCACGGTTGGTACACATCCTGGAGGTAGGGGATCCACGCCCATGGGGTCTTGGGGAACATTGTCACGGGTAGTGACAGGGTCCATGGAATGTTCATTAGGAGTCATATGTCCACTCTGAGGAGCTATGGGAGAAATGCTGGTAGCACTGGCTATAAAGTGCTGCCTGGGAGTGCTAGGTGTCACAGCAGGTTTAATCTCCATAGGAGGGCGATCAAAAACATGAAAGTCTGCTTCTCGCACAATCGTCCCATTTGACCCGTAGACAAATCCAGGTGGTAAGGGTTTCAGGTTTATTCTGAGGGCTTCTGGAGACATAATGGTGGCATCTTCCACCGTAAACCCCACATATCCCGCACGCTGACCTGGGGGTCCTTGTGAGCGCCGGGCTGTTTGTGGGTCACAATCATCGGAGTCCTCAGAGTCCCAGACCCCTGGTGCATATTCATATATGGGGTCATAAGAGGACAAATCTTGCTGGTAGGGAGTACTGGTAGCACTGGCCATAAAGTGCTGTCTGGGAGTGATGGGTGTGCTGATTGTAGCCATAGCAGTCTCCATCTCCATAGAAGGGTTAGACTCCTCAGACACGGGGTATTCTTGTTCCATAGAGTCAGATTCCAGGAATTCTGTGGGTTCTGTCTCCATGGGCAGTACATCACCTTCATCCTCCCCAGAGCTAGCCTCCAGGAACACCGAACCTCTGGACACCACCGGTGTGGATCTCTTGGGGATAGGTTTCGGTGTGGGAGGTTTCTTGGGAGCTGGTTTGGGCGCTTTCACTGGCTTTGGCACCGATGCCGGTTTTGGTGCTTTAACAGCTCTAGGCTTAAATGCAGGCACGGTTGCTCTCACCGGTTTGGGCGGCGGTGCAGGCTTGGTTACCTTACCAGGCTTGGTTACTGCAGCAGGCTTGGTAATTGCTGCAGGCTTAGGCCCTGGTGCAAGCCTGGTCTCTTCACGCGGGGGCAGCGTGATCTTGACACGAGGTGTACTTCTTGGTATTGGAGTTTTTGCAGACCTCTGCCAAGGACTTTCATTCTTGGGTTTTCTTATTGGGCAGTCTACCAAGAAATGGTTGGAACCTCCACAATACAGACAGAGATTGAGGGTTTGCCTTCTGGTACGCTCCTCTGGTGAAAGGGGATCACGTTTCTTCCCAGCAGGAGTACGCACCTTAGTGGAGGTGTCCCAGATGGTTTGCAACAGCTCCTTCATGAGGGTGGACAGGTGCTGGAATAAGTCCTGGAAAGTTCTCTGAATCACCTCCGTTATAGCGTGCATTACTGCGGACTCATTTCTTTCTGGCTTCATTGTATTGTCAGGTTTAATACCTTGCAGGTACTTGCCTTTCAGGTTATGAGCCCAATATGCAGGTCTCGGGGATGCACACAGTTCGTGGGAGAGGAGAATCACACAGGAGGGCTGTGGGACAGGACACACTGGAACTCACAGGTTGGCTGAGGGTGATGGGGAAAGCAATCCTTGAGTCCAGGTGCGAGGGTAGCTGCTCTAGGGAGAGCACGTTGGGAAGGGTCTGTGCTCCTGGGAGAGCACGGTGGGATTAGCAGGGGGAAACACGAGGAGTGGATAGGGAAAGCAGGTTTCTGGAGCTTGATGTTTGCAGGTCTTGTTCATAGGAACAGGAGACAACAATGAAGCACTGTGGGAAGGTAGGAGGGAACCTTTATTGGTTAGACACATGGGTGTGTCACGTGACCTGAGGTATGTGTGTGTTAGGTGCATTAACTGTTTATTAACTGGTTCACAGCAGAAGGGCAGCACCTTTCATGCAGCTGCCACTTGCATGGATTCACGCAGGAACGGACAGGTACGGTCCTGACAGAATAGCTCTCTCCATTAGACACACTCACTCCTTCCCTGCTGGACAGTAGCTCGATCGCTATCTCTAGCGCTGGAAGCACACGAGGGCAGCCGGATCTCTCTCCGCTGGATAAAATCGATCGCTCCCTCTGTCACTGGAAACACACGAAGGCAGCCGGACCCCTTCTCCGTTGGATGCACGAGGACAGCTGGATCTCTTCTCCGCTGGTACTGGCAACACGTGAGGGCAACCAAATCTCTCCTTTGCTGGACACACAAGGGCAGCCGCATTCACAATCCGCAACACAGGACCGTTCACGTCGCCCATCTCGCCCGCTCTGGCTTCTCTCTGTCCCGCACATGCACTTCCTTCCCTCTAAAATGCGGGCTCCTCCCTCTCACCGCTGGGAGGCGTAGTTTTCTTCCTGACAAATTGCTTTAGGCTCTCTGTACTTGAAACGACATGTTCCAGAATCCTTTGCAATCCTTTCAGCCTTCCTTTCTTAAACAACTTCCTTTTGCTAATCAAGTGACTAGGCAAGGAGGGTGGGGGAACTTCCCTGCAGCAGTGACAGGCCGAGTGTCTCTGTCCAAGTCTAAGCCACAGTGGATAACGCAATAGTACACACACACACAGTCCCAGAAGCCTCCTCTACAAGTGTATACATATTATACTTTTGGGGCCCTATCACCTACTTAATGCTAGCGCAAGCACTCACATAAGTGAGTGATAGTGCTAGGTTAAAAGAGGTAATATCGTTACGGGCAGATCTCTTTCCGATTGCTAACGGGTTAAAAAACCTGTTAGCGCATCTGTAATATTTACTGTGTTCACTGTTCCCTATACTTAACATGGGGAGCGCAACGAGTAAGCATGGGGTAATTAGCTTAGAGCTGTAGCTAACTGATCCAGCTTCTGCAGAATCAGTTAGCAGCAGCTGAATAGCCCCCCCCCCCCACGGTGGCACGTTAGTGCTGCCCCGAGTATCCTGTAGGGTTAGCGACCGGCATAGGCAGGCCACTGGATTCAGCGCCTGCCTCGTAATCTGTTTGTAAAACTTGGACGCTAAGGGGAAATTCGACATTATATATATATAAATATATAATAATTTTAATACATTTTAATGTTTTACTTTTTACTTTAACATTTACAACTTTTTCCATTTCACTCATATTGCTATATAGATGGTGTTTCGGTGTTGTTGTTGTTCTGGCCTTCCCTAAACCGAGCAGAGGCTTTTTTTCAGTATCTATTTGCTAAAATCCAATTCATATTACCTCCTGCCATGCATTGAATGGTAAAAATAGTTATTATTATCCTTTATTTATTAGGCTGCAGCCAGTTCTGCAGCTTCTAACAATTTATGGAGAAGCACTAAGACAATGTAATTTATTTCAATAACCCGACACAAAAAGAATAGTGAGAATTTAACAGCTGGTTTAAATGCTCCTTCTTGTAATACTGGTCTGTTGTGGCATGGAGGACAATGTGTCAGGTTGAACCATGTTGCAATAATTTAAACTGATAAATATTGTAAAAAAATGTATTCATATAAGTTCATCTGCACAGAGTGCCCGAAGCCAATCTTGGTAATTGTTGCCTTAAACTGTGATTATTATTCTTCTCATGTAAAATCCTTTTCAAATAAATAAATAAATAAATAAAATGTGTGCTTGTATCTTATTTCCAGGATGATGATATAGACTTTTAAATGGAGGAGAAAGAATTAGTCCCTATTGTCATTGTTTAGCATGAATGAGTGGGAAATTGCTGTGTCGCATTTCAAAGACTAGAACGCCATACTTTCCCTCAACAAGTGAAATAAGTACACGCAGAGAGCAGACGAAGGCAATCACTGTCTCGGAATATTGATAGGGCTTGTTAGTCTGTAAGCAGCTATCACAGGCAGCAGGATTTGTTATCTCTATTGCTTGAAAAATGAAGACTCTCCTGAATAGAAAAATAAAAATCAGTTTCCTCTTGTGAATGAGTAAATGCAAAACACTCTCTTAAAAACTGCATGTGGATATTAAAAAAAACAAAACAGATAACGCTGGATATTTGACATTGTTTAGATATTAATAAAAAGTATAAAAATGAATTTCCCTCCATAACACTGAAACACAAATTTTGACAGCAGATTAACCCTTTCGCTGCTGAGCCATTTCACCGCTGTGTGCTGAGCTCATTTTTACCACTTTCGCTCATCATGTTTAAACGCGATTTGAAGTCACATTTTATTATACAACCCAGACATATTATATATCGTCTGGGTGACACGAGTACATCTCCCTCTTCGAGCGCAGGGTCGGTCATGTTGGAAAAGGGAAACGCACAATTAGAAGAACCGTTGCTGCATGTTTTGGTTTTTTATTGGGTTTGACCTATGAAACCCATGCGCCTTCTGTCTAGAGCTGGGAATAGCTCCACCAAATGTGAGTTTTCACCTTTATCTGTTACAATATACTACTGTACGTCAGATATACACAAGATTGTATCTTCTTCTTCTCTCCCATACCCCATGGATGCAATGAGTTATCAACATTAAGGAGTGGGTTACCTGAGAAGCTATTTGAAGACAATCAACCCAAAGGCAACGATCCACTCAGAGCCAGTGTATGGGCTCTCCGTTTGTGAGTTGATCAACTATATAAAGACATACACTCTGCACTGATTGTTGCTCCACTGCACTTAGAGTTGCAATTGTTTTGTGTTTATATCTCTACATGTATAAATATCGGTGACATCATGTGAGAAATCAATCCGAGTCCCCTAGCGTCTATTTCGCGCAGACCAGATACGTATTGTTTCAATATACATCATGTCATGCCTGAATATTATAACAAAAAATGCAATAAAACTAGAACTTTCAATTATCAATTGTGTAAAGTGTTTTTTTTCACATTTTATAACGCAAGCCTTTTTGGTTATATTTTCAATGGGGTGCGCTTGTTAAAAAAATTAGAAATGGGGAGTCGTTAAATTTATTTTGGGGAAAATTACGTGTTTTTTAGCAAACGCCCCCCATAGAAAAAATCGTTAGTGCAGCATCATTGTTCCCATTATGATTGAAATGGGTACAATATTGCTGCATTAATAAAACAAAAAATAAACAAAAAACAGTTCTTTTATTTAAAAAACAAATTCTTACATTTTACATGGACATGTTTGGTATCATTGTAAAGGCCATGTTCTGGCCGTTCCAATGATATCAAACATTAATCCTAGCTGTCACGCATCGGGAGATAGGGAGTTCATTGGAACCCCCTATCTCCACCATAGGTGGCAGCAAGGGGTTAATTGCAGAACTGACGCCACCACGCTATGCGCGATGACGCCAGTTGTCAGGGGATATCCCGGAAGCTTGGCCAAGATGTCAGCCAGCTCCGGGAGGGGACTGCGATACGGCGCCTGTTAGTGCCATATCGCGATCCAGCGCCCTAGGGGTTAAAGACAGCCGCCGCTTCAAAGGGCAGGCTGTGCCCTTCCAAACGGTGCCTGCCTTTTCCCGGTGGCCCGCATGGATGGGGAGGGGGAGAGGTTCAAAAGACATCACCCCCTCCCCTTCAGGCACCTTCCCCACACTGGCAGGGGGGTGCCTGTAAAAGACGTCATTGCGCAGGCGCGATAATGTCTATCGTGCCCGCCTGGGTCCCGGAGGCTGGGCTGACATCGAGGATCCCGGCCGATCGCCGCTGCAAAGGGAGGACGCGTTGAGCAGTGAAGTGGCTGAGCGTGTCCTCCACATGGAAGGCACTGGTGTATTTTGGCCTAGGCCAACAAGGCCCAGGCCTAGGGCGGCACTTTCCAGGGGGTGGCGGCCCGCTGGGTGGCCCCACCCCTAAAAAAAATAAATACTAATTTTCAAGTATGTCCTGGGTAGGCAAGGCCTAGGCTTTCACTTTCCAGGGGGCAACAAAAAACCTCACCACTAATTGGGTTACTCACAGAGCACCGAAATGACGCCAACATTTTGGTGTTCTGTAGTTCCCTGCACTTCGGGGAATAAAATTTCCCAACCCTGCAGTGAATTCACCATTCACCGCAGGGTCCCCAAAGTGCATGGAGTCGGCTGCTGTATGCTGCCACCGCAAACCCATGGCCTGCTGTTTTCAAAAGAACTACTGAACGAAAATGTCTGGAATTTACATATAAGATCCTATGATTGATAATAAAAAGTTCTGTTACAGAAAAAGGAGAACCGCTATTAAAAAAAAGGGGGGGAATTTAGCCCAAAAAATTCTGAAAAATCACTAAAAGGTACAAAAAAAATCAATAAATAAATAAAGACTTTTTACTGCAGATTAAAATAATAAATGGTTTATTAGATATTGCATAAAAAACGGGAATATTTTTAACCCTTTCGCTGCTGAGGCTTTTCCCGCCCCTGTGCTGAGGTAATTTTTACCGGTTTTGCTCATCATGTTTAAACGTGTTTTGAAGGCTTATTTTAGTATATGACCCAGACATATTATATATCGTTCTTTCCGTCAGACTCGGTAGATTCATAATATGTCATTATTATATGTATACGTTATGTCATGTCTGTATATTATAACAAAAAATGCAATAAAATATGTATTTTCAATAATTTACAATGTGTAAAGTGGTTTTTTTCACATTTTAACATGCGAGCAATTGCGGTTATATTTTGTATGGGGTGCGCTTGTTAAAAAAATTAGAGATGGGGTCTCGTTACATTTTTTTTTGGGGAAAATTACACTATTTTTAACAAACGCACCGCATACAAAAATCGTTAGTGCAGCCAGGGCCGGCCCGACAATGGAGCAGGGTGGAGCGCTTGCGCCAAGCGGCACAAAATTAGGGCGGCAAATTTTTGCGCCGACGCTGCACTATTTTTTTATCAGCGCCGGCGGCAGTATCTAAATTGAAGGTGGGAGCAGTGAGTGAAGGTGACACGCATGCGTCTAGATGGGCCAGCGCGGGATTGAGACACGTGTGGTGTGGGCGGCAGATCCTCAGCCTGCAGGAGCTTGTCATTGTCTCTCCTCCAGCCCCCGCTGTGCCCTGGAAACAGACACGCCACTAGGTATGTGCCTGCCTGTCCCAGACATCACCAGGTTCCACGCCACTAGGTATGTGCCTGCCTGTGCCTGCCTGTCCCAGACATCACCAGGTTCCTCCAGCGCCGCTGCCCCAAACACCGATCAGCAAGACCCACTTGCCGACAGGAACTCGGAGATTTAAAATCCTTTGTATCTCCATAGACTAACGAGTTCTAATCTCCAGAGAGTGAAACTGCAATGGCAAATTACTACTCAGATGTAATGTGCCGTGGGAGTTTTAGTCTCTGGAGATTTGAAGTCGTTGCTGGGCACTGTGGACATGGCCAGGGGGGTGAGTGTACATCTCTCTCCCAGGGGATGCGGAGCGGAGGAGGCTGTGGGAGCTCTGCAAGATTCCCTGCTGCTTGGAGCCTGCTGTCTGAGGCAATGGGGGTTGTAAATTTCCTTTTTTTTTTTTTAAAGGGGGATCAAATGGCAATGAAGCACAGTGCTGGGTATGTGAAGCACACTGCTGGATGTGTGAAGCACACTGCTGGAGCTGTGAAGCACACTGCCGGGGCTGTGAAGCACACTGCTGGATGTGTGAAGCACAGTGCTGGATATGTGTGAAGCACACTGCTGGGTATGTGAAGCACACTGCTGGGTATGTGAAGCACACTGCTGGGTATGTGAAGCACACTGCTGGATGTGTGAAGCACACTGCTGGATGTGTGAAGCACACTGCTGGATGTGTGAAGCACACTGCTGGGTATATGAAGCACACTGCTGGGGATGTGAAGCACAGTGCTGGATATGTGTGAAGCACACTGCTGGATGTGTGAAGCACACTGCTGGATGTGTGAAGCACACTTCTGGGGATGTGAAGCACAGTGCTGGATATGTGTGAAGCACAGTGCTGGATATGTGTGAAGCACACTGCTGGGGCTGTGAAGCACACTGCTGGGGATGTGAAGCACACTGCTGGATATGTGTGAAGCACAGTGCTGGATATGTGTGAAGTACAGTGCTGGATATGTGAAGCACAGTGCTGGATGTGTGAAGCACAGTGCTGGATGTGTGAAGCACAGTGCTGGATGTGTGAAGCACAGTGCTGGATGTGTGAAGCACACTGCTGGGGATGTGAAGCACACTGCTGGATGTGTGAAGCACAGTGCTGGATGTGTGAAGCACAGTGCTGGATGTGTGAAGCACAGTGCTGGATGTGTGAAGCACAGTGCTGGATGTGTGAAGCACACTGCTGGGGATGTGAAGCACACTGCTGGATGTGTGTGAAGCACACTGCTGGATGTGTGTGAAGCACACTGCTGGGTATGTCATTCTGTGAGTTTAACTTACTATTAGCAGTACAACTATGAGTATAAAAATTTAAATCTAAAACCATGTAGCGCTGTTGTTCACTGGCGCCCGGTTGTCTCATTTACTAGCTCAGTTATACACACCGCACATTACTGTATCACAGAGCTCCACAGCAATAAAATTCTAATGTACGGTGTGTATAAGTGTTTGAATTTTATTGCTGTGGCGCACTGTCATACGCGCATACACGCTGCGTGTTTTTTTTGGGGGGGGGCAGCATTTCATCCTTCGCTCCAGGCAGCACAAGGTCTTGGGCCGGCCCTGAGTGCAGCATCATTCTTCACATTATAATTGAAGTGGGAACAATATTGCTGCATTAACAAACCAAAAAAAATAAAAAAAAAGTGTTTATTTTTTTTTATAATTTTTTTTTAAAATTTGTTTTTATTTTTATTTTTCATTTTTTTTTTTTTTTTACAAACTTTTTCACTTTCATGTTTGGTATCGTTGGAACGGCCATGCTCTGGCCGATCCAACCATACCAAACATTAACCCCTAACTGCCACGGATCGGGAGTTCATTGGAACTCCCTATCTCCACAGTTGGTGGCAGTTAGGGGTTAAGTCCAGGACTGGCGTCATCGTGCTACGCACGATGACGCCAGTCCTCAGGGGGAGTTCCCAGAGGCTTGGCCGACATCCAAGATGTCGGCCAGCTCCGGGAAAGGATCGCGAACCGGCGCTTTTCAGCGCCGATTTGCGATCCAGCTCCCCAGGGGTTAATGCCAGGCACCATTTGGAAGGGCAGGCTGTGCCCTTCCAAATGATGCCTGGGTTAACCCCCGCAGAGCCGCCGATCGGGAGGGAGAGAGGTCCGAAGGACCTCCCCCCCTCCCTTTCAGGCGCCTCCTCCGCACATGCGGGGGGGGCGCCTGAATTAGGTGTCATCGCGCTGCCGCGATGACACCTAATTCCGGCGGCTGCGGTCCCGGATGCGCGGCTGACATCGAGGATGTCAGCCCGCACTGGGGGGGCCAGCGATTGGCCGGAACCCGGCCGAACGCTGACCCCAATGGGAGGACGCGCTGAGCGCGTCCTCCGCATACCAGCGGGAATGCTGAGGACGCGCTGAGCGCGTCCTCAGCATTGAAGTGGTTAACATTGAAACCAATGGGGTTCGCCTGAACAAACCTGCTGATTGAAACCACCGAACATCAGGGCATTTCACTGACATTTCTCTGCTGTTTGGGGTTCTCTGAATAGATTAACCATTACTTCTCTATGGGGATTTGCACTGCCTTCAAACAGCACCGTACTTGCTGGCAGTTCGCCAAACTTGTGTGTGAGCATATCACCAGAGCAGTGGTGTACTTAGAGGAGTGGCGGAGGGCGGGCCGCCCCAGGTACCAGTGATTATTGGGGTGTCATTAGGGGGTACTAGGAGGTGCCACTGTCACTGTGTGTCAGCTTTGAGCTGTGTTCTCAAACAACGAGCAGCGGAGCATGGCATTTGCATACGGAATAAAATCGAATAGAATAAAAATCCCCCTCTCCTCCCTCCATAGCTCCTCCCCTGCCCTGCAGCAGCTCTAGGAGAGGGGAGGGGGATGTGATTTGTGTCCAGAGAGAGAAGATGACAGTAAACGGAAGGTAAAGGGGGGGTTTTCAGCAGAATATGAAGCCCTGTCTGCTTACTGCTGTTTAAAGTGGACCTTTCCTTAACCAGCACTGCAGTGATAGAAATTTGTCATTGAGCTGCCTGGCTCCTGGTGAGGCTGCTTGCGTGCAGGTCACACTCGGTCCGGCCAGTCAGGTGGTACTGAGTCTCAGTACCACCTGACTGGCTGAACCACATGACACACATGCACGCAGCTGCCCGCCCTTTCGTTAACATGGACTGTCACTCTATTCTGGACTGAACACCCACCGGGAAGGGAATCAAAGCCACGGTGCACCCTCTGGCAGTGGCACCCCACTGCTGACAAGATGGCTCCACGCACAGGCACAGCCGTGATCCTAACGTGGCCTGGAGGGACCTCCTGCTGAGTCTGTACACAGTCCCTGCTGACTCTGCACACAGCCCTACCGCGGACAGAGGCCGGTAAATGTAGAATAAATAATTGCTGTGTGCTCATATACACTCGGTTTGCTGGGAGTTTTATTGCAGTGGATTCTGATGCACTCATACACACCACACATTGCATTGCTGGGAGTTTTATTGCTGTGGATTCTGATACGCTGACACACACCACACATTGCATTGCTGGGAGTTTTATTGCAGTGGATTCTGATGCACTCATACACACCGCATATTGCATTGCTGGGAGTTTTATTGCTGTGGATTCTGATACTCTGACACACACCACACATTGCATTGCTTGGAGTTTTATTGCAGTGGATTCTGATGCACTCATACACACCGCACATTGCATTGCTGGGAGTTTTATTGCTGTGGATTCTGATACGCTGACACACACCACACATTGCATTGCTGTGAGTTTTATTGCTGTGAATTCTGATGCACTCATACACACCGCACATTGCATTGGTTGGGAGTTTTATTGCTGTGGATTCTGTGATACACACTGCATATTACTGTGAGTTTTATTGCCCTGGAGCTCTGGGATATGCTCATACACACTGCACATTACTGTGAGTTTTATTGCTGTGCAGTTCTGTGATATGCTCATACACACTGCACATTTCTGTGGGTTTTATTGCTTTGCAGCTCTGATATGCTCATACACAGTGCCCATTTCTGTGGGTTTTATTGCTATGCAGCTCTGTGATACGCTCATATGCAGTGCACGTTTCTGTGGATTTTATTGTTCCACCAATTAGAGCGGCTGTGATCCCGTTTACTTGACATGCGTGGCTGTTCTTTGTAAAAATACTTGAATTTAAACATTTCATAATTTTCTTATCTCAATAGATACATTTGAAATGGTATACAAAATATACAAGTAGGCACTTGGTATCCACTTTTAATATAAAGAGAGGAAAAGGCGGAGCTCTAAGAGGAAAAGGTGGAGCTTAAAGAGGAAGGGTGGGGATTAACCAGGAAGAGGTGTGCCCTTGACAGGAAGGGGTGCGTCAAATTTAAATTAGGGGTGCACGAGTTTAGTCAGGCCTAGGGCAGCACAAAACCTAAATACACCACTGATGGAAGGGGTTAATAAACAGTATAAAAATGTATTTCCCTCCATAATACTGAAACACAAATTATGACAGCAGATTAAAAAAAAAATAACCAGACCCCATCTCTCTAAACTTATCGGCTTTATTCTTGAACTTCATTTATTATTGTTTGCACAGTACAACATTGCATCTCTCAGTTGCTTTCATTTTTGATATGTATTATAAAATAACTAGGTGAGCAGCAAAGAGAATGGATTGTAGAAAAAATGCTATTTAAAAAAAATACGATTTTTTTTGGCTAAAAAAATCCTAAAAAAAATACTTTTTGCTGCAGATTAAAAAAATAAACAGTTTAATAGATGTTGAATAAAAAGTGGAATATTTTTAATTTTGAAACCTATGGGGTTCACCTGATTAAACCTGTCGAATGAAACCACCGAGCATCTCTGCAGTTCAGTGTTCTCTGAATAGATTAACCATTACTTCTCTATGGGGATTTCACTGCCACCGAACAGCACTGCAGTTTGCTGTCAATTTGCCAAAATTTGGCGACATGCCTGTTTTCTACATAACCGAATGGCCATGAAATTGCACCGTACGGGGAAATTCTCTGTTTGGTGTAACTTCGGGGCCAGATCCGCTCTTCTGAATAACCCTGTTTATTCACGTTTTGGTGTCATCTTGAGACTCAAAAAGGTTTTCACAATTTGGAGTTTTGCATAAGGTTTACACAACCTGTAGGATGCCACACTCCTTCACACATGACAGTTGGGTTGCATTTCCAATGAATAATTGATGTATGATGATCTCCATATCAGCTTCGCATTGGTTTGCTTGCTTTTCAGTTTCTTTCTTAACCTCCCTGCTGGTCTGATTCTGACATATTTTATATGTCAAAATCGGTGCATTTATTTTGCCCCCTGGTGGTATTCCCGTGTTTGGCTCAGGGTTAAATTTCAATGCTGAAAGCGGTAACCCTGAGCCACACTTGGGTTGATACATACCTGTGGCTGCGCTCCCTCGCTGATCTGCCGCATTCTCCTCCGGCCGATCGCAGCGTCCTGCTTCTTGGTTCCCTTCTCACGACGAGAACCCGGAAGCAGGATGCCGTAATCGGCCGGAGGTGACTGCGGGAGGTCAGTGAGGGAGCGCAGGGACAGGTATGTATCCAGCCCGAGTGTGGCTCGGGGTTACTGCTTTTAGCGTTGAAATTTAACCCCGAGCCACACTCGGGAAAACCACCAGAGAGGTTAATCAATGAACATTCATAACAATGTTTACTAGTTCCTTCATGGAAGATGATGGCACTAGTATGTACATCGAGCATATAGCTGTCATCAGAGACAGTGTATGGTCGACACATTGATTTGAATGAGTCTTGAAGTTATTGGATGGCCCATTGAAGGGTTTCTGTTATAAGAAATATATACAGTAATTGCTATAAATGCATAAGGCGCGCGAGGTGAAAGTATTGCCAGGATAGAATCGCACCTTTACATTTTATTTTGAAATTTCATTTTTTAAGCAATTTTATATGAAACACCATGAAATAAACCCTCTGTGTCATTTCGGCTGATAAAGCCTATGTCACTTTGATGTGGTGAGGCAATATCTAATGCAGTCATTTTCAATTACTAGAGCATCACTGTCATTTAAAGGGATCAAGACGGTCTGTCATTGCTTCTTGAGAGGTGTGTAGGAGCCATTGACGTATAGTCTTACCCATCTCATTCATTTTTTCAGCATTTCTTTCTGTTCCTTATCCTTACCTCCTTATTGTGACAGCAAGTAAGCCTCTCGGTTGTTAGAGGGATCACTGAATGTTAATGCATGTAACATGTACTTCTTATGGTCCTTTTTTCTTGCCAAAAACATGTATACACGGTTTTGCATTGTAATGCAATTAAACCAGAAAAAAACACGTGAAGGTCCATTTGCATAGTATCTTACTGCAGGATTAGTGTGCTCCATTGGGAGAAATTAAATTCTCTTGGAGATCTCGCTCATGTCACCCTGTAGTACTGTAACAAAGCTACAAGAAGCAGCCCTTCACCCTCACTGCAACAAAACATTTAACAAACTTTACAGCTACATTACTCAGCCAGGGAGAGCGCAGAATACATGGAGAGCATTGGGGTCACTAATTACTGTACAGAGTTAAGATATGGGGGTTATAATGACTGAACCCCTGTGCAGTACATATACAAGGTGTTACTGTAATTTCCGTACACAGACATTATGCAACACATACAGATACAAGGTGTTACTGTAATTTCCGTACACAGACATTATGCAACACATACAGATACAAGTGTTACTGTAATTCCCATACACAGGCATTATGCAGCACATACAGATACAAGGTGTTACTGTAATTTCCATACACAGGCATTATGCAGCACATACAGATACAAGGTGTTACTGTAATGTCCATACACAGGCATTATGCGGCACATACAGATACAAGGTGTTACTGTAATTTCCATACACAGGCATTATGCAGCACATACAGATACAAGGTGTTACTGTAATGTCCATACACAGGCATTATGTGGCACATACAGATACAAGGTGTTACTGTAATGTCCATACACAGGCATTATGCGGCACATACAGATACAAGGTGTTACTGTAATTCCCATACACAGGCATTATGCAGCACATACAGATACAAGGTGTTACTGTAATTCCCATACACAGGCATTATGCAGCACATACAGATACAAGATGTTACTGTAATTCCCATACACATGCATTAAGCAGCACATACAGATACAATGTGTTACTGTAATTCCCATACACAGGCATTATGCAGCACATACAGATACAAGGTGTTACTGTAATTCCCATACACAGCCATTATGCAGCACATACAGATACAAGGTGTTACTGTAATTCCCATACACAGGCATTATGCAGCACATACAGATACAAGGTGTTACTGTATTTCCCATACACAGGCATTATGCAGCACATACAGATACAAGGTGTTACTGTAATTCCCATACACAGGCATTATGCAGCACATACAGATACACGGTGTTACTGTAATTTCCACACACAGGCATTATGCAGCACATACAGATATTGATTTTTTTAGAAAGCTGCATTGCTAATAATCTCATTATGATCACTACAAATCCTCATAAGCAGGAGATATCACCATTTTATTATCTATATGCATCACATTTACTGTATTTGGCATAAAAGCTATTTCTTTCTGTATGCAGGTAGTGCAGAACTCGTGCAACATTGTGCAAGATAAGGGACACCATCTAGAGTTTAGAACTTTTCATCCCAGTAATATTTATGTAAAGGACAGCACGGCAATGTTAAGCATTTTTAATATTTTTAACTACTTCAGAATAACAATCTTTATCCAACGTTTCTATTTCTTCCTACATTCAAATGTAAACTACACATCTCATGTTTCAAATGAATATTACCATATTGTTATTTACGAAAATCTCTTGGTAATGAAAGGGTTAAAGCTGCATGTGGGCTTTTTTTCCCAACAAAGAAATACTATATGGGTTATTCAGAGAGAGGTTCTCTCTCGCTTCCCGCACTTTGGGGAATCCTAGAGCCTGTGGTGAAGTCAGCATTCACCGCAGGGTCCCTGAAGTGCAGGGAACAGCAGCCGCAAAACTACTGATTAACTAAAAAGCTTGCTGCAAAACTGCCAAAATTATAAAATATGTTCTGATTAGATAAATTATCGGATCGAATCCGATAAGCCGCCGCAAACCCACCGTTCCGTGTCCAGAAAAAAAGCCAACGATCCCCCGACCACAGCGACAGTCAGCTGCCGGAAAAAGCCAACAAACGAGGTAAAAAAAAAAAAAAAAAACGATTGAAAGTGTAAAATTTGAAAAGCTGTTTGCAAAAAACTACTGGACGAAAATGTTTGGATGTAACATAGAAACATAGAAAAATGTCGGCAGATAAGAACCTTTCGGCCCATCTAGTCTGCCCAATTACATGGATACTTTACCTGGATTTATCTTTTCTTTAGGATAGCCTTATGCCTATCCCATGCCTGCTTAAATTCAATTACTGTTTTGGCCTCTACCACTTCTACTGGAAGACTGTTCCATGTATCCACCACCCTCTCAGTAAAATAATGCTTCCTGATGTTACTTTTAAACCTTTGCCCCTCTAATCTAAGACTATGTCCTCTTGTTTTGCTACTTTGTTTCCTTTTAAATATACTCCCTTCCTCTACCTTGTGGATTCCCTTTACGTATTTAAATGTTTCTATCATATCTCCTCTGTCTCGTCTTTTTTCCAAGCTGTACATGTTAAGATCATTAAGCCTTTCCTGGTAACTTTTCTCCTTCAAGCCGTACACCATTTTAGTAGCCCTTCTCTGAACTCTCTCTAAGATGTCTATATCCTTCTGGAGATACGGTCTCCAGTACTGCACACAGTACTCCAAGTGAGGTCTCACCAGTGCTCTGTACAGTGGCATGAGCACTTCCCTTTTCCTACTGCTAATACCTCTCCCTACACAACCAAGCATTCTGCCAGCATTTCCTGCTGCTCTATTACATTGACTATTACATATAAGGTTCTATGAATAATAATGAAAAGGTCTGCTACAGAAAAAAAAATGCTATTTAAAAAAATGGAAAAACTCTTTTGCCAAAAAAATCCTGAAAAGTGCCTAAAAGATCCTAAAAAATAAATTGACTTTTTGCTGCAGAATAAAATAATAAACGGTTTATTAGATATTGAATTAATACGGGAATATTTTTAACATTGAAGCCTATGGGATTCTCCTGAATAAACCTGTCGAATGAAACCACTGAACAACAGGGCACTTCGACAACTTTTCTCTGCTGTTCGATGTTCTCTGAATAGATTAACCATTGCTTCTCTATGGGGGATTTCACTGCAAAATTTAGCGAACTGGCAGCTTTCTGAATAGCCAAATGGCCACAAAAGTGCACCGTATGGGGAAATTCCCTGTTCGGTACAATTTCGGGGCCAGATTGGCTGTCCCCGAATAACTCTTTAAATCAACTTTTTTTGGAAATTAGGCTTGTGCACCGATTTTTTTTTTCGGTTCGGTGCGGTTCGTTCGGATTTTGTAAATTTTCTTTTCGACTCGTTTCGGCCGATTTTCGTTTCGGTTCGGTTCGTTTCGTTTTGTTTTTCGTATCAACTTTTTTTCGTGATTTCGGAAATTTTTGTGTTTTTCGGAACGTCTGTTCTCCTCGTTTCAAAGTGTCTATTCGTTTTGACGTAAACTAATGTTTTTTCCGGATACGATAATTATACGATAATTCTGCCGATACGATAATTCTGCCATTGAGATTTCTCATGTTTTACAAGAAGGATACATTGAGATTTCTCTGGTTTTCCAGGAAGGATACATTGAGATTTCTCTGGTTTTCCAGGAAGGATACATTGAGATTTCTCATGTTTTACAAGAAGGATACATTGAGATTTCTCTGGTTTTACAAGAAGGATACATTGAGATTTCTCATGTTTTACAAGAAGGATACATTGAGATTTCTCATGTTTTACAAGAAGGATACATTGAGATTTCTCTGGTTTTCCAGGAAGGATACATTGAGATTTCTCTGGTTTTCCAGGAAGAATACATTGAGATGGGAATGATACAAAATGTAATTACAGAATCAGCGATATAAACACGATGTCCGAAATTACTGAAATGGAGCCGAAATCACGAATGGAACGAAAATGAATTTCGATTTTACACATTTCTCGTCCATTCGAAAATTCCAAAAAGTTTTCGTTTCGGCACGAAAATTTGTTCGGATCTGCCGTTTTCGGATCTGAAAATTTTTGGAAAATCGGCTGAATCCAAATGCACGAATCGGGAAATTTCGTGAAAATTCCGAAAATCCGAAACCCGAAACGCACATCCCTATTGGAAATAGAAGATTACAATGTGTCTCGCAGACTTATTAGCAAATTAACTTTTGTGCCGCGACCGATTGTGCCTTAAATTTAGCCAGGATGGCGCAGTTTGCATATTAAGCCTTTAGAGTAATAATATTAATTAAAAAAATTGATCTTCGAAGTCCAATACCTTAGAAATACCTTAGAAACTATAACACTTCTTTATTTAGTTTAATCGACCAGCAGAAACATGAATAAAATCCGCCAGAAAAGGACCAGCGCGGGATCTATTTTATTTGTTTAAGCTAGTGTAAAGCAAATTTTCTCGTTCCGGTACTTAGAATATAAATCCAGTGTGTGCCAAGATGCTGTCAAAGAGTTCTTAAAGAAATAAGAAAGATACTTTGCTTTTCTGAAAAGCAATTAGCATATTTCTAGCCTCCAAAAAAGTGCTACATCTCTGTCTTTGTTCTGCGCTTTATCTCCCCGGTGCACATGACCTAAGACGACAATCCCTACCATATTTCAACTATAATACCAGTTTCCCACAGTGACCGATGACGTTTTTTGTGTCAATCCCTCCTGATTGGTCAGCACCACAGTGAAGTTGGTTGGAGTAGAGGTAACATCACTGCTATATAACCGTGGAGACACAGGTTTGATCCCAACAAGAGCACCTCTCCAGTAAGTGTCCTTGGGCAAGACACCTAACGGTACATACTCGCCACCCAGGACATACTTGAAAACGAGAGAAATCTCAATGTATCCTTCCTGGTAAAATCCTATCTCAAAAAAAAAAAAAAAAAGTAGGAAGCGCTTGGCTTTTGCCATACAGAAACTGTTTTTTTTTTTGAGAAAGGATTTTCCCAGGAAGGATACATTGAGATTTCTCTCGTTTTCAAGTATGTCCTGGGTGGCGAGTATGTACCGTTAGATGTCTTGCCAAGGACACTTACTGGAGAGGTTGCTCGCTGGGATCGAACCCATGACTCCACAGGCTCTCTCCATGCAGAGCAGTGACATTACCTCTACTCCACCCAGCCGGCAGTATGTGGGATTTCCCCTCTGGTTACATCTGGACACACACATGGCGGCATTGGAAACTGATTGATTCCTCCCTATATATATACCAAGGTGGGTTACTTGGGCATTTAGCTCCAGACTAAGCCTTTGCGGGCGAAACGCGTTGAGCGATGCCAACTTGTGCTTTTTATATTACTTACCGCTTTATTATTTCCCTCTCTATATGCAAGCTAGTATGTCTTTGAGTTGATTCCTTCTAAGGACTGGGCTGATTATATATTTTTTCAGGGTATCGGCTGTCTTTTTGAGTCATTCACCACTGTAGCAGGGTAATTCAAAGAGATCCGAATGGCTGCCGAAAGGTAACCGAACGCTGAAAATCAGCGTTCGGTTATCTTTCTTGGCCATTCGGCTATTCAGAGAGCAGGCATTTTGTCAAATGCTGGCAAATTGCCTGCACATACGGTGCCTGTTTGGTGCCTTTTCGAGGGCAGTGAAATCCCCATAGAGAAGCAATGCTGCGTCTATTCAGAGAACACAAACCAGCTGAGAAAGGTTGCCGAATTGCCCTGCCATTCGGTGGTTTAATTCGGCAGGTTTATTGAGGCGAATCCCATAGGCTTCAATGTTAAAAATATTCCCGTTTTAATTCAATATCTAATAAACCGTTGATTATAATATTCTGCAGTAAAAAGTCTCTTTATTTATAGATTTTTTGGGATGTTTTAAGCATTTTTCAGGATTTTTTTGCCAAATGTTTTTTTTCCGATTTTTTTTAAATAATTTTTTTTTAAAAAGTTTGTCCTTTTTATTATTATTCATTGGACCTCATATGTAAATTTCAGACATTTTCGCTCAGTAGTTTCTTTGGAAACAGCATTTCACTTTTCAAACATTCAAGCAAACTGTCTTTGTTTTTTTTTCACTCCATTCGTCTGCGGTGTCGGCTTTTTCCGGCGGCTGCGCTGCGTGTGATCGGCTCCTTCTCGGGTTTTTCCGGCGTTTTCGGCGGGGTTAATACAGATGTTTTTGCGGTTTTCGGTGTGCCTTCGCCGGGTTTTGTGGTGAGTTTTCGGTGGGTTTTCGGCGACTTTCCCTGCAATTCGGGGACCCTGTGGTGCTTACTCAATACACTGCAGGGTCGCCAAAATGGGATCTCCAAATCGAACCGAATTGAGGAGAACGAAAAGTCACCGAACGTGCGGGGACTTTTCGATTCTCTTTGAATAACCCTGTAAGTTTGTCCATGTTTGTGTATATGCATAGGTGTGCGCACAGGGTGTGCAGGGTGTGCCCAGGCACACCCTAATGTTAGATGACTGGTTCATATTTGACCCCCAACATGAATATTTTGGATGTTCCTTATCTGATTCATAATATATTTCGTGAATATTGACTGTTCTGTACAAAATTATCCAAGCATAGATAAAAAAAAATAATAAATATTCCATGGGTGCACACCCTAATGAAATGGGCTGCGCACTCCAATGTGTATATGTATTGGTTTAATAAAGGATCGTGCTTATTTACCATCAACGCTTGGTGCGCATGTTTTGCACCTGCAGGTGTAGCTGTTTTGAATTTTTCAGTTTCCCGCAGTATAAGGGGATTTCAGGCAGTCGAGACTCAAAAAAAAATTCAATTTCTTCTCTCCTCCAGGCATCATTCTTTACACGTCATTCTAATAATTCCTCTACTTTAACATCCCACTGGCACTGGGCACCCACACGCGACCAAGAGGATCAGAAGGTTAACCACACAGATTAAGCAGTCATAAGATTACTGTATCCATAAATACATTTTCTGCAATGTATATGCGCCTACACAAGAGAATGTATTTGGACCTATCACCCGGAGAGCAACTGTGTTGAGACTTAATTCCGGAGACTTGAGATGATTCACAGTGAGTGGTGCTGCTTTGGGGCATATTATTAGCAGGATGTCTCGAAGCAGCAGAAAGAATTGTCAGTAAATCATACAGCTACGTTATAGAGTATGGAGTGTGATGCGCCCCCATTGCTTTGGTCTCCGATAGGTCTTTTTATGTTTGTGTAATAAAGGCTACCACGCTGCCATGAGGATCTGTCAGTGTACTGACATCACAAGCTCTGGAAGCAAAACTATGTGCCAGTAACCAGATTACGGTGCGCGTCAGCAAAACATTAAAGAATGTCAAGCATAATACACATTATACACAAGGAGCGCTATCAGCTGGTGTGAGCTAAAACGCCAACGCTACATGAAAAATCTAGCGCGAGTCGCTAAGGCTAGGGTCAAACGAACGCATTGTTCGCAGCGACCGTCAAAAATTGCGTCCGAACGCATTGACGTATTTTTTCACGGAATGCGCGAAAACGGTCATACGACGCGCATTTTCGTGCGTGATTTTTTACGGATCGTCAATAAAACACTTCTTGCGTCTCTGGACGTTATGTAGGCTGGACATTAGCAGCGTCTGACGTCTCCTAATCACGCACACATGCCGCTATGCCGCCGCAGCGCACTCTGTACGTCAGTACTAGCGGTTCTGCATTCCCGAAAAAATGCGTTCATTCTCCACTTGCGTTGCGCAGCCGGACTTTCGTGCAGCCGTACTTCGTATATTGCCCGTCATTTGCTGCTACTGCGGCCGGAATTAAGTGCACCTAAGGCTAGGGTCAGACTGAGGCAGTGCGAACGCGCGTTCTGGCGCACTTAATCACGGCCGTGCTAGCAGCAGATGCCGGGCAATGACGGCCAATATACGAAGTACGGTCGCACAAAAGTCCGGCTGCGCAACGCAAGTGGAAAATGAACGCATTTTGTCGAGAACGTGAAACCGCAGGTACTGACGTACAGAGTGCGCTGCGTCCGCTAGCGGCGTGTGTGTGTGATTAGGAGACGTCAGACGCTGCTAATGTCCGGCCAACATAACGTCCAGACACAAAAAGAGTTTTATTGATGATCCGTACAAAATCACGGACGAAAATGCGCAGCGTATGACCGCTATCACGTATTCTGTGAAAAAATGCGTCCATTCGTTCGAACGCACTTTTTCACAGACAACATAAAAATGCGTTCGTCTGACCCTAGCCTCAACGCACGTTAAAAATGCGTCAGTCTGACCCCAGCCTAAAATGTAGCGCTTGACAACCCACCAACAGATCACCTTGTCTGCGGTAGTCCATGCACAAGATTCAATAGCGCACGATAGGGAAAACGCTGAGACCCAGGGCTAATGCACTGTATGGTTAAAAATAAAAGTGCAAAAAAGCCTTGCTTTTCGCTTGTTAATTTTTAAATAAAAAAAAAATCGGAACCCCAAATGTTCCAGTGCAAAAAAGCCTAATTTTTTTCCTTAAATCGGAACCCCAAATTTCACCTGAAAAATCCAGAAAAATACCTAATAAATTCTAAAGATTCAATAAATATAAAGGCTTTTTGCTGCGGATTAAAAAAGTAAACGTTTGAATAAATAAAGAATAAAAACGATAATATTTTTTACATTGAATCCTATGGGCTTCGCACATGGCAGGTTTTCCTATACAATGCATCTTCTCACGTTACCCCGAATCACGCCGGCTTAACCATACGATGCATCTTTTACACGTAAACTACATCCAGGGAGCCGAGAGACACACCTGCGCTGCTTTCCTTTCAATCGCCTGGTAATTGCCTGTTAATTTGGGCAAGGACTTTTGACGTTTTTTTCCCCTTTTTTTCTTCCTTTACAGTTAACACTAGGGATGAGCCGAACACTCCCCGAGTTCGGTTCGAAGCCGAACCCGAACTTTCCAAATGTTCTGGTCCGAACCCAAACTCGGACCCCATACAAGTCAATGGGGCTGAAAATTCTATTTTTAGAGTGCCCTCCAAGAGGGCATATATGCTACATATTTGCCATAAAAGGTGTATGGGGTTCCGGGTAGTGCCCTGGGGGACAGGAAACAAGGACAAAAAGTTTTAAAAAAAACGTTTTTAAAGGGACAGTGAGTTTTCCATGAAATAAGGGTTAAAAATAAAAACGAAAAATTCCTTCAAATATCGTGCCTAGGAGGTCCCCATAACCTGCCCGTGAAGTGGCGGATTTCTAGGATGTATAGAAATATGTAAAAAACAAAAATTGACATTTCAAATGACGGTAAATGCTTTTCCTTTAATCTATCCATAAACAACTGCTTGGGGCGGCAGTCTGTATGAAAAGAGGAGACATTTTCGGACACGCAGAAAAAGTTTACTGATTTTTTGGCGGTGAAAAGCAGGAGAATGACTGAAGAATGGAAAATTCTAGACCAAATAGCTGATTTGGAAAGTGAGAAAAATGGGAGAATTTTTCTGGTTTGGCTATTTTGACCTAGAATTTTCTCTTCAGTCATTCTCCTGAGTTTCACCTTTCTCTGAATAACCCTGTCAGGGTTATTCAGAGAGCGGTGTAGAGCAGGAGAATGACTGGAGAATGGAAAATTCTAGGTCAAAATAGCCAAACCAGAAAAATTCTCCCATTTAGGCTAGGGTCAGACTAGCGAATTTTTAACATGCGTTTAGGCGCACTTAATCATGGCCGCACTAGCAGCAAATGACAGGCAATGACAGCCAATATACGAAGTACGGTCGCGCGAAAGTCCGGCTGCGCAACGCAAGTGGAAAATGAACGCATTTTTTCGAGAACGCAGAACCGCTAGTACGGACGTACAGAGTGCGCTGCGTCCACTAGCGGCGTGTGTGCGTGATTTGGAGACGTCAGACCCTGCTCATGGCCGGCCAACATAACGTCCAGACACCCAAAGTTTCCTGGTTTGGATCCGTAAAAAATCACGCACAAAAATGCGCATCGTATGACCATTTTCGCGCATTCCGTGAAAAAATAAGGCAATGCGTTCGGACGCACTTTTTGACGGTCGCTGTGAAAAATGCATTAGTCTGACCCTAGCCTTATCTCACTTTCCAAATCGGCTATTTGGACCAGATTGTTCTCTTTTCCTGCCATTCTCCTCGTTTTCACCTTTCTCTGAACAACCCTGAGAGAGAGGTGAAAGCCAGGAGAACTGGCAGGAGAAGAGAACAATCTAGACCACATAGCCGATTTGGAAAGTGAGTTAAATGGGAGAATTTTTCTGGTTTGGCTATTTTGACCTAGAATTTTCACTTCTTCAGTTATTCTCCTGCTTTTCACCACTCTCTGAATAACCCTGTGAATGTTTAATCCCGAGGTGAAAAATAACATTGCTTAAGGCTGGGGTCAGACGAGCTCAGTTATCATGTCCATATTCGCAGTTATCACGTCCATACACGTCCAGCATTCTGACCAATGGAGCCCCACACACGAAGTACGTCCGCACGGAAGTGCGGATGCATGGCGAACGCAGCAAACGGACGCAGGTTAGGCAAGAACGTAATACTGCTAGAACGGACGTGCGGAGTGCGCCACGTCCGCAACGTCCATGTAGCTTTGTATGTGAGTGATGAAACGAGGTCAGATGGACTGCATTTATACGTCCAGCATTTTTGACGGACAGAATGTTTTTTCATTGTAATTTATTTTCCCTGCTACATCAGTCAAAAAATACGTCAGTGAAAAAAACGGACTGTTAGGCCACTACCTTGTTGTCAGTCAGTAAGTACGTCCGAACTGCACGGACGCACAGTCCGTACAAAATGCGCTCATCTGACCCTAGCCTTAGATGTTATTTTGAATTTTTTTCAAACACAAGTTAACCACTTGGCTGCTATGGACGCGCTCAGCGCGTCCAGCCAAGTGGTTCTCCTGTGCTATGGACGCACTGAGCGTGTCCATGCACAGGAGGCAACAATCCGCCGGATTCCGGCGGATTGCTGCGCCCCCCGGTGTGGGCTAACATCTTGGATGTTAGCCCAGCACTCCGGGACCCCGGCGGAGCAATTAGATGTCATTGCGGCGGTGCGATGACATCTAATTCAGGCGCCCCCCCGCATGTGCGGAGGAAGCGCCTGAAAGGGAGGTTCTTTGGACCTCTCTCTCTCCCGATCGCTGGGGGCAGAGGGTTAATCCAGGCACCGTTTGGAAGGGCACAGCCTGCCCTTCCAAACGGTGGCTGTGATTAACCCCTGGGGAGCCGGATCACGAATCGGCGCTGAAAAGCGCCGGATCGTGATCCTCTCCTGGAGCTGGCCGACATCTCGGATGTTGGCCAAGCCTCCAGGAACTCCCCCTGAGGACTGGCGTCATCGTGCATAGCACAATGACGCCAGTCCTGGAGTTAACCCCTAGCTGCCACCAATGGTGGAGATAGGGGGTTCCATTGATCTGCCTATCTCCCGATCCGTGGCAGCTAGGGATTAATGTTTGATATCGTTGGATCGGCCAGAGCATGGCCTTTCCAAGGATACCAAACATGAGCATAAAAAATGTTTTAAAAAAATAAATAAAAAAAATAAAAATATATTTTTTTAAAAATTCTAATAAAAAAATAAACAAGTTTTTTTTTGTTTTTGTTTTGTTAATGCAGCAATATTGTTCCCATTTCAATTATAATGTGAACAATAATGCTGCACTAACGATTTTTGTATGCGGTGCGTTTGTTAAAAAAAGCTAAATTTTCCCCCAAAAAAAATGTAACGAGACCCCATTTCTAATTTTTTTAACAAGCGCACCCCATACAAAATATAACCGCAAACGATCTCATGTTACAATGTGAAAAAAACCACTTTACACATAATAAATTATTGAAAATTCAAATTTTATTGCATTTTTGTTATAATATACAGACATGACATAACGTATACATATAATAATGACATATTATGAATCTGCCAAGTCTGCCGGAAAGAACGATATATAATATGTCTGGGTCATATATCAAAATATTGCTACAAAACGCGGTTAATCATGATGAGCGAAAGCGGTAAAAATGACCTCAGCACAGAGGTGTGAAAAGCCTCAGCAGCGAAAGGGTTAAATGCAGCATATTAGGATGTTTTAGGGAAATTAATTCTCAAATCTCAATCAGAAGCAGACACCACCCCACCCTCAGTATGGTGTACAATGTATCAAATTGATTACCAGACTAAAAACACCTGGTGTTATGCCCGTTTGTGAACAGAGGTCATTTAGAGTTGATAATCTTTCCACGTACACATTAGTTTTTAATTCAATATCTAATAAACCGTTGCTTATAATATTCTGCAGTAAAGAGTCTCTTTATTTCTAGATTTTTTA
Source organism: Leptobrachium leishanense (assembly GCA_009667805.1). Lineage (NCBI taxonomy): Eukaryota > Metazoa > Chordata > Amphibia > Anura > Megophryidae > Leptobrachium > Leptobrachium leishanense. The sequence continues at coordinate 428,186,891 of CM019064.1, read as the reverse complement.
GTATTTTTTAAGCATTTTCTATACTTTTTTCAAAATTTCTTTTTTTTTTCGAACTCGAAACGAACAGACCCAAAAAGTTCGAAATTCGCGAACTTTCGAACTGCCAAAGTTCGGGTCGAACTCCGAACCATCCGAACCGTCCGAACCCGAACAGCTCATCCCTAGTTAACGCCAGGGTTGAGCAGTAGGTAAATTTTTGCGATTAGTGTCGGCGTTAAAATTAGCGCTGGGACCAAATGATCTGTTGGTCTGGCGCTAGACTGAATTTACCTGGCGCTAATGCGAAAACAGGCTGACCTTAGGGTCAGCTCACACCAACTGATAGTGCCCAGGGTTATTCAAAGAGCACCGAAATTCTACAGGAAAAATGCAGAAAAATCCTAAAAATTTATAAATGAAGAGACTTTTTGCTGCAGATTTAAAGAATAACCGGTTTAATCAATATTGAATAAAAACAGGAATATTTTTTAACATTGAAGCCTATGGGATTCGCTTGATTAAACCTGCCGAATGAAAACACCGAACAGCAGGGAATTTCACTGACATTTCTCTGCTGTTCGGTTTTCTCTGAATAGATTAACCATTGCTTCTCTATGGGGAGTTCACTGCTGTCAAACAGGCACCGTATTTTGCTGGCAAGGTGCCAATATTCAGTGAACTGCCTGCTTTTTGAGTAGCCGAATGGCTCCGAAATTGCACTGTGCGGGGAAATTCACCTATCGGTGCAATTTCAGAGCCAATTTGGCTCTCTTTGGATAACCCTGACAGTATAGTTAAGCCTTTTTTTTAACCGAATCACTGTATAATCCAGGCTGAACACTGTTTTACCAGGTGGATTTCGGTTTTTTTTTAATATTTGTATACTTGTGGTATTCAAAAAAAGTAGTAATGTATATCAGGGAGTTCTGCATATTCAGATTGATGGGATACTCTGGAGGATTCAAACCAGGAGGAGGGGAAATGAAAGAGTTAAACATTAACCCCTCTCCTGTTTCAACCCTAGAGTATTATTTAGAGTCAAATTTATTCCAGTGCTGACTGAGCTCCCTCGGTGCTGCACCGGATGTGACATCCTGTGGTTTCCTTTCAAACTGCGCATGTCACATGACCAGCGGGAGGCTGAACGCACAAACTTCCAGCCAACCCATTGGCTCTCAATTCGAATGCATCAAGAATCACTGGCTGCAGTCCTGAAATATTTCTAAGTCGTCCAGGGACTCATCCAAGAAGGTTAGGACTATTTGACGTCTTCGATGCGCCCCCCCAGGGAGTAAGGGGCGAGGACACTCAGGTCATTGTAAACACCAAATTACGATAAGTGGTTCCAGTGACTAGAGAGTGTTATTTTTACAATAATAATGAAATAATACCAACCTGTAGCATTCTAGTCATGCCGCAAACTTCTATTGCAGCTTGTCAGTTGCAATAGGTTACTGTAAACGAATGCGTCCTATACTTTGCATATTTTGTAGTGTACGCAGCTGCCCCGCAGACACACCTTAATAAACTTACTACATTGTATAACTCATTCTGCCGCTTTGTGCTACAATGTAACTACATGACCCACCATTGTGACATGTTAAACTGGCTATCGCTGGAATCTAGACGCACCCTTCACCTTTCCAACCTTGGCGTTTAAGAGCTTTTCTGGTAAGATACCATCCTACCTGAATAGGCTGCTTCCCCCAGCAGTTCCCTCATCCTATAACCTCCAATCCAGGACCTGCACCTTACTTGCAATACCACAATACAAAAAGAAAGTGACTCGATCCTCATTTTCCTACAGAGCACCACAATTATGGAATAACCTCCCGACGCCATCAAATCTTCCCCCAGTCTAAAGTCACTTAAGCGATCTCTATTAACGTACCTCAATACAGAATGCACCTGTAAACATGTAACATACAGGGTTATTCAAAGAGATCCGAATTGTGGCTGAAAGTTAACCGAACAGTGAAATTCAGCGTTCGGTTACCTTTCCTGGACATTCGGCTATCCAGAGAGCAGGCAGTTCACCAAATATTGGCGAATTGCCTGCACATACTGTGCCTGTTCGGTGCCTGTTCGAGGGCAGTGAAATCCCCATGAAAATGCACTGCTTCGGCTATTCAGAGAACACAAAGTGAAAAGTTGCCGAATTGCCCTGCTGTTCGGTGGTTTCATGCGGCAGATTTATTCAGGAGAATCCCATAGGCTTCAATGTTAAAAATATTCCTGGTTTAATCCAATATCTAATAAACCGTTTATTATTTTAATCTGCAGTAAAAAGTCTCTTTATTTATAGATTTTGTAGGATCTTTTAGGCATTTTTCGTGATTTTTTTGCAAAAACTTTTTCCGTTTATTTTTTCAGTCGGTTTTTCTTATTTCTGTAACAGCCCTTTTTATTATCATTGATTGGATCTTATGTGTAAATTTCAGAGATTTTCGTTCTGTTGTTTCTTTGCAAACAGCGTTTCACTTTTCAAACATTCAAGCGTACTGTATTTTTTTTGTTCACTCCATTCGTCTGCGGTGTCGGGTTTTTCCAGTGGCTGCTCTGTCTGTGATCAGCGGCTGCTCAGGTTTCTCCATCGTGTTCGGCGGGGTTAATTCAGATGTTTTTGTGGGTTTGGTGTGCTTTCGTCGGGTTTTGCGGTGAGTGTTCGGTGGGTTTGCGATGGCTTTTCCCTCCACTACGACGGCTCTGTGGTGCTTGCTGAATACACCGCAGGGTCGCCGATATGGGATCGCCAAATCGCACCGAATTGAAGAGAATGAAAAGTTACCGAACGTGCAGTGACTTTTCGATTCTCTTTGAATAACCCTGAAAGTGACTATATTACTTACATATTTATTTTCTGTTAAACCGTTTATTTGTGTTTTGTTTTTAATATCTTGCATTTATTACTTTGTATTTCTGTACCTACTGTAAAAAAAATAAAAATTATGTTTTTGAACCCAGGACATACTTGAAAACAAGAGAAATCTCAATTTATCCTTCCTGGTAAAATCCTTTCTAAATAAATAAATAAATAAATTTGTATTGGAAGCGCTAATGTTTGGGCAATTCCAAGGTATTATATTATTATTCTTGCATGTGGTACTTTATTTTGCTTTGCCGGCCATGCGAGATGTTGCCAAATATTCCACATGGAATCCTAAGGAATGCTTCGTAGCAGTAATATCCAGTACTTCCACTAGTAACTATCAATGGCTCACAATTATTTTGAGCCAAAACTCTAGCATAGCAGTTCATTCGCAACAGGTTTGGTAATAGGCAGCCACTTTGGTTTTTGGTGAAAGGATTTTACCAGGAAGGATACATTGAGATTTCTCTTGTTTTCAAGTATGTCCTGGGTGGTGAGTATGTACTGTTAGGTGTCTTGCTCAAGGACACTTACTGGAGAGGTGCTCGTCAGGATCGAACCCATGTTTCCACAGGCTCTCTCCATGCGGAGCAGTGATGTTACCTCTACTCCACCCAGCCGGTACAGGTTTGTGGCTTGTACCAAATTTTAGTGGCTCTCTAATACTGGCTTGGCCGGAGCAGGGTCCATGGTGTGAATTGGTGTCTTTTCTTTGTGTTCACAGTACAAAACCATCTTTTAAACCCAGTGCACAGCAGTTATATGTCTGCTTCGGTGCTAGGAGCCTGCTACATGGCATTAATGAATATAGATACAAGGAGGCATTACGATTTCATGGACCAACGAGTCTCATTTTTAATTCTCAAAGGAGTCCTACAGGATTTCTCTCTGTAATTCTATTGTAAATCACATTTTAAAGTGACTGGTAGCATTAACTCATACAAACAAACTGCAGACAAAATATCATGAGCTGTGTATATTCACATAATAAGTCACCTGGATTTTAGTTAGTGTAAAAAAATAAACATATTTAACCCATTCACAACTGAACACTTTTTCTTGAAAAATATATATTATGGGGGATTCCCACTAAACATTGTATTTTGGCGCTTCTCAAAACTATAATTCCAATAGCAAAAGGAGATGCTTAACAGTACATGTGATAAAGGTAGATAATAAAATGGTGAGATCTCCTGCCTATGGGGATTTATAGTTATCATAATGAAATTATTAGCAATGCAGCTTCCAACAAATACCTATATATACGCCCCTAAGAGGGTGATAAAGGAAGTTGAATATTTTAAACAGGATACCTATATCTCAGAAACCTAAGATGTTACAGGTGGGAAAATTGGTATTTACAATCGTCTTGAAAAATAAAAAAACATGTGTTCTACTATTTTCCAAAAATCCAAGTAAGGGGGGGGGGTGAAAGAAGAGTAGCAAATACTTTTAAACAGGATACCTATATCTCAAAAACAGAACTCATTATATATATATATATATATATATATATATATACACAGAAAAAGACTTGACTGACTGACTCATCAACACCCAGCTCAAACCGTTTAACCTGGGAACGTGACATTTTGAAGGTACTGTCAGACCTTTTTAGATATGAAATTTCTATAACGCAGGAATGTTTAAATTTGGGGCCAGGAATTGCGTCACGCAAACAACTTGTCTGCGTCGTTAATATATAACAAGAATATGCGTTCTAAAGACAATGGAACAAGCGAGACTCGTTATCTATCAGCAAACATCCATGGTCCTTAATTAATTCTGGTTGTGAGAAACAAACAGATGTTAGATCAAATGGTTTAAAAGTAAGGGAACACAATGACAACTAAGATAGAAATCTCAGTATTGTGTTTATTTCGTCACATCGAAACTCTGAAAGACCAGGTAAACAGGGAACAAAGGGTTGCCCAATAAAGAAAAAAAAACCCGAGGTTAAATGGCTTGGATAAACCAGCTTGTAATGCTATTCGGCAATATGTACTATATGGTATGAGAATATTTATTAGTTAGAACTGATAATTTTGGCATCTTATAAAAACAGAGGCCCTACCACATTTAGTTGATCATCACAAATGTCTGGTGTACTAACCCGCATGAAGCCGATTAAGTCGGATAACGTGTGAATGTTAAAAACGATACCATGAATGAATGAATGTATGTCCCCTCACATACACATCCCTGTGGATATAAGTAAAGGGGGCTGAGATGCACACACGCTGTGGCGAAGTATGCTGGCGATGCCACAATAGAAATAAATTTTGATTTGTTAACAAAATCTATGGAGTCCCGGGATATAGGAATAAAAGACCCCAAACCAGTAAAAGATTGGCCAAACACATAAATTAATTCCTGCAGAAGGTTGATGGATGATCTGAGAGCGCCATCTGCTGGCCAGGTAATATAACACCTGGACAGACCCCTGGAGTTGATGAATATATATATCCTCCAATCAAATGAGGCCACATAGTGATGGGCTAGATCTAAAACTGGGCGGAAGACCACTATATAGAGGGGACACTCCAGAGCAGAAGGATCTACACACACTGAGAAAAGCTTGGGGAGAGACCTGAGGGACGCTTGGAGGGAAGAAAGGCAATTATCATCGGCCGCCCCTTTAAGACCGACCACACCCTAATCTTCCACCACTCTATCTTCACTAACCAGATGGTAAAGTATACCTGAATAATATGATATCTATTTTCTAATTGCATAGTCCTGATTTTAGATGTCCATCACAAACTAAAGGAATATAAATGAATTATTTTGCTGTTTGAGCCTAATAATCAGAATAGTAAATTCCACCTTCCAGTCCCCTGCAGAGGACTGCTAAGGGAGAAACTATTACCGGCTGCATACTTGAGCCATAATTTAGTGAAATTATTTATATTCCAAGAATACTGTTTGTGGACATCTAAAAATATCAATTATATACCTATAGTGAGATACGCTGGGACCGTGAAATAGCTTTTATATGTCAAGTACTGTCCGCCCCATTCGTAACCTAGCATAACTCCTTCCATATCCATCTTGCAGCCCTTCCGAATGAATGCATGCACTGTAAGTCATTAAGGAGCGTTAGGTTAACGTATATCGAATGAAGTGCTGTGATTTATCTATGTAAGAGATAGTCTCCCTATCGAGTGTGTTAGGTATCTCCCTGAAGGAAGCTGCATTTATTGAATAGGCCCCCCACAATAATAAATTGTGCTGCAGGTGATGCCCAGTAACTGAGTGTTTATCTTAGCCAGGTGGAGGATTGGTTTATAAGGGGAAAGGTTTAAGTGAATAGAATAGAGCTTGGTGTTTAAGAGCTGAGGCGTGTATATCTGTGGTGCGGTCTATAAACCTAAAATATTTGTCCATTAGATTATTGCGTGTCGCAGTATCGCTACTAATCACGATCTATAATCACTTGTAAATTGTATTTTGCTAATCCGTCGATAACATATGATTGTATGAAACTTGACGTGTGAATAAATTTTGGTTTGAATTATTTTACCGTTACGCAGTCTCATATCATCTTTATTGATTTTATTGTGTTTAAAAATATCTAGAGAGCATCAAAAGAACTCGGGATAACGCGCCATATATTTCTTAAGACGTATATTCATTGATTGGTTATTAATCCCTACCTTAGGGGTTAAATACCAATTTATACCACTGGTATTGGAGGCACTGTCAATAATATATATATATCTATATACATCTACGATAAGAAAAATATACGTCATAATTAATATATCCCTGACCTATTAAAGAAGTCAATAATCTCTAACAGTACATTGTTTTTAATGACATAGGCACCCACTAAGGAAGGATTTATGGAAATTCCGCCCATAAGAGGGTGATAAAGGAAGTTGACTAGTTTAAACAGGATACCTATATCTCAGAAACCGAAGATGTTACAGGTGTGAAAATTGGTATTTACAATCTTCTTGAAAAATAAAAAAAATGTGTTCTACCATTTTCCAAAAATCCAAGTAAGGGGGGGGGGGGTGAAAGAAGGGTAGCGAATACTTTTAAACAGGATACCTATATCTCAAAAACAGAAGTTGATACAGATGTGAAAAGTGGTATTTTGATTCTTCATGAATTTTTTAAAAAAAAAACGTATTTTACCATTTTCCAAAAATCCAAATGGGGGATGAAAAAAAGGGGGTGAATACTTTTAAAGAGGATACCTATATCTCAAAAACAGAAGTTGATACAGATGTGAAAAGTGGTATCTAGATTTGTCTTAAAATTATTAAAAGAGCCTCTTTATTGATTTCTCCATGCATCATAAAAATCTTACAATGCAACCAAAAATGCATAATCATTGTGTGATTTTGCGTTAGTGCCAGGTAAATTCAGTCAAGCGCCGGACTAACAGTCCATTTGCCTTTGCTAGAAATGGGAAAAAACACTTAGTGCCTGGTAAATAACAATTCGTAGCGCAAGCTTACTGTACTTAGCGCGTCCTATACTTAACATCGGCAGCACTACAGAGCACTTTCACTATTCTAACCAACAGATCATTTGGTTAACTGACCGAAAAGGAAGAAGAAAGGAAAAAACACTTCAAACGTCCTGGCCCAAAATTAACAGGCAATTGACAGGCAATTAACAGGCAATTAAAAGGAATGCAGCACTGGTGTCCCTCGGCTCCCTGGATGTAGTTTTCGTGTAAAAAATGCATTGTATGGTTAAACCGACGTGGTTCGGGAAAACGTGAGAATATGCATTGCATAGAAAACCTGCCGTGTGCGAAGCCCATAGGATTCAATATAAAAAATATTATCGTTTTTATTCTTTATTTATTCAACCATTTGTTTTTTTAATCCGCAGCAAAAAGCCTTTTTATTTATTGAATTTTTAGAATTTATTATTAGGTATTTTTCTGGATTTTTCAGATGAAATTTGGGGTTCTGATTTAAGAAAAAAAAATAGGCTTTTTTGCACTGGAACACTCTTTATTTTTAAACATACAATACATTAGCGCTGGTTCTCAGCCCGGGTCTTAGCGTTTCCATAGCGCGCGCTAATGAATCTTGTACACAGACTCCCACGGACAATGTGATCTGTTGGTGGTTTGTCAGGGGCTACCTTTTTGCGTCTCACGCTATATTTTTCATGTAGCGTTGTTGTTATTAGTGCGCACACCAGCTGATAGAGCTCGAGATATTTGCACCGAGGAAACATGCCTCTATAGCAAACCAGTTATTGTGGCAAAAATTCTATTTCTGTGGCGCCAAAATACAAGAGACAGACCCACGTGTGTTAGATGTTTTACCACTCACCTTTTACCACACCGGTGTCTCCCAAACACCCATAAAAATACAACATATACGATATACGTGGTTTGGCGCTTCAAAAATATAAATATTTTCTTCCGTGGTTCCAATCACCTACACACGAGTGAAATAGATACTTATTGATCTATAAAAGTTTTCATACATTCATATAGAAGTCGATAGTCATGCACATATACAGGTCACCTGCAAGCACCTTTCTGGTGCTCAGTTCTTTTGGAGGTCCTCTGAATGTGGAATTGTAAGAGAATCACTGTATTGGAAGTGTGAAGTGGGGACACTTTTCTCAGAACTTCCATCTGTGCTATGAATTGAGCCAATCAGGGCTCAGCAAAGTGTGAGTGGGAAATTAACAGACTAACAGGGTTCTTCAGAGAAAGGTGACACTCTGGAGAACTTTTGGAGAAGTGAAAATTCTAGGTCAAAATAGCTAAACCAGAAAAATTCTCCCATTTATTTCACTTTCCAAATCAGCTATTTTGACCTCAAATTTTCACTTCTCCAAAAGTTCTCCAGAGTTTCACCTTTCTCTGAATAATCCTTTATAAATTATACGTTGTTTTTTTTCCGTATGTTAATGAAAAATGTAAATTCTTCTGTGTTTTATTTCCCGCATACATGAGGATTGAAAGGGCATGAACATTGGCTTGTACATCAATATGAATGTATGAAAAAACATTTGAGATTGATAAGTATCTATTTCACTTGTGTGTAGGTGATTGGAACCACGGTTATTGTGGCAGCTCCCAGTGAATATAGCAAACACACTCAAGAGCGCAAATCACCTTAAATATACAATTTATTTATAAAGTATTCTACCAGGAAGGATACATTGAGATTTAGTTTGTTTTTAAGTATGTCCTGGCATCTCAATAAATGTTTAAAATCTTACAGAGTATAGTGCTCTAATAATAAGACAATATTGTGATAAAACAACCCAAAATATTTCACACTCTTTTCCTCATGCTCATAAATATAGATAAATAATACTTTTATTCCCAATTCCTCCTTATCAAGATATTAGGCTGCACACGAATGATGGCTTTAACCCTTTCGCTGCTGAGCCATTTCAAACCTCTGTGCTGAGGTCATTTTTACCGGTTTCGCTCAGACATATGACCCAGACATATTATATATCGTTCTTTCCGGCAGACTCGGCAGATTCATAATATGTCATTATTATATGTATACGTCATGTCCTGTCTGTATATTATAACAAAAAATGCAATAAAATTAGACTTTTCAATAATTTACAATGTGTAAAGTGTTTTTTTCACATTTTAACATGCGAGCAATTGCGGTTATATTTTGTATGGGGTGCGCTTGTTAAAAAAATTAGAAATGGGGTCTCGTTATATTTTTTTTGAGGAAAATTTAGCTATTTTTAACAAACGCACCGCATACAAAAATCATTAATGCAGCATCACTGTTCACATTATAATTGAAATGGGAACAATATTACTGCATTAACAAAACCAAAAAAAAAAAAACTTGTTCATTTTTTTTATAATTTTTTTAAAATATTTTTTTATTTTTATTTTTAATTTTTTAATTTTTTTTTTAAAACTTTGTACATGGTCAAGTTTGGTATCATTGGAAAGGCCATGCTCTGGCCGATCCAACAATATCAAACATTAACCCCTAGCTGCCACGGACCAGAGAGATAGGGGGTTCATCGGAACCCCCTATCTCCACCATTGCTGGCAGCTAGGGGTTAACTCCAGGACTGGCGTCATCGTGCTATGCACGATGACCCCAGTCCTCAGGGGGAGTTCCTGGAGGCTTGGCCGACATCCAAGATGTCGGCCAGCTCCAGGAGAGGATTTTCAGCGCCAAATCGTGATCCGGCTCCCCAGGGGTTAATTACAGCCACCGTTTGGAAGGGGCAGGTTGTGCCCTTCCAAACGGTGCCTGGATTAACCATCTGCCCCCCGGCGATCGGGAAGGAGAGAGGTCCGAAGGTGACATCTAATTGCTCCGCCGGGGTTCCGGAGTGCTGGGCTGACATCCAAGATGTCAGCCCGCACCGGGGGGCGCAGCAATCCGCCGGAATCTGGCGGATTGCTGCCTTCTGTGCATGGACGCGCTCAGCGCGTCCATAGCGCAGAACAACCATTTGGCTGGATGCGCTGAGCGCGTCCATAGCAGCCAAGTGGTTAAAATACAAAGCACAAAACAGAAAACAGCAAAAAGTAACCTAGTGTAGTCTATCCTTAGATTTGTGAAGTTATTTGAGAAAACAGTTATATACAGGGTTATTCAAAGAGAATCGAACAGTCACCGCACGTTCAGTGACTTTTCATTCTCTTCAATTCAGTGCGATTTGGCGATCCCATTTCGGCTACCCTCTGGTGTATTCAGCAAGCACCTCAGGGCTGCCGTAATGCAGGGAAGATTCACTGCAAACCCGCCAAACACTCACCGCAAAACCCAGACGGACGCACACCGAAACCCACAAAAACATCTGGATTAACCCCGCCGAACACGCCGAAGAAACCCGAGCAGGAGCCGATCACAGCACAGAGCAGCCGCCAGAAAAACCCAACACCGCAGACGAATGGAGCGAAAAAAAAAACCTCAAACAGTACGCTTGAATGTTTCAAAAGTAAAACGCTGTTTGCAAAGAAACTACAGAACGAAAATGACTGAAATTTACATATAAGATCCAATGAATGATAACAAAAAGGGCTGTTACAGAAAAGAGAAAAAACGATTAAAAAAAAAGTTTGCAAAAAAATCCCAAAAAATGCCTAAAACATCCTAAAAAATCTATAAATAAAGAGACTTTTTACTGCAGAATATTATAATTAACGGTTTATTAGATATTGAATTAAAACTGGAATATTTTTATCATTTAAGCCTATGGGATTCGCCTGAATAAACCTGTCAAATTAAACCACTGAACAGCAGGGAAATTCAGCAACTTTTCACTGCTGGTTTGTGTTCTCTGAATAGACGAAGCATCGCTTCTATATGGGGATTTCACTGCCCTCGAACAGGCAACGAACAGGCACTGTATGTGCAGGCAATTCACCAACATTTGGCGAACTGCCTGCTCTCTGAATAGCCGAATGGCCAGAAAAGGTAACGTACGCTGAATTTCACTGTTCAGTTACCTTTCAGCCCCAATTTGGAGCTCTTTGAATAACCCTGACAGTCTCGCTCACACATTCCAGAGCTGGAATATTGGCTCTCCTTGCAATCAGTCAACCTCTGGGTGATGTCCTCCTTAAAGGCCAAGAACAAAGCAGAAACCATTCTATCTATAATCGATAATAAGTAATAGAAAGTACTGGTACCTACTCACCAAATCCAGAGCCCTAGTCCTCTGGACTCTGTTGGTAGCACCTGTGACCCTTTGTCGGGGTAGGTCCAACCTGCCAGGGATAAGTCTCCTCCAATATAAAATATTCCAAAAACTTTTACTAACAGTATGAAAAGATGCAAAGAATAAAATAAGAAAAAAATATAAACACCACATTAAAGCATATCAAAAACATAAATGGCACTCTCAAACTATCGTGGCAGTTCACCTAAGGTCTGAAAAATTTGATCAGCAAACAATGACAACCAATATTTTCTTGCAAAACATTGTAATCGAGGATGATATTTTTTGTTTCTGAGCAGGTTAGGAGTCAGTTCAGTTGATGAATCAGATTCATGGACAATCCTTTGTGTATCAGTGGACAAAAACTGAAATGTTGGAAAACCAAACGGAGTAATCCCTGAAGAACGGTCTACTAATGTTTATTTTACACTTGATATCACTATTTAAAAATACGTATGGCCACACCAGGCCCGTCTCTCTCACAGTGAGTTGGATTGTCGGTCTCTTTGAGCCACAGTGTGTTGGATTGTCAGTCTCTTTGAGATGTGACTTTGAGTGTGGAGAGGACTTTGCGTAGATCATGAACAATGATTAATGATGTAAGCTGTTCGGGGGCCGTCAATCAATGTCACCACTGAACCGCTTACACTACAAACCATCGGTCCATGGTTCATTTGCTTCATCATCACCATACCTGCTAAGCACGTTCTGAGGGAAGGATTTACAGTAGATTCAGTAGTAGATTCAAAGCTGAGTGATGAAAAGATCCTATGATGCCAGGACAGGCTCACACTCATTGACTGATAGTAAGTGGAGATATCTGATACCTTCTTCTACCCTTCTCATTATTCGCAACGGAATCTGTTGGTTGATACACCGGTTTCTCCAAAAAAGTGTGCTTTGACTTTGTATATGTGCTGTAATAATTCCCATCTTTTAATAAAAATATGGAACAAAAAGTAATTTTTTTTCTGGCTTGAAGAGTTATTTACTGACGTCTCAAGGCAAATCAAACATTTTTTGAGAAAGTATTTTACCAGGAAGGATACATTGAGATTTCTCTCGTTTTCAAGTATGTCCTGGGTGTAGAGTATGTACCGTTAGGTGCCTTGCCCAAGGACACTTACTGCTGGGATTTGAACCTGTGTCTCCACGGTCTCCATGAACATAGAGCAGTGATGTTACCTCCACTCCACGCAGTCGGTACATTAACAACATGTTGCCTTTGTACAGATAAGCACATCATCTGTACCACCCTTTCATAAACACACAAAAGGAGCAGCATGGATGCCAATGTCAAGTTTTCCTCAATCATTTTTTTGTTATTGCCAAGGGGTGGAACGAATGTTTCTTACGTAGAGATTCCGTAACAACAACAGTAGGACTGTTAAGGACAAGAATATGTATCTGCTTTAATAATATTCAAAGCCTTAGAAAAATGCTCATTTAAGTAGTTAATATGTCTTTAAGAGCTGAATTAATAAAACTGTCCTTTCAGAGAGAATCAAACTGTATCTTGCGTAACTCCGCTGTTTCAACAGGATAGCTAACCGCAAGTCATGAGGATTCCTATTTCGGTACCAGGAGCAGGGCGAGGGACATCCTGCATCCTGTAACACGATGTATCTGAAACAGGACTTCGCCAACACCCATGATGGCAAAGTACGGCTGACGTTTGTCAACGACGCAAAATACTTTGACATTTGGAAACAGCTGATATTTGACTTTCGTTTCTATGATCTAATCCATAATGCGTTTGCATTTTTACTGCTGATGTTAAATAAAATGATAGTTGACTCCCACCTGCCTACGCACTTAACTGCTATAAAACATGTATCAAAACCTATAATAAAAAGGAGAAGTCACTTGGCTTTGACCAGAGAGGCTGCATAGACCAATTCGTCTTCTGTGTCAATTTCTTTAAGTGCGCACTTGACTTACCTGATTTCTCTACCGATTAGAACAGAGACTGGCATCCGAAGGACGGATTTCATCCATTTCAGGACACAATGGTGTAACTGTACCCAAAGATGTCTTTCACTTTCTTTTAAATCTTTTTGGCAATTCCCTTTGGAAATAACTTTTATAGCAACTTACCAAATGTGATTTGTCCACTAAGCACCGTCATTTTATTGAAATAACAGTGGATTTGCTTCGATGAACTATGGTGGATCAACTATGGTAAATTCACTATTTGGGGGCGTGGCCGACTACCTAGAGGAGCAGACGTGTCCCGATGGAGCTCCGCTCGTCTGCTCTGTAAAGGGACCTTCAGAAGAGTTTATACGCGGTATTTTTTAACATTTATGGGTCCCAGGGTGACTGGCCATCGGCATAGTACAGTCCGGAGCCCGTTTAGTCCCCCCTCCGGACCAGAGACTCGGATTGCGGCTGCCGCCTCGTGACTAAAGCGTGGTGCTGGCGGCCATCTTGTGGCCTACATGCCTGGCTCTGCTGCACGAACTGCCCTGCCCCAGGACAACCTTATGCGGAGGGCTATGGAGATGGAGGGCCCTCGTCTCCTGGCCGACCCGGCTGACTGTCCTGCGGTGGCGGCGACCGGATCTGAAGAGAGATGGAAGAGCAGCTCACCTGCCCGTGATCGGGGTGACTCAGCCATGATCTCGGGCCTGGATGCCTGTCTGCGCATCCTGGCGGAGGAAGATGATGCAGCCCCGGTTACGAGGGGTGTGTGGCGCCGGCTGATGGCCTCGCTGCGAAGCTGCAGGGAGGCGACGAACGCGAGAGAGACGGAGAGGACGGAGGCCACCTCGGGATCCAGTGCGGCTGCGGCCTGCTTGCCTACTGCGGCTGCGTCGGGGAGTTGTACCGGGAGTGGTGGACGCCTGCGGATGTTGGACCTGCGGCCTAGGCCTGCGAGACCAGCGGCTGAGATGGTAGATACCTGGCGATTTAAGATGGCTGACGGGTTCTGCGGTGCGGAATTGAGCGGTCTGGATGAAGAAAATGACGTCCCTTACCTTCCAGAAGAAGAGGAGCCAGCCGATTGTGGGGGCTGGACGACCCGGTGATAGCTGCAGCGATCTTTGTGGCTCCTTCTCGGTCGGCGGGGATGACGCAGTCCGCCGTCCGTGGACTGTCCGCCGCCATGCGGCTAGGATCCTCCCGCAGAGTGTTGTGGCTGGAGGGGTGATGGAGGTTTCGAGGAAGGAAGAAGACCGCCGTCCCTGTTGTGAGATTGAGGGCTCTAGGTTTTGCAGGGCCTCCCTTGCGTTGCACCGGGGGCCTCGGTCCCTCTTAGGCAGAGGGCATTTTGCGGACAGTTTGGAGCCGATGGGGCGCATGGCTCCACTTTGTGGCGAGATACAGGCTGAAGGGGTCTGCCTTTCGACGGATGTCTGCCTGTCTGGCCCGGTAACCCACCCCACTGGACTGTCCTCTGTCCCAGGTTCTTGATGTTCCCTTTTAATGCTGTGCACGCGAATTATTTTGTCATTTTGTGAGTTTACCCCTTTATGAAGCATACTGCGGACTGAGTTCTTTATTTTTACTTTTAGTGATCTAGCGGTGATACCCTTATATATGTGTATTATTATCTGATGAGACCCCCCTATCTGGGGATGTTTATTTAATTAATTTTTTTTTTTTTTTTTTTTTTTTTTTCTTCCTTCTTTTTCTTCTTTCTCTCTCTCATGTTATTCCCCAAAGACTTGCACTGCAGAAGATGGTGTATCCACTCCCCCACCCCCCCTTTTTTTTTTTTTTCTCTCTCTGGCATTACTGGGAGCCTGAGGCGTGCCACCATGACTTTGCGTTATGATTGGCCCTTAGGGTCCTAGGCCCCGTGACATTGTCCCTCCATGGCCTCCTTCAGGAGCGTGCCAGGAGCGTCACGGCAATGGCCTTTGCCATTTTTCACACTCCCCCCTTTTTTTTTTTTTTTTTTTTTTTTTTTTTTCTCCTCTCTGTTATTTGGATTACCATCTTTTTGATAGCGTTGTGAACATAATTCCTTGTGATGATGCAATGTTTCCTGCTGACAAACTAATTTTTGATTTTTATTTTGATGAGACCCCCCTATTTGGGGATGTTTATCTGCGTTGATTTCCTGCTGACTAGCCTGCTGTGGCCCTGCGCGGCCGTTTACTGTTAGTTGTATTGATGACAATGTTATAAAATAAAAACTTTGAAATAAAAAAAAAAAAAAAAAAATTCACTATTTGGGGAAGTTACACCATAGTTTTCACTGATGTTTCTTCTGAAATTATTCAGCATAGCTTTCAGTGTTGTACTCATCGTTGTATCCACCATTGGTTTCACTGTTGTTCCTGCCTAAGCGGTTCAGTGTGCAGTTAGTTGTTTTCACCATTGTTTAGTTGAATCTATCCAGCATTGTTTTGCCATTCCTTTTATCAGCTTTCAATGGATAGCACCACTTTAAAATCGCTACCTGGTGTTGCAACCAATGGTGGAACAACAATAAAAGGAGAATAGCTATTGTTTACCCATTCGATGGAAGAGTGCCACGGGTACCGTTGTTCAACATTTTTCAACATTCACGGTTATTCAGAGATCACCGAAATGATACCGAAATTCAAAGTGCTCTTCCTTTCCCCGTACTTTGGCAAGTTTGATTCGCTGACCCTGCGGTGAATTCAGCATTCACCATAAGGTCCGCAAAGGGCAGCAAACGACCCGCCGAACGCATCCAAAAAAACGCAGCAAAACCGCTGAAACGATCAGAAAACTAACTGAATGGATCCGATGATCCAACGTAAAACCGCCAATCAATCCGAACAAAGAATCCGAACAGACCAACCGCTTGAAAAAGTCAACAAGCGGCCAAACAGGGGTAAAAAAAAACAAAAAAAAAAAACCACCGCAACTTTTAAAATGAGCTTGCAAAAAAAGCTTCTGGACAAAAATGCCTGGAAATAATATGTAAAGTCTTATGAATAATAATAAAAAGGTCTGTTACAGAAAAAAACCCCACCATTTTAAAAAAATCCCAAAAAATGCCTAAAAAAATTCTAATGAATAAATAAAGAGACTTTTTGCTGCAAATCAAAATAATAAACAGTTTAACAAATATTTAATAAAAACGGGGAATATTTTTTACATTGAAACCTATGGGATTCGCCGAATAAAACCACTGAAAATCAGGGCAATTCACTGACATTTCGGTGCTGTTCGGATCGGCGTTCTCTGAACAGATTACTTCTCTATGGGGATTTCACTGCCACTGAAGATCACTGCATTTCGCTGGCAGTTCGCCAATATTTGGTGAACTGCCAGCTTTTTGAATAGCTGATTGGCCACAAAATTGCATCGTACGAAGAAATTCACCGGTTGGTGCAATTTCATGGCCAATTCGGTGCTCTAAGGCTAGGGTGCAGTACAGACACACGTTCTGACGCAGTAGTGGCCACACGGTCCGTTTTTGTGACTGATGTTATTTTTGACGGATGTAGATGGGAAATGAAAAACCATTTTGTCCGTCAAAAATGCTTTACGCATAAATGCAGTCCATCACTCACACACAAAGCTATGTGGACTTGCGGTCGTGGCGCACTCCGCACGTCCGTTCTAGCGGTATTCCGTTCTTGCCTAACCTGCGTCCGTTTGCCACATCCCTCATGCGTCCGCAGTTCCGTCCAGACGTACAGTACTTCGTGTGTGGGGCTCCATTGGTCAGAATGCTATGCTGCCACAGACGTACAAATGTGCGGCAACACGGACGTAATCAATGCGCTCATCTGACACGGGCCTTAGAATAACCCTGATTGTTTGCATTAACTCTACCTGCCATTGCTGAATTTTGCTTCCCTATATAGTTCACCTTAGGCTAGGGTCAGACGAAAGCATTTTTAACGTGCGTTTAACCGCACGAAATCACGGCCGTGCTAGCAGCAAATGACGTCCAATGCCGGGTAACATACGAAGAACGGCCGCACGAAAGTTCGTCCGCGCAACGCAAGTGGCAAATGAACGCATTTTTTCTAGAACGTCAAACCGCTACTACTGACGTACAGAGTGCGCTGCGTCCGCTAGAGGCGTGTTTGCGTGATTGGGAGACGTCAGACGCTGCTAATGTCCGGCCAACATAACGTCCAGACACAAAAAGTGTTTTATTGATGATCCGTACAAAATCACAGACGAAAACGCGCATCGTATGACCGCTATCGCGTATTCCGGGAAAAAATGCGTCCATTCGTTCGAACGCACTTTTTCACGGACAACGCGAAAGAGACGTTAGTCTGACCCTAGCCTTAGACTGTACAGTGATTTCTACCATTTCTTGCAACTGCATTGAACTTCGGCAAAACAACAGTGGTTATTGAGTAACCCTTCCCGTATCTTTTGGGTTTTTGTGAGTATAAATCAATATAAAGCATAATAAAAATAATTTCAAGTCACATGATACCTTTTAGAGGTTAGCATGAAATGATACCGGGCGCCATGAAAGTTCTTGATGAAAGTGTATTTCATGTAACATTCTAGTTCAATCGTGTGTCTCTACAGTGAACAGAAGTGTTTGAGAAGAATATAAAAAATACATATAAAGATAAGCTAATATATAACGATATTAACAGAGAAAGTTCAAATTATTATAAAGAATCTCTAGTAATCTATAGAAGAGGCGCAGCAATAAATGGGCCCCAGGTTGCCATAACACTTTAACTCGTCTGTTATTTGATGCTCTTAGCTCAAGTATCAATTTAGTCTTGAGAAGTACTTAAATGTAATGCAGTTCTTGAGAGACTTTTCGCTACTTGTTCTCTTCACTAATAGCAATAAGCATTTTAAGACTAGTAATTTTCACATTATACTGCATTTTCATTGTCCGATTTGACGTGGATTTGGTTTGGGCACATGCAAGATGTACCAATGAAATCACTATGGGGGTTATTAAAGGGACACTCTAGGCAACATGACCACCTAAGCTTTTTTAGGTGGTCATGATGCCCAGATTATGCTGCCCTCTGTCCCCCCTCCCTCCGCTCAGCAGTTCAGCTGAAAATGCTGGAAACAGCTGAGAGAGGTGGAGGACTTTACTCCATCCTCCCAGCTGTCAGTCAGCAGAGCGGGATTCAGATTTCCCACTTCTGCCGACTATTGCCGAGTAGGAGACGTCATCGCGCTTTCAGCGCGATGACTTCTCCAACTCGCCGCAGTAGCTGGAGGCAGCGGCTGAGGGTTACTGTTGCACGCATCCTCTTGCGCGCAACACTAATCCTCAGAGGGGGCCGGGAGGAAGCCTGCCGATTGGCTGGCTTACGTGATAGGCGCGCATGCGCGCTTCTCATGTAAACCAAAAGGCAAGTAGAAGCAAGAAGGACGGGAGCAGAAGAGGAGGGAGTTGAGTATATATAAAAAAAAAGACGCCGCTGGAAACAAGTAGATTTTAGGGTAAGTATTACAGTTACACAAAAAATAAAAATCCCTAACGATTTATTAAGGGAATAGGGATAGATTAAGATAAAAAAACGGGGGGGGGATTTTTGAGTGGAGTGTTCCTTTAAAAGAGAGACATTTCGGTGCTCTCTCGTTCCCCGCACTTCCCTGCACTTTGGGGAATCAAAGTTCCCCACCCTGTGGTGAATTCGGCATTCACCGCAGGGTCCCCGGAGTGCAGGGAAAATCTGCTGCAAACCCACCACAAGCCCGCCGAAAACCCGCCGTAAACCTGCCGGAACCGCGGCAGAAAACACGCCGAACTCACCGGAAATAGCAGCAGAGCCGCCGAACACACCGGAAAAAGCAACTGAGCCGCCGATCACAGCGCAGACCAGCCGCTGGAAAAAGCCGACAACCTGACGAATGGGGTAAAAAAACCCAAAACAATACACTTGAAAGTGTCAAAAGTGAAACGCTGTTTGCAAAAAAACTACTGAACGAAAATGTCTGGAATTTACAGATAAGATCCAATGAATAAAGAAAGGTCTGTTACAGAAAAAAAAAAAGTTTCTTAAGAAAGACAAAAACAAAAATTTCCCAAAAAAATGCCTAAAATAACATAAAAAAAATCTATAAATAAAGAGACTTTTTACTGCAGATTAAAATAATAAACAGTTTATTAGATAGATAATGGATAAAAACAGGAATATTTTTAACATTGAAGCCTATGGGGTTCGCCTGAATAAACCTGCTGTATGAAAGCACAAGGGACATTTCAGGCTAGGGTCAGACTGAGGCAGTGCGAACGCGCGTTCTGGCGCACTTAATCACGGCCGCACTAGCAGCAGATGCCGGGCAATGACGGCCAATATACGAAGTACGGTCGCACAAAAGTCCGGCTGCGCAACGCAAGTGGAAAATGAACGCATTTTTTTGAGAACGTTAAACCACTAGTACTGACGTACAGAGTGCGCTGCGTCCGCTAGCGGTGTGTGTGCGTGAATTGGAGACATCAGACGCTGCTAATGTCCGGCCAACATAACGTCCAGATGCAAGAAGTGTTTTATTGATGATCCGTACAAAATCACGGATGAAACTGCGCATAGTATGACCGCTATTGCGTATTCCGTGAAAAAATACGTCCATTCTTCGAACGCACATTTTCACGGACAACGTGAAAAATGCGTTAGTCTGACCCTAGCCTCAGGGCCAAGTGGGCTCTCTCTGATGATGGGACACCTAGGGTTATATTACAATCTTCGCACAAATACCCTCGCGCAAAGCGTGAATTTGTGCGCCAAGCGTTAAACTTTTGCACGCGCAAATCACAGCTGGAATTACAATCCTCGCGCGTCTTTTCATTCAGCGATCAATAACGCGTGCAAACAGGACGCGCCCAAAATCCTGCGCAGTACCGTAGCGCGCAAAAATCATTGTGCGCACTGTTTTTTTCTCGCGATTCAGCCAATCAGAATTAAGAACCACAATTATCTCACGTTAAGTTTTTGCGCCTGTCAAAGTCAATCTGAGCATATATGCTGCAGCAATAATACATGCACACACAACTTCTCCATTTTATTGGTTTGGTATGAGTAGAATGTGTAACTATTCTTTGCAGCATTCTTTTTTTGGGCTGGTGTAGTTGGGTTCGGCCAGGTCGTTCAGATTTGCCATTAACACCAGCTTTTAGGAGTTGCTAAAATTATGCGCGCAAAGGCTATGAGGTAATAACCGCAAAATAGATTGTAATACCATCCGCGTAGCAGCACACATTTGCATTTGCGCTCACAATGTTAAGTATAGGACGCGCGCCGTACAGTAAGCTTGCGCAGGGTTCACGCAGGTTCACCCGTGGTAGACAATTGCGCGAGTTTGTTGTGCTGACTGTGTAATACGGCATTTGGCGCAAATGGTTTTACCCCTCGCGATAATGTTTTTTTGTGTCGGCGCAAACGTTTGCACAAAGATGGTAATTTAGCCCCTAATTTTTATAGTACTTATTTATGGAAGTCAGTATGATTTACTTATGTTTAGTGCTATTTAGTCAGGAGGATACTGACATCAACCCCTGCACTACCAAGTGATTTTCTAAAAAAACATTGTCAGGAACCAGTGGCTTTTTTGAAAGATAATTTTTAATGAATAAATATTTGGGCATAATCCCAGTGTATTTCTTACTGTAATAACATATTGGCCAGTAGATGGTGCCACCTACTGGCAAATTGAGTTACAGCAGCTCGTGTTCCCTGCATCGACTGCTGAATGTCCGATGTCAGGACTGTTACGTTCTCCCAGCGCAGCCAGGCCCCCTGGTGCTGAGTAGGGATGAGCCGAACACTCCCGAGTTCGGTTCGAGCCCGAACCCGAACTTCCCATTTGTTCGGGACCGAACCCGAACCCCCATGCAAGTCAATGGGGCTGAAAATTCGGTTTTTTGGAGTGCCCTCCAAGAGGGCATATATGCTACATATTTTCCATAAAAGGTGTATGGGGGTCCGGGTAGTGCCCTGGGGGACAGGAAACAAGGACAAAAAGTTTTAAAAAAAACGTTTTGAAAGGGACAGTGAGTTTTCCATGAAATAAGGGTTAAAAATAAAAATGAAAAATTCCTTCAAATATCGTGCCTAGGAGGTCCCCATAACCTGCCCGTGAAGTGGCGGATTTCTAGGATGTATAGAAATATGTAAAAACCAAAAAATGACATTTCAAATGACGGTAAATGCTTTTCCTTTAATCTATCCATAAACAACTGCTTGGGGCGGCAGTCTGTATGAAAAGAGGAGACATTTTCGGACACGCAGAAAAAGTTTACTGATTTTTTGGCGGTGAAAAGCAGGAGAATGGAAACTTCTAGACCAAAAAGCCGATTTGGAAAGTGAGATAAATGGGAGAATTTTTCTGGTTCGGCTATTTTAACCTAGAATTTTCCATTCTCCAGTCATTCTCCTGAGTTTCACCTTTCTTTGAATAACCCTGTCAGGGTTATTCAGAGAGTGGTGAAGAGCAGGAGAATGACTGGAGAATGGAAAATTCTAGGTCAAAATAGCCAAACCAGAAAAATTCTCCCATTTAGGCTAGGGTCAGACTAGCGAATTTTTAACGTGCGTTTAGGCGCACTTAATCACGGCCACACTAGCAGCAAATGATGGGCAATGACGGCCAATATACGAAGTACGGTCGCACGAAAGTCCGGCTGCGCAATGCAAGTGGAAAATGAACGCATTTTTTCGAGGACGCAGAACCGCTAGTACGGACGTACAGAGTGCGCTGCGTCCACTAGCGGAGTGTGTGCGTGATTTGGAGACGTCAGACCCTGCTCAAGTCCGGCCAACATAACGTCCAGACACCCAAAGTTTCCTGGTTTGGATCCGTAAAAAATCACGCTCAAAATTGCGCATCGTATGACCGTTTTCGCGCAATCCGTGAAAAAATACGGCAATGCTTTCGGACGCACTTTTTGACGGTCGCTGTGAAAAATGCGTTAGTCTGACCCTAGCCTTATCTCACTTTCCAAATCGGCTATTTGGTCCAGATTGTTCTCTTTCCTGCCATTCTCCTGGCTTTCACCTTTCTCTGAACAACCCTGAGAGAGAAGTGAAAGCCAGGAGAACTGGCAAGAGAAGAGAACAATCTAGACCAAATAGCCGATTTGGAAAGTGAGATAAATGGGAGAATTTTTCTGGTTTGGCTATTTTGACCTAGAATTTTCACTTCTCCAGTTATTCTCCTGCTTTTCACCGCTCTCTGAATAACCCTGTGAATGTTTAATCCCGAGGTGAAAAATAACATTGCTTTAGATTTTTTTTCAAACACCAGTTAAATGCAGCATATTAGGATATTTTAGGGAAATTAATTCTCAAATCTCAATCAGAAGCAGACACCACCCCACCCTCAGTATATTGTACAATGTATCAAATTGATTACCAGACTAAAAACACCTGGTGTTATGCCCGTTTGTGAACAGAGGTCATTTAGTGTTGATAATCTTTCCAGGTACACATTAGTTTTTAATTCGATATCTAATAAACCGTTGCTTATAATATTCTGCAGTAAAGAGTCTCTTTATTTCTAGATTTTTTAGTATTTTTTTAAGCATTTTCTATACTTTTTTCAAAATTTCTTTTTTTTTTTCGAACCCGAACCGAACACGCCCAAAAAGTTTGAAATTCGCGAACTTTCGAACTGCCAAAGTTCGGGTCGAACTCCGAATCGTCCGAACCCGAACAGCTCATCCCTAGTGCGGAGAGCTCTTCTCAGCCCTCATGGTTTTCAGGGTTAAACTGTTTTGGCTCTCTGTCCCTGGAGTCTCAGTGTCTGATTAGACCTGTGGTCACATGACCTGCACTATTTAAATGGCCAACAGTGCAGTAGTTCCTTCATCCAGTATAGATCTTTTTTTTTGCTGTGTACCTGCATTTTGTATTTTGATTTTGATTATTCTGGTATCTGACTCCTGGCTTTGTATCCTGACGATTCTTGCTATTAACCCCTGATACTGTATATTGATATCCTGGTTCATGACTCCTAGCTTTGTATCTTGACGTTTCTTGCGATATATCCCTGGTACTGCATATTGGTTTTCTGGTTCATGTTTTCTGTATTTGTGTATCTAGTGCAGCATCTTATTGTTTTGGATTATAGAGACCACTTCAAGGGTCTCTTTCTAGTTAGGACCGTTGTTGCTAGATATTCCTTTCTGTCAAGTCTGGCTAACCCCTTTTATGTCATTCAGGGTTATCCAAAGAGATTCGAAAAGTCACCGCACGTTCGGTGACTTTTCGTTCTCTTCAATTCGGTTCCTTTTGCCGATTGCATTTCGGTGACCCTGCGGTTTATTCAGCAAGCAGCACAGGGTCCCCGAATTGCAGGGAAAAGCTGCCGAAAACCTGACGAAAACTAACCGAATGCACGCTGAAAACAAGCAAAAACATCTGGATTAACCTTCGAAAAAGCCGAACAGGAGCCGAACAGGAGCCGAATCACACAGAGCCGAAGCAGCTGTGACGTAGAGGAGGCAGTGAATAAATTAGGAAAACCATTTGTATGAATCTGGGAAAATGAAACGCTGTTTGCAAAGAAACTACTGAGCGAAAATGTCTGAAATTTTCACAGGAGGTCCAGGGAATGATAATAAAGAGGGCTGTTACAGAAAAAATAAGTAAACTGAAAAAATAAATTAAAAAAAATCGGACTTTTAAAAAAATCAAAAAAAAATCAGAAAAATGCTTAAAGTATCCTAAAAAATCTATAAATAAAGAGACTTTTTGCTGCAGAATTTTATAATGAATTGTTTATTAGATATTGAATTAAAACGGGAATATTTTTAACATTGAAGCCTATGGGATTCTCCTGAATAAACTTGCCGAATTAAACCACCGAATGGCAGGGCATTAGGGGAACCTTTCACTGCTGGTTTGTGTTCTCTGAATAGCCGAAGCAGTGCTTTTTCATGGGGATTTCACTGCCCTCGAACAGGGACCGAACAGGCACCGTATGTTCAGGCAATTCGCCAGGATTTGGCGAATTGCCTGCTCTCTGGATAGCCGAATGGTCAGGAAAGGTAACCGAACACTGATTTTCAGCATTCGGTTACCTTTCTCAAGCAATTCGGATCTCTTTGGATAACCCTGAACGTGTATATTTCCCACCCTGTACTCTGTATAGACAGAAGGCCATCCAAGGACCTTACCCCAGTGCAGGGCTTTGCTCTTGTGTGTGTATACTGTCCTGTTTTGTCTGGTTCTAGTGTATCCTGTGTCCAGGTTCTGCATGATGCAGACAGACACATACCTGCCTAAAGGGCTTGCAAAAACACCCCCCTTTGGCTCCTGAGAGGAGCAACCGTAACATGGACATTCAGATTTTACAGTTTTTTCTGTTTAGGCATTACACCCACAGAGCTAAAACTTTGGGGACATCTTCTGCAGCCCAAAAGCAAATGAAATTCATTTGCAGCAAAAAAATTCATTAGATTTTTGGGCTTCAGAGCTGCAGATCGAGATATCTCGATAACGGGCACTGGACGGTGCCTTTGAATACATGAGATATATCGATCTCGGTAGAGAATGGGTTAACTGCTAAGTTCTAAAGGACATGCAGGACACATACTCTATATTCTTCTCCTCCCTGCATAGAGGGTGAACGTACAATGTAAAAAAGCATGAAAAGGAAATAGCCAATTCCTTCAGCATGCAAGGTACAAGAAGGAGAGGAAAACACAGGATGTGTTCCGCATGTCCTTAGCATTGAAGTGGTTAATTTCACTATATTTTTGCCTAATAGGTGTTTAACCTTTTGTTTTGTTTTTTCTTAAATGAGCGCTTCCTATATGTTATCTACATATTGTGCCAGAATGATTTGTTTAATGTACAGACATTTGTTACTTAGAATGTGCTTACTTGGTTTCTTTCGGCATAAATAAATGCAACGTGAATCTGTGCCACCCAACTAGAGGCATATTGCAAGGGTGACGTTGAGCTAAGCTCTAGAGCCATACAACATAACGGCTCTAGAATTTAGTGTAATGTATGGAATTGCAAATCCAACCAAGGCTTAGGGTACCAGCACACGAGCGCACTGAGTGCTTGCGTGCACCCGCACTTCCCTGCGTCTGTGCCGTTTTGATGGGGAGGGCCAACCACCGGACGTGAAAAAGCCCTCCCCATCAAAAAGCTAGACGGATGCTGACGGGGATACAAAGCGCAATCCTCCATAGGATTTCCCATTAGCATCTCCATTTTAGCGTGAGGAAGGTAATAGGGCCCTATGTTTTTTATATTTTTTATGTAAATACTCCCCTTTTCTCAAATCGAGACACACTGCTCGTCTTCTTCAACCCAGGACATCCGAAATGCAAGAGTTCCTACAGCTATCAAACGCAATTTGTGTACTCTACACAACTTACGTTGCAACACTGCTCAAATTATGCATCACTGGGAACTTGCGTGCTGTTGTACTCAATTTCCATAGCATCTGTTCAGAACGATGAACTGGTTGGGATGCTCAGAACCAATCCATTGGCCCTGTCGTCCAGAACGCTCGCACATGCAGGCGTTCAGAGCACTGGTGTACCTAGGGGGGGGGGCGGGCTGCACCGGGTGACACCCTAAATAAAAAAATAAAGAGAAAGAGATTTCACAAATTTTCAAGTATGTCCTGGGTAGGCAAGGCCTAGGCTGGCACTTTCCAGGGGGCAGGAAAAAACCCACCACTAAAGGGGTTACTCACAGAGCACCGAAATGACGCCAACAATTTGGTGTCCTGTTGTTCCCTGCACTTCGGGGAATCAAATTTCCCCACCCTGCAGTGAATTCACCATTTACCGCAGGGTCCCCGAAGTGCAGGGGGTCGGCCGACTTATCGAAAATGTCTGGAATTTACATATAAGGTCCTAAGACTGATAATAAAAAGGTCTCTTACAGAAAAAAGAAATACCACTATAGGATGGATATGTTGTGAGTTTGCAAAATCACTTAAAAATAACAATTATTCAAAAAGAATCTACACTCGCCCCTTTATTGCACAGCACAGAGGATGCATGAATGATCCACCATCGGTAGATTCATAATATATCATTATTATATGCATACGTCATGTCCTGCCAGAATGCTATAACTAAAAATATTTTTAAAAACATTCAAAAAAGTGCGTGTGTTTTTTTTTTTTTTTACATTTTAAAGTTGGGGGGGGTGCCAAATATAGGATCCGCCCCGGGTGCCAAATGTTCTAGGTACGCCCCTGGTTCAGAGACAGGATGATGTCAGCGCACAGGCCATGCTGACATCATCAGTGACTGATAACGGGACCAGCATGCAGGATATTCAATCACATCTGGTTTGTGATGCTTGCATGAGTGGAGGAAATTCCTCCGCTTCATATTACAATATCTAGGAAATGGGACAGGAGGGAGGGGCGGGAAGGAGGGGGCACTCTACACAGTCTCACCACTTTCAAAAGCTAACGTGGTTGGTATATGTAGAGTGTCTCTTTAACGAATGTGAAAGTCCACATTCAGTTTCACGCATGGATATTTAAGGGGTTGTCCATTAATGTTATCATTGTTGCAACTATGAAAAACTTGGGAAATTAAAACATTAACAGATGTTTCATTGATGGAACGTCACCTGCCATTCCCTCAATTTCCCTCTCTGGATCGCTGAAATTTACCGAGGTTGCAACAACGGCGATTGTTATTAGCAACAACACTTACCAAAGGCAACTGGTGGATGACCGCTTTGAAGTTGAATATTGCTCACACAAACAGGGTTATTCACAGAGATCCGAATTGTGGCCGAAAGGTAACCGTACAGTGAAATTCAGCATACGGTTACCTTTCCTGGCCATTCGGCTAGACAAGAGAGCAGGCAGTTTGCCAAATGTTGGTGAATTGCCTGCACATACGGTGTCTGTTCGGTGCCTGTTCGAGGGCAGTGAAATCCCCATAGAGAAGCAATGCTTCGTCTATTCAGAGAACAGAAACCAGCAGTGACAAGTTGCCGAATTTCCCTGCTGTTCGGTGGTTTCATTTGACAGGTTTATTCAGGCGAATCCAATAGGCTTCAATGTTAAAAATATTCCCGTTTTAACCCAATATCTAATAAACCATTGATTTATAATATTCTGCAGTAAAAAGCTTCTTTATGTACAGATTTTTTAGGATCTTTTAGGCATTTTTGGGGATTTTTTGTGAATAATTTTTTTTTCTGTAACTGCCCTTTTTATTATCATTTATTGGACCTTATATATAAATTTCAGCCATTTTTGTTTTGTTGTTTCTTTGCAAACAGCGTTTCACTTTTCAAACATTCAAATCTACTGTTTTGTTTTTTTTCCACTCCATTCGTCTGCGGTGTTGTGTTTTTCCGGCGGCTACTCTGCGCTGTGATCGGCGGCTGCTTGGGTTTCTCAGGCGTGTTCGGTGGGGTTAATTCAGATGTTTTTGCGGGTTTCGGTGAGTGTTTGCCAGGTTTTGCGGTGAGTGTTCGTCGGGTTTGCGGCGGGTTTTCCCTACACCACGATGACCCTGTGGTGCTTGCTGAATACAACGCAGGGTCGACAAAATGGGATCGGCAAATCGCGCCGAATTGAAGAGAACGAAAAGTCACCGAACGTGCGGTGACTTTTCGATTCTCTATGAATAACCCTGATAGTCACGAAGGCAAAGCATCACATTTGACAATCATGTCGTATGTTTTTCTTAATCAAGTTTTAGCACTTACAGTACATTATCAGTCAGCACTTCCGTTAGACATTGCGGGCTCTATTAATAGCTTCGCACAAAAGCGCACACGCAGCGCTATGCGTGCAGCGTTAAACATGAAAACTCATGTAAATTAACACTGGTATTACAATTCGAGTGCATTTTTTCATCCGTCAAAAAATAACACGCGTAAAAAAGATCCACCAAAACGCGCGCACATTAACACTGCATGCAGAAATCGGTGGGCGGACTGTTTTTTCACACGATTGAGCCAATCTGAATTAAGAAC
This sequence comes from Leptobrachium leishanense, assembly GCA_009667805.1. Taxonomy (NCBI): domain Eukaryota; kingdom Metazoa; phylum Chordata; class Amphibia; order Anura; family Megophryidae; genus Leptobrachium; species Leptobrachium leishanense. Next base: position 428,158,553 of record CM019064.1, on the reverse strand, counting down.
CACAATTGTCTCCCGTTCAGTTTTTGCACCTGTCAAAATCAGAGTATATATGCTGCAGCAATAATAAAAACACGCACAACCTCTCTATTTTATTGTTTGGGTATGTGTAGAATGTGTAACTATACGGTGCTGTATTTTTTTTTTCGGGCTGGTGTATTTGGGTTTGGCCAGAACGTTCAGATTTGCCATTACCACCAGCTGTTAAAAGATGTTAAAATTCTGCGTGCAAACGTCCGTTAAAATTTGCACATAGATTGTAATACTATCCGTGTACCAGCGCACAAACGCCATTTGCGCTCACAGTGTTAAGTATAGGATACGTAACGTTCATTACGCTCGCGCAGGGTTCGCGCAGGTTCACCAGCGGTAGAAGTTAACGCACATTTTTTGCGCGGACATTGTAATACGACGTTCTGCGCGAAGGGTTTTTCCCCTTGCGTTAATGCGTTTTTGCGCACGTAGTAGTGCCCTGCTAGTTTAAAGAAAACAGTCTTGTTTGCCTGCTCGTTAAGGCTAGGGTCAGACTGAGGCAGTGCGAACGCGCGTTCTGGCGCACATAATCACGGCCGCACTAGCAGCAGATGCCGGGCAATGACAGCCAATATACGAAGTACGGTCGCACAAAAGTCCGGCCGCGCAACGCAAGTGGAAAATGAACGCATTTTTTCGAGAACGTTAAACCGCTGGTACTGACGTACAGAGTGCGCTGCGGCCGCATAGCAGCGTGTGTGCGTGATTAGGAGATGTCAGACGCTGCTAGTGTGCGGCCAACATAACGTTCAAACAGCCGGATTTCCCTAGACTTCTTTTCACCCCATCGTCATGAAATACGTCCAGAATTGCGCATCGTCTGACCACTTAAGCGTATTCCGTGAAAAAATGCGTGCGCACGCATCGACGTACATTTTGACGGTGGCCGCAGAAAATGCGCTCATCTGTCCCTAGCCTAAATTGTTCAATCTGAATGATAAATAATCTATACACTGCAAGAACTGGCCTGAAGAAGAAGCAGCCATGAATAATTGTGACATCTTAAAGTAATGACTTCTGAACAAATTCTGGCGATTCTCTGCGCGGTTAATAAAAGATAATAGGAGAAATTAGCCAAGTCTGTTATCACTAGCCATATGTTAATTATAATGGATCTATACGTTGGAAATACCTGCCATTAAGGACATTTCTAACTCTCGTACTCAACGGTAAAACTGTGTTCTGTTATGAAAAAATATAATCTGTTTTATATTGTATACTATAACAGGGCTCAAAATTTCCACTTGCCTGCTCGCATTTGGCGAGTGGAAATTAAGTGAGGGCGAGAGGAAATGTCCACGCAGGCAGCACGATAAATATTTTGTGCTGCCTATTCTGGTAGCGGACATTGTTTAGGGTTTAGGCCAAGATTGCCCCCCTCTGATGATATTTTTGTAACTTTATTCTGAATAAAACATTTAACAGTGACATTTCAGAAGATAATAATTTAAAAGGGTGTGTTTAGGGGCAGAGTTAAGGGCAGGGTAGGGGTTAGGTGGGGCAACTGGTGGCAGGTGACTCAAGTTCTCTCTAGTAGTTCGGGACTTGAAATTATGAGACCTGTACTATAATATATGCACTCATTGAAAATGTCAAAATAACTTTACTAGAATATGTACTGTTTGACACGTACAGTATATTATCAATAACTTTCATATTGAGAGAATAAAAACATTAAATGCAACACAGGTAAATGTTAGGGAGGGGCTAATTTTAAGTTTGTTTTAATCATAGTCTTTTGACTAAAATGCCATTTAGTTTTAGTCATATTTTAGGTGATGTAATTAACACTTCCGGCATTTTATGCTTGAAAAACAACCTCTTTATACCCTACGGTACAAGCCATCACATGTTTAATAAATATAGTATGTGGATAGGGGGTGCTGGACAAAATCCCTACAGCCAGGTTCCCTAATGCCAACATCCCGACGGCCAACTTCCAGACAGAACAAGTGCCGGACATACCAAGTTCACTACACGGACATCTTCCAGACATCCATAATCCCAGCGGCAAACCCTTAGGGAGTTAGGGTTAGGGCTAGGTTTAGGGGGGGTTAGGTCTAGGTTTAGGGGGGTTAGGGTTAGGGCTAGGTTTAGGGGGTTAGGTCTAGGTTTAGGGGGGTTAGGGTTAGGCTTAGGGGGTTAGGTTTAGGGGGCTTAAGGTTATGGCTAGGTTTAGGGGGTTAGGGCTAGATTTAGGGGGTTAGAGTTCAGGCTAGGTTTGGGGGGTTAGGGTTAGGTTTAGGGGGTTAGGGTTAGGGCTAGGTTAAGGGGGGATGGGGTTAGGGCTAGGTTTAGGGGGTTAGGGTTAGGTTTAGGGGGTTATGGTTAGTGGGTTAGGGCTAGGTTTAGGGGGTTAGGGTTAGGGCTAGGTTTAGGGGGGTTAGGGAGTAGGGTTAGTGTTAGCAGCTGGGATTTTGGATGTCTGGAAGTTGCCCGTCGGGGAGTTGTCTATGTAGGGAAGTTGGCCGTCGGGATTTTGGCATTAGGAAACCTGGTTGTAGGTATATATAAACCCGTGGCTAGGTATGTGCCATTGTGTGAATGACTATTCCAAAATAATCTGATATGTGAAAAATACTTAGCAATAAGGAAAATAAAAGAGGAAGAGGGAGGTTAGTTCAATTCACATCATCTGGAAATAATCTCTTATATAGCGACACATACCTAGATCATATAAAATATTTAAGTATTTAAGGTTTCTATCTAAATATAACATTCAACAACAACATACATGCCAGGGCATTATATTGGCTATATCACACGTCCACTCTGTACCCATAAACCCGGGAACATCTATATAATATCAGTAAAGGTAAAGAAAATCACTCAGTCCCCCACCATTTAAAAAAAGCCCATATTTGTTCAAGTACAAGCGCTACCTTTCTAGCTATTCAAAAAAATAGACAGGATTTTCATAAAGAGATTAATCAAGAAGAGATGAGGTGGGTGTTTAATCTAGAAACCCTAACCCCCAAAGGCTAGGCTTGTGCACCGATTTTTTTTTCGGTTCGATTCGATTCGATTTTTCGGATTTTTAAACTTTTTGATTCGGCTCGTTTCGACCGATTTCTGTTTCGATTCGGTTCGGCTCGACTCGTTTTTCGTGTACATTTTTTTTTCGGAATATCGACCATTTTTCGTATTTTCTTGTCACTTAGCTCGTTTTTTGTATCGACTTTTCGTGATTTCGGAAATTTTCGTTTTTCGGAATTGTACATGGTTTCGGAATATTGACCATTTTTCGTATTTTCGTGTCACTTAGCTCGTTTTTTGTACCGACTTTTCGTAATTTCGGAAATTTTCGTTTTTTCGGAACGTCTGTTCTCCTCGTTTCAAAGCAATAAATTTCGATTTGACACATTTCAAGTCCATTCGAAAATATTTCGTTTCGGCTCGGAAAACTTTTCGGATCTGCCATTTTCGGATCTAAAAATTTTCGGAAAATTGGCCGCATCCGAAAACACGAATCGGGAAATTTCGTGAAAATTCCGAAAACCCAAAACGCACATCCCTACCAAAGGCCTTAACTTAGATTTCTGAAATCTGTCACTTTTTATGCTATGTTTATGGTGACTATGTATAATCAAATATTTGTTGTACATTGCTTGTTAGGTGGCTTTTTATATATTTCCTCCCTTTTCTTACGATTTGTACTGCATAAGGTCATAACATGATTGGGCCCTTCCTGATATTAAATCTGTTGTGGATGTATATATGCCCCCATGTACTGTAAAGAGAAAAGGAGCATATATGCATACATATGAAGACTTGACACGTAAGAAAATGTTGATCACGATGTCTGTCCATTTTTTCGTTTTCCTACACTCGACATCCGTGTAGATAGAGAAATTGGCGCATGCACCTTGGGATCACTTTTAGTTTCGGTTTCCTAAACCACGTGCTTTATATGTCTTTAGATAGAGATGGGACTTAACAGGAAATATGTCATGAAATCGTCATGAAATCGTCATAATCAGGGGACACAATCAGTGACTGCCAGATGGTGGATCCCATTGCGATTGGTTAATTACTTTAAAAGGGAACATATAAGAACGCTATGAGGCGGTCACATCCAGTAGCCACTGAGGAAGCTGGAGAGGTTGGAGACCCAAGGCGAAACGCGTTTGGCGATTGTATGCTCTTTTTAATTTGTTTCTTATTTGTTTTTTTTACACCGTTGGCTTTTAATAAATCCATTGAGGAATCTGTTTTTTTCGGGCGTTGTACCTTATAACAACCTCTGGGCGCAGAGTAGAGAGCCAGGACGGGCTCCCAACCACATAAGTGGGCCTTTTTCATTCATCCATTACTGCACGGTACATATAGAGTTGCACTACTGGGTTGTCTTTTCCAATTCTTTGAGGAAAACTAAAGTGACAACACGATGAAGATCTTTAATGATCAAAAAGGGCTGATGGGTGACCTCCCCTAACAACCCACATGCGATTTCGTGTGAGCCTCATCTAGACTCAGGAATGTGTGAGTGAATTCTGTATGCTGTCTTTGATACTACATATAGCTGTACAATAGGGATGTGCGTTTCGGGTTTCGGAATTTCGGAATTTTCACGAAATTTCCCGATTCGTGTTTTCGGATGCAGCCGAATTTCCGAAAAGTTGCAGATCCGAAAAGTTTTCCGAGCCGAAACAAAATATTTTCGGAATTTTCGAATGGACTTGAAATGTGTCAAATCGAAATTTATTGCTTTGAAACGAGGAGAACAGATGTTCCGAAAAAACGAAAATTTTCAGAACTTACGAAAAGTCGATACAAAAACGAGCAAAGTGACACGAAAATACGAAAATTGGTCGAAATTCCGAAAACATGTACAATTCCGAAAAACGAAAATTTCCGAAATCACGAAAAGTCGATGCAAAAAACGAGCTAAGTGACACGAAAATACGAAAAATGGTCGATATTCCGAAAAAAGTACACGAAAAACGAATCGAGCCGAACCGAATCGAAACAGAAATCGGTCGAAACGAGCCAAATCGAAAAGTTTAAAAATCCGAAAAATCGAACCGAAAAAAAATTCGGTGCACAAGCCTACTGTACAATATTATGCTATGGGCATTCTTTTATGTTTTTTCTGAGGTAATTACATCATCCTTGGGAACCTCTAAAAATCCATCCTCGATATCGCTCAACCCAAGAGCAGAACATTGGAGGTAAATACACCTGATGGTTAAACGTCGAGCGCTGTGCCCTATATTTCTTTGCATACATGCAAGAGCACTGAACAGTTAAAAATCCGTATTCTTCATCCCCATCCGAGTGAAGCAGCACGAGTGTAATTACGTTAGGCTCAGTCAATGACTGGATTAAGTCAAAATAAATGATCTATCTCGGTCACATTAGACTTAGATGCTACTTTATGTATCTACGAGCATCCCCAGTTTACTGGAAGCTATATACAGTATGCATATGATTGTTATATATGATTCATACATCCTAGTGTCAATGTGGTCACTCCTGTCAATGCACAGGCACCGGCATGTGTTAATTATATATAACATTCACTTGTACACATTTTTTCAATTACATTCAATGTGTCGATCCATAGACACATCCAGCTTTGCTATGAGTTTGGAGCGACTGCTATAAATGATTCATATTAATTTAATCCACTCGTTTATTGACCCTGCCATAATTAGTCTCCTTTTAAAATATACAGTTTACGGTCATGGTGTTATTTTTTACTATTATTATAATACCTTTGTTTTTTATGTAATATTTTGTATTAGGAATCCTGTGTTTTTAACTTTAATCTTTAAACTTTAATCCTGTGTTTTAATTAATATACGCTTTTTTTATACTAATATATATAATGTGCTTTATGTGTTGTACAGATGAAGGATATTAACACATGCAAGCCTGAACTGGCCATTTGGCAAATGTTCAGCGAAATATGATAGCAACCCAGGTAAAAGGATGCCCCCCATCTAGACTGTGTGAAGACAGTGCGCTAAGGTTATCAGGTCTATTCAAAGAATGGCGAAACTCAGGAGAATGACTGGAGAAGTGAAAATTCTTGGTCAAAATAGCCAAACCAGAAAAATACTCCCATTTATCTCACTGTCCAAATCAGCTATTTGGTCTAGATTGTTCTCTTCTCCTGACAATTCTCCTGAATTTCACCTTTCTCTGAATAACCCTCTATAGCTGCATTCTACTCATCCTGGCCACTTTGTAAGGAGTTATTCAATAGAGCCGATCTGGCCCTGAAATGTCACCGAACAAGGAATCTCCCCATAAGGTGACATTTCGGGGCCATTCGGCTATTCAGAGAGGAGGCAGTTCGCCAAATTTTGGCGAACTGCCAGTAAGTATGGTGCCTGTTAGAGGGCAGTGAAATCCCCCATAGAGAAGCATGGTTTGTCTATTCAGAGACACCGAACAGCAGCGAAAAGTTGCCGAAGTGCCCTGCTGTTCGGTGGTTTCATTCGGCAGGTTTATTCAGGGGAATCCCATAGGCTTCAATGTTAAAAATAATCCCGTTTTAATTCAATATCTAATAAACTGTTTAATATTCTAATCTGGAGTAAAAAGTCTCTTTATTGACTTTTTAGGATCTTTTAGGCATCTTTCAGGAATTTTTGGCAAATTTTTTTTCTTTTCTTTTAAATCGTATTTTTTTTTCTGTAACAGGCCTTTTTATTATCATTCATAGGATCTTACATGTAAATTCCAGGCATTTTCGTTCAGTAGTTTTTTGCAAACAGCGTTTCAATTTTGACACTTTCAATCGTATTGTTTTGTTTTTTTAACCAGTTGGTCAGCTTGTCAGCCTTTACTGGCTGCTGCTCTGCGCTGTGTTTGGCGGCTTTTCCCAACGTGTTCGGTGTGTTTTTTTGCGGCGGTTCTGGCGGGTTTTCGGCGGGTGTTGGGTGGGTTCTCCCTGCACTTCGGGAACCCTGCGGTGAATGCTGAATTTACCGCGTGGTGGGAAATTTGATTTTCCAAAGTGCGGGGAACGAGAGAGCTCCCTGAATAACTTCCATAGTTTAAAATGACGTACTAGGCACAAAAAAATTAACATTGTTGGGGACTGAAAGTGATACTATTTAGTAAAAGAATCATTAATTATCCACGGTGAGAGCTATTGTTTATTTGCATGTACAAAACTATCAAAAGCTCATTAGCGTGGAATTAATCCCAGGGGTTTTAGGGATTCTTCACATTACATGTTGTCCTGCTGTTAGTTCTCAAAGTAATAGACAGTGTTCCAGTTTCTCCCTAGGCACGCTCCAAGACTGACTTCCACGGCAGGGTGAAAATAATAGCTGGAGCTCACTGCTCACTGAATAGGACATTTTTTATGGATGAAAAACCAGCACAGCCAGTAAACACACTGGTAATATGCAGGGGCTTAACTACCAGGGGTGCAGAGGGTGCCACTGCAACCGGGCCCTTGAGTCCGGGGGGCCCACACTCACTTGGGCCTGGGGGCTTGCATATATATATATATATATATATTATATCTTTTTTTAGATTTATTTTATACAGTCCTCTCCTCCTGTTTCCAACCCCAACCCCTCTAGATTGTGAGTTCCTACGGGAATAGGGCCCTCATCTCCTACTGTACTGTTTGTCAAATGTTGTTCAATGTATTGTAACCCTGTCTATACTGTGCCTACTGTACAGCGCTGCGGAATATGCTGGCGCTTTATAAATAAATAATAATAATTATAATAATAATACAAAAAAAAGAGTAGAGATCTATAGGGAACAAGAATGATAAAAGAACATAGTGTTAAACTGTAAAAACAGTGATCGTAACACGCAGCCCCTGCTGAAATCTCACTCACAGGATTTCAGAAGTTTCAGTGCACATAGCGTTGTCTCTCCTTTGGGTGCTTTGTTAGTAGAGAGCCCGGGGTGCTGTCCTGATGAAGTTAGCCTTTGGGCTGACGAAACGCGTTGGATGGATGTATGGTCTGGTTCAATAAATATTTCCTTTTAACCTGATCCCTGATTCCTGGCTGAATCCTTCTCCGAACCCTTTGCTGAGTGGAGCCCTGGTACCCATTTAAGGAGCAGTGGAGCTATATGGAACCTGCCCACAGGACAGCACCCCGGGCTCTCTACTAACAAAGCACCCAAAGGAGAGACAACGCTATGTGCACTGAAACTTCTGAAATCCTGTGAGTGAGATTCCAGCAGGGGCTGCGTGTTACGATCACTGTTTTTACAGTTTAACACTATGTTCTTTTATCATTCTTGTTCCCTATAGATCTCTACTCTTTTTTTTGTATTGTTATATTGCACGTTGCTTGGAGGAGACGATTCAGAGATCTATAAGGTTTTATACTACCATTTGTTTACTGTCTTGGGAAAGAGCACATTTCTTGTTTGCTGTAATTATAATAATATACTTCTTTGTGAGTTTTACTTTGGAGCTCTGTGATAAACTCATACACACCCAATATTACTGAGTTTTGTTGCTTTGTGATTTACACCGATACATACTGCACATTACTGTGAGTTTTAATGCAGTGGAGCTCTGTGATACGTTCCTACACGCTGCACATTACTGTACGTTTTATTGCTGTGGAGCTCTGTGATGCGCTTATACACACCGCACATAGCTGTGAGTTTTATTGCTGTGGAGCTGTGAAACGTTCTTACACAGCACACATTATTGTGAGGTTTATTGCTGTGGAGCTCTGTGAGATACACATAGTGCACATTACATTAAAAATGGGATGGACTGAAGAGGTCATAATGGACCTGGAAAAAAATGGGACACTGCTTGTCTGGAGTCAACATTGTGGACCTGTAAAGGACCAATGCATGTTGACGGGAGGGGGGACAAAATACATTTTGCCTAGGGTGTGGGGGGGGGCCGTCATGGTTCCTGCACCTGTGCCCTGAGGTTTCTAGTTACGCCTCTGGTAATATGTCTCTTGCCAAATTTAGAACTCATTAGGAGTTAATTAGAAATAAATAGGGTGGGGATTGTGTCATAGTATGGACCAGTATGTGAGTATGTTATTATATGGTCTATTCACAAAGCAACAAAATCGTCTGCAATTTCTGTGCTTTGCATTTCAGACAATTTCGGCTCACTTCGGCGACTCCATTTTGCCTAAAATAATTTGTATTCACTATTTAACAGATGTTCGCCATATTTTGCAGAAAATGGACTCGCCGAAGCAATTTTCAAACAACTGCTGAATTGTGCAGATAACCGCCGAATTTTGCTGAAATTGCAACGGCGAATCCCACCGAACTGAAAAAAACCCTCCTAATCGGAGTTTAAAGCAATAAAAAGTATTAAAAATGTGTCTAAATTATAGGAAAGGTACTTTAAAAAATTAAAATGTCTTTTGGAAAGAAATCCTAAAACCTCGTGTAAAAATTTAAAAAGTCTAGTAAAAAAAATAGAAAGCTTCTTGTAAAAAAATTAAAAGAATAAATGGTCTTTTTTTAAAAAAAAAAATTTATATTACTTTTATACATTGAAACCAATGGGATTCGCCTGTTTAAACCTATGGAATTGACACACTGAAACTTGGGCCATTTCGCCACAGTTTTGGTGCAATTTTGCATTCTGTGAATAGAAGACACGATAGATTTGTATAGAACTGTTTCGGTGCCACAGAGTGCTGCCGAATTGCAGCAAACTGCACCGTATTTCGTTGCCAATTTGTCTGTGTTTGGTACAATGTTGAATTTTAACATTCAATGCAATTTCAGGGCCAATGCAGAGGTTAGCGAATAATCCCTTATCAGGGTTATTCAAAGAGATTCGAAAAGTCACCGCACGTTCGGTGACTTTTCGTTCTCTTCAATTCGGTTCCTTTTGCCGATCCCATTTCGGCGACCCTGCGGTGTATTCAGTAAACACCACAGGGTCCCCGAATTGCAGGGAAAAGCTGCCGCAAACCTGACGAAAACGAACCGCAAAACCCAGCGAATGCACGCCGAAAACCAGTGGCGTAGCGTGGGGAGGACTGGAGGGGCCGTGGCCCCGGGCGCAGTTTTCTTAGGGGGCGCATAATTTCTAAAGAAATTTGCGCCCCTAAAAGTTCCCAGCCAGCAGCCGGTCAGGAAGGGAGGAGCAGGACGCAGGATGATGCTGTCAGCACTCAGCAGCTGACTGGGCGAGTCACAGGATTATGATGCGGCACGTCGGGGACACGCTTCACTGATGTGTGGTGTGGGAGGGAGCAGCCTGCCGAGCAGAAGGCTGAACGCGGCAGAAGGTGTTTGTCCCGGTGGTCATCGATCTAGGTCAGGATGGGTGAGTGAATCTACTCATGAGGTGCAGGGGCTTTTCAAAAGTTAAAAAAATAGTTTACATTCCTTAAAAGTCAGAGACTCTGGATATCTGTGTTACCCCAGTCCAGCTCTATGCTCTGTATTCAGGGCTGCCTGCCTATCACACCTTGTTGCTAAATAGCTTGTGTGAACCTGCATGTGAGAAGAAGCGGGGAAACCAGGCTCCGATAGCAGTGTGAAGCAGCCAGCTGTGACCTAATGGCCCCTGCCCCCCCCCTCCCCTTCAACTGCATCTAAGCACAGATTCAACAGGCAGAAATGTGTGTGTGTGTGTGTTTGGGGCATGGAGGGGCCTTCTACTGTGAGTGATTGCTGTGGAGCTCTGTAATACACTCATACACACCACACATTACTCTGAGCTAGTCTATTTATTTTAATTTTAATATTTAAATTCTTTATATATTTTTACATTGTAATTGTTATATTTATTTTAACTTATTTAGCTTATATATTATATTTTAACAAACTATTTTGGTACTTTTATTATATTTTAATATTCTTCATTTTACTATATTTATTTTAATAATATTTCATTTAATATTTATTTTAATAATTAATTTAAAGGGACACTGCACCTTAACCCCTTCGCTGCGGTGGACGCATGTCACGTTCCATGCGGTGGACGCGCTGACCGCGTCCTCTCTTTGGGGTCAGCGTTCGGCCGGGTTCCGGCCGATCGCTGGCCCCCCCCGGTGCGGGCTGACATCCTCGATGTCAGCCCAGCATCCGGAACCGCCGCCGGAGTAATTAGGTGTCATTGCGGGGGCGCGATGACACCTAATTCAGGCGCCCCCCCCGCATGTGCGGAAGAGGCGCCTGAAAGGGAGGGGGGCCTCTCTCCCTCCCGATCGGCGGCGTTGCGGGGGTTAACCCAGGCACCGTTTGGAAGGGCACAGCCTGCCCTTCCAAATGGTACCTGGCATTAACCCCATGGGGGCCGGATCACGAATCGGCGCTGAAAAGCGCCGGTTCGTGATCCTTTCCCGGAGCTGGCCGACATCTTGGATGTCGGCCAAGCTTCCGGGAATGCCCCCTGAGGACTGGCGTCATCAGGCATAGCACGATGACGCCAGTCCTGGAGTTAACCCCTAACTGCCACCAATGGTGGAGATAGGGAGTTCCAATGAACCCTCTATCTCCCGATCCGTGGCAGTTAGGGGTTAATGTTTGGTATTGTTGGATCGGCCAGAGCATGGCCGTTCCAACAATACCAAACATGAGTATGAATAAAGTTTGTAAAAAAAATAAAAATAATTAAAAATAAAAAAATAAAAAAATTAAAAAAAAATTATAAAAAAAAAATAAACAATTTTTTTTCTCTTTTTTTTGGTTTGTTAATGCAGCAATATTGTTCCCATTTAAATTATAATGTGAACAATGATGCTGCACTAACGATTTTTGTATGCGGTGCGTTTGTTAAAAATCGTGTAATTTTCCCCAAAAAAAAATGTAACGAGACCCCATCTCTAATTTTTTTAACAGGCGCACCCCATACAAAATATAACCGCAATTGCTCGCATGTTAAAATGTGAAAAAAACACTTTACACATTGTAAATTATTGAAAATACATATTTTATTGCATTTTTTGTTATAATATACAGACATGACATAACGTATACATATAATAATGACATATTATGAATCTACCGAGTCTGACGGAAAGAACGATATATATGTCTGGGTCATATACTAAAATAAGCCTTCAAAACACGTTTAAACATGATGAGCGAAACCAGTAAAAATGACCTCAGCACAGAGGTGTGAAAAGCCTCAGCAGCGAAAGGGTTAAACACTTTGGCTCATTTAAGTGGTCAGGCAGTGGAGGCACAAAGGGTCTGATTTACGCATTAAATGAGTGCTGCTGTCCACAAACGCAATGCAACACGGTGTGAAGCGGTTGCTTTGCGCCACATCACAGGCAAAGCTGGCTATTTCCAACTCTGGGTGCTCAGCCACGTGGCCCGATGCTGGCTGAATGCACACAGAAGATAGGCCTGTATATACTGAGCACGTCTCCATGTGCAGCGCTGCCTACAGGCGCTGTGCGTCGTTTTGTATTTGCTGTATCTCCGGCTTTAAGGGTGAGTACCCCCCCCCCCATAAGATACCTGGAAACTGGAACCTGCAGCATCAGGGGCATTGCTAGCCCTAGTATATGTCCTGTTAAAATTATTTTCTTTAAAAAGATCTACACAAATTTACAAACATTTTAAGGGATTATTCACTAAGTGCCGAAATTGCCAACAAATTGCACCAAATGGTGAATTTCACCATATGCTGCAATTTCAGGGCAATTTATCTATTCACCACACTAAGGGGGGCGCAATTTTTGTCTTGACCCGGGCGCTGACAACCCACACTACGCCACTGCCGAAACCCCTCAAAAACATCTGGATTAACCTGCCTAAAAACCACGGAAAAAGCCCGAGCAGGAGCCGATCGCAGCCTTCGACACAGCAAAAGCAGCCGAAGCAGCCGAGACCGCAGACGAGACCGCAGACGAGACCGCAGACGAGGGAGGTGAATAAATTAGCAAAATAGTTTGTGTGAATCTGTGAAAATGAAACGCTGTTTGCAAAGAAACTACTGAGCGAAAATGTCTGAAATTTACATATGAGGTCCAGGGAATGATAATAAAGAGGGCTGTTATAGAAAAAAGAAGTAAACTTTTAAAAAAAAAATAAAAAACAATAATCTGAAAAATGCTTAAAATATCCTAAAACATCTATAAATAAAGAGACTCTTTATTGCAGAATTTTATAATGAACGGTTTATTAGATATTGAATTAAAACGGGAATATTTTTAACATTGAAGCCTATGGGATTCTCCTGAATTAACTTGCCGAATTAAACCACCGAATGGCAGGGCATTAGGGGAACCTTTCACTGCTGGTTTTCGTTCTCTGAATAGCCGAAGCATTGCTTCTCTATGGGGATTTCACTGCCCTCAAACAGGCCCCGAACAGGCACCGTATGTGCAGGCAATTCGCCAGGATTTGGCGAATTGCCTGCTCTCTGGATAGCCGAATGGCCAGGAAAGGTAACCGAACGCTGATTTTCAGCGTTCGGTTACCTTTCTCAAGCAATTCGGATCTCTTTGAATAACCCTGTATGTGTTCAAGTGTACTAAATAGCAGATATGAATTGAATGAGCTTCCATTTGCAAAATGTGTGGTACCTGAGCTTATTAGATTTTTATCCGGCATCCTACTGGTTATTTGAGACCATTATGCAATCAGGTAGCTTTATTAAGCAAAATTTTTTTTTACTTTGAATGAGACAATGGTTTTGACCAAAAGTCTCCACCCAATAAACACTGGTAAAATGATGTGCTGGACAAACAATTTTTTTTTCTCACAAACGGACTATTTTTTTGTTATATGTTTGGGCTTGTGTCAGTGCTCATGTTAGTAGATAGGTGTTCCCAACCGCCATATCACCCTCCACCATGGCTAATGGGTGAGCTTAAATCAGAGCTGGTGGGCTGTCCAGTAAGGCTGGGGTCAGACGAACGCAGTGCGAACGTGTGTTCAGCCGCACTTTATTACGGCCGTAGTAGCAGCAAATGACGTCCAATGACGGCCAATATACGAAGTACGGCTGCACGAAAGTTCGGCCGCCCAACGCAAGCCGGAAATGAACGCATTTTTTAGAGAGCATCGAACCGCTAGTACTGATGCACAGAGTGCGCTGCATCGGCATAGCGGCGTGTGTGCGTGATTAGGAGACGTCAGACGCTGCGCCATGTCCGGCCTACATAACGTCCAGAGACGCAAACTTTGGTTAGTCAGATTTCTCTTTTTTTTTTCTAGCTCCATCAAAAATCACGGCCGTAATTGCGCAACGTATGACCGCTATCGCGTCTTCTGTGAAAAAGTGCGTCCGGACGCATGGACGCACTTTTTGACGGTAGACGTGAAAATGCGTTCGTCTGACCCTAGCCTTAGATTTAAACTCTTAGGCTAGGGTCAGACTAATGCATTTTTCACGTTGTCTGTGAAAAAGTGCGTTCGAACGAATGGACGCATTTTTTCACGGAATACGCGATAGCGGTCATACGATGCGCATTTTCGTCCGTGATTTTGTACGGATCATCAATAAAACACTTTTTGTGTCTGGACGTTATGTTGGCCGGACATTAGCAGCGTCTGACGTCTCCCAATCACGCACACACGCCTCTAGCGGACGCAGCGCACTCTGTACGTCCGTACTAGAGGTTTGACATTCTAGAAAAAATGCGTTCGTTTGCCACTTGCGTTGCGCGGCCGAACTTTCGTGCGGCCGTACTTCGTGTGTTCCCCGGCATTGGACGTCATTTGCTGCTAGCACGGCCGTGATTTTGTGCGTCTAAACGCACGTTACAACTGCTTTCGTCTGACCCTAGCCTCAACCACTGGCTACAAACAGGATGATGAAAGGGGTACTAGGTCTGGGCACCATTGGGTTCCAGCTCAACCAAAGGTAAGAGTTTATATAAATGGTTAGTTTGTGCATTCAGGGCTCAAATTTTTTTTTGTTTCTCAAATCAAAGTTTTTTTTTATTATCATCAAGATTTTGCAGAGAACAGGCAAAGTTGTGATACAGAAGGTAAAAAGAGGGATACAGTACATTAACACAAATGGGGAATCAGTACATCCACAAAACAGAAAACAAAAGCCACTGGTCAACTCTCTAGTGTTGGTCAACCATTGTTTATAACACTAGAGAATATACAGCCGTGATATTAAAGTGGAGATCTTCATAGTGAACACTATGCCGGACAACTTCGGCTGAAACTGCTGTAGAATTCCCAAGAAACCTATGCTGAGTACGCTAGCCAGCTTGGGCAAGAAATATGGTGGCAAGAACGGTGAAAAGAACGAGGAACTATGAAGACAGCTCTCTAAATAGTGAATTGATTGTAGCTTCACAGTACTTGATGAGCCATAGTTCTCCGAAGTAAGTAAAACCACTGCTCGTACAATGTTAAACAACAGTGGTTAGTGGATAACTCCTAGAATCCCAGTAATGGCAAAAATTAGTATCTCCAAATGAATACAAAGGAAAGGTTGAATTGACTAATGCCGCCTTCGTGTCTATCTCATGTATTGCTTTCAGTTATCTCCCTCTCTGAAACCTCTGCTCATTCGCAGACGGACTGATAACAAAACATTCCTGATAAAGCATTTTCGAAGAAACTTAGGGCTAAATTACGATCCTAGCGCTAAAACGCGGGCGCTCCCACAGTTTTCCCCCTAGCGCCTGCGTTTTAACGCTAGATTACAATGCAAGCGCAAAAAAGATGCCTGCATTATTTGCGGGCGCTAAGCCCCGGGATGCGCAGCCGCGCGCATCCTCTAAATGGAGTCCATAGCAGACGCAGGCGGTAACATGACAAGCCTTGCGAGATCCAGCCAGTCAGCGTAGTGATACACAGGGGGAGACTGGGGGGGACTTTTTCCCCCAGTCTTTCCCTGCTCCCGCGGACGGAGGAGGCAGACAGAACTGCAGTCTTCGCCGTGGGACAGGAGGTGAGTATATCGAATTTTTTGGCGGTTTCTGGATGGTGCTAACGGATTCTGCAGAAGCGGAATCCGTTAACACCAAGTCCTGGCTCTGGTTAACGTTTTGTTAACTGCAGCTGGACTTAATCAGCGCTGGGACTTTGTAATCCTAACGCTGATTAACACTTTTGCGCTCCCCATGTTAAGTATAGGGAGCGCAAAGTACAGTAACCTCGCGCTGAAATGCGCAAGGCACCAAACGCTAACGGGTTACTTAACCCTCTAGCATTTGGATTGAAATATGCGGTAAATACTTGGGCTAACGCTCACGCAGGTGAGCGGTAACGTTAGCACCAAGTATGTAATTTGGCCCTTAGATGGATACAATAATAAAGTTCAAGGTAGATGTGGCTTATTGGTAATATTTTCTCTCCGAGATATTGTGTGGGCCTGGAACGGTGAACAATGCAGGCAGGAAACACGATGGATTCAAGGATATAACTTTAATTATTCAGTGGCCTGTAACCAGTGGCGTAGCGTGGGATGTCAGCGCCCGGGGCAAGGCAAGAATCGCGCCCCCCCCAATGTGGTGAATAGACAAATAGGAGCTTACAAGAGCGTATATACTCTGAGATAGCAAACACAAATGCACACAGCATGAAAAATGTTTGAAGATATCTAACTTGTTAAAAACCAATAATAATTTTTAAAAAAGTACAATCATGCCAGACTGACAGTTAATCCTAAAAATGCATGAATAAAAGAAGGAACCCAAATCTATATAAACCCGTGTTGAAATCTGTGGCTCAACGGTATTTAACACTTTTTTTTGTTTAAAAAGTTACTTTTTCAAAATGAAAACTGGTGCACGTGACACAGTTGGCAAGGTCTGTGCCAAACAGAGTTGGGCAAAGCTAAAGACAACTGGCTCAATGGTATTTAACCATTTAAAAACATTTTTTTATATGAAGCGTTTCACCAAATAAGAAACCAACTTCAGTCTCATTACTCGGCCCCAAACGATGCTCAACTACACCTATGATTCTCTAGCCATGTATTTCATGCAAAGAATTAAAAGGCCTTGTAGGCAATAAACACTGAGGGGGGGGGGATTTTTAGAAACATGACTAACAGATTGCATTGTACACACAACATCTAGCATTTTGTTTGAAGCCAGCAGTCTGCAGATCCTTGTGATGAAGAGGAATGAGGCTGTATGGAGATGTGAAAGGGAAAATGCATGGTTGTGATGCCAGATGTTGTGTGCACTATACTTAGAAACAGCAGTGTGATAGGAGCCTGGTCTCTTCTGGTTAGCACCCAGAGGTGTGAGGCAGCTCATTACTAACTGAAGAGCAGCCATTCCAATGATTGACCCTGTATGGTGGGGTCAGCCAGATCCTGGTCTCACCTGCATTGTAGAAGCGGTCCAACACAGTAGTCTCCCCGAAATCAAACTTCCAAACTGCAGGGTTGGCAGTGCTGCCCCTTGGAGGATGTGTAGAGCAGCGTTTTCACTCAGCTGGAGTCCAGAGCGACCTTCATTGATGACACAGACCACAGTGATATCCCGGGTGTGTGCCAGGCCGGTACCAGGCTGCTGGTAGCTCTATGCACACCTCGCTGCTCCCACTCCTGCAGCACCGTGTATGTAGTCTTCACTACAGAAGCTGCCAGCTGCAGGAAGCCTGGTGAACCCACCACCCACGTGGGTAGCCGCTCCACACTGCTGCTTGGGCCACACTAGGTCCTCAACTATGGAGGCCCCCTGAAGAGGCCCATGGGGGACCAAGAAGGTGATGCCCTCACTGCTGTCACTCATGGTCCCTTAGAGTCAAATACCCCTACTTGTGTTTGGGAGAGGTTACCCCACTTGAATTCTGGGCAACAGAACCCTAGTGGGTTAACTCAGTACTTGATACCCACAGTCAGGGGCACAAAGTATCACTGCTACTGCTTCATAGGCACCAACAACAACCCCCAACTCTCTGGATACACCATGAAATACTGCCAAACTCTTTCTAAAAAGCCCAGGCACACCCCGTGCGCACACCTATGACACAGAGAGATACTCACACTTTCAGCAGTTGCTCGGCGCCCTCAGCCTCCTGCTCGACATGCAGGCTGCTCCTTCTTTCGCTACAGTGGAGAAGTGTGTGGCGCAGGCGCGATACACCACAGTCACGTGACCGCAGCTTCCTGATTCTTGCTCCTCCTTCAAAGCACAACACGATACAAGGGCTGCGGCGGCTCACAGACACCTTGCCAATCCTGAACGGCTGCTGGGAACTCAGGGGCGCAAATTTCTTTTGAAATTATGCGCACCTGAGAAAATTGCGCCCGGGGCCACGGCCCCCCCAGCCCCCCCCCACGCTACGCCACTGCCTGTAACGTGCTATTGAGTTGACTGCTATACAACTATTCTAAAGGATGATAAAATATCATGCTGATGATAAACGACCCAATATGTCTTCCTTACTCCACAAGTAGGGATGAGCTGTTCGGTTCGATCAGTTTGGAGTTCGATTCGAACATCGGCAGTTCGAAAGTTCGCACTTCGAACTTTTTGGCATGTTCGGTTCGAGTTCTAAAATTTTTTTTTGAAAAAAGTATAAAAAATGCTTGAAAAATAATAAAAAAATCTAAAAATAAAGAGACTCTTTACTGCAGAATATTATAAGCAATGGTTTATTAGATATTGAATTAAAAACTAATGTCTAGGTGCAAAGATTCTCACCTCTAAAAGACCTGTGCTCTCAAGCGGCGTAAACAACAGGTGTTTAATTAGTGTTTGGAAATAGTCCGGTCTCATGAATTTGATACATTGTATGCAGACTGGAAGTGCTAGGTGTTCTGTGTGGGTCTGTGATGGCGATGTTTCCATACTACATCCTACAAATCCGCCACTTCACGGGCAGGTTCCTAGCCTAGGCACGATATTTGAAGGAATTTATCGTTTTTATTTTTAACCTTTATTTCATGGAAAACTCACTGTTCCCTTAAAAACGATTTTTTTTTTACTTTTTGACCGTGTTTCCTGTCCCCCAGGGCACTACCCGGACCCCCATACACCTTTTATGGCAAATATCTAGCATATATGCCCTCTTGGAGGGCACTCTAAAAATCGAATTTTCAGCCCCATTGACTTGTATTGAGTTTGTGTTCGTGTTCGAGTTCGAACCCTTATTTTATGGAAAACTCACTGTTCCTTTAACCCTTTCACTGCTGAGGCATTTCACCGCTGTGTGCTGAGCTAATTTTTACCGCTTTCGCTCATGTTTAAACGCGATTTGAAGCCACATTTTATTATACGACCCAGACATAATATATATCGTTCTTTCCGGCAGACTCGGCAGATTCATAATATATCATTTTTATATGTATACGTCATGTTCTGCCTGTATATTATAACAAAAAATGCAATAAAACTTGAATTTCTAATCATCTGCAGCGTGTAAAGTGTTTTTTTTTTCACCTTTTATCACATGAACATTTGCGGTTATATTTTCTATGGTGTTCGCTTGTACAAAAATTAGAAATGGGGACTTATTAAATTTTTTGGGGGGAATTATGTGATTTTTAGCAAACGCACCCCATAGAAAAAAATCATTAGTGCAGCATCATTGTTCACATTATAATTGAAATGTGAACAATATTGCTGCATTAATAAAAATAACACACAAAAAAATACATGTTTTTTTTTGTTTTTTTTACCTTATACCTGGCCATGCTCAGGCCTTTCGATTGACACCCTCCATGACCCCCTAGCTGCCACGGTTCTGGAGATATAGGGGTTCAAATTTACCCCCCTATCTCCACCAGGGGATTCCGGGCAGCTAGGGGTTCCCCGGCTATCTGACGTCATCACGCTATGTGTGAGGACGTCAGGCAGTGTGGGGGGACCCGGGGGTGGAGTCGCCATCCAAGATGGCGGCCCCCACCGAAGCTAGGCCGCACTTCGGCGCTGCAAGGCGCCGAAGTGCGACCCGTGCCTAAGGGGTTAAAGCCAGGCACCGCTTAAAAGGGGAGACTCTCCCCTTTTAAGAGGTGCCTGGCTTTTTTTTGTGGGACCTCCTGATCAGGAGGGAGAGGGATCCAAATGGATCCCCACTCCCTTCCAGGCGATCTCCCGGCATTGCCGGGGTTCGCCTGGAAATGACGTCATCACGCATGGCGCGATGACGTCATTTACGTCGGGAGGAGCTTGACTTCAGCGTCTGAGGACGCTGAAGTCAGAACACCGCGGGACTCCGGTCAGAGAGGTGAGTATCTCCGCCGGGGGTCCCGCAAAGCTGATGACGTGTGGGACACGTCCTCCTCAGCATACAGCGGGAGTAACTGAGGTGTCCCACATGTCGTCAGCAGTGATGGGGTTAAAAACGTCTTTTTTTAAACTTTTTGACCTTGTTTCCTGTCCCCCAGGGCACTACCCGGACCCGGGCATTTGTTTTTAAATGTTTCTATACATCCTAGAAATCCGCCACTTCACGGGCAGGTTATGGAGACCTCCTAGGCACGATATTTGAAGGAATTTTTCGTTTTTATTTTTAACCCTTATTTCATGGAAAACTCACTGTCCCTTTAAAAATGTTTTTTTTTTACTTTTTGTCCTTGTTTCCTGTCCCCCAGGGCACTACCCGGACCCCCATACACCTTTTATGGCAAATATCTAGCATATATGCCCTCTTGGAGGGCACTCTAAAAATTGAACTTTGATTCCCATGACTTGTATTGAGTTCGTGTTCGAGTTCGAACTTTTGAAAAGTTCGAGTTCGAATGCGAATCGAACTCGGGGGTGTTCGGCTCATCCCTATCCACAAGTACAATGCAACCTGACCACCAGTCCTCTGCTTCCACCCATACCTCTAACTTGTGCACTCTTCCCTAATCTTCAATCTTCGAAAAGTCCTTCAAAACACATTTTATTTCAGATTAGCGTATTCCATGCCTGACTAATTCTTCTGCTCTCACCAACCTTCCAAGATCATTCACGGTTTCCTACCTTGCTTAAATACCACGCCCAGTGGCGTCACTAAGGTTGGTGTCACCCGGTGCGGTAACTTATGGTGTCACCCCCCCCCCCGAGTTTACGGATTTTTTTTTAACTACTCTTACTCCTAAATCAGTACTCCCATATAACACTGAATGCTCATACACACAGCGCACATTACTGTGAGGTTTATTGCTGTGGAGCTCTCTCATATGCTCACACAAATTTTTGCCAACTGCCAGGAAGTACGGTGCATTGCCTGTTCGAAGGCAGTGAAAGCACACATGGATATATATTGCCCCAGCAGCTCTGGATATATTGCCCCCAGCAGCTCACCCATGGGTATATATTGCCCCCAGCTCACATATGGATAGATTACCCCAGCTCATAATTATATATTGCCCCCAGCAGCTCACCCATGGATATATATTGCCCCAGCAGCTCACCCATGGATATATATTGCCCCACATGTGTGCTTTCACTGCCTTCGAACAGGCAATGCACCGTACTTACTGGCAGTTGGCAAAAATTTGTGTGAGCATATGAGAGAGCTCCACAGCAATAAACCTCACAGTAATGTGCGCTGTGTGTATGAGCATTCAGTGTTATATGGGAGTACTGATTTAGGAGTAAGAGTAGTTAAAAAAAAAATCCGTAAACTCGGGGGGGGGGGGTGACACCATAAGTTACCGCACCGGGTGACACCAACCTTAGTGACGCCACTGGATATATTTCCCCCAGACCAGCTCACACATGGATATTGTCCCAGCTCTCATGGATATGCCCCCAGCACACATGGATACTGCCCCAGCTCACATGGATACTGCCCCAGCTCACACATGGATATTGCCCCAGCTCTCATGGATACTGCCCCAGCTCTCATGGATATTCATGGATAAAATGCCAGTGTTTGGGTTTGGCAATGTGGTAACAACAGACTGGTTTTTGCCTGTGTTCTCAAGATTTCAAAATAATAACCCCATATATTCTAAAATTTTAGAATTTGAGAACACAGGCATTTTTTACTGTGTTAAATATTACAATTGTCAGCTCAGCTGTTTCACACAGACTCACAGTCTAGTCACACTCTGTCTCTCCCGACTCGAGTCCTCAAGAAGACAGCCAGGCAGCAGGTGAGGGACTGGGAGCAGCCGAGCAGGAGGCACCACGCACCGTACACGCCTCAGCTCCCGCGCGCTTCTAAAGAAAATGCGCCAAGAGGGAGCTGTTAGGGCGGTGGGCAGTGGGCGGGCTGCCGCCGATGAGAGGCGTCAGCGTGCAGGCGCAGCTCAGCCTCTGATTTCCCTTGGGCGGCGTCACGCATCAGAAGGGGTGGGATCTGCGCGGCCATCTTTGATGCGTCACGTGCAGCGTGGCAACGGCGTGCTAGATTGTCGGTGTGTGCAGATAGAGATTATTGCGGCGCAGCGCGGCAGCATGATCCTCCACATCCATCCTGGATGGATGTGGAGGATCATGCTGCCGCGCTAGCCGCATTAATCTCTATCTGCGCAGCACAGACACTCGAGCTGCACGCCGTCGCCACGCTGCACGTGACGCATCAAAGATGGCTGCAGGCGGCACTGGCAGCATGATCCTCCGGCTCCAGGCTCCATCCGATCACGGTGACTGGCGAATCAAAGATGGCCGCGGGCCTCGGGCGGCAGCATGATGATCCAGGATCCTCCACATCCGATCACCTCCTCCATGAGGGGGGGGGCGGTAACCTGCACGTGCGGCCCCGCGGACGAAAAAAAAAATCCTCCTCAAACAGCTGGTGACGGTGTCACCCCGCCGCGGGTGTCACCTGGTGCGGGCCGCCCACCCAGCGACGCCACTGACCACGCCCTTCACTATTTCTGACACAAATGCTAGTCCTAGGTATCCCAATCACCAATAAGATTGGAATTCCTTTTGTTCGCAAGGCCGGCGCTGCCGCTAGACCAGCTAGGCGGGCGCCTAGAGCGCAGTGCTCGCCTAGGGCACAGCCGGCCCGACCAATTAAAAAAAAAAAAAAATTGGCTTCGGGGCAGTCTGGGGCAGCCGTGTGCTGCAGCCAGCCCCAATACGTGCCGGCATCGCCTCCGGCGTCAAGGAGACGGAGGCGTGGACTTGGTGCTTCCAGCTTCCTGCACCAAGTCCACGCCTCCGTCTCCTTGACGCCAACGGCGACGCCACCAAGTATTGGGACTGGCTACGGAGGTGGAGGGAGGCGGAGACGGTGCTGGAGCGGCAGATATGTGAGCATGTGTGAGCCTGGGGCAGATATCCATGTGTGAGCCTGGGGGCAAATATCCATGTGTGAGCCTGGGGGAAAATATCCATGAGCGAGCCTGGGGGCAAATATCCATGAGCGAGCCTGGGGGCAAATATCCATGTGCGAGCCTGGGGGCAAATATCCATGTGCGAGCCTGGGGGCAAATACCCATGTGTGAGCCTGGGGGCAAATACCCATGTGTGAGCCTGGGGGCAAATAGCCATGTGTGAGCCGGGGGGCAAATATCCATGTGTTAGCTGGGGCAAATACCCATGTGTGAGCCTATGGGGGCAAATATCCATGTGTGAGCCTGGGGGCAAATATCCATGAGTGAGCCTGGGGGCAAATATCCATGTGTTAGCTGGGGGCAAATACCCATGTGTGAGCCTGGGGGCAAATACCCATGTGTGAGCCTGGGGGCAAATACCCATGTGTGAGCCTGGGGGCAAATATCCATGTGTGAGCCTGGGCGCAAATATCCATGAGTGAGCCTGGGGGCATATATATCCATGAGTGAACCTGGGGGCAAATATCCATGTGTGAGCTGGGGGTAAATATCCATGTGTGAGCCTGGGTGCAAATATCCATGTGTTAGCTGGGGCAATATATCCATGCCATGTGTTAGCTGGGGAAATATCTCCATGTGTGAGCTGGGGCAATAGCTCCATGCCATGTGTTAGCTGGGGCAATATCTCCATGCCATGTGTTAGCTGGGGCAATATCTCCATATGTGAGCTGAGGCAAATATACCCATGTGAGCTGGGGGCAAATATACCCATGTGAGTCGGGGCAATATATCCATGTGAGAGCAGGGGCAAATATACCCATGTGAGCTTTCTTTTTTGGGGGGGGGGTGCAAGTAGCTGGTCTTGCCTAGGGCGCAAAATAGTCTAGCACCGGCCCTGCTTGTTTGCCTTCACCCTAACTTTTCAAGATTGTAAGCTCCTCTGAGCAGGATGCTCTACATACCTTCAGGGATATTCAAAGAGAATTGAAAAGTCACCGCACGTTCGGTGACTTTTCGTTCTCTTCAATTCGGTGCGATTTGGCGATCCCATTTCGACGACCCTGCGGTGTATTCAGCAAGCACCACAGGGCCGTCATAGTGCAGGAAAAAGCCGCCGCAAACCCGACGAACACTCACCGCAAAACCTGATGAACACACACCGAAAACCGCAATAACATCTGGATTAACCCCATCGAACACGCCGGAGAAACCTGAGCAGCCGCCGATCACAGCGCAGAGCAGCCGCTGGAAAAAGCCGACACCGCAGACGAATGGAGTTAGAAAAATCAATTAAAAAAAAAATGAAAAAAGCTTTTCACAAAAAAATCCTGAAAAATGCCTAAAAGATTCTAAAGAATCTATACATAAAGATACTTTTTAATGCAGAATATTATAATCAACGGTTTATTAGATATTGAATTAAAACGGGAATATTTTTAACATTGAAGCCTATGGGATTCGCCTGAATAAACCTGTTGAATGAAACCACTGAACAGCAGGGCAATTCGGCAACTTTTCACTGCTGTTTTGTGCTCTCTGAATAGACGAAGCATTGCTTCTCTATGGGGATTTCACTGCCCTCGAACAGGAAACGAACAGGCACTGTATGTGCAGGCAATTCGCCAACATTTGGCGAACTGCCTGCTCTCTGAATAGCCGAATGGCCAGGAAAGGTAAGCATACGCTGAATTTCACTGTTCGGTTACCTTTCAGCCACAAATCTGATCTCTTTGAATAACCCCGTTAGTCTCTGATTCCTGAGTTTGTTTGTCACTTGTCATATGGAACGACCTAGCTCACCCAGTCAGACGCTCTCCTAATCTTCAGTCCTTCGAGAAATCCCTAAAAACTAATTTGTTTTCATCTTACCTTATCCTTTTCCTGACTAATCGCTCATCTCACTTACGCTTCCAATATCATTAAAGTTTTCATAGCTTGATGAAATGCCCTGCTCTTCACCATTTCTGATACAAAACGCTAGCTCTAGTGAGCCTTAACACTGATAAGAAGGTAACTTCTCTTGTTCTCCTCCACCCAACTCCATTAGATTGTAAGGTCATCGGAGCAGAGCCCTCTACACCTCTTATCTCCGGTTTCTTAGTTTGTCATTTGCTAGTTTAATTCCCCATTTATTGTCAAATACTACGGGAACTCTTGGCACCATGTAAATTATAATAATAATGATAATGATAAAATCCAGAATAAAGGAAGCAAAACTGATTCCTAAGCCCCCGCTCCTGCTTCTGGTATTCATAAACCTCAATAACCTTCTTGTGAGCTTCTAATGATCCTACATGATCCATCCAGTGAAATAGATCGCTGATAATTTGAAACAGATTCTGAATATCTAAACACTCATATCATCTAATGTGGAAGGTTGGACGTCAACTGTATCAACATCATGGTTGGGAAAGTTGCCTATATATCCCCAAACCAAGTCTACTGTAGAAGAAATTTAAAGGAAAGCTGGAGCTAAACCTGCGATATAAGTTACAGGATAATTCAAAGAGATTCGAAAAGTCACTGCACGTTCAGTGACTTTTTTGTTCTCTTCAATTCGGTTCCTTTTGCTGATCCCATTTCGGTGACCCTGCGGTGTATTCAGCAAGCACCACAGGGTCCCCGAATTGCAGGGAAAAGTCACCGCAAACCCACCGAAAACTAACCGCAAAACCCACCGATTGCACGCAGAAAACCCGCAAAAACATCTGGATTAACCTGCCGAAAACCACGGTAAAACCCGAGCAGGAGCCGATCACCCGCAGCTTTCCCTGCCGGATAAAGCCAACACCGCAGTCGAGGGAGGTGAATAAATTAGGAAAACCGTTTGCATGAATGATTGAAAAGTGAAACGCTGTTTGCAAAGAAACTACTGAGCAAAAATGTCTGAAATTTACACAGGAGGTCCAGGGAATGATAATAAAAACGTCTGTAACAGAAAAAATAAGTAAACTTAAAAAAAAAAAAAAGAATCTGACTTTTTAAAAAAAATCTGAAAAATGCTTAAAATATCAGAAAAAATCTATAAATAAAGAGACTCTTTACTGCAGAATTTTATAATGAACGGTTTATTAGATATTTAATTAAAACAGGAATATTTTTAACTTTGAAGCCTATGGGATTCTCCTGAATAAACCTGCCGAATTAAACCACCGAATGGCAGGGCATTTTGGGAACCTTTCACTGCTGGTTTGTGTTCTCTGAATAGCCGAAGCAGTGCTTTTTTATGGGGATTTCACTGCCCTCGAACAGGCACCGTATGTTCAGGCAATTCGCCAGGATTTGGCGAATTGCCTGCTCTCTGGATAGCCGAATGGCCAAGAAAGGTAACCGAACGCTGATTTTCAGCGTTCGGTTACCTTTCTTAAGCAATTCGGATCTCTTTGAATAACCCTGTATATTATTTCTAAAAAAAAGTCATCGTTGGCCAAGTTCCCGGATTTATCCACTTGTAACGGATAATGTTACTCTTCCCCGGCCGGCAGTTGTAATGATTTTCACTGATATATTTTATCTTGCTGTATGACCTCACGCAGTCTTGATCTGGTGTATGTTTTCTGCCAAT
Source organism: Leptobrachium leishanense (assembly GCA_009667805.1). NCBI lineage: Eukaryota > Metazoa > Chordata > Amphibia > Anura > Megophryidae > Leptobrachium > Leptobrachium leishanense. The sequence goes on along the minus strand of CM019064.1, from coordinate 428,131,932 downwards.
TATTTCCCTTTAATCTTTCCTCAAGGCTGTTATAAAATAACTTATATTCTTCTATTTTCCCCCTTCATCATTTTCTATTCTGCAAAAATCCTTATCAAGGCAATTTTAATATTTTATACACGACTGCATGACGATTCCATTTTTGAAATATTTGTGATGTCGGCACATTTTTATGTAACGCTGTCAGGGTAGCCGGCTCACTCTTCTGAGAAGTTTATAAAGTGTGTTTAATTGTATCAATTTGAAGTTTGCATTGAGAAGAACTGTGCACAAAATAATGATGATATAGCATTTTCTTTTCTTTTTTTTTTTTTTCCCTCGTGAATGATCACAAGTCTTCCGCGCACTCAATATTTCAAAACGGGTTTAAAAGCAGATGAAACACCATTACGGAATAGAGGCAAAATGTCACTGTGAGCTTCAGCGACGCTCTGCTGCAATTTGAACACCGATTTGCAATTTTTACATGAAAAATTAGGTTGTCGAAAGACGCGCTACAGTTTCATCATTTCCCGTCTCTGTTACATTAAAAAAAAATTTTAAACATCCAGTTCGAAGCGATTTTCAGCTTCAAAGAGCGAAAATAAAATCCTCTTAGTAGTCGGCTGTCACACCGTATCACATGTTGGACTCATTTAAAAAGGATCACTTTTTTAAATATTTTTAAATATATCTTAGCACATTTTTGCTGGCCCGTAATATATATATATATATATATATATCTATATATCCCATTTACTGAAAATTTGGAGTAATTCCCTGTCAAAGTTTAATTGTCATTTTAGGTGGAGACAAAATAGAAACAGGGTTATTCAGAGAGAGCCGATCTGGCCCCGAAATTGCACCGAACAGGGAATTTCCCGGTATGGTGCAATTTCGTGGCCATTCGGCTATTCAGAGAGCTATCAGTTCGCCAAATTTTGGTGAATTGCCAGCAAAATATGGTTTTCTTCGACGGCAGTGAAATCCCCATAGAGAAGCAAAGGTTAATCTATTCAGAGACACCGAACAGCAGAGAAATTCGGCAGGTATAATCAGGCGAATCCCACAGGTATCAATGCAAATTTTTTTCCCTTTTTATTTTATTTTTTTATTTAGAGTGAAAGGTCACAAATCAACCAAAACATATGGCTTCGCAGGGCCAAAAATCTGATTCAAATAGCGACATCAAGAATAAAGGGGGGGGGGGAGTCTCAGAAAAACTTGCGATGCACAATATCTAAGGAGAGGGGTATCTCAATATGTTTCAGCGGGGGGGGGGGGAATTATACAATAAAAAAATATCGACCGGCTTAGGTAATTCAAGAGAGGAAAAAAAACAAATAAAAAAGAAGGGGGGGGGCAATATCAAAATCATCCCCTGTTGGGGGGGTCTCAGCGTAAAAAAGAAAAAAGATGAAAGTCAACAGATAAAATGTCTCAACACAAAAACAAAAGAAGGAAACAACTAAAATCTCAGCGGGCGGACCGATATGGGGGAAAAACACTTGCATCAAATCAGGGGGGGAAGCAAAAAAGGGGGGGTCAGCTCGGTACCACGAAAGTCCATCTCAGCCCGTGTCCACCCACAGGGTCCGGTGGGTCGCCGAGTCGGGCATCCTCCCCTCACAAGGATCCCGCCTCACCAGCAGCTTCCAAGATGGTTCATCCGAGACCACGTAACCGGGCCAAGGCACGTGCCACAGTCCCTCTCCAGTGCATCTCTCCACGCCAGACTGCAACTTCTCCTCCAATTGTGCCAGGGGACCCGTGACAGACATCTCGTTGACCTCTTCCGAAGTCCGCTGCACGGCCGACCTCCCCACGCATTCGCCACCTCGGTCCATTGCCTGGACGAAAGACACTCTCCACGATCATCAGGTAAGGCCTTTACCGTCCAGGTCGCATCCGGGGCCTCCCTTCCCGGGTCACATCCAGCTTGTTAGACCGCCAACGAACCACTCCAAGGCTGCACGTCAGCGGGCATCCCTCGACCTCCACTCTCCACACCAGGCAGCCCCCAAGGTCTGCCGGTGAGAGTGCGCATCAGACGCCTCCATTCTGCGTGCACCCCCGCCAACTCCGCCGCCGGGTCAGCAGTCGCGTTCAAAGGACAGGGGCCCTCCATCCTCCAAGCCCGCGCCCTCCAGTCCTTCGGGCCGAGACATGTCACAGGGGGAGGAAAAGGAGGCGATGGATAGCCCAAAACAAAGCGAGGTAACAGGGCTCAAAATGGCCACCGGGTCAGTTCTCCTGCCAGGAAGCAAGGCCCCAAACTCCGCTGAGCCCTGGAGGGGGGGACCCAGCGGCTCCAGGGCATTCCTCCCGATGGCCAGCCGTGCAGAGACTCTCCAAGGGGACAATTCAAGCGAGGATTCCTGTCAGAAATCTCCTCTAACGGTGGCTGCATACAGAACTCAGCACAGACATGTCTGCTCCCCTGCGTGGCTGGCCACGCCCCCAATATTCCCATTTTTATTCAATATCTATTAAACTATTTAGGGCCATATTACATTCTCTGCGGAAATGCGCTCGTGCAGCGCAATTTGTTTTGCGCGCAGTGTCCAGCGTTATCGCGCGAAAATTAACGTGATATTCGGATCCGAACGCGTTTTCTCATCCGTCCAAAAATTACGTTAGTTCAAAGACGCGCAAAACTAAGTGTAACGCGCAAAACGAAGTGTAACGTTGCGCATGTAAATCAGTGCGCAGACTGTTTTTTCACGGGATTCAGCCAATCAGAGTTAAGAACCCTAATTAACATCAATTCACCTTAATTGACTCACTAACGTTTTTGCGCCTGTCAAAATAAATCTGAGTATACATGCTGCAGCAATAAAAAAAAAATATACACGAATTCACAATTTTTTTGTTTGGGGATGTGTAGAATGTGTAATTATACTGTGCTGTATTTTTTTTTTCGTGCTGGTGTTTTTCGTTGCCAGAACGTTCAAATTTTCAGTTACCACCAAGTTTTCAAAGATGTTAAAATTATGCGCGCAAACGTCGTTCGTAGGAAGTTGCGCATCTATTGAAATACCATCCGCTTAACGCATTTGCGCTCACAATGTTAAGTATAGGACACGCACAGTTCATCACGCTCGCGCAAGTCCATCCGCCTCAAACGATAACAAACATCGTTTGCGCGAACGTTGAAATATGACGTTCTGCACAAATGGTTTTGTCCTCGCGCAAATGCGCATTTGTGTTCGCGCCAAACCGATGCGCGTGGAATGCAATATGGCTCTTATTCATTTAATCTGCATCAAAAAATCTCTTTATTTATTTTTTTAGGCATTTTCGGGATTTTTTCAGCAAAATATTTTCAATGACGTTTCTTTTTTCTGTAACAGACCTTTTTATTATCATTCATAGAACCTTATATGTTAATTCCAGACATTTTCGTCCAGTAGGTTTTTGCAAACAGCGTTTGAAATTCGACAATTTCAATATTTATTTATCTATTTTGCCCTGTTCGTTGGCTTGTTGACTTTTTCCCGCGTCTGGTCAACGCTGTGTTTGGTAGATCGCCGGCTTTTTCCAGATGTGTCTGGCATGTTTGCAGTGGCTTATCGGATCCGGTTCGATAATTTCTGTGGATTTATAAAAAACGCTGCAAAACCGCCAAAATTATCAGATCCGATCCGATAAGCCGCCGAACCTGCCAAAATTATCGGATCTGATAATTTCGGTAGTTTTGCGCCGTTTCATTTTTTTTTGTTTTTGCGGCGGCTTTTCCCTGCACTTTGGGACCCTGTGGTGAATGCTGAATTCACTGCAGAGTTGGGGAATTTGATCCCCGAAGTGCAGGGAACAAGAGAGCACCAAAACACTGATGACATTTTGGTGCTCTCTGAATAACCCCATATCAATAAAAACAGCCGTGTTTAAACGGGTAATCCTTCAAATAACCTTAAATTATCAATACATTGTCTTTATTGATTTATTGGCTTGATGATCAGGGGGCAGTTTCATCATAGTGCAGTTGCAATTCACCCTTTATATGTGCTAGCTACACTATATTGCCAAAAGTATTCGCTCACCTGCCTTGACTCGCATATGAATTTAAGTGACATCCCATTCCTAATCCATAGGGTTCAATATGACATCAGTCCACCCTTTGCAGCTATAACAGCTTCAACTCTTCTGGGAAGGCTGTCCACAAGGTTTAGGAGTGTGTTTATGGAAATTTTGACCATTCTTCCAGAAGCACATTTGTGAGGTCACACACTGATGTTGGACGAGAAGGCCTGGCTCTCAGTCTCCGCTCTAATTCATCCCAAAGGTGTTCTATCGGGTTGAGGTCAGGACTCTGTGTAGGCCAGTCAAATTCATCCACACCAGACTCTGTCATCCATGTCTTTATGGACCTTGCTTTGTGCACTGGTGCACAGTCATGTTGGAAGAGGAAGGGGCCAGCTCCAAACTGTTCCCACAAAGTTGGAAGCATGGATTTGTCCAAAATGTCTTGGTATGCTGAAGCATTCAGAGTTCCTTTCACTGGAAGTAAGGGGCCAAGCCCAGCTCCTGAAAAACAACCCCACACCATAATCCCTCTTCCACCAAACTTTACACTTGGCACAATGCAGTCAGACAAGTACCGTTCTCCTGGCAACCACCAAACCCAGACTTGTCCATCAGATTTCCAGATGGAGAAGCGTGATTCGTCACTCCAGAGAACGCCTCTCCACTGCTCTAGAGTCCAGTGGCGGCGTGCTTTACACCACTGCATCCGACGCTTTGCATTGCACTTGGTGATGTATGGCTTGGATGCAGCTGCTCGGCCATGGAATTACAATTAGTATACAACAAATATAAAATGGCAGGAGGGATTCAGTATAACATACCTGTTTAACCAGCTGATGAAGACGGTGCTCCGTCGAAACGCGTTCTGGAATTTTACTTTATTTTAATAGATACGGTTTTTGAATCCTGCCATTCCTGCTTCTTTGCGCTTTGAGTGGTTTTTGTGAAATTTTTCCTAAAAATTCATCTGCAGATACCCCAAGAGCCTGGAGGCTCTCCTCTGAGTGAGTATGCCCTTGGCCCTTGCTTTGCACATATAATAAGTATTTGTTGTGGAATTACACTAGGGGATTCTCCCTCTGTTTTATGTTTGTATATGGAACATCGGGAGAAAGAATATTCTAACAGGTTGTATAGGTGCCTGTAAAAGAAGAAAAAGTACCTAGAAGGCGAATAATACTAGAGCCGGTACCTGGGCTCTTTGTTTGTAAGTTTACAATTGAAACGTACTGCACCAATTATTTTTTCTCATTTATTTATTCTATGTCTGAACATTCCATGGAGAATATGTGAACATCCATCTGAACACAGAGACATTGACAGAGATTGTAGTGCGCTCTACCCATTGTTTTGAACTTACAGGATAAAGGTGACCTCTGTATTATGAATGAAAAGATAAAAGGGCACTTGTCAATCCAAAACAGTTGATGACCAGTTTATTGGGTTAGCAACAGCGTTTTGCCTGTCAAAGAAACCGTCCTCAAGGTGTCTCTTAGAAACCAAAGTGTCCCCAGCTGGTAAACAACAGCAGAAATACAGCGTGACGGTCCCTAAAAATATTCTCAGCATGAGGGAGGGGGGGCAAAAAACCAAAGGTCGCTCAGAAGAAAACAAGCAACTGAAAGTGGACGGGATCCTTCATCCAGCGTCTCGGAAGGGCAGCAGATGTAGGGCAGGTAGGGCAATGCAGTGCAGGCCAGGCCAGTCCGGAAACAGAGGCCCGGTGTGAGGAAACGCAGGCTGCTGGGCCATCAAGCCTAGACACGCGGCAGAACTCCCACCCTCAGCTGCTCGAGTGTAGATAGCTTCATATTCAGCAGGGGGAGATCCAGCTCTGCCGACCCGGTGTACTCCTCAGCTGCTCTGCCGCCATTCTCGGCCAGCACACCACCCGCATTCACACCCAGGGTCGCCCCTGGGGTCTTGGGACAGATCTTATGTGGCACCTCCAGTGCAGTCTCTGTGGGAAGGCACTCCTCTTCGGCAGCCTCAGGTCTGTAGTGGGGACCGGGATATCCGCAGTCACACGCTCCCACGGCTCCACAGCCTCCCGAAACACTTCCATCATGCAGCGCCAATCACCCCTCATTAGCACCCCATCATCGTCACCCGAAATCAGCGCCAAACAGGAATCCAGGGCCATCAGCATGGCATCAGCAGCCACGGGGGGGGAGGGGGGAGGACCGGCTCCCGATTCCCGCGATCCCCTCCACAGCAGCTACCCCCCGAGCGGTCGAGAGACATCGGGGTCTCAGACAGGGGTGACAGGCTCCAAGAAATCTGCGAGGTTGCCGGATCAGGCTCCATACCTCAAGGTAGGCCGCAAAATGGCCACCAGTAAATCGTTCCTGCCAGGAATCAGCGGCCGGATCCCTAGTCTCTGATCTGGAGGGGGGAACTAAGCAGACTCCAGACAGTGTATACCCGATGGCCAGCCTCAGAGGGACTCCAATATAAGGGGAAGGACCGAGAAAAACAGCCAAGCAGCCCCTAACAAGGCACCTGATCGAGGAGCTCCGTACAGACACATCTGCTCCCTCCAGCTGCTGGCCACGCCCCCCACATGGTATTTTTTAACCTTTCCCACCATTAGCGTCCACCCACTGAATTTCTATTTTTGTTTAATTTCAGTCGTTTTGTCATATTTTGTAATATTATGCCTGTCTCAAGCTTTAACTTTCCTTTGTCTTGTTTGAGCCCAGACACATGCGTGAAACCAGAGCTTTCAGATTCATGTCTACAGGTGAAAGAATACACCCCCTCTTGTAATTCCACTCCGGCATATGCTATTGCTGTATACATAATACATATAGAGTGTATGGGAATTGAAGGATTTTCTATACTGAATGCAAAAGCTTTGATATGAGAATATATTATATAAAAGCAAACTGGATAAGTCCTTCATAATGTTAACTTATACAGCTCGTATTTTTCTTATTATTCTGTCTTTTATCATTCTTAAGAGTGTTTCTATTCTTCTGTTCTAAAATAAATCAACAATAATATCTATTCACTTGTATGTGGAATCTAAACATAAGTCTATACACCAACTTTTAATTCCATTATGACGTTTTTTTCAGACTAACCCGTTCAGCACCAAGCGATTCTCCATAAAGCTAGTAGCTACTGCCAGGAACAAATGTGTTTTATTGAGGCCTGGAACACCTCATGTGGTGGGCCCTTGAGATGCCCCGGATGCCAGCTTACGAGGGGTTAAGTTAGGTTGAGAGTTTAGAGCGGGAAGGAGAGTGGGCAGGGCTAAACGAAAGGGTGAAAAGGCGCACGCCTTTGCGCGCCTTTTCCTGAGGTAACCTGGAAAGCGGCATCGAAACAACTTCTCCAGCGTGCCATTTTTTTTGTGATGTGGAATGCGTGGATTTGGAGCAGTTGGTCTCAGGGTCGGATTTATAACTAGGCAGAGTAGGCATGTGCCTACAGGCGCCTGTCACAAGGGGGCGCCTTGCTGTGTTAGAAAAAAATATATTTTTTAACAATTTGCAATCATTTAGACTCCTGTATCTGTGGAGCTCTAAGGGCTAGAGGGACATATGAGGTATCATTGGAAAGGTCAGGTTATGACCTTTCCAGGGATATCAAATATAACCAGGTTAGACATATGTAAAAAGAAAACAATAAATAAAACAATATATTTTTCAGTTTACAATTATAAAGTGAGCAGTGATGCTGCGCTAACTCACCTTCTCATTTCCCACACTGCCAGCAAGTGCGGAGCTGATGGTGCAATGTATTGTTTCATTGGAAACTTAGACTGTGGCACTGCAGTGAGGAGAGACCGGGGGACTTTGGAACCCTCTCTGAATTGCACACCGCAGACGGTCAAAGGAGATGTCATTGGAAAAGTCAGTCTAGTCTTTACAGTGATACCAAACATGAAGATGTAATGCATAGAAATAAAAAAAATTAAAATAGTAAATGCAATTTTTTTTCTCTGTTCAGTGACCGAGGCAATATATGCTTTTACATATAAAACAAACAATGCCCCTGCACTAATTCGACTATGGCAACAGATTCCGCCCCTTCTTTTGAATTGACGCAGAGAGAAACTGTTTCAGTTTTTTCTTTTAGTTTTTCTCAAAACATAAATTTAAAAAGTCATTTTGGCACGTTCTTTTTTTTGTTTGGGCGGGGTGGGGGCGTTACACATTTCTGTGCCTACAGGCTCCTGAGGTGCAAATCCAACCCTGATTGGTCGCAGAGGTCAGGTTTGCGTTAAGGTCTCAGGGCGTGTCTTGGGCGAAGATGAGAGTGGAATGAGGGTGGAAAATAATGCTGTAGTGGTATGGGTGGCTCAGTCAAAAACCAATCAATTAGGCAAACATCGGAGGCTGGTATTGACAAGGATGCCTAATTGTGATATTTGCCCAGTGGTCAATGTGACAGCTTTTGTGCAGGTGCGGATGGCAGTGGCGTAGCGTGGGTTGTCAGCGCCCGGGGCCAACCAAGAATTGTGCACCCCCCCCAACCTGTGGACACGTTATCGATATTGCCCCAGCTCTCACATGGATATTGCCCCAGCTCACACATGGATTTGCCCCAGCTCACACATGGATTTGCCCCAGCTCATGGATTTGCCCCAGCTCACACATGGATTTGCCCCAGCTCACACATGGATTTGCCCCAGCTCATGGATTTGCCCCAGCTCACACATTTGCCCCAGCACACGGATTTGCCCCAGCACCTCATAGATTTGCCCCAGCACATGGATTTGCCCCAGCACATGGATATGCCCCAGCTCATGGATTTGCCCCAGCTCATGGATTTGCCCCAGCACACGGATTTGCCCCAGCACCTCATGGATTTGCCCCAGCACATGGATTTGCCCCAGCACATGGATTTCCCCCAGCACATGGATATGCCCCAGCTCATGGATTTGCCCCAGCACAAGGATATGCCCCAGCTCATGGATTTGCCCCAGCTCATGGATTTGCCCCAGCACATGGATTTGCCCCAGCACCTCATGGATTTGCCCCAGCACACGGATTTGCCCCAGCACCTCATAGATTTGCCCCAGCACATGGATTTGCCCCAGCTCATGGATTTGCCCCAGCACATGGATTTGCCCCAGCACACGGATTTGCCCCAGCACCTCATGGATTTGCCCCAGCATACGGATTTGCCCCAGCACATGGATTTGCCCCAGCTCCTGGATTTGCCCCAGCTCATGGATTTGCCCCAGCACATGGATTTTCCCCAGCACATGGATTTGCCCCAGCTCATGGATTTGCCCCAGCTCATGGATTTGCCCCAGCACATGGATATGCCCCAGCTCATGGATTTGCCCCCCAGCTCTCACCTGGATATTGCCCCAGCTCCCGGGCAGCGGGAGTGCCTGCCCGCCCCGGTCCTGAACAGCGTGCGAGTCCGTCCTGTTGAAGGGGAGTCGACTGCGTGCGTGCGCAGGTCACGCGGTCCGGCCAGTCAGGTGGTACAGAGACGGACTCACTGTTCAGGACCGGGCAGCCGGCAGGCACTCCCGCTGCCCAGCATCTGGGTTCCCTCAACCCGCGGGCTCTTGGGCGGTGCCCGAGGGCCCGGCGGGTCAGTCGGGCCACAAGTTTTAGGGGCGCATAATTTCAAAAGAAATTATGCGCCCCTAACAAAACTGCGCCCGGGGCCACGGCCCCCCCTGCCCCCCCACGCTACACCACTGGCGGATGGCATCCGGAATGGCCTTTTTATGTCACTTGAATGGCTTGGCTTTATTGAGGTACCAGTTTGTAACTATTTTGAGAAGACATTGTCATATTTGGGACGAAATCCAGACGACTTCGTGTCTCACTCCTATAGGACCGGGGCTGCGACTGAGGCGTCGCTTCTGGGTCTAGATGATGGTGAGATTCGGGAGTTGGGCAGATGTAAGTCTCAGGCTTTCCGTACTTACGTTTGGCCTGAATTTTTGTAAAGGAAGATACGAGTTGTGGTTGGTGGCTTGGGTGTTACTGTTGGTACGGCAGCGGTTAAGGTGTGTTGGAGAATTCACTGTCGAGAAGGAAGCCAAATGGGAATGGAGTTAGGTTGGGGGTAGGTTGGATTAGGTACAGGTAGAAAAAGAGAGAACTCATGCAGCGCTGTCTTTATTTTATGTCAATAAGTTATTATAGTGTTATTTTATATTGTTATATTTTTAAATATGGAGGATATGGAAAGCTGTGGCCAATAATAAATATTATTCCACAGAGCAAGAAGTTGACAGTGTTATTATTTATTTGTTGTTATATGGCGTGTCTCACAAATGGATGTCAACAGTGGGCAACTCACGGAAAATCTATTTTTATGAATTATACAGTAAGAACAAAATGTGGAATTTTCCCAATGTATTTTTTTACTGCAGTAGCCTTATTTATCAGGCAGACATTGCCCTCTTTTGGCCAAAAATTGCTAATGTAGCTGGTGGTCCCAGCTGAACTATCTGGGAATTTGAGTTTTAGAGTCCGAGGTGTTCAAAATGTTTTAGCACTTAGGACGTCATGCCCAAGGTGCTAAAACATTTTGGGCGTGTTCTGGAGCCTAATTGTTCTGGAGCCTAATTGAGAACTAATTTAGCCACTTCACTACCAAGGGATTTTCCAAAAATCCACTGTCAGGATCCAGTGGTTTTTTTTGGGGGGGGGGGATCATTTTTAACTAATTGTACAGTGAGAAATATTTGGGAATATTCTCAATGTATTCCTTACTGTAACAACCAATTTGGCAGGGAGATGCTGCCATCTACTAGCCAAATTGAGATACTGCAGTTCTGGCACCGTGCAACGATTTTAAACAATTTTAGCACCTCGTGTATTATGCCCACGGGGCTAAAACATTGGGGGTCACCTTCTAGAGCCCAAAAGCAAACAAAATAAGTTTGTGACAAACCAATTTAATTTGCAACCATAAAGCATAGCTCCAGATCGTGTTAACACAATCTCAGGCTGCCGTGTCTGCTGATCGTGTATACATGATTATGGCAGTGAAGAAGTTAATTTGCAATAAACAAAGTTTTGCTGAATTGCCTCTGCATTAGACCAAATTGAGCCTTATCGAGGCACCATCAGGTGCTTTGAGGATCGAGTATGCTCCATATTGCTAGTGAAGGGGTTAATGACGCTCTAGGGTGTTAAAAGTAAAATTAAACTGAAAATAATGTTGCATTCTACCATAAACATATTCTATATGCTACTAAACCGCAGCACGATTCTCTTTAACTTTCTGTAATGGCTTTCAATTGAACTTTGTCTTGAAAAGAATTTATCGGGCTTTTTAATTTTTCTTCCACTCCATCCTAGGGCAGGATCGAGAGGAAAAAGCTTATACAGTAATCACACGTTTGATCGTGGATAGGATTATCGGCCATGGAAATCTTTACATTCACTGACAGTTTGGTCATGAATAGAGTATGAACCGATGATTAGATTGAGCTCATTCATTTATAAGTTTAATCATTATCTACATCCAGGTCACATACCTCTCGGCGTCAGTGACGGCTCCGGCATAGCTGACGATCAGCCCATTCATATTGCGCACTTTTAAAAATGACTTTCTTTGATCACTGATATATAATCTGATACAGCACAAAATAATGCTTAATAGGGGTTAAATGGCGTCTCTCATCGCTTTCTATTCTCGTGTATCCACTCCGCATAACATAGAATACAAGAAAACAATTATGGTGCAGTATATTGTGTTATTGTATATTGTAATTTAAATGTTATTACAGTGTTCACAATATTCCGCTCACACATGTAAAGCCCTACACTGGCTCTGAGTGGATCCATGTCTGTGGGTTATTTTCTTCTCACTTCTCAGGTGGCCCACACACCTGGACTGGAAAATTCTTATCCACATGGAGCATATAAAATAAAGCAGAAAAACTCTTCTAGTGTAAATACGAGTAGATTAGAAAGTAGATTGTTTTGCCAATTTTCCATTTACAATTGAAGGAGCTTCCATCTGCGTCTACCTTAGAGCTGTGGAAGCTCCTTCAATAGTAAGTGGAAAATTGGCAAAACAATCTACTTGCCCTGTGGGCATAATGCCCGAAGAGCTAAAACTGTACAATCAGCTGCTCAAAGCTCTGAAATATCGGCCTTTCAGCAGCCGATGCAGGGAGAAATAGAAGACAATAGACTTCCTGTTTAAACCTCTAACTCAATTAGGCAGTAGATGGCGCCATCTACTGGACAAAATAAGTTATTTACAATAAGAAATACAATGAGTATAAACTCAAATATTTCTTTAAAATTAGTTTAACCCCTTCACTGCGGAAGACATGTGGGGAACCTCCTAGGAGTCTCCCGCTGTATGCTGTGGATGTACCCCACACGTCTTCCACTTAGCGGGAGCTCCATCAGATGCTCACCCCTCCGCTCCAGGGTCCCGAGGCGTTCTAACTTCCTTGAAGTCAGACGCTGCTTTTGAGACCCCTCCCGGCGTAATGGCGTCATCGCGTCGGAAACGATGTTGTCATTTTCAGTTGGCCACCCGGCAAAGCTGGAAGATCGCCGGAAAGGAAGGGGTGGTCCTTTCGGATCCCTCTCCCTCCCGATCGGAAGGAGGTAGAAGGTAAAGACAGGCATCACTTGAAAGTGCAGAGTCTGCCATTTCAAGTGATGCCTGTCTTTTAACCCCTGAGGTGCCGGTCCGTGATCCGGTGCCATTCAGCGCCGCATCGCAGCCTAGTTCTGGTGGAGGCCCGCCATCTTAGATGGCAGCTCCACCTCCGGGTTCCCCCTCTTCATCTGACGTCATTGCACATGGCTGCCCGGGGATTTCCTAAGGAAATCCTATGGTGGAGATAGGGGGTTCCTTTGAACCCCCGTATCTCCCTATTGGTGGCAGCTAGAGCATGGCCTTTCCAATGATACCAAACATGACCATGTTCAATGTAAGAAAAAAATAATAAAAATAATAAAAAACACACACGAAAATTTTTTATTTTTATTTTTATTAATGCAGCAATATTGTTCCCATTTCAATTATAATGTGAACAATGATGCTGCACTAACGATTTTTTCTAGGGGGGGGGCTAGCTAACAATCATGTAATTTCCCAGAAAAAAAAGTAACGAGTCCCATTTCTATTTTTTTTAACAAGAGCACCCCATAGAATATATAACCGCAAAGGCGCGGATGATAAAATGTGAAAACAAACACTTTACACGCTGTAGATGATTGAAAATTCTAATTTTATTGCATTCTTTGTTATAATATTCGGGCAGGGCATGACGTATACATATAATAATGATATATTATGAATCTGCCGAGTCTGCTAAAAAAAGGGATATATAATATGTCTGGGTCATGTAATAAAACGTGGCTTCAAATCACGTTTAAACATGATGAGCAAAAGCCGTAAAAATGAGCTCCGCACACAGAAATGGTGAAATGGCTCAGCAGTGAAGGGGTTAAAATGATTTTTACAAAAAAACACTGGTTTCTGACAATGTTTGGAAGGGGTTAAGTATTAATTTGCGCTCTATTTGTGATTGTGTGTCTGGTTTAGGGGAAACCACTGTCTTTTTCTGGTTATGGTTACATGTTGTGCGGCGCTACACTTTCCTCTGACACAAAGCTCTTTGATCATTGCTGACCACGTCATGCTACTGGGAGACATGGAAATCAGACTGGGATATAATAGTTTGACAAGCACTAAATCCTCCCCTTTAGCGTGTTATATTAATTCAGATTATTCGCCGCCAGCCGGCCTTGCTGTGACGGCAGCGCTCGTGTGCCATGAATTTAATTCAAATTGTCGGACGAGCGTTCAAAGGGACATTACATTGACATATGGATTGAACTTGCTAAGTGACACTTAGTACATCAGGGACAAAGCTACTGAGAACACGAAAGTCAACGACAATTCAGTTGTCAAATGCACATCTTATTCCTGCCTCCTACCCACACAATTTTTAGTTACAGACTTGTTCTAGTCAAAAAAGAAATGACATCCCCTGTTTAAAAATAAAGCATCTCATTCTGTCGGCAAACAAAAACATGGAAAAATGAACAGCAGCAAAAATGACGAACTGGTGTTACAGCATAATAAATATACATACAGAAAAAATGGAGTCGCTCTTGTACTCACCAGAGAGACAATTTTTTTCACTTGTTATGTTTTATACATGAACTGGGCTGTTACTCCTGGCTGTTGCAGCCGCTCTGGTGAGTACAGGCGCAACGCCATTTTTTCTGTATGTATGTATATTATGCTGTAACACCAGTTCGTCGTTTTGCTGCTGTTCCTTTTTCCATGTTTTTGTTTTTAACCCCAAATGGGAAGTGCTTGGTGCGTGTATAAATAAAACCCACCATCTTTCTGCCTCTCCTTAGCTGAAAAGCAGCAGGAGGGGCTTGGAGCTGCTCAGTAAAGCGGCTTTTGGTACATTGGTTAGGACTCACTCTACAAAGAGGTGCCTTGTCGGGGCGAGTGAGCTTACGCTTCAATGGCCATTCAAGCAAACTAAAACCTCTGACAGTGTTATGTTTGCACATGGAAATATATAGAAATGAGCGCAGATGACAACTTTTTTTTTCTAGATATTGCTGACAGCCTTTGCCCATTTTTTTATTTTATTTCAGGAGAAAATACTAATGTTTTCTCCCTCGGCCCATGCTGGTCATCCCCATCAGTGCACGTCTTCCGAAATGAGGAAATCCCTGCAGCTTTGTTATGCAGTTTGCCTACCTATGAGACATGCGCTGCATCAGATACTTTACTTAGAACTTTTGTACTTTTGTTTGCAAGTTCCGTAGCACCTGTACAGAACGAGGGGTTGGTGCTGTGCGCAGGCATCAGCTGCATCTCTCAGGGCACCAGCTATTGCAGGTGGTGAGAGAAAATGATGTCAGCTCGCTAAGTGTGCTGACATCATCAGTGACCGATCTGGTGACCGACCGGCAGCTGGTAAATTTAAAATCCCAGGCTGCTGGTGATGCACGTGTGTGCGGAATAAACTTCAAACAGCTTTTTCTGTCGAATGAGGCAGAAAGGGTGGAGGGCATTCCATACAGCCAGACCATTTTAAGATGATAAAATGGTCAGGGTGTGCAGAGTGTCCCGTTAAATACATATTTGGGATGGATTAGTCTTTTCAGAAATGTTGAGACAGCCGAGAGTGATTGGGAGGACTAAGGGAGACTGTCAGTCACCATGCCTCTCAGTCACCTCATCATCACAACCACAGATCCTCAGTTTCTCTTTTGATGTCATACTACTCCCCTTTGACTCGCCTTATAAAGTCTTACTACTAATTCTCCAATCCCCAACTTTATAACTCCTTGAGCTTTTACTCCCCTATGTGTCCCTTCTTCCCTCTCCTTTATGTCTTTGTACCACATGTCCCCATGTTTATTGATGTGTCTAACTCCCCCTTGAGTCACTGTGCTCCACCTCTCATTTGGGATCCTGTACTCCTCATTTTATTCTTGGGCCGGTGTGATCCAGTTTCTACTTAAGTGTTTGTTAAATGTTTCTGAGTTCCATTTTCCACTTCGGTGGTATTTTTTTTTTGAGAAAGGATTTTACCAGGAAGGATACATTGAGATTTATCTTGTTTTCATGTATGTCCTGGGTGGCGAGTATGTACCATTAGGTGTCTTGCCCAAGGACACTTACTGGTGAGGTGCTCTTGCTGGGATCGAACCTGTGTCTCCAGTCTCTCTCCACGGTTATAGAGCAGTGATGTTACCTCTGGTGCTGCTTTGCCCATTCCCTTCCTCTCGTTGCCCTTGTATCCCACTCTCCTCCTCCAGTATCACTGTGCTGTAGTTCCACCAATTTGTCCCTTTACCAAACCTTTATTTTACCTTGAGTAACAACCCCCATTTCTCCCTGTTTTCCACTTCCCTTCGTTGCAGAGGTGACTCTCTAATTAGACAAAATAGGCGGTTGCCTAAAGCCTCACTCCCACTGGGGCCTCAAATGATGAAATGTACTAGACTTGTGCACCGATTTTTTTTTTTTCCGGTTACATTCGGTGCGGTTCGTTCGCATTTTGTAAATTTTCGTTTCGGCTCGTTTTGGCCGATTTCCGTTTCGGTTCGGTTCGTTTTTGTTATCGACTTATTTTTCGTGATTTCGGAAATTTTCGTGTTTTTCAGAATGTCTGTTCTCCTCATTTCAAAGGGTCTATTCGTTTTGACGTAAACTAATGGTTTTTCGGATCCGATATTTCTGTCGATAAGATAATTCTGTCGATACGATAATTCTGCCATTGAGATTTCTCTAGTTTTACAAGAAGGATACATTGAGATTTCTCTGGTTTCTCGGGAAGGATACATTGACATTTCTCTGGTTTCCCGGGAAGGATACATTGAGATTTCTCTGGTTTCCCGGGAAGGATACATTGAGATTTCTCTGGTTTCCCGGGAAGGATACATTGAGATTTCTCTGGTTTTCCAGGAAGGATACATTGAGATTTCTCTAGTTTTACAAGAAGGATACATTGAGATTTCTCTGGTTTTACAAGAAGGATACATTGAGATTTCTCTGGTTTTGATACAAAATTACAGAATCAGCCATATAACCGAAAAATACGTTGTCCGAAATTACTGAAATGGAACCGAAATCAGGAATGGAGCCGAAATCACGAATGGAACGAAAATGATTTTCGATTTTACACATTTCTAGTCCATTCGAAACGTTTTCGTTCCGGTTCGGATCTGCCGTTTTCGGATCTGAAAATTTTTGGAAAATCAGCCGAATCCGAATGCATGATTCGGGAAATTTCGTGAAAATTCCGAAATTCCGAAACCCGAAACGCACATCCCTAAAATGTACGGAAAAAGGCAGTATACAGGCATTGTACACAAACACAAATCTACATTCACATACACTTTCTACGAACCAAACTAAATTAAACTTCTTAATTCAAGTTTATTGGATTAATTTCTAAATTTTTTGCACAGAGAAATGGACCTCATCTTCCAGTTTGACCTCACTAACCCTAAAACCGCCACTGCTTAATAGGTCAATATGAATGGCACCCACTTTCGTGCCCCTGTATCATAGATTGGGAGCTCCACTGGTTGGACTGATGATATACTGTATGTGTCATGTAAGTCTCAGCTGGTAGTGGTACAGACCAGTAACAAATTGAGGGCCTGTACAATGATTCCATGAATGAGCACAAGCCGCCCATCCATAAACGATGAATGCTAAAGAGCGTAACATCTCAGCGCTATGGCCCCCAAGAGCCCTCACCTTGCAAAAACATTCGTGGTACACAAAATATTTTTTTTGAAGAGGACATACCATGAGTTCACATCTACAAAACATTCTGAATTTGAAATTCTCTTTAATGTGTTTTTCATCTTTATTATTACATAAAAGTTGCATGAAATGTTGAGTAGCAAAAGAATCAACGTTTCATTTTTTTTGCGTACATGTCTTGGCTTGTTTTCTGGACAAATGCAATGCGTAACACAGTTACAAAAAAGACACTGACAACTTGACACAGTTTTATTTTCAACTGGTTTATTGCTTTTTAATTATCTTTTTTTGCACTCTGGGTAAGGTATGTTTGTCATGGTCCAGACTAAGCTGATTAGTGATCTATTAAGCAAAACATAAAACACCTAAATAAGAATTATACATTTGATAAGACATTTGAAAGCCCATTTTTACACCATTTCTTTTTTTTTCTTTACACTCGCACCAGGATATGAATTACACACGGCCAAGAATGACATTACTGCTGCTCCTGAGATCCATTTGCTGTCATTTCAGCGTCCAAATGTGTATTACACACAGTCACTGGTTCTTTCAATTTCTTCCTATAAAAACCTAAGGGATAAGGTAATTAATTTTCCCGTCGCCGACTGCCACTAGCAATACATTTGTTCTAAGAGGAAGGTATCACCGGTATCAAGTAGTAAAATAAAGTTGCAGCATATGGTATGATGTACAAGGAGAGGTCAAAAAGTAAGGTTAAAATCAATGAAAAAATGATGCTAACTCAATTTTTTTTTAAAGCTTATTTATTCAGCATTTCTCAACATAATCGCCATCAATCTCCATGTATTTGCTCAAGCCTTGCACCCACTTCTTAAGACACCCAGAAAATCAACTTTTGTTTACATAGCCTCCTCTCCAGGGACAATTGCCTTAAGTGGCAGACTTCCCATGTCTGATGTGACGAGGAACATTTTGGCAAACTCAACTTGAGCAGCTTTTGTTTCATGATCAACAAACTAGGAACCCAATGGGCACACATCTTGGTGAAGTCCAACTCATGAAGAATCCTGAACATCCTTGTTTCTGGGATGTCACACTCTTCCACAAGCTTTTTGAGAATGGTTTGAGGTTCCTGATCCAGAAATTGCTTTACATTGCCCATCATAGTCTCATCCATGGACGTGCTAGGGCGTCCTTATCTTGGTTCACCAGAAAAGTCAAAATGTTGAACCTGCTAAACCACTTCTGGAGGCTTTATCACCAAGATGGTTTTGAGGCTTTCAAAGTACTCTTTCACTGAGAAACTACAATTATATTGGTAAATTAATGCTATGCATCGACCACCTCCACTTTTTGAGTCACTTCATGGCTCCATAATTGACTGTAGGGATATCAAACATATTACAAGTATGAGAAGATTTAGATTTTACTTGAAAAAAAAATGTGTTTGCAATATTCTTATAAATCCTGCAGTCTATCATGGAAAGAGGTGATGTGAGGAGAAGCTAGGCACAGGTCACTGTTTGATCTTAGGGAGCGGGTTGGAGGTGTATTTGGTAATTCATGAGGACAGGTAGTGGGGAGCTGAGTTAGTGAGAGCTTTGTAGGTCAGGGTAAGGATTTTGAATTTAATTCTGCAGTAGATGGGGAGCCAGTGAAGGGACTCGCAGAGAAGTGCGACGGGTGAGGTGGATGAGACTGGCAGAGGCATTCAGAATGGATTGAGGGGGATAGGTGGGAGAGAGGGAGGCCAGCGAGAATATTATTACAATAGTCAAGTCGGGAGTTTACAAGGTTGTGGATGAGTTGCTTTATGGTGTGTGCAGTAAGATATGGCCGCATTCTGGAAATATTACGTAATTGGTAGCAGCCGGAGGAGGAAAGAGACTGGATGTGGGGGATGAAGGAAAGACCATTGCCAGTCAATTGTAACTCTGAGACAGTGAACCTGGCATGATGGGGAAATTGTGATGCCATCGACCATGATAGAAAAGTCAGGAGGTGGGGAGGCGTTAGAGGGAGGAATTAGTAGAAGCTTAGACATGTTAATTTTTAGGTAGTGAGAGACCATCCAGGACAAAATGTCAGATTGCAACGGGAGCTATATCGCTTCCCCAAGAGTAGCAGAGTTAGGATCCTTACGGGCAACAATACTTTCTAAATAAACACAGAAATTGCATAAAATACAGATTATAACTCAAGAACCAAGAGACTCAAAGGATTAGCTGAAGTGCCTCTAGGCTCTGAGGGTTTCGAGACCGACAGAAAGCCTAGGACATGCTCAGAAACATGATATGAGGAACGACAGTTCATGAAGTATGCAAGGTGCAGGGCAGTCAGGGATGCAAAAACCAAACCGCCAGTGATCAACCCAGCAACCAGCATGTGGTTAAATCACTAAACCACGCAAACAGCGTAATACACACGATAGAGATGAGAATAGTCAAAGCCAAACCGGGTCAAATAACAGGAGCAGGAATCTCATACAAAGCAGGGTCGTCAACAGGGAATGCAATCAGAATACAGGAAGTAGCGGTGCGTGAACTAAATACCACAACAGGGCAATGAGGCAAGTCCTCTAGCCCTGTTTTAAAGCCTGCGGCTCCTGGTAACCACAGCTGACCCCGTCCCTCAGATGCCGATCTGCCAGCAGAAAGTGCTGGCACCCAGCCAGCCAGCGGTCCCCCTTCCTGCCCAGACCCCCCAGGGGGCACAGCGGGGGCTGAGGATGTAACACAGATAAACAGTCGATGACTTTGGAAAGGACAGGAGGAGAGAGATCAGGGGTGTAGAGATAGATTTGAGTATCATCAACATAGAGTTGGTAATTAAAGTCAAAGCTGTTAATGATTTTGCCCAGGGAGGAGGTGTAGATAGAGAAGAGTAGATGACCTAGGACACAGCCTTGAGGTACAACAACTAATAAAGGCATTGAAGAGGAGGAGTTACCAGCAAGTGACACAGAGAAGGACCTGTTAGACAGATAAGAGTCAATCCAAGAGAGCACAGTGTCGCAGAGAAAAAGAGAGCAGATAATCTGTAGAAGGAGGGGAAGGTTGACAAAAAAGCAGCTGAGAGGTCAAGCAGAATGAGAATAGACTAGTGGCCGTAGTTTTTAACAGTTAAGAGGTCATTGGTGTCTTTAGTGAGGGCAGTTTCTGTTGAGTGTAGGGGACAGAAGCTTGATTGCAGGTGGTCAAGTAGGGAATTAGAGGACAGGGAGAAGAGGGAGAGGTGGTTGAATACATGACCAGCCATTCTGAAACATCCTTTTACAGCAAAATGCCATCCTACTTTAAGACTATAGAGTCCATCACCATATAACTCATTCACTATACTGTTTAATGTGCAAGGCTGCCCTTCTTGTGCAGGGCAGCACCAATGCACAGTAAATAAATTTCTGGGTTGCCCTTCCAAATACTTTCTTTTTTGTCCAGTTTTTGAACTCTGACCAAGTTCTTTTGGGTTCCTATGGGTTAAGCCCCCTCCACTTTCAAGTGCCACCACTCAGAGTGGTCTGATGATAGCACATATAGAGGAGAGTTCAGTTTAGATAAAAGAAAGTATGTGGTGCAGTGATGTGTTACACCATCCAATAGAAGGGTACATAATACAATGTTAGGGTTGAAATAGCATTACCATGTGGTGACCAATCCCTAATATTTGTACTGTGCTTTTTATATACCATAATCTTCTTGTGTTTTCTTGTATCTATTTAAACCTTATCCATACTTCCTTCCATTCAAGTATTATTTTGTTTACCATCACCCTGAAAACGTTCTTTCTATATTCCCAAAAAACGAGATCCAATTGCCAACTGGCAAGTCAGGCCAAAAATCACAACTCGGATGTAAGCACTAAGCAATTGAATGCGGCTGGTTTCTAAAGGTTTTGATGGCCAGTAATCAGAGATCAGTACCTGGGTGGGACTTAGCCCCTGCGGTTGGAGGGCTGGTTTAGTCTTCTGAGACCCTGCCTCCTTCTAGGGGAATGCACATAGGGTACTGTCGCCGTTCAAATTACACTGAGTAGTCACAGTGACTAAAGTGTCCCTTTCAGCATATATATTTAAATTTTAGCAATATTATTTATCATCTAGATTGACTTCAGCTATCATAAAAATGACCAACCTCCACTCTCGAGAAATGTGGTTCCGGGCTACAAGTACTAAATAGTGTGGAAATCCAAAGGTTGGTTATTACTTATGTATATTATCGAAATGCCATTGTATATGTCATTAAAAAGGCACCGATACATCAGTAATGATAAAATTATGCATTGAATTTGCAAATTGCAACTGCATGACGGCACCTTACAGTTCAATCTGATTGCTCTCTAAGCTACACCTGTATTTCATTGACCGCAAGATCTCCTCAAAGGTTCTTCAGATAACCTTTTGTCGTATGCTCCTCGATGTGATACTTGGTCTTTTTCTAATTATTATTTCTTCAAAGGTCTGGAACGTATAGAGGAAAAAAAACTTTTTAGTTATTGCTCGGTGGATCGTCACAGAAAAAATCAGTTCTTGAATTAATACCAATGCACATAACGTCTTGCGATCATGCAGTGTCAAAACCATAAACCAACCTGTACTGTTGAAAGGCACATTGCTCAGACAACCATAGATCTTTTTACGTCCGTTTTATGTTGGCATAGCTTTTTATGTATTTCTGAGATCCTCTTACCTCTTGTTTTTGACAATGCATGATAGCTTGAAAGCAAGAGGAAGTGTCTGAAATTCCCAACTGGATCGTTTTTTTAGGTCAAGACGAAATAACACAGACTATCCTTCTTCTTAATTCTCATGAGGAATTCCCTTTAGAGAGACACCCAACTTGGGTGCTTTGGTTCCCTGACACGTTTCCAAACAAAAATACATAACCCTTCCTACATTTTTTTTCCATCTTTCTTTCAAAATGTTGAAGCATGTGCCCACTGGGGAATATACACATATACTGTAATTAAATGGTATATTCTTGTAGTGGTCGATTGTACTGTAAATCTTTCCTGCCTACTGTCTATAGCAATTGTGACTCGGATGTTAGGACTAGGGATGAGCTGTTCGGGTTCGGACGGTTCGGGGTTCGACCCGAACTTAGCCTGTTCGAGCAGATCGCGAACACCGAACGTTTCCGGGTGTTCGCCTCATGTTCGACCACAATGGACCTCAATGCATTTTCCCACTGGCCTGAAGCTCGTAATTGGCTACAGCCTTGCACCTGACCACAGGTCTGGTGCAAGACTGGTTCAACAGTATGCCAATCACCGCTCAGAGTCCTGATTGGGCAAATTTTGCCCAATCATGGGCTCACAGAGCTAAGTCCCGCAGCACACTATATAACGTTTCCACGCAGCGCTTCTGCACGCATTTCAGAGGAGATTTCAGAGGAGATAGTTGTGTCTTGTTACTGCCGGTCTGCCACGCTACTGGGGGGGTCTCATTTCTACCAAATATCAGGGAATTTAGGTGATGTGTGTCTTGTCACTGTGCCAGCAATTTTTTTTGGGGTTTACAACTTTAAAACATTTGTGAATTGAGGTGATCTTCTGGGTCTTGTCACTGTGCCAGCAAATCTTTTTGGGGTTCACTAATTTCTTTAAAACATTTGTGAATTAAGGTGATCTGTGTCTCGTCACACAGCCAGCAAGTTTTTTTGGGGCTCACTAATTTCTACAAAACATTTGTGAATTAAGGTGATCTGTGTCCCGTCACACAAACAGTACCACGCATTATTTTGGGGCTCACTAATTTCTTTAAAACATTTGTGAATTAAGGTGATCTGTGTCTCGTCACACAGCCAGCAAGTTTTTTTGGGGCTCACTAATTTCTTTAAAACATTTGTGAATTAAGGTGATCAGTGTCTCGTCACACTAACAGTACCACGCATTATTTTGGGGCTCACTAATTTCTTTAAAACATTTGTGAATTAAGGTGATCTGTCTCTTGTCACTGGCTGCCAGCTATCAGTGTGTCTCACTGAGTTATACCAGAGTTCTTTAAATCTTTATACCAGAGTTGAATCAGAGTTCTGTATATATTAATCTATATATCACTCACCATGTCTGAAAGAACAAAAAAGACAGGCAGACGCTCCCAGACACAGATAAGAGGGCAAGCAGCCCCTGTGTCGGGAGGCTGTGCCTCTGGTCGTGGTGGACGTGGTGCATCCTCTGCAGGGGCACGCTTGTCCTTTATAACTGGTGCTGGCCGTCTTCTTAACCTGCAGCAACATAGAGAGGATTTGGTGGATTGGCTAGCCAGGCCATCCTCATCCTCCGAGTCCTCTGCCAGCCAGGCTTCTAGTGCTTTACAGTCCACCTCAGCTGCCAAAGCATCTAATGCAGCCTCCATGTCCACAGCTACTCCTGCCATAGCCTCGCTATCACACACGGAGGAGTCAGCTGAATTTTTTGACTACAATGAGAGTAACATGCTGCTTTAGGATGCGCAGCAAGTACAGTGCTCTGATTCAATCTCTGAGGTTGAGCAAGGGAGTATAATCAACCTAGAGGAAGGGGGTGCCAGTGATGACACAAATAACTGGCACTCATGTTGCCCCAGCAGCTGCAGCATACTGCCAAGTTGGCTCCAGTGACGAGGAGATAGGGGGTGAAGATGACATTGATGAGGTCACTGACTCCACCTGGGTGCCAGATCGAACTGAGGAATCAAGTGAGGAGGAGGGGGAGGAGGAGGAGGCACAGCAAACACGAGGCACAACATCCTCTGTGACCAACCGTAGCTCTAGCCAGTCCAAGCCCTCACATGTCAGAGCTGCTCCGGTGCAGAGCACTGTTGTCTCAAAGAACACATGCAGGAACTCTGCTGTCTGGGAGTTCTTTAAAAAATGTGCAGCAGACCCCACCGTTGCTATTTGTAATCTATGTCAGAGGAGGCTGAAGCGTGGGATAAACACCGGACACTTTGGTACCACGTGCTTGAGGCGACATATGAACAAGTGCCACACATCCCGTTGGTGCAAAACTTTGCGTAGGTCCTCCTCCTCCTCATCTGTCTCTACCCACACTGTATGTCCTGCCATGTCATTGCCTACAACCTCCACCGACAGGGATGATGCTACAATAATGGATGTACCAGCAGGTCCTTCCTCACAATGTGACATCATCCCAGTAGCTGAAGATTTACGCAGTCAGATTACGTTGCCGCAGCTGCTGCAGCGAAACAAAAAAATATAGTCCCAACCATCCCCAAGCACAGCATCTAAATGCCAGCTTAGCAAAATTACTCGCATTGCAGCTGCTGCCTTTCCAGCTGGTGGACTCTGTTCCCTTCCGTGAATTTGCTGAATGTGCTGTACCACAGTGGCAGGTTCCAAAACGCCATTACTTTTCACGCAAGGCCATTCCAGCACTATACCAGCACGTGGAAGACAATGTTATCCAGTCATTGGGAAAGGCAGTCAGCAGCAAGGTGCATGTCACTTTAGACACGTGGTCCAGCAAGCATGGACAAGGTCATTACATTTCCTTCACGGCACACTGGGTAACTCTGATTGCAGCTGGGAGGGATCCAAGACGGGGCTCTGTGCTGGAGCTTGTTCATCCACCACGCCTCCAGAAAGCTGCTTGTATGAGGTCTGTCTGCTCCACCACCACCACCTCTTCCTCCTCCTCCTCCTTCTCTGTCTCTGGCGACGTGGCAGTTAATCCCACGCCTGACAGGGTCTACGCAATGGCTCAAGCAAAAAGATGCCATACTGTGCTTGAGCTGGTTTGTTTAGGGGACAAGAGCCACACCGGGTCAGAAATTTTGTCAGCTCTGCAGGGGCAGGTGCAGAGATGGTTAACACCATGCCAGCTTGAGCTGGGAATGATCGTCTGCGATAATGGCAGCAACCTTCTCACCGCCCTACGCAAGGGTAAATTGATGCATGTACCATGCCTAGCACACATCCTAAATCTGGTGGTACAGCGTTTCCTAACCAAGTTCCCTGGGCTGCCAGAGCTTCTCATCCAGGCCAGAAAAGTCTGCAGCCACTTCAGACGGTCATTCCCAGCAAGCGTTCGCCTGGCAGAAATTCAAAGAGAATTCCACCTTCCCACAAACCGTCTGATCTGTGACATGCCCACCATGTGGAACTCGACATTAGCAATGCTGCAGCGTCTGCACAAGCAGCAGAGGGCCATCAACGAGTACCTGTGTGAGTATGGCACAAGGACAGGTTCAGATCAACTTGTTTTTTTTCCCCCCCACAGTGGCTGATGATCAAGGATGCATGCACTGTACTGTCACCATTTGAGGAGGCAACGAGGATGGTGAGCAGGGACAGTGCATGCATCAGTGACACAATTCCTTTAGTGTTCCTGCTGGAGCACACTCTGCAGGGAATTATAGATGTGGCTCTAGAGGCAGAGCAGCGGGAGGAAGAGGAGGCCTTCCCTAGCTCTCAAGGCCCCAGTCTTTCCGGAGACAGCATTCCAGTGGGTCCTACTCAGATCAGACAGGAGGAGGAGGAGGAATATTTAAGTAGTGGGGGCATTGAAGGTGGGAATTCCTCAAGGGAGGGTTTTGTGTGCCCAGAAACAGAAGGGCTTGTGCGTGGCTGGGAGGAGGAAGTGCACGATATGGTCATCCTCATTGACCAGGAAGACTCGTCAGCAAATGCCACCTCCAACCTACGCTGCATGGGCTCCCTAATGATGCAAAGCCTGCTAAAGGACCCCAGGATTCGTGCTATCAAGGAGAGGGATCATTACTGGTTGGCAACCCTTCTTGATCCACGATACAAGGGGAAAGTTGCAGAGCTCATCCTGCCCGCACAGAGGGAGCACAGGATGAAAAAACTTGAGTACGCTCTAAAGCGACACTTGTGTAACACCTTTCCAGGCACTGGTAGATTACCAAGTGCTGACACACGTGCTTCTGAGGCTGCAGGTGATCAGAGGAATAGCAGTGAAGGCCAGGGCCGCTTGACTGATGCTTTTTTAAATTTTTTTAGTCCACGATGCCCAAGGAAGTCAAATGTCGGCACCCATTGCCAGTGTCTTCACCATATGGTGCAGGACTACCTAGGGGCAAGGGCAGACCTGGATACCTTTCCAGCAGATGATCCACTGGCTTACTGGGTGTTGAGATTGGATCACTGGCCAGAATTTAGCCAATATGCTATGCAGCTACTAGGTTGCCCTTCATCTAGCGTGCTTTCCGAAAGGACGTTCAGTGCCACTGGAGGTTTTGTCACAGACAAAAGAGTGCGTCTGTCCACCGACTCTGTAGACCGGCTGACATTTATAAAAATGAATAAGTCCTGGATCAGCAGCTATCAATCCCCTGATGCTGAAGTAATGGAATAGATCGGGGATGTCCTCTTCTGCATTCACAAAACCTCCAGCACTGAACTTTTCCACAATACCACAAAAGGGTTACGGTGTGAAGGCACTTGCTGCCATGAAAGGCACAATATTTGGCTGCACTGACACCTGTGCCAGATTTATATAATTTTATTTTTTTGAACCGCAGGGTCCAACCCTGCACTCTTCCACAATACCACAGAGGGGTTACTGTATGATGATACCTGCTGGCCTGGCATTAAAGGCACAATATCTTGGAGCACTGACGCCCATTAACAGATATAAAAAAAAAAAAAACTTTTCAATATAGGACCACATGGTCCACCCCTGCACTCTTCCACAATACCACAGAGGGGTTAGGCTAGGGTCAGATGAGCGCATTTTCTACGGACTGTGCGTCCGTGCAGTACGGACGTACTTATTGACTGACGACAAGGTAGTGGCCACACAGTCAGTTTTTTTCACTGATGTATTTTTTGACTGATGTAGCATGGAAAATAAATTACAATGAAAGAACATTCTGTCCGTCAAAAATGCTGGACGTATAAATGCAGTCCGTCTGACCTTGTTGCATCACTCACACACAAAGCTATGTGAACGTTGTGGACGTGGCGCACTCTGCACATCCGTTCTAGCAGTATTACGTTCTTGCCTAACCTGCGTCCGTTTGCAGCATCAGTCGGCCTACGCACTTCTGTGCGGACGTACTTCGTGTGTGGGGCTCCATTTAACACAATTGTATGCTATCACGGACGTACTTATGTGCGGGCAACACGGACGTTAACACTGCGTTCGTCTGACCCCAGCCTTACTGTATGATGATACTTGCTGGCCTGGCAGTCTTGCACCAAAGGCACAATATCTGGGTGCACTGACGCCCATTACCAGATCAAAAACTTTTCAATATAGGACCACATGGTCCATCCCTGCACTCTTCCACAATACTACAGAGGGGTTACTGTATGATGATACTTGATGGCCTGGCATTAAAGGCAGAATATCTGGGTGCACTGACGCCCATTATTACCAGATCAAAAACTTTTCAATATAGGACCGCAAGGTTCACCCCTGTACTCTTCCACAATAACACAGAGGGGTTACTGTATGATGATACTTGCTGCCCTGGCAGTCTTGCACCAAAGGCAGAATATCTGGGTGCACTGACGCCCATTCCCAGATTCATATCTTTTTAATATAGGACCGCATGGTCCACCCCTGCATTCTTCCACAATACCACAGAGGGGTTACTGTATGATAGTACTTGCATGCCTGGCACTAAAGGCACTAAAGTGCACTGCCACTGACGCTTGTATCAGATTCATATCCTCAGAGGGGTTACGGTGTGACGGCACTGTTGCCGACGCTAAAAGCCCAATTTTAAAGCACCTATTGTTACTTACATCCAAAGCCTGCATAAGTTTCACAATAATTTAGCCAAAAAAAATCACTAAACATTTTCTGCGCGTCCTAAAATGTCTTTTCATACAGGCTGCCGCCCCAAGCAGTTGTTTATGGATAGA
This sequence comes from Leptobrachium leishanense, assembly GCA_009667805.1. Classification (NCBI taxonomy): domain Eukaryota; kingdom Metazoa; phylum Chordata; class Amphibia; order Anura; family Megophryidae; genus Leptobrachium; species Leptobrachium leishanense. The sequence goes on along the minus strand of CM019064.1, from coordinate 428,103,922 downwards.
TTAAAGGAAAAGCATTTACCGTCATATGAAACGTAATTTTTTTTGGTTTTAAGTGTTTCTATACATCCTAGAAATCCGCCACTTCACGGGCAGGTTATGGGGACCTCCTAGGCACGATATTTGAAGGAATTTTTGGTTTTTATTTTTAACCCCTGTTTTTTTTAACTTTTTGTCCTTGTTTCCTGTCCCCCAGGGTACTACCCAGACCCCCATACACCTTTTATGGCATATATGTAGCATATATACCCTCTTGGAGGGCACTCTAAAAAAACGAATTTTCAGCCCCATTGACTTGCATGGGGTTCGAGTTCAGGTTCGCGTTCGGTCCCGAACAAATGGGAAGTTCGGGTTCGGGCTCGAACCGAACTCGGGGAGTGTTCGGCTCATCCCTAGTTAGGACAACTTACAGTACCTTTGTCCTTCCTATGCAAGGTGTCTAAACCTCTGGGATCTATGTGAAATGGAGGCATAACATGGGGGGGCTAATGAGCGACAGTGTATTCGGAGATGGAGAATAACGAGCAAGGTTGCTCATGATTCTTGCCTGCATTCAGAGCTCACAATAAACTTCCAAATTTCAAAACCCTTCTGCATTTTCCAACTTACTTAATACTACAAAATAAGCAGATTAAAAAATGTGATGCTTGCCTATGGTCACATGGTGCAGAAGACAGTGCGATCTGATTACTCTTCAAAGCACTACCAGGCCACAGACAACAAATATTTCCCATTGTCCATCCACAACTATCTTTTGTCCTGTGGACTCTAGGAGAGGAGACCAGCTCCCTAAATCTTGAGGTAGGCCGCTGATAGAGTGGCTCCCATATAATAGAGACAGCAATAGGGAGCCGCTAATTAGTGGCTCGTGTCGAGTTCCCCTTGTGGTGGCGGCAGAGCAGAACATGAAACCCCAACACCAGCACCAAGAACCCTCTGAGCCATATAAGATATCAGTTCTGGAATCTCTTAATATGAGCAATGGCGGGGGAACAGGGGAACACACAAGACCCGATTACCAGTCCTTACTAATGGCTGGCCTTGTAAAGTGTCTGGAGCAACGTTCCACCCCAGCTGCGAATAGCGAGAGAGAGGACAGAATCTAGACACAGTATTATATACAGAGCAGACCCAGTCCTTGAGGTGCCTGGGGAACAGAAAGGAATGAAGGATAGACACAAGGGGTTGTTACACTAATTTACTATACAGAGGACCAATATCAAGCCGGGTCGGTACACTGAGAGACTATACAGAGAGGTCAATATCAAGCCAGAGTCGGTAGACTGAGAGACTATACAGGAAAGAATGCGCTAGTGGGCACCAGGGCTGGACTGGGGCAAAAAATCTGCCCTGGACTTCATCCAGACAGGCCCACTTTAATTATGCAAACACGCACAAAAATAGTGTATAAACGAAACAAATCACTCACTCACTCTACAGATACCGGCGTTGCTGCAGAGCGATTGAGTAAAGCCACGCAGTGGCACTGAGGTTGACTGTGCACCATGTCTTAAGTAGAGGTGGACACACACCGGGTCTCCCCAACACAGTGGCCCCAATATGAGATTGCAGCAGATTGAGTCTGTTTTATAGAGGGTGAGGAATTTCTCACCTCACCCATTAAGGGCAGTGCACCATGCGGTGAACCAGCATTCTCACTGGCCCACTGAGCCATCGGCCCACCGGGAATCTCCCTGTAGTCCCTATGGCCAGTACATGCCTGGTGGGCACATGAACCACAACATGGCACCGAAATGACCCTGGGATTAAATAAACCCTCTCCTCTGGCTGATCTCTATGGTATGAGCCAGAATGTGCGTGCATGACGACCCCAGGCCGGCGCGGTAACGCATCCACCCTGCCACTTGACACCCAGAACACCGCACCGACATGGCGGAGAGCATCGGGATGGTCTCCCACCATCGGTAATCCTCACATCCCTATAACCGTCTCGAGAAGAATAGAGCCCATAGCTTTACCTCAGGATCCAATATGCACATAAAGACTTAAATTCAGCACTCTCCAGCAATATTTAACTTCTTTACAGCAAATGGAGCAGAGGGGCTCAAACCATGTCCCATTGACCATTTGTAGCCCACTGGACCCTTCAATGTGGGACTCAAACTCCAAAAAATATAAAGTTAGGGCTCATAATTCATCCTTGGAGTGGGTACGTGGCCCTGTATTTGTTGAAGTAGCAGAGGGATGGAGTGGTGGAAAGGTCTGAGCTGAGGACTGTCTGACGTAAGGTGGAGCTTGATGAAGCACTAGTGGCAAGGTGGATCATGACGTGGTGGTGAAAGTAATGAAATGTAGGAATCCATCATCGGAGTGCAGGACAATAATCTTCTGGGGTCTGGGTGAAATGGGGTCTTAGAATGAAATTGGGTCAATTGGGTCAAAAAAATGGGGTCATAACTAGAGATGGGCTGCTGTAACATGGGGGGGGGACCTGACTAGACACGGAGCAGGAGGGTGTGAGCTATTTCGCAGTGACTAGACATGAACATTTGAACAGACATGAACTTGAAGAGTAAATAAAGGAATTAACGACTAATAAACATCGAAGCAGATATCCAGAACTAAATACACATGAAACTAGAGACCAGGGAACTTGGCAAAACATCAGCAGAAAGGGAGACAGACCTGAACTAAATATACAATGGACACTGAACTAGATAAACATAACAGATTAACAACCAAGGACCTGGGTAACAATAATCAGACAGACATGAACAGAACTAGGTTTGGGAATACGCAAGACAATGCCTGACAGAGAATACAAGAACTGAGAAAAAATAAGCAGGATCAGAATGAGGCTTGAACTCAAAGGGAAAACAAATCAGACTTGACTAGACTAAGAACATAAATCTCTAGGAGGCTTGGATCACAAAGAGTACCTAACAGAACCGAGCTCCAGAACAAAATGAGGCAGCGTCCTTCTTTGGGTGCTGCCTGCTTTTAAGCACGTGAGTAAATTAACAATTGAGTCCAGGTGTGAAATCCATGGCTTGAAGTCCAAAAAGAGAAAGTCCTGAAGAGCAATGTCCACTTCCGCCAGAGGGGGGAGCCAGGGACCCAGAAGATAACAGCTGCCTGTTCGAATGGGTTCGAAGTTCTATTTGAACATCGGCCGTTCGAAAGTTCGCGAACTTCGAACTTTTCGGGACGTTTGCGGAAAGTTGAGGAAAAAAAAGTTTTCAAAAAAATTACAAAAAATGCCTAAAAGATCGAAAAATAAAGAGACTCTTTACTGCAGAATATTATAATAAACGGTTTATTAGATATTGGATTAAAACGGGAATATTTTTAACATTGAAGCCTATGGGATTCTCCTGAATAAACCTGTTGAATGAAACCAACGAACAGCAGGGAAATTCGGCAACTTTTCACTGCTGTTTTTTTTTCTCTGAATACACAAAGCATTGCTTCTCTATGGGGATTTCACTGCCCTCGCACAGGCACCGTATGTGCAGGCAATTCGTCAAAATTTGGCGAACTGCCTGATCTCTGGATAGCCGAATGGCCGGGAAAGGTAACCGAACGCTGAATTTCAGTGTTCGGTTACCTTTCGGCCACAATTCGTATCTCTTTGAATAACCCTGTTAGATTCTCGGTGTCGTGCACCACCGACTAAGACACAATTTTTCTGCACTTGAATGTGACAGGTGCATATCATTTCAATATTTGACCGCAGGGTCCAACCCTGCACTCTTCCACAATACTTCAGAGGGGTTACGGTGTGAAGGCACTAGCTGGCACCAAAGGCCCAACATTTGGGTGCACTGACCCGTGTACCGGATGCATACGGGGCAGCCATCAGAAATGATGGGGCCCCTTACTGAACCTCACGATGGGGCCCCCCTGTAAACTTCCTCAACCCGTAACAGCTTTTCGACCCCTTCCAAAACACAGTTCCACAGCAATAAAACTCACAGTAATGTGTGGTGTGTATGAGCGTATCTGTCACATCTGGGGCTCAGAGGGGGCCCCGGCACCCGACAGTGCCATTAACAAACCGGGTACCAGGAGTTGTGCCAGCTTCCAGAGCTCGCAGGCTGGTCAGGAGGTGGGGCGCGGCATGATGATGCGCGCCCGCCGGGTTTAAATACAGACAGCGTGATCTGGCTCATCGCCCTGTCGTGGAGTTTGCTTCCCTCAGTGCTGAGTGTCTCCTGGCGATTCACCACTTGGTTGATTTTTCAGTCTCCGTTGTTACCTGACTTGTATGAGAACCACCCCGTGTACCAGTCCTTTTCAATTCCTTGACAACTCTAAGGCTAGGGTCAAACGAACGCATTATTCGCAGCGACAGTCAAAAAGTGCGTCCGAACACATTGATGTATTTTTTCACGGAATGCGCGAAATCGGTCAGACGATGCGCATTTTCGTGCGTGATTTTTTTTACGGATCGTCAATAAAACACTTTATGCGTCTGGATGTTATGTTATGTAGGCTGGACATTAGCAGCTTCTGACATCTCCTAATCACGCACACATGCCGCTATGCCACCGCAGCGCACTCTGTACGTCAGTACTAGCGGTTCTGCGTTCTCGAAAAAATGCGTTCATTTTCCACTTGCATTGCCCGGCCAGACTTTCGTGCGGCCGTACTTTGTATATTGGCCGTCATTTGCTGCTACTGCGGCCGTGATTAAGTGCACCTAAACGCACATTAAAAATGCGTTAGTCTGACCCCAGCCTAACTCTGATCGATTTTTGGCTTATATGATAGGTACCCCTTGTGTACCGTTTTGGCTATCCCTGACCACTCTAACACTGATCGATTTGGGCTTGTGTTAGAATGTGTCCTTGTATACCGTCTGGCCTATTTCATGTATACCCTGTCCTGCGTGTTGGTCAAACATTTCCCACTCGCTGTTGGTCAGACATTTCTCACTCGTTGATGGTCAAACATTTCCCACTCGTTGGTGCTAAAACATTTCCCATGGCTTCAAATCGCATTTAAACATGAGCAAAAGCGGTAAAAATGAGCTCAGCGCACAGCGGTGAAAGGGCTCAGCACTCAGCAGTGAAAGGGTTACAAGTGTTTTTATCTTTTTTATTTTTTTTAATTCATTGTTTCCTGTCCCCCAGGGCAGTACCTGGACCCCCATACACCTTTTATGGCCAATATCTTGCATATATGCCCTTTTGAAGGGGACCTTCATTTTCGAATGTTCGAGCCCCATTGACTTGCATGTTGTTCGCATTGTGTTCGAGTTTGCGGTCGAACTTTTACAGGTGTTCGAGTTCGAATACGAACCAAACACGGGGGTGTTCGGCCCATCAATAGTCATAACATGGGGAGGCATAATGAAGCACAAACTTATAAGAGTTATCTATTGTGTGGCCCACGACGTGTGCCAAAATCTTCAAAGTGACCCTTTACTTCCAGAAGGTTAAGCAATTTCCTGGTCTACAGCAACTAGATTGATTATTTCCTCATTCCCCTAGGATTCTCCATTGTACCTTTTGGTGATGTTCCAGTCTTTGACCTGGTCTTATTATTCTCCCATGATAATCACAATCCATTACTACATAAACCTAAGTTGATTGATTGGCAATGTAGCAAAGGACCCCTTACCATTAATTAACTAATTAGTAATTAGTATTAATTTTACCAACAAATAATGATGATCCACTTGGCATAAGGCTATGCTAAATAAAAGATAAATCCAGGTAAAGTATCCATATAATTGGGCAAACTAGATGGGTCGAAAGGTTCTTATCTGCCGACATAGTCTATGTTTATATGTTTCTATGTAACATTGGAGACTATAAATGAAAGATATGCCGGACGGTAAAGAAGAAACAGAAGGATGTGCCCATTGAATTGTAAGCCAGCAATTACAGCACTTTAAAGAACTGTGTCTTGTCAGAGAGCCCTCTGAGCTTACAATCTAAAGAAGGGCTTTCAAACCCCCAGATGTCGATGCCTACAATTCTCAGAATTCTTCCAATGCAATAAATGGCCAGGAAATCATGGGAACTGTAGTTCAGAAACACAGGGGGGGGGGGGGTTGATGGCCCTGATCTAAAGGTAACGGGGCACGAGACAAAGGGGAGCATTATGTTGGTGGCCAGTGAAAACATGATGGGCAATCGTAAAACATAAAAGCAAACACACAAAACAAAAAACAGTGTTTGCTATGTAAGAGTGACTATGAAACAAGTGTAAAGGCATCAGGAAGTGAATAAAAACATAAAAAAGGTAAAAACAAATATGACATTAGGCTGAATATTGAGTGGGTGGGAAAGTGGGCAACACATCAGAGCTTAGTCCATGGGTGACCGTGGGGAAACAGGTCTTGCTTGCTGAGTGCAGGGGCACTGGTGGTGAGTTGATGCCTTCGACCTTGAATGACTTTGAAACATTCCATCCAAGGTCAATGAACTTTAGACACCGCGGATCGTGTAAATTGAGATTGAAACCGATAACGCCTTCTCCTTCATGAACCATTTAAGCAAACCCTGCATTCCCTGTCGTTATATGCGACGAGACCCCGGATAAGAAAAAAAAATATATATATATATGCAGTATATTATGTAAGCACTTTTCACGGGAGGAAGAAATACTTCTTGAATTTGTTTAAATGTGTAATCTTTTCATATTATTCAATCTGGCTTGAAATATTGCTCGATACATCCAAGGATGTGAGCTTTTAAAATACACAAATGGCAAAAAGCTTTTCTCGTTTTTTATGTTTTTTTTTCCTTTCCCCTCACAACCACTCGAAGTCTTCAACCAAAGAAGAAATAATTATTTTGACAGATGTCCCATTTTAAATATATTGCAGACAATTTTTTTTGCTAAAAAATAGAGCAAAAATTCACAACGCGAGGAGGACTAGGTCCCCGACCTTTCTGCTATTTTGTTTGTAGCTGAAGCTCTTCATGTACCCAAAACAATTCGATACAGACTAAGATCTTGGCTCTGAGCAATTATAAAGTTTAAAAACGTATGCTGCTCCATCTAAAAGGTAATGGTTAATACATGAGCGAGAAAAGATAAAACGAGAGATGCTTAGCTGGATCACATAGAAATAGATCACCTGCAAAAGTCCCAGATGCACACCGAAAATACAAAGTGTGGAAAACAATGACAAAAGCTGAAATGAGACACAAAACCAAGGTTAGATCTCTTCAGATGTTGCCAAACTAAACGGCAAGTCGGTGATTACAGAAGAAACAGAAACGAAAAAGAAAGCAAATGATTTAAGAAGCTTCTTTAATCCTCACTTGTTACAAAATACCGAACGCATTTTAATTTATTCTGGTCTTAAAATATTCTCTTACAGATGTTAGAACAGGGACCGGAAATTATAGAAAGTTATATACACAGCCCGGCCAAAAACAGACTCACATTCTAATATTTGGTTGTGTCACCTTTTGCTGTGATTGCGCACACATTTGCCGCGGCATCGTGTCGATAAGCTCATGCAATGTCACAGCATTTATCTGCATCCAGAGCGGTATTAATTTGTGGCCAAGATCTTGTATTGATGATGGGAGAGTCGCAGCGCTGCGTAAAGTCTTCTCCAGCACATTATCCCAAAGATTCTCAATGGGGTTAAGGTCTGGACTGTGCGGAGGCCAATCCATGTGTGAAAATGATGTCTCGTGCTCCCTGAACCACTCTTGCACAATTTGAGCCCAATTAATCCTGGCATTGCCATCTTGGAATATGCCCGCTGTGCCATCAGGGAAGAAAAAACCCATTGATAGAAAAACCTGCTCATTCAGTATATTCATTTTTCGGGCACACAACGTTGTTAAAACGAAACCTGACCAATTTAACCTCTTAATGCCAGGGCAGCATGGGAGGCATGTGGGCCTGAACGTCGAGGGACAGCATAGCACGCCCCATGGCTCTCCATCAACTCCCCTGACCTGCTTCCCTTCCGTGCAGCTGATCGATCCAATTGGCTGCAGGCAGGGCTGCCTGAATGCGCGCAGACCGCCTGCAGTCAACATAGAAACATAGAAAAATGTCGGCAGATAAGAACCTTTCGGCCCATCTAGTCTGCCCAATTACATGGATACTTTACCTGGATTTATCTTTTGTTTAGGATAGTCTTATGCCTATCCCATGCCTGCTTAACTGTCAACTGTGGTCATCGTCTGCCGGCAGTGCATTTGGAACAGGGGAAAGCCATGGGGCATGCTATACCTTCCCTCAGTGTTGAGACCCACGTGGCACCGTGACGGCATAGCACACCCGGCAGCGTTAAAGGGTAAGTAACCCACATCATATCAGGCTTGTACGGTAGGTACGTTTATTTTTTAGTAAAGGAGTTTGTGTTCTAAGATAAAAAATATGTGGGGGTCAGGATGTTAATATTAAATCCCAACTCCCCATTCTTATTTTTACCTTTAAAAATTGCTCAAATGATTTGTCGATTACTACATTTAAAAGGCATAAACATAAACAGTCAGCAAAATAACAGACCACAAGAAAAAATGGCCTCTCAGGGCCAAGGAAGAACAATCACAAAAATAGACTCAGCAATACAGTAGTCCGCAGAGGTCAGTGAACAAACAACAGCAAAAAAAGCAGAGGCGCTAAACAAGCCACAGCATAGAGCAGAAAGAAGAGCAAGGGTTAAGGGAAAACCCAAATAAAACAGACAAACACACCCAGCAGCACACAAAGAGGAAGCATAATCTGAATACCAGTCATTAGATGGACGTTTCTATACTGAGGGTGAGAACTAGTACTGCTGGGTGAAGCAGATAAATAAATTGGAGCATAGTACAAGAGGGGCAAATCCAGAGACGAAATCAGAGAACAGTATCCAGGCATGGTGCACGATCATGGAGAAAACGGAGCAAAGAAGAAAAACTCAGAGAATAGTAAATAAGCAAGCCACAGTCAGTACAAAGGAAAATCAGCGCCGCAAGGATAAAACTGAAAATAATACACAGGAGCAAGGAACGTAAAAAGAAAAGGAAAAACCAAAAAATGAACAAATGGCAAGGACAAGGTAAACTGAGAAACAAACAGGCAAGGGAAACAAGGAACCAAAAATAAACAAAACAATAATACTAAGGGAAAAATATAACAAGGGCAAAAAACAAGCAGTAGGACAAATAGCAAAACAGCAGGCAGCAGAATGACCCTTATGATAGAGCCCTGCAGGATGGGAGAGACTGGCTTAATAAGGCTAGTGCTCTGGGTCAGGTGGTCAGACCTGAGAAGCTACAGGGAAATCCTGGAGCAGAAGGTGCTGAGGGATGAAGCAGACGGGGGTAAGATCCGGCCCAGATCGGCTCCCCTATGCGGCTTAGACTGGAAACTTGAGATGTGGAAAATGTGAGATGTTGGCTTTCCTTGATCAGAGAGCTGATACAAGGAGGATCTTAGAGAACAGGAAACAAATGGTGGATAAATTAAACCACCATTAAACATCTTCAAAGTATAACTTAGTAAAGCGCTAACTCAGGAAACAGCAGCTGAGAAAAGTCTATAGTGTTAGCTCAGACCCAAGAGGAGCGCCAATACAATCTAGTCACAACTCGGCACAGATGTGATCCTTTGATCTCCGGGACAAAGCTGTGAAACATCTGACATCAGAGGAAAGCTGGGAAGATTCTGCGGAATAGCTAAATTATCTTGCAACTGACTGCACTTCACAAACTCACTCCCTACAATACGGCGGCGGAGGAATGTCATTTTCAATGTCTCTAGTTCAGGTTCTTTCCAAAATATACTGGAACATAAATCTTGCCAAGCGTCCACCTTGGGTAAGAAAGCAGAAAAGCGAAACCTATGAAATAATCCAGAGCCATCTGGAGCGTGTTCGGATCATCATTCATACAGCGCAATGGTGCAGCATAAAAAGAGGATAAAGAAGATAAACCAGTGTGCAAAACACTAGAGAACAGTAAAATTTGTTTCTTATCAATCCTCTCCTGTTTTATGCTTTAGACATTACCGCGTGCCTTGCCTAAAATCAGAATCGCCATTAGTGAGTGACAGCTCATGATATGATAAGGGGCCAATTGGCTCTCGGAGCCCTGGTGCTTGGGAGCGAAATCGATGTGGTGGAAAATCTGGGTAAAGTCGAGAAGTTTCCTCCATCCCATCCAGCATCGACAGCAGTCAGGATTTTTAATTTCCCAGCTGCCGACTTTCCCGGCTGCCGGGCACCAGATCGATCGCTAGTGACGTCAGCATGTAGATAGCATGCCGATGTCACACTTTCTGGGTCCAATCGCTTTAGCGAGCGTTCTCAGAGTGGCAGCCGATGGATTGGAGCTCACATGCGCAAGGGAGAAAGGGTGAGTAAAATCTCCATAACAATAATAATAATAATAGAAAAAGAAAATATAAATGGGTAGAGGACGTCAGCAGCACCTGCCCTATTATTTAATGTCACGAAACGGGAAGTCTGTATTTTAATAGAGTGCTCCTTTAAAGCTGCCGAAGAAGTACAATTAACTTCTTCTAAACAGAAAATAAGTAAATTAGGTATATTGTTTATTTTAAAGCCACTGGAATGATCTGGTAATGTCGTACGAGTTTCAGAACATTTGTCCACAATCATTCTTTATTCATAACCTCCTACACATTATAAAGAGCAGAAATACAAAGATGCTTGTGGTATGTTATCGAGGGAAAAATAATCATTTGCATATACTGTAGAATTAATGCCAAACCATTCTAATGTTTATTGTAGAGTGAAAATAAAAACATCAAACTTTATTCAAATATTTTATAAAACCAGTGAAAACTCTACAATATTAATAACGGTTCTATGATGAATGGATGTGAACATCCAGCTCATACTTCCCAGAACCCTTAGGCTGGGGTCAGACGAGTGCACTATGTGCTCCTGTACTGATGTGCCTCCCGAAGCCCGTGGCAGCGTTGTGACGCTTTGACGGGGCCAGCCACATGCTGTAGTGCGCACAATAATTGCACACTTAGGGGGTTATTCAGAGAGCACTTCCCACTTGTGGGGAATCAAATTTCCCCACACTGTGGTGAATACAGCATTCACGGCAGGGTCCCCGAAGTGCAAGGAAATGACCGCCGAATGCCGCCGCCACCAACTCGCTACAATCCCGCCCGCACCTGCCGCAGACCTGTCTCAAACCCATCGCTAGCCACAGCCAACCCGCCGAACATCCATCGCTAACCCTCCAAACATCGACCGTGAACTCGCCGGAGGGCTGCCAAACGTAACCGACAAGCTGCCGGACGGGTAGAAAAAAATAATACGCTTGAAAGTGTCAAAATTTAAACGCTGTTTGCAAAAATACTACTTAACGAAAATGTCTGGAATTTACATATAAGATCCAATGAATAATAATAAAAAGGTCTGTTACAGAAAAAAGAAAAAACACCTAAAAAAAACCAGGAAAAAAATTTGCAGAAAAATCCCAAAAAATGTCTAAATGATCCTAAAAAAAAAATCAATAAATAAACTTTTTACTGCAGATTAAAATAATAAATGGTTTATTAGATATTGCATTAAAACAGGAATATTTTTAACATGGAAGCCTATGGGGTTCGCCTGAATAAATCTGTCAAATGAAACCATCGAACAGCAAGGCACTTCGGCAAGTTTTGTCTGCTGTTCAGTGTCTCTGAATAGATTAACCAATACTTCTCTATGGGGATTTCACTGCTGTCGAACAGGCACCGTACTTGCTGGCAGTTTGCCAAATTTTGGCCAACTGCCTCCTCGCTGAATATCTGAATGGCCCTGAAATGTCGCCGTATGTGGAAATTCCCCGTTCGGTGACATTTCGGGGTCAGATCAGCTCTCTCTGACTAACCCCTTTAGAGGAACACCTATTGGTGGGTTTATTCACGATTTAATTAAATGTATATTGTATCCAGGCAATAAAAAAAATCAACAATTCCATGCATTTTATAGTTAAAGCCTATAATGCTTGAACGCCTTTTAAGCAAACTTTGGATGT